>JAOWBC010000001.1:3062145-3095183 GCA_028566105.1 Hypoplectrus providencianus
TTTTCCGTAAACTTGGTCACAGACAGACAGACAAACAGACAAACCAACGCTACCGAAAACATAACCTCCTCCTTTGGTGGAGGTAATTAAAATTTGGAATTTCTGACCAAATCACAACATAATCATCTCTGAATGATTCATAGTGTAATTTTCCTATGTTATTTAATGCTTATGAACTGTACATGAAGCCTATATTAATAATGTTTTAATGGAACATCTGTGCAGGAGAAGTATTTTTATAGTCTTTCAGATCTCAGCTTTAAGGGAGAGAGGTTAAATTACCTGTCATTACACCACCTCTACCTCCAACTGCGAAGCAGAGACCTCTGGGTAATTATTCTCTCAGTTCCTGCAGCGCAAGAGACAATGGTTTTATAGCTTCATGTGCTTCTGGATACACCATCATTAGGTTTAGCTGTGACTAGAACTGTAAGAGAAGTTACACTGATTAGGACTTTAGGAGAAAAGATTCTCTCATTTGTTTTTTTCAAGTTAAAGGAACATTTCTTTCGAGCCATTATCTTATTTTTTAATAAACTTTTTAAAATTAAACTGAAAACTGCTTTAGAATGGACATACCATGCACTAAATTACTTCAGGTTAGGTGTTCTGAAAGAAAATAACAGTAAATAAATATACTTGGATGCCAGAAGTAAATTAGCTTCAAGTATGAAACAGAAGTTGTGTAAAAATAAATGTTAAATCATATAAAAAGTTTCATGCTAGTTACTACTATTAGCTATGAATTATTATTATCAGGTCTTATTTTGCTGCCGGTAAAAAAACAAAAAAACAATTTACACTGTCGTGATTGATGTGTCATTCAGCATTTAACTCTTTATGTTTTCAAACTTATTATTGGTGGAAATATTAATATTTCAGAGTTAGAGCATTCAGATAGCAGTAAGTCAATGTAATTTGCCCCTTAAAGGTCAGAGTGTGAATTTTTGCATGAACTTCCTTTGCATCCCTTAACAAGAATTTCTGCATTATCACACAATAAGTTGTTCACTTCCACCTGAACATTCACTGTGGTTGTCCAGTCCATTTATGATGCAGTGCCAGTTTAGGGAAGCACTCTGCAAATACTGCAGAAAGGCGAGATGATGGGACACTTTGCATTAGCATTTTTTGCTAATTACTCCTTTCAAAACTCCTGCAGTGTTCAGCCTGGCTGGGAGCAGAGCTGCAGCTGCTCTGGCTGGCTGTGGTGGCTCAAGCAGCGGCTGTGGATGTGCTTTTGCTTGGATTAAAGGTAAAATTTGTGGCTGAATCTATGATGCTATGGATGTGGCTGCAGCAGCTGTGCTGTGACTACTATTTTCTGCTCCTATTAACATAAATAACATTGTTAATTCATACCTGCAGTGTTTCTGTCACATTTTACTTGAAATGCTACCAATGAGCCACAGAGGTCAAGGAATACAGTAGCTTCAGTTAAACTCTCAGCACTGACAGCGATCAATGAGAAAGCTAGGCTAACTAGCTTCACTTTTTGTCCGTCTAATTACAATCAATCAGCCAGCCACAGGTGAGAATGTGCCTTTAATTAAGACTAGTGATGGTCTAATACTTACAGTCGTAGTACATCATACTCTATGATTATTCAGCTGTGTCTTTCTCTGTGGATCAGTCAGAATGCACAAAGGTATTGCAGCAAAGCACAAAAGAAATTTCCCAACCAGAGGAAGAAAAGAGATCCCTTTCTAAACTGACGGGGGGAAAAGTCCTCGTTTTGTGTAAAATAGGTTCACCAGAAGCTAATATGAGGCTTCAGCAGCTGCAACAGTCAAAATGCTATCTTTCAAGGTCACACTCTTTTTAGTACCAAATTCACCCTGTTTTGACAGAAAATGTCCTCTGGCTGGGTTGTAGTGGATGAAGAGTAACAGTAAAAAGACTGAAAGACTCCTGATATCTTAAACTAAGATGACAGAAGCATTAGATACACTTTAGTCCAACTTTTGAAGGCATTTTACCCAGGAAGGGGACTGTTGTTTTTTTCCCTTTAATAACTTATATTGAAATTTCTTGAGAATGCATTCCTTTGTGGACAGCATGAAAAACTAAGTAACTTATGGAGTTTCTACAAGACTTAAAATATCAATCCCCAGACTGCAGACAGACTTGAAAAATGCCTATCCATTCACGTCGTCCTTGAGAGGGGCGTAGTGTGACACAGGATCTTATCATTTTATCCCAATTGATACTGTCAGCAGTGCATAAGGAATTCTGTTGGTATTCAACAAATATGTAGTGGTGCAATTTACAGAAATATATAATATGAGACAAAAGCATTCACTTTCAAATGCATTGAAGCATTAGTTCGAAATAATCCACTTCAAAAAGATGAACAATGTCACACAAAACAATTAGTTAACATTACTACAAAGAGACCAACATAGAAATTCATAAAATAACAAAAATAGCATCAAAGTCCCACAAAACAAAAACAAAAAACCACAAAATGTTCACACTGACATAAAGAGAGAAAGACCTACAAAGAGACAAAAACTTATGAACAGATGCATAACAGCTGAAAATGGCCACAAAGACATCAATGAATATGAAAAGAGGTGCATAACCAGTCCAAAAATAACTACAAAAAGCAAACACAAAGAAAGACAAGATGGCCACACAAGAACATACAATGATGCAAAAGAGAGAGCAAAAACAATAGAGACCAAAATAACTATAAAGTTATGTAATACAGTCATAAGAAGACAAAAATGAGACTCACAACTATAACAAGGGAAAAGAAGACCAAAAAGAGATAAAGAGACAACTACAAAAACATTAAAGTCACACAATACAACCACCAAGACGTCCAAATAACTACAGAAAGGGCCATCACAACATGTGAGAAAATAACTACAAAACGACCAGTTACAAAAGAAACACAAAAGGTCCACACAAAAAAAACAAAGCCAGATGCATAAAAAGAAATAAACGGCAACAAACAGGGGCTTAAAGTCTGCGTGAATTGATTTTATATAAAAGAAGTAGCAAGGCGTTTTGCATGTCTGAGCCCAGGGGCCACTAAAAAATAACCCGCCCATGATCCAACATAGTGCAAAAACAAGTGAGTCCTCATCAAACTGCCACAAAGACTCCATCTCACACATACCATAGTGCGTTTTATTCAGTGACATTTTAAGAATTCCTCCCTCCAGAGCTCGTCTTTGCCTTGTTGACTCTTTATGCTTCCAGCAGTGTGTGTTTGTCCATTAGTGTGGCCGTCCACTGCCCCCGCAGCTTGACAAGGCGGAATGAAAGGGCTGCGTCCACCCCCTCACGAAGCAGCATTATAGCAATTGGCCTGCTGCATATCGCGAATAAAAAAAAAAAAAATAAAAAAAAAAGCAAAGGAAAGATGGGCCCGCTGCCTTGAAATCAAAACACTTGGCACAAAGTAATTACAATTAAGGAAGTTTGTGTACGAGCCAGCCGCGTCTTTGAAGTTCTTTAACTCAAAAGAACTAAGCGGCGAGAAACGCCTCAGCTGATAACGATCAGCACCATAATTGAAAAGGGATTTTGAATCATGACTATACAATCAGACGCCCGGACTCCCTGCTGTATAAGTCTGTGACAAGAGTGTTTTAGCACTCATAAACTTCAAGGCCTGCGTCCCACATATTCTTCACTATTTCCTGCGTGTTTCATCAGCTAAAGTCTTCAGGTTCCTCCTCACTGAAAATGTGGCGTGCTGTTTTGCTGCATACTGTATGTCAGCATCTTCGGGAATGGTCTTCGCGTTGTCTCCTTTGAACCAGGCGGAAAACACACTCATCATATTTAGCTCGGGAGGGCTACAAAACACCGCTGGCTGTCTGTGTTACTGCCATTGCATCACCTTGACTTCCCCACTTTAGACTACTTAATTGCTGCTCGTGCCTCGACTATGGATAAGTGGGGTGGGCATCCATCATTGCTGCACCATTTTACTCTCCAGGACCACTCAGCGCTCCCGTGTCTCTGCATGGCTGTGAGGCTGAGATGGAGGTTTAAATGTATGAGAGCTCTATCTGCGGAGACAAATATTTTTGCACACTGTAGTTACCTTAATGTACAATTTTCTGTCAGCTTAAATGGCAACAGCCATTTTTTTCAAGGCAATTGTTTGTCCCTTTGTGCTGGTAAGTGGTTTCAGCGCACATCCTGGGCTGAAGTTGAGAGAATGTTGTCATTTAGATCATCTCCCTTGTCTCCCTCTCAGTACTTGTGTTCCTGTCGTGAGCGTGCCATATAGCTATCGATTCCAGTGTAATGGCCTTTGACTGGAAGGTGGCACTGAACCAGCCGCACATACCACTACTCTGTATTGATTGCAATTCCTGCACTACAGAACCTTTCCATGCTTGTTTATTTAGGGCCTCTGGTGTGTTGACAGAGCAAGGCAATAACTGGCCCAGAACACAGGACGAGTATGTCAAACCAGGTGGAGAGATCCCAGAGATCCCACGAGTGATTACATGCGATTCATTCACTGTTGTCAGTTATTGATTGGCTATATGGATAGCAGAGGGAGACAGTGTATCTTAAACACATAGCCGAGAGCGAAGTGAATACAATAAATAACATAGTGTAAAGCCGCAATACAATGGAAGCAATGCATCTTTTCGTAAGCTGCCAATTAAAGCTTGGCACATATCAGTTGTTAAGCAAGTCTATATATATGTGAGGCACTCTTTGTTCAGATACCACTGATTATATCTTAATTAGGGAAATAAGTCAATTAAGCATGCAAGTGATAGCAGATGTTTATCTCCCAGTCTCTCAGCCAACTGGCGTTTTCAGAATTACTGCATCAATGAGCTTTACTCGAGTCACACAGCTCATGTAAAGCCTTCACTCATTAATTCATTATCTTCACTTAACCAGGGAAATCCACTTTTAAACATGATCTCCATGCACCGGCTTTCCGGGGAGTCTTTGACGCAACAAACTGGGAAGGTACAGCTAGTGGAGTGTTTCTCCCAGTGAGGAGATGAAGCTCACTCAGATGTTTGTCAGCTGGGCTTCAGTCTGTGCATGACAGCAACTCACTGAACTGCTGTGGCTCACACGCATGTGTCCACAAAAGAGGCTGCTTATCAAGTCAAGGAGAGGCCCTGAGTCATCCTGCAGAGGCAAGGCAAGACGCCCTGCAATCACTGGTACAACAACCATGGAACAGGGCTTGCAACTGTGCAGGTGTTTTCTTTTTTTTTAATCTTTTTTTATTTTTTTTTAAATGGTGTATTGCACTGTTGGTGTAGCCACTTCATCAGTTGAAAAAAAAATCCTTGGAGGCTAATCTGCTGCTACACATTCCAGTCTGAATGGTGGTGGTAATGCATCACTACGCTGGTCTGCCAACCACCTATAAACCCAAAGAAGAGAAGCATAATGGTCACTAAGGTCCTTGGAAATTCACCAGAAAAAAGGGACTCAAACCTTAGTAGAATTCTGATAATCTATGACAATGCAACAGTCATTTGGCAGATGGCATAGTATCCTTAAAATTCAGCAGTTTGAAGAACCCCTCAAAAAGCAAGAAACAACAGTTTCTACCTTTTTTTGAGTTAAAAAAAAAAAAAAAAAAGGTTAAGAATGTGCATGTGTCCAAATGTCTTGATTGATTGATTGATACATTGAGAAGTAGAGTTATAGAGATATATGCAGATATATGCATAAAGATATAGATAATTAGACAAATACATGTACAAATATAGTTATATAAACCATGGATGTAGATATAAACAAAAAACATAATAATTACACATCTTATTTATATATGCACTGTTCATGCTGCAGAGTTACACAATTTGTTCTTCACACTTGATAAATGATGAATTATACATTATTCAGCCTGCCCTCATTAGGATGTCAATGTATGATTGTTAATGGATTGACGTATTTTGATGTATGATTTAGTCAGAGCACCGTCACTTTCCTTTCCTCCTCGGAGAATGAAAGGACTGCATCCATGTGTTTTGACATGGGCTTAACAACCTAACACCACAACCTGACAAGCATCGTATGAACACTCTCTCCGCGCTCCTTTCACTCTCACAAATCCTCATTTCAAGACAGGTCTCACCAGCAGGTGCTTTTCCAAGTTGTCACCAGGGCTGTCAACTATTGTGACATTCAATTACTCCTACAGTGCCTGCCATTATGAAAGTGCCTCAGCTGGGGCAAAGGGGGTCACTCCACCCCTCCTCTGATTGGCTGATTTCGTCTGGTCAAGAGAGCGAGTTTTGCGGTCCGAAATGAGACGCTGAGCAAGTCTGACAAGGAGCACGAGTATGGAGCATGGGGACTCGCTCTTTATCATACATTCCAGTTTTGCCGCTACAGGAAAAAGCCACTTTGTGTGTGTGTGTGTGTGTGTGTGTGTGTGTGTGTGTGTGTGTGTGTGTGTGTTGTACAGAGTATTCACAGTCCCTCAAGGTTTTCAGGAAACAACACTTGTTCAGTGGCATGAAAGTAAACAGCTTCTACAACACAAAGCTGTATGTACCTACATCTGAAGCCGTTCAACGTCTGTATCAAGAAAACATCACGACGTCCCTGCTGTTGACTTGACCTTCTTCTGTGGAGTCATTTCTCTCTCTTCTGGTTGTGGCTTTAAGCTTTTCAGTCACACCTGGAGCATCTGACGTACAAGTTCACAGTATGAAAGTAGTTTTGTGGGCAGATTTTCCTTTAGTGTCCTCAGGAGAAGTTTAGTGCAGTTTGGTAGTTTACTGAGGATTTAATTCCTAACCAGTAATGGGTAACTGACTGTTTTTCTTTAGAGGTCATTTCTTTGTGATTAATCTGAATCATTAAAAAAGTGTAAACTACTGTGATGTCCCCCTGTGGTTTATGGACTACTGTAGTGTAACGTTAAAATGTGCCTAGCTATCTTTTTTTTGTTTTTTTCTGTGTCTGCGGGAACAGAGTCATGTATTAATTGAACGTCTGCCTTCCTGAAGGTAAGAAACTACAGCAGCATTATGAGAATAAAGCGACTCATATTTAAGCTTTAGACGGTTTTCCACCATTTTAGTGGTCGTAATAGTTATGGATGGGCTGAACAAACATCACACTTGTCCCCAGGAAAATGGGGTTCCTGTCCCTTGTTAAAACTAAAAGCTAAGGTAAACCATGTAATTTAAACATCACTGAACGCGTCACATTGAGTGCATAACATTTTTACATAACGATGTCATGTCCAGTGGGCACATCACCCTCGTAACTACTTCAACAGGCATTTTTTAACATTGTAGCATTGATCAGACAGCCAGTACAATACAAAGAGCTAAAACCACATATTTTTTACACTTTCATAACGAACACACAAACATTTGGAGGTGTGGTCAGGACCAGCAGCATATTAATTATATAGTAGCAGGTCATCTGCTTGAAAGTTAAAGGCAGATGAGCACAGAGTGGACTTAAATTGCAAGAAGCTTTGGTTGGTCCACATCAGTGAGCCAACTGAATCCCACTGCGGAGGAATGTTTGAACCACATCCAGACTGGTTACAGAGTTCTTTATTGTGATTTTATAAATGTCAACTTGAAGTTCAGACTTGCCTCACATCCCCACAGCTTTGTAATGGCTCCCTCTGAGTTATGACACGGCCTGTGCATTTTTTCCTTGGGGATTCGTCTTTTTGAAAAACACGTCTTGGTCGTTTGAAGAAGCAATTATCTGGACCTCCATCTGCACCACAACACCATCTGACCCCGAAAGGTTCAGCAGTGGCAACAAAGTCAGCTTTGCTTGTGTTAATCTAGAAATACTTGGTAAAAGTGTTTTCAGTTGTGTCCAAATGTGAAACTGTGGCTTTGTACTGATAAAAGTCACTGCTGGCTCCGTGTCTGACCTTTACAAATGTCCCTCTGTCTTACTGTTTTTGGTGTGTGTGCATGTGTGGGAACACTATTGCATGTAATCCATAAGCAATTACATAATACGTATTCTCACTTGTGATTCAAATCTAGTCTCTACAAAGTAAACCACTCAATTGCAAGGTTAAGACGTGTTTTTTTTTCTGAGGGATGCAGTGAGGGTAATATCAATGCAGCCTGCAGCAGCACAGCAGCACTCACTGTTGTCTCTCTGTGTATTTGTTCACATGGGCATTGGCTTTTCCACATCTACTCTGCTTGTTTATCAGATCTGATGCAAATAATTTGGAACCAGTGCTTCATTAATATGCCAGTGAACGTGTGCTCTCTGGAGACAAGCACAATGTGATATTATTTCACCTTCTGTTGCTTTATGGAGCTTCATATTTTCCTATTTTTAAAGATCTAATATTTTGTTTTTGTTAATATTAAAAATTTGGTCTGGCCTCAATTAAAAAACAACATTAAAGGGTGTTTGTACAGACAGCAAAACACAATTGTTTTTACGTTTCATACTGTCCTCTGTGGCTTTTGTGCTTATTTGGTATTTTTGATTGACGGTGATGTAAATGTGGGATGTTACAGTCTGGAAGTGAAGGAGAGGAGGTGAAAGGGTTGAACAAATTGCAGACTTTTACCCAGGAGAACGAGCTTCCTGTCCCAATGAAAAGAAAAGAAAACTATACATCATACTTTACATAACTTTACAAAACACAAACACTAGAATTCAGACGAAAAATACAAAATGCACATGAAAGTTTTTACCATCTTTTGAGGTGTTTTTTTTTGTTTGTTTGTTTGTTTTTGTTTTTAAATATTAATGCACCAAACAGGTCATGGAAACACTTTTAAGAAATTAGTTGTAAGACACTTACACTAGACACTAAGACACAGGAAATAACACAATAACACACTTCACTTTACTGACGTGTGTCCACAGTGTCGCTTCCAGAGCATGACTGCTGTAACTTTAGCATCATAAACACAGACAGTATTTCAGGGCGAGTTTAACCCGACATCCTCGGGCCTGATGAGTTATGAATAAAATAAAATGCTGACAGCTGTCACATTGTGATCCCTGTCACCGTAATGCGAGGCGCTCTATCCACTAATGACTTCGGACTATCATTACCAGTCATATCATGCTTGTATCATCCAACATGAGCAATGTCACTTTTCTCTTATCGACCCCAGCTTGACGTGGCAGTGTCACGCGTTGGGTCCAATCACCAAACACAACTGTGATACCTGCATCAGCTAATGAGCCGGGGCTGGTTGTGTGAGCTGAGCTGTGTCACATATTGTCTTCAATCAAACCGAAAATAGAGTTACAGCCGCTGTCACATGGCATGCAATGCTTGCCAACACTTGTCATTCAGGGGGACCTCGGCTTTCTGATAGGTTAGCGTGTAAAGCTGCCGTTAGTCACCTCGGGCATGCAGTTGTCATTCAGTATTCACTTCTCATTTTGTTTTAAGAGCTTCATATCAAAACAAGATGCTCATCTTTATGAAAAACAGGCTTTGGGGGAGGGGAGATTCAAATCAAATTACCAGTGTGTTTGGATTTGGGCTGGATTTTATATGAGATAAATAATAATGAATCTTTTAATAGCACAAATTAACTATTTTTCATCCTTTTTTATTTTGTTATTTGTGAACCTTTAGTATAACTGCTAAACATTATTATAGCTAAACATTTTCTCAGAGTTCCCCATCATAATCTGCTCCTGTTACAGGGTCACAATCCCTTTCATTCTATTCAGTTTGTCTCAGATGATTTATATCTGGGAAGCCAGGAAAAAAAATGACAGATTTTTTGCTTGCTAGGAAAAAAAAGGACCACTACAACATTCTGCACAGAGTCCAAAGCTGCTACATTAAGTACCATATTTGCAAAATATTTAATATAGACTTCACTGTTCAGTTTCATAAGTTCTGTTTAGCTTCTTAATGCATCTTAATCTTCTCAACGTCGAGGTAGCTTCTTTAAAAAAATGTAGTTCCAAACTCTATTTAAACTTGTAGTTAGCTGTCACAATTTTTAATTTTGTCAATTTAATTGCATTTCTTTGGCAAGGTTTTCTCTTATGTTCGAATAAAAGATTGGCTCTTTTAAGCCGTTATTACAGAAATGAGAAAAAATAAAATCATAATCCCTTGGTAAAGTTGCAGACACTTTGCCACAGTCTGCTGTATCTCATAAACCCAGACAGTCAAGCATGAGCAAATTAAATGCATCTGTTGCAAATTTGTCCATTAAATGTCTCTTGACATCAGGAGGTTTAAATAAGTTATTTCAACCTTTCTAGCCCTTATAGGCGCTCTCCAGCCTACACAGTATTACACTGACAAGATGTCAACTGCCTCTCCACAGAACACAAATCTACATTTTTAAATGTAAAGCTGTGTGTAGTCAAGGGTTCACAGGACAATCTCATTAGCATATCTGAAGACAACACCATCTTCAACCTAAACGACAGATTAGACAGTTTGCCAATACCACCCATATTTCATATGTCAAAAGCAGCTCCTGGTGCAGCGGAGCGTTCTAAAAATAGCACGTCATTATACATACATGTACGGTTTGTGTTTGTACAAAAGGCTGCAGTTTCTGTAAAGTTATGCTGCAAAACCACTGAGCTAGGTTTAGGGCGAAAAACGTCCTGGTTATGTCTTATAAAAGACAGTTTATAAAAAGGATTAAATGTATGTGAAGGCCAGAAGTGAAGCAGTTGGGGGGGAGGTAACATACGTTAAGTAAATACCGGATATATCTGTTAGTTGCTATGTGTGGACACTTACGTTGTCCACACATAGCAGGGAATCACACAAAACAAAGATTTTTTTCTACGATTTGGTCTGTCATCCGCATGAAAGTGCCCTACCGTAAAATTAGGTTTCTAAGGGAGGACCAGCCTGATTTTCTTGATAATTTCCATTGAGAGTTATACTCATTTTAATAATCAGACTTAATTTGTGCATTTCCTGGTTGATTTATTTGCCAGCAATGGTTAACTCAAACAATTTGTCATGTTCCTGATTAATAACTGGATCAGTTTGGTCATTATTGTAATCACTGTGGTTTCATTTTAAGTACAGAAGCAAAAAAAAGCAAAATTGTCCAAGCTAAGACCTGCTTTTAATTTGCTTAAACACCTGCAGAGTCTTATCCAGGTTCAGCCTGAAGATGATAATACTCACCTGTGTGAAAATTCATAGTGGAAGCATGAGCATAGTGTTATCCAGTCCCATACACTTTTCAAAATTAATGAGAATATAGTAACCCCTGGGTTCCACAGACTTCCATAAATGATGTAATTGATGCACAAAAAGAAAATTATCTCCTCTGTCTCAAAGGAAAAAAGATCTGCTCTGTTTATGCAATGGCAGCACGGGCCAGTAAAGAATAGAAGTGTTCAAGAAGGGCTTAATTACATTGAACCTGCGGCTATTTGTCAGGGACAGAATACAGCTGACAAGGTGTTTCGCTCTGTGTGTTACCATAAAACACACAACTGAGGGGAGTTTTCAGTGTAAGGGGATCAAGTGGTCAGATGTATCCAATTGATGGATATCTTTCAAAATGTATAGGAAAAAATATTACAGAAAGCATCACCCAGACAGAGTTCCACTTAAGTTTTGTGGGCTTACTTGTAAACCTCCTGGGGATGGTAGGAAGAGGTATAAAATACTACTGCCTTATCAGCGATGACATAGCATTACCTGATGGAGAGGTCAGCAAAATAAGTTTGCAAGCTATTGCCGGGGACAATCATGGGCTCACACAACATCGGAGGTTTTCTTGAAAACGCCTGTGTAAGAACTATGAAATTGACAGATCTCCCGTCCAGAGCCAGACCTTGCACAGCAGCGTTGTGCAAACAGAATTTTTTGGCACTGCGAGGTTGATTTAGTCCACAGTGGAAGTATCGGATTTCCTAATCAATGACCTTTTTTTTCTTTTCGTGTCAGCTGGGGCAGCCTTGTCTTAGTCATGATTGGTTTTGACCAAAAGGGTCAATAAGTTTGGGTATCCTGCTGATCCTCCCAGTGACCTTGTGGGGGAAATCTTGAGAGTGATTGAGTTGGAACAAAACAAGACAAGGCAATATCTGACCTGTACTGAATCTTTCAAGCTACTAAAACATCTGTGTTGATATTGAGTTTATATTAAACACAGATTGATTTTTGGTATCTAAATCAATCATGGATGTGGACAGAGGGGAGGACTTTGGATCTTCAGGTCCAAACCAACACAACCACAGAGCAGGGCATTTGAAAAATAGCAGACACGTCATTATACATTCCGACAAGAATTGCTGACACTGACATAGGTTAAAGGCAAAAAAACTTCCTCTTTACACATAAAAAAAATGACAGTTTAAATGAAAAATAAATGCATGTAAATGCCTGAAGTGATGTCGTTTCTAGGGTGTAGCAAGCCATGGGAGTTCTGTAAAACTGTGAGCCGTGGATGTTACAAAAAACAGACATCGTCAAAAAGTAAGTTACATAAAATGTTGTTTACTTTTGTTTTTTCATGTTACACAAACCTGTTATCCTGGGCAAAACAATGCCACCTCCCCTCCCTTCCTGCGCACGAAATCCACCAGTCATTACTTCTACACCAGCAGCAGAGGACAGTCTAAATTGTGAATATGAGTTGTATTTTGCTGCATGATCAAATGCCCCATAATGTTTTTTTTTCGAGTGGATTAAGGACACATAACAACATGTTATATCCTCTGCTGTTTGTGATTGGGGAAGCTTCAGTGGTACTCCTCTCCACTTACTAACATCAAAAGCTCCATCATGAATTTCTGTAACTTTCCCAAACAGACAATCCAATGAGCACACCCGCAACATGCAGTGATTGGACTGGTGTGGAGGTGGGAAACCATGCAGGATTTGACCTTCTCTCTGAAACACATTTTCAATTCATTACATAACTGCTTATGTCATTTTATTATGCGTACAACCAAAAGCAACACTACGACCAGCTTTGAAGAGAGGCTCTTTTGAAAAAAATAAATAAATAAATAAATAAAAAAATGCACCATTTACCCAATTTGTATGATTTATCTCACCTTGCCCCTCTTTGTGACAGACAGCTTTTCAACTCACCTTTGACTGCAGCCATTCAGAGAAGGTAAATACTTTTTGCTTTTAGATGTGCTCAGATGACAAATCAAACGAAGCAGTTTGTGTGAAGGATATGCTGAACTCTTTATAGACTGACCATATTTGATGTTAATACGAGAATCCATTCTAAATAACAGTGATCATGTTTGAGGATCAGAGCTGACGTTCGCTCATATCGCTGACTTTAGCTGTGGGGTTAGAAACAGACTTTGTCCATAAGGGGATTATGCTGTAGGGGTTCTTTCATAAATTCAGTTGAAAACTCCTATAAAGACTTTGTAACTGACAGAAACCAAAGTTTAGAGTATTTCTTAAATTTTCTATTGTCATAATGAACATTAGGGTGTTTAAGAGAAAAAGAAAAAGTGACCAGACAAACTTGGTCACCCCTCAAAAACAACAGGAAAGAGCATTTGTACAGGCAGCAAAACACTCATATTTACATTTTGGACTTTCCTTTCACCATTTCACATAATGATTGATGGTGATGTGTTTAAGGGGAGGTTTATCGGTAGGACAAATGGCAGACTTTAACCCAGGAGAATGGGGTCCATGTCCCAACAAAACTAAACTTTTTTTTTCCTCTAACATTTTTTTTCAAGAATATTCCTTGGCTCACATCACCCTTGTAACTACTTTACTTCAGGCATTTACATATATGTATTTGCTTTTTCAAACTGTATTGTTCAGACAAATCTTTTATAACACCTGACTAGGAAGGTTAAGGAACTTTAAGTGTATGTTTAATGACTTGTGTGCTGTTTTTGGGCGGCTCCCCTTTGTACTGTGAGCCACCAAACTCTCACACATCGCATTTCGACATGTGTTATCATGGGTGGTTTTAACATACAGTCCACTCTGTCATTTAGGTTGGAGATCTTGGTGATATTGTTGGAAAAGAATGCTTTCTGTTCGTAAAAATACTTTTTTTTTTTCTCACAATAATGGAGTGCACATTGCTATATTTTTAAAGAAACTTGCAATATATCTATGACTGTCACCAGCAGGCGTCTTTTTGTTCACTTTACATTTGCATCAAACTGCCCAAAAACAGTGTTAAAAGCATCCAAGACTCACTGAAGTTAGCACACACAAAGCCAGCAGGTGTGGGGCGGCTACAAACGTGTTCAGGGAGTTGTAAATAGAAACTCATGAAATATGGATGTTCTGGATTGCTGATGAGGAACAAGCAACGCCAGGTGCCATTAATTTGTTCTGACGAAACTATCAATAGTGATAACAGCAGCTGCATAAACTACTCCCCTCAGCTTTCTACAGTGGCCCTGTTATCTCAGAGAACGGCTTCCTCTGTTTTAAAAAGTAGGACAGGAAACATGGAAACATGAATTTGTAATTGACTGGGCTCAATATTAGAAGAGATAGAGACGAGCAGTAAGTGAGGCAAGTGATGCATATACAGCTTTGTCACTTACTGTGGAATGTCTTGCATAGATCAGATAAGAAATAAATACATTCAGAAATTTAAAAAAACCCTTAGAAAAGTTGTCAGTTGTACACATTGAAAATGTTTACATCCATTTAATTTGATCAATCATTCCTGTAAATCATCAAATTTATCCGGCACTTTATGCTGATTTTAGCCCTTGACATCCCAAGGCTTTTCGGGTTGTTCTCTGCTTTTCTTACATATTATTCACCGTGGCCTTGTATTTCAGTGCAATACATAAACAGGCATACATGAAATCTACAAATCTATGACATACATACACACACACACATATATATATATATATACTCAATATTGAAAAAAAATGGATCTCAATATTCTTTGCATTTTAAAATATTTCCATTTGAATCATCTCTATTTACAGCTCTGTGTGTGCTCTCTAGCCACCTCTTCGTGATTTTTGGTCGTTTTTTTTATGTGTGGCTTCCTGCAGATTCCTTTTTATTCCCACCTTTTGTCAAAGGGTGTTCTGCTGACTGACAAATAAAACTCAGTTTTCCCTAACTGCTCCTGATTGTGGGTTGCGGCCCAGATATAGAAAATGTGAACTATCACAAAATTGATGATTTCACAGACATGTTTTGATAAATTACCTCATGCAAGAGCACTCACGATGAGTGCGATAGAAATTGGTGAGGCATGTGATTAAATATAAAATATCTTCTACATATGAAGAAAAAAAAAAAGGTGTTCTGCCACTTGATCGTGATCACACATCACATGTGCCTGTATGTGTAACTCTGTCATTTTTATTTCACTTAGTAGCATTCAGTGTCCCTGCAAGGTCCTGAGGACAATTATGAAGGTGTTTTTTTCCTGATCACTAAATATAGACTTGGAGGACTCAGTCAACGGCATCTCAAATCTAAAAAAAATATGTTAAATACAATGTCTTCAACACAATTCCTCCACACATGCATTGATTTATCCATCTAGTTACGCCAATCACAGCCCAGCTGCACATTTCTATCTGCTCGAGTTATAAAATAACACACATGCACAATCAAAATATAATTGGGAGCCTCTGGTGCAAATAAATCGAATCCAACATCAATTTCCATATTTCCCTCATTTAATTTTATGGTTTATCCTTGGCACAGCCGTGAATGCATACGCATTACTGCAGCATGGACGCAGGATGCAACAATGCACAATGAGTGAGATCAGAGCAACATATTGAGGCACTGTGATTTATCTTTTTAATTATTTCTTAGTTCCAGAAACCCACTAGTTACTGAGTGGAAATTGTGGATGGTTCTTATTTTCTCATACACGTTCAGACTGAAACAACACACTCTGTAGATTAATATTGCCAGAATTACACATAAGGAATTGTAGCACATTGAGGTTCAGGAGCGTTCAATATATCTGCTGCTTGCATAAATATTAAATTAATGGGAAAGGCTGCTATTTTTTCACCCTTAGTATAATATCACTCTCCTGCTGATCTCATTAACAGTCATGGATATGAGATTTCCCCAGAACACAGAGCAGATGAGGATACAAGTTTAGGAAGCTGTCCTTAAACTGTCCTACACTCTTTATGATCTGCGGCTTTCTATACTTTTTGTTCCGGCCACATCTTGTTTCAAGTTCCTCCATCAACAACATCTCCAACCTAGATGACAAATTAGTCCGTTTGTAAAAAAAAACCAAAAAAAAAACCACATATAACAACACACAAGAGCATTTGTCAAAATGACCTCTATAAGCTTTTTCTCATGGAACAGAGCAGGATGTCCTTAAAATACACATAAAGTTCACAAAGGTTGTGATTTCACCAAAATTAGGGTTACAAAACCCATGACCTAGGGTCAGGAAGAAAAACTTCCTGCTGATGTGTTTAAGACAGTTAAAAGGTAAATAATTGTACATTAATACTGTAAGTGAGGGAGTTACAAAGGTGAAAGAGCCACAAAAGTTATGTAAGGAATATATATATATTTTTTTCACCTTTTTCACATGGGACATGAAACCTGTTTACCTGGGTAGGCGTCCTCAATTTTTTTTGACCCATCTGCAACCAACAGTGTGACATCCGCAATTTAAACTCTACATGGTATTCAACCATTACAACTACGTCAGCCAGATGGTGGCAAAGAACAATCATCTGGCAAGACACTGTGCTACCTGTACAAACGCCCTTCACTGATGATTCTGAAGGGAGACCGGCCCATTCTGTCTCAACAAAATGACTGCATGTGCCTTGCTTTGAATTCTTAGATATTCTTTACCCTAAAAAATCAATACAAGCCCTTGACAGGCCACTGGAGATCACTGGCTCTGTGTCCAATAACAGTCAGTTACAATATCAAAAGTGAATCAATAAGCAGAGTGCGATGGCTCAAAGAGCCCTGACTGAGAAATATTTGGTGAAGTTTATAACAAACTAAGCATTAAAATGAAATGGCTTTTCCTCCTTCAGTCTTGTTGTTAAGCTTTACGTTATGGATCTGGCTGCCAGAGATACTATCGTCCCAATTATTTCCGGTCTAAGGGTTCCTATAAACTACAAAACTTTTGCTCATCTGCATATGCTAACAGACAGTTTCTCCACTCGCCGTCATTGTTAGAAATCCACAAAGTTTGGATTCGTAAAGGGGAAATGTGTTGTGAGTGATGCACGGCCGTGCCCAGCGGGCGCTACATGGTCAGAGAGAGGACACTGCAGGTGGAAATCAAAACCAATTACAGCTATTGAGCATTGGTTTTCTGGGTTTTACAGGTGGCAGTAACGAGTGGGGGAAACATGGCGCAGGAGAAGGCTGGATGGAGGGAGCAAATGATGATGTAGATGTGCAGAGGAGGGAGTGAGCTCCTCGAAGCGCCTGTGGAAATCAGCGGCCCCCTGGGAGACCAGCTGAGCTCAATTACCAGGAGAATACAGTTGCAAAGGGAAGCCGAAAGGATACAGCATCGATCTGTCACACACTGACAGCGGGAAGAGAGCGCTGGCGGAGAGGGAGGGGTGGGCGGCAGACTAGAAACAGAGTGAGAAAAGGAGATGAAATTGGAAAAGGGAGCGAGCCAGAATAAATAGTGAAGTAAAGGAAGGTGGGCGTAACTGAGAAAAACAAATTCTGCTGTTTAAAGGCAGATTATGCTGCTTTAAGTATGTGCATATTCTGGATTTATAGTCTAAGTTGGCGCAGTTCTTAAGTCCCATTGGTAAAATAAATGAATCATTATCAAATCACAGTCACAGCCTCGATGAACATGGCAATAAATGAAACCTAGAAATGGGTAAAAAAAAACAAAAAAAAAAAACTAAAGGCACATTTGGGTGCAAGATGCAGCTTCAGTCTGATCCTAGAAAACCATGGATTATATTAAGTACTGTCTATAAATGACACTTAAAAATGTCATTTAAATACTATTTTTCAAGGGTTGGTGGTTCTACAATTAAAGCAAATCATCATTGATGCTGATGCATTTTTATTGAATTTAATACCAGATTTCAGTCATTGAAAACAAAACTGGTACAACACCACAATACCATCCTTCAAAGCAGAGCTGTTGTAGTATTAATCTTTGCATATTTTATGCAAATTGTTAAGGCGAGCATTGCAAATTATGAAACATCCTGCCCATTTTGATATGAATCCACATCATATCTATTGAATTGTACCTTCTAATTAGCTTCCTCTGCTTTAATGGATATTCACAAGATACTGTTATTATATTCCAGATGTGGCCTTTTTTCCTTTATGTAAATCTGATATGTTAGGTTGAAAATGTTCAACGCATAGCTCCTTGAAAGGAGAGAATGTGTATATTCACTGTGCAAATAAACACACTCAAGATAATAAGATGCACAAGGTAAAATGGAGCTGTGCTGAGAGCTGGTTCAGGAACTATAGATGGATGTATAAGGACAGCCATATAGCTTCAGATAATTCCCTGCACCCAAGCTTTATACAACCTTTACCGTACAATGGAAGCTGATATTTGAGATATCTGATAAGAATAAAATAAAAAATCCAGATAAATGTAATGTGAAAAGTGCAAGATATAAATATAAAACAGGGATTTTTATTTATGAATTATGTAAAAGAGAGCCAAGATCTGAGCAAATCCATTAAAATACAAGACTGGAGAAGGAAGGCATGAGAAAATACCAGAGGCAATAGATCTGAAAACCCAAATGTAGGTAAGGCTTGGTAAGGGAAAGTAAGAAACACTGAAATGAACACTAATTACATGCAAGCCTGTTGGTCATGATTCTGCACCACTAGAAGCAGAAACAAGAAGCAGTAATAGGCTGATTATGCAAAATAATAGTCTTGGCTATAATCACGGGAGCTGTGATGATTTCATTACTCTCTGTTGTGCTAAGCAGGTATCCTCCTGCCGGATTAAAGTGAAGCCAGGATGCCCTGAATACAGTACCTGCTCCTTTGTGCACTTGGAGCCAAAGTCTGTGAGAGCAGTGATCAACTGTTGGACCGTCGGCTGATCAAGTCCATCAGAAATCGTAGTGTATTTAATGCATTTTGAAGATTTGCATGAAAAAAAAAACCTGATGGAAACACCAAAATTTGATTTACCTTTTGAAAACATGCTTAAGTTTACACTCACTTCTTTTTGTCTTAATTAAAAAAATGGTTAATGCCTTTATTAAGTTCAGACGTAGCAAACATTTAACTCACATGACTGATCAGCTGTTTCCACCCTGATATAAAGAACAATTAAGTATTAACTAACTAACTAACTAACTAACTAACAATTAACTAACAATAAGTTGTCCAGTTGAGTCTAAAGAAATGAACAAAATTGTGAACTATCACAAAATGGATGATTAAAATTTGAAAGGTCAGTGGATCACTGAAAGAAGTACACGAAATTTAAATGCCGTCCAGCCAGTAGCTGTTGACACAATTTATGGTAAACTATAAATGTCAACCTCATTGTGGCACTAGAGAAAAGGTTAAAAAAGACGAAACAAACAAACAAGCAAACACCAAAGTCAGTAGGATCCATCTCACAGAGATTTTCCTGATCGAACTAGAGAACCAACTCTAGAACCAAAATGCTGTGCTGCTAGCAGGCTACTAAGCTACTAATAATAACTCTCGAAAGTATAAATTCAGACCAAATTCTCACAAACAAATCAATGTCATTTATGCAGATTTTATGAAAACATTATCTCTATTCAGCCCGCGCTGCATTAGCCGGGCTCTCGCTGATGAATCAGAATGTCATGAGTTTCCTGGGGGCCCCAAGGCGAGGAAACGACTCCTCGCCGTGATGATCTACAGCTGCCTGATTCACTGCAGACGTGTCAGCTCACTGGCCTCCAACAGCTCCAGGATGCTTCTGACCTGTGTCCTGTCTTCACCTGAGCATTAATAATCTCTACAGAAAGCCTCGATATCTGTCTCTAATAATCGCTGCTAATATAAATGCTGTCTTGGACACAAGCATGTTATCTTTCGACAATAACTTTGACCCAAAAAAACATCTCTCAACTAGTTCAGCTGTCTTTTCATGAGCATTAGAGAGGCCATAGAAATTGTACAATGTGTGAAAGAAATTAATTTTCCTAATTTAAAATGAATGTGGGTGTCACAGCCGCAGGTGTTGGCTCGGGCTCATTTTCAGATGCAATTATTAGATTGGATCAGGAGGGTACGTGAGTAATCATTTGTGGAAAATCAGTTTTCATAGGGTTTTGTTGGCACCCACTGTCTCAGTGGGCTAAAGCAGCAGATATTCAAATGTTGACTTGTGTGTTTTAGGAGGAGACAGTCACACTTGATTGGTGACTTATCCCCTGCAGCATGTTTTTTCTGGCTCTAATGAGGTTGTCTTTTATGCAGGAAAATGTGAAAAGTGTCTCCATTTTTCAGGGGTTTTAAAGTAATACAAATGCAGGCCTTCAGTAAAGGATCAGTAAAATACAATATTAAAAAAAGCTGAAAATGCACACTCACTGCTCTGAGCCTTAAATTAACTTTCTAGAACAGGAAAACACTGTTAATACATTGAGTTTGCTTCATAATCCTGTGGTTGTTGTTAGCATTCAAAGGCAAGGATGTTTTTTTAAACATTAAAGCAAATTTTCTCAACCACAACCATATTCTTTATCTCACCAAAATTGCCTCAGTTACCTAACAACCAAATGACACCCTAAAGTTGTAATTATTGAAAAGGAATGTCTGTTTGCAGTCTTGGGGAGAACTATTGCATTGTGGGAAAAAATGTTGTTTAAAGCCTTCAGTGTGTCCAGAGAAAGCTGTGTAAACTCTGATAAATTTAAGCGACGTCCCTTGGGGCAGCGTTGGTTGGAGCGGAAACATCTTGGTGTGGAGTTAGATAGAAATGAGCTTATCTTATGCGTGCTGCCTGCTCTTCATCTCTGCTTGAGGCTAGGTTCAAGGCTACGTTAGCGGTCGGTAGCATAACACACACAAATCTCCAGCCAAACTGTCAACAGTCCAAGTGAATTGTGGGTAACGCAGGCAACAGGATTTGAAGAAGAGTCATGGAATGGCTGAAGATGAATGAAGATTTTTTTATCATGAAAAAAAAAAGACAATTAAAATTCAAACCTAACAATTTGTAGTGCCACTTCATTACACGAATGCAATGCTAATTCAGCAGAGAACAACTTAAAAAAAAAAAAAAAAAAAAACCTATTTGAGAGTTAACTGGTGGCAAACACAGACTGTTGGATTGAATGGACGTTCTTCTAATTCCTGCACATCCTCCCACTGTACAGAAAAAAATGAAGCCAAAACATCCAGGAAATGGGTGATGCCATTTTCCACTGGTGAGGTAATTTGGAGCCAAACAGGTAATTAAATTCTATCTCATTACATAGCATTTGAACATAAAGACCTATACCTAAAATAACAGATTTGAACAGTGAATTCATTTTTTTTTCAAGTGCGATTAATGAAAAACTACAGAATGCAACTGTACATCAGTCAATGTAGCCAAACGCACCAAACTCAAGTCCAAACAAACTCTGTCGTATGAAGACTAGTTTAATAATTACTCCATATGCTTCCTCTGCATTTTGTCGGGTTCTGCCTCACAGCAATAAATTTGCTGATTTTTTTTCTCCCTCATAGTCTTAAAACACGTATCTTAGGTTAAATTCTAAATTGCCCATTGGAGAGAGTGAGTGGTTATCTTTATGTGTTTATGTGTTTGCCCTGCGTCAGTCTGGTGACCTGTCCAGGGTGTACCCACCTTTTGTCAGCTGGGATCACCTCCAACCCCCCGTGTGACATGTTCGGATAAGCAGTTAAAGATAATGGATGGGTGGAAGGGAACCTTTGTCCCTGGTGGTTAGATGACCACCCGGTTGACAGTATCCATAGGGACGCCTTCTTCAGCAGACAGCAGTTCAGATATAAAATGTAAACATTGTCCGGACTAACAATGGCACTGCTTCTGGAAAGAGATGCTGCTGTTGAATTTTCTAAATGTCAAATTTTGAATGCTGTACCACAAACTAAATTCTATTCACCTTCATTGTATTGCTGACATTTCAGAGACAGGTATCTTAAATTAAATCTAGCTATCTAAATGGCCAGATACCACAAGGGAGAAGGAGAGAATTTTCATTTTTATTTAACATTATTTATTCATTGGTAAATGTATATGAAGCGCCCTAAAAAAAAACTCTCTTCTCAATGAAGCTCTGCAAAGCTCCAAAATACGTTAACAAAAGGCTTAATATACAACTATACCTAAACACACGACCTGTGGAAGACAATTTCTTAGTATGTACTGTTATTTATGGTTCACAGAACGCTGAAACCCCCATCTATGACAGCAGACACACCTTTCTACTGAGAGTGCAACTACTGTCTATTGCCTTACGTTTTTATTTACTTAATAAGTAGATAAGTCCTTCACTTGTGCAAATATTATTTCATTTAAATAGCAAAACTTACTAGCCAAGTAAGAGCAGGCCCTTACTAATAATAACTTCTGTTAGTGCCCGTTCAGTTGTCTGGTGGTGTTTAAACTGGTGTCCTACTCAAGTATAAACAGTAAATATTAATTTCAACTTTATCATTTTCTCGTACAGTGTTCTCTGTTTAATCAGAGCCTTACTTTTATTAGGGAAATACAATTGACGTCAAAATTGGATTCTGATTGATAACACAATAACCATCTGTGCAGGGTAAGTCATACTCAGGTGAATCCTTTCATTATATGGAGTTCTGCTCGGTGGAAACCAGCAGTGAGTCAGACTACTTTGGCACTCAGAAAAGCAATGTGGACATCCAGTACTATGGTATTCTTGTGCCTTCTTTTTGATGATGAGCCTGGAGCCTGAAATATTGTGAAAGTGTTCATTCAGTGATAGGGCTTGGGGCCAACTGTGAATATGTGGATTTCACTTTTGTCATTGGCTCAGTATCTGGTCCTCGTTAGGTTTGCTATGTGCTTGTTTTTATTCTGCTGACTTCTCAGGCTATGACAGTGATCCTGATTGGCTATGAAAACAAGCAGGTCTGATTTAAAGACACACAGATTTTCCTCCCGCAATTTGTTTCAATGTGACAAGTCTGACATCCTTCTCACTCCACTGTCTCTCTGCTGAACATCTGGAGAGCTCATTATTTTTCATACCTCTGCTGAAGCAACTCAGGGCTTCCCTCAAGTATGTGTATATTCCCCGCGATATTCATTTTATAAGGTCTATGTATATTTAATAACCAAATATTTCAATGTGAACAAAAATAGTCAACGGCCATTTACAAAAAGTCCCCTACAGACAGCAGCAGCTGGGTAGCAATTAAGAGGTCTAATGGGGCTTTTAACTTCATTGCTCATTAAAGGTCTAATCTCCTATTGCATATTAAAATTGCATCGTAGTTGTAAAACCTTTTTGTGCAAAGACACGCTAACTGTCAGAGACTGATGAGCATTAATACACAGCCACACAGAAGACAAAACGTCCCTGTACCTCATCTTGATACACAAATTACAGGGAATTCGGCCTTCAACTTTGAAACCTGACATCATGACACACCCATCCCCTAAACAAGACAGCTTCAACGGCTCTGATCATCTACAAGCTTAAAGTAGTTAAAGAATAACTGCCAGTGACAATCCAGCCTGGCTTTCATTACAGTGTCCTCGGGACAGAAGCGATTATGCTTGGACGTAATATGACATCTTCAAAAAAAGCTGGAAGACTTTGAAGAACGGCATGCATTCATGCATGAATGGAACAAATGATGTTTGAATACTACAATAGGATCCAAGTATTTGCCGATGACAAAGCTAGCAATAAATGGAAGGAGGTACAGCATATTTGTGTTTTGCATAATTGCAATAGGAACTCATCTAGGTCTGTGTAAACAGAATGTGTCGTTAATAATCAGAGTACTTAAATATCCTGAATAATGCAGGAACAGGAGTGCAACAGGAGTCTCTGGAGGAATAAACTCTGCCTGTTCACTGCACAAAGGGTGATGCTGGAAGTGCATGAGTACAACCAAGCCAGTGCTCCCTCTGTCTGGGCTGTGTGTGTGTTTTCATGTTTAGTCACTGTGTGTGTCCTAGTGTTGCATTGCTGAGGACCCCAAAGACATCCATGCTGCACTGTGTGTATAGCGTGCTAAATAGAAAGAAAATATATATATAAAGAAAGAACATTTCAAAACACTTCTGATGTTTCATTTCTCACAAATACAATAAATATCTACAACAAATCATGTTTATGACAATCATAACAATATTTCATGTTTAGTGCTAATTGGCAATGGTAGCATCCATATTGAACTTAAACATCTGCATCTTAGATGTGTTGCTGTGTATGAGTACTAATGTCAGATATGTGTCTGCTGCTCATAGTAAAATCTCACAGGGCCACATTAGCACCCACAGTTAATGATGGTAGAACAAATTTGGCTTGTATGATGTTATATGCAGTTGTTGACCCCTTTTTCAGTTATGAATGGGAACGAGCACATTACCAATAAAGTGAGAAGGCATCAATTTACTCCATGAATGTTTGATACTCCCTCCTCTATGTAATTTGTAGTAAGTACAAAGGTCATGGATCATTAATGAGTGTAATGTGATCATTAACTTTTTTTGCGTATTCATTTCATGATGACTCTAAATGGAGCTTTTTTTATTTTATTAAAAACTCTGGCATACAAAAAGAACAAAAAAATGAACAAATTTGAATCCAGTTGCAGCAAGATTCTTCATATTCTGTGTTTCACTCTCCTAATCTCTCTCACATTGTTCAACAGTGCCAAGGAGATGAAAACACATTTACGGTACATTTACACAGAGTAAAGATCTGTATCAGTTAGTGTTATGATAATCCATTGTAAAGAAAAAAGTTGGCGGAATAAAAGAGCCATTTTCATCTCTGTGTATGATAACACAAGCCCTCTGGCCTCTCTGCTCTTTGTTACCTTTTTATTATCCCCTCCTTTGGCTCCTTCTGGACTAATTTCACATGGCAGTAATTGCAAAAACAGAATGCTTTTGGAGCCTCAGAGCTTCTGGACAGCAGCAGATAAGGAAAGAATTCTGGATTGAATAATGGTCGGGATTAACCTCCCATACACCCTGACTTTCCCTAAAAGCAAGACAGCGGACTGGATCAAGGAGACAGTGTGACAAAAAATAGCTCAGTATGATACTTAATGGAATCAAATGCTGTTTTTGAAATTAAAAACAAAACCGACTAAATAATTATCCAGTGTTTATGATTATTGAGTCCCACCATCAAATAATCAATGAAGTTGTGAACTTAAGATGGTTGAAGCAAATGATTGAGGAAGGGAAAAAGAACTTAATGACAGCCAATATATTGTAAGAAAGTAAAATATCCTCAAAATGTGTGTAAAATATAAAAAAAATATACTTGCAGTAATAGAATGAATCAAATCATCATGGTGATATCTTGCAAAAATGTCTGCATTGTACAGGCATTATTTATAATATCTTATGAAATACGACTTTAGGTTAATGTTGAGCTAAAAAACAAAACAAAACAAAAAAAACATTGAGTTAATTTTAAAATGACACAAACACTGTTCTCTTATATTGGTTTGTTTTACCAATCAACCACATCTCGCAAAATCCCGACACGGACTTTCTCCATCTTTATACTGCATTAATTCTAGTTCAACCTGAGCAAATCTCCATCTTTACCAGAAAACACCCCCTAACAATAAAGGCAAAATGGGAAAAATGGGAAAAAAAACTGAAGACTTAGTTGAGTATGTGGTGACAGGAATTGTGGTGACGGGACACTATCCTTATTTAATCACAGAAAAAGCCAAATGTCCAAATCCTTCACAACAACTGTAGTGTAGTAGATGATTAAAAACATCTGACTCTGAGGAAACCACTTTGGAATTACAAATGAGTGTTAAATCAATACAATCAATGTTCAAACGAACACATGTCGCTACTGATTATAATACCGTTTGGACTAGTCTCTCCTGCTTCCCCCAGGATTTGTTTTAAAGCTGTTTTCACTGTGAAGTTTAATGGTCAGTTTTTTTTTCCAGGAAACTGAAGCAGGACTGTGTCTGTGACCGTATTCATTGACCCAGTGACTGTTTCTAGAGACAAAAGACATGATTTACAGATAAACGCCATGAGCAGACACACAGGCACACACTACTGCCCTCCCTGTCTGCTTAGCCATGTGGTCGATATTCACTGGTGCATGTCATTGTCTCTGGGGAAAGGAGACAAAGGTTAATGATGGGGTAAAGGGCAAAAACCTCTCTCCCCTGCGTGCAGTTTGTGCCCACTTTGACTGAAGAAGCAAACAGGCAGCAAACCAAAGAGGGCTAAACAGGGATGGTAATTGATGTAGAGTCTGCATGTGGATTTGCCTAAAATGTCTGTGATAAACTGGAGCTTGGACCAAATAATTCCTCATTAGGCAACCAATATCTGGGCTGTTTGACTCCATTGTCCTCTGTCTTGTCCTCCTACTGTCATGTGATGCAACTGGAAACATACTGTACAAACTTAGTAGCTGTATTGTTTCCTAAAAGGTTGTCAACATAAATTTAAGCACAAAGTTGGTCATAAATGCAATCTGGAATAGTCTTCCTTTAATTGGGACAACTCTATTGTTATGATCGGTTTAAAAAATGTTATTCAACAATTGTATAGGCGCCAATTAGTAGAAGGTTAATCTGAGCCTGCTACACCTGCTTGCCGGGTTAAAAAAGTTGGAATCAGCCCAGTCAAAAGCCTCTCAGTGAAAACAAAAGTGATTTTGTTAAGTAAAGGTATCCAAACTTCAACATGCAGCTTATATAGAAAGTTCAACTTTAGAAAACTTCTGTAAGTTCACACACACTGACCAACCTAAGAGGAAACTTTGAGTTGCTATCCATTTTCTTGCAAAGTAAGTAGAGAATAGTCACAAGGCAGGTATAAAGAAACACCTACATGTGTGATATCTCTGTGCTGTGCTAATGACTCCAGGGCTACAGTGAAAGCAGACTCCAGTTGGAAGCCGTGATGCCTTTAATCCTCTTTAACTGCACCCTGCTTCTCTCACCAAAGAGAAACTTGCAGCAGAAAATCATTTTTCTACCCCATAGCCCATCAACAAAGGCTTACATTTTGCTTACGGCTTTGCACAATTTACTCATGGAGAGCTTGAATTACCAAGATAGAGGGACAGAGGGAGAAAACAACACATCAACAGCTGGCCACAAAACAGGACGCCAATATCTGTACTTTGTGTAACAGTCATTTTCTAAAACAAACAAATATAACACCCTCTGCTAAACAGAAGCCCGTGTTCTCAATTTAACTCATTTGGTAATTTGCTTATCCCGGCCTTTACATGCCTACATTGGGAGTCCCATTGTCAAATACTATAAACTTGTCCTAACTCTTTGATGACCAAGTGAAGGACAAACAAGTCCACCAGATCAGCAACCATTAATGCATTCTTACACTTGAACACAGGAACATGGAGCTCCTTTATCTGTGGCAGGAGATCAACATAAAGTCATACCTCAGACACCATCATCATTTTAAAGATGGGATTAACAATGTCAAACAGTCAGAGTTTGATTAGTTTTAGATAAGAAAACTGCTTGGCTAAGTTCAGGAAGGCCATCAATAGCCCTTCCCATCCTTAGAGGACCTTGTTGCTCTTTATACTACTCATCCTTACAAATTATTAGTACTGCATAACTTAAAATAATAATAATTTGGTTTTACTATGGACATGGTGAATGTTTTGTTTCACACATCCATCTTTCCCTCCCACTACCCTGAGTGAACCTTATTGTTCTTTATACTCCTATTCCTCACTTTGGCCTTGGTATACATGTTATGGCCACTGGAGGGCGCAGACACTTAATATAGTCGTTGAAAGCTGCTTAGAAATGACATATCAGGTCGTTTTGGGGGGAGCTCACTGTTGTGAGACAGATCCCACCATACATACACCTCTTACAATTAGTATATATCTCTATTAAAGTCATAACATCAACAGTACAAGTATGCCTTTAATTAGTTTTGGTCCATTCATGTGTTTCTAGATTGGGCCAGGATCAATGTTTATGCAGGACGAGTCCTCTTTTGGGGGCGTAGTCGGCACCCTGCTGCATCAGAACAGTGGCCTTATTGATGATGTGTGGGCTGCATTTTATTACACAGTGCTAATATCAGTGTGAACGTGGCTTCAGGGAGTTGAAGAGTTTAGTCTGCCTGCTATGGGCAGTTTATGCTGATTAGGGCTGAAGGATTTCCCATATTTCTAAATTTTTTATTGCTGCCCTCAAGAATATATTTTTTCCCCCCAGCATTCTCATGTTTTCTCACCATGAATTTAATTAAATTTTTGTGGATCGTTTCTTATTAAACCATGTTTATTATAATTTCAGCAGTTGTTTTGCTTCGGTATTTATTAGTTTCTGTGTTTCCTGTTAAATTTACAATATCCTTGAGATGGAAAAAATATCTGCGATTGTCCTGACGACTCACATGTAGCTCCCCAAGTCACAAGGACAACAGTAATAATATAATGTTATCACTGTTAAACCCAGAGAATATTCAGTCTAATGTATCTGGTGTTTGGAAAAACACTGAACCAGTGCCTAAATTAGACACCATAAGATGCCAGCACCCACTAGGCAGCTAAATGACTTGATGTAATGTTTCATGGATATTTATATATTCATGTGTATATCTTAGGGTTAACCCTAATTGGTTGAATGTGCAATATAACAAGTCAATCTAAACAGCCTAATTTGACCACATGCTATATTGGTACATGGTTTCTCCTATAAATCCTGACAGGTTGCCTATTTTGGTATAAATATCCACTAATTAGCAACACTGTTCATAAAAATGAGAAACATGCCAGACCTCAGTACTGGTGGTTATTGGCCCATTTCACACAAAACACGAACACGAAATACTGTTTGATCCAGACTGATCCTGTTGCCATATCAGGAGATTTAAATAATTAATGCAGTTACATTTGCTCTGCCAAATGTGCATCTCTCAATTTGGAAATCCTTCCTGCTGCGGTGTGATGGCTACAGGTAATTAATTAATTCAAAGGACAAAACCCTACACACATCCAGATGTGGGCAACAAATGGAACATCAGGTGGCCTCCATGTTTCTGCAAAGCCCAGATTGCATTCAGTGAATAATGGCATGATTAGCATGTTGCATGATTGTTTATATTAGATATGAAATAGAAAAAAGAACTCATTAGGAAAACTAAAACATACATTAAAGCTTTTGTATTTTGAAGCAGAATCAGTGTAATATTTAGACATTTTCCTGTGTGAGGAGGAAGCTTCAATAACCTTCATCTTATTTGAGAGATTTGTCTGGGCAGAGTGCTCTTATCAGACGGAGCCCAAATGTGGATGTCTCACGCCAAAAGCGTGAGTGTTGGCAGAAAACAATATTTAATCACACAGCTGGTCTGTGAGCTGCAAGCTTAAACCAGATCCGGTTAAATTAGCATAATAACAGCACTTTAAGGTCAAATTATAGTAACAGCAGTTATGTCAAAGCATTGATGAGGTTTGAGCGGACATCTTTGTTTAGGTGCAGTCTTTTGTCTGCAAATATAAAACATGACCATACTGTGGATGCTAAACATGCTGTATTAAAGCATGGATGTTTTTCCACACAATGAGAGCTACATTTCATGGTATCCAATCACAATACCAGTCAAACAAACAGTTGAACTGATGACATATAGTGAGTCACAGTTCAGTAGGGACCTCCACCATGACACAAATTTACCATATGGCACTCTGTTCAAATTCACTGTTCATAATGATATGAAAACTAATGCAGTGTAATGTAGAGATATTCCACATCATTGGGAATCAGGAGCCACAGCCTGTTATGAGCCATAATGATTGTTTGTGTTTAAGCTGGGACGTCCAGTGGCTGTGGTAGAGAGAAGATGTTGGATGAAGTCTATGGACAAGAGTGGATGATGGGGAATCTATGTACTGTGAAACTGAAAGGCTATGTTGTTGTTTTTAAAGTTGTAGCTTGTTAATTAACTCTCCTATATGCAACCCTGAGTCCCCAAAAAGATGGGATGCTGTGAATATGCGAGAACATTGCGATGATCTTTAATCCTTTGCAGACTACCCTCAGTTGAATACTGTAAAAAGACCAGTTATTAAATGTTCAAACTAGGAAACCTTTAGTTTCCTACATTACATTCATTTTGAATTGGTTTAATGTTGTTTTTATTTACAAATTACTGCATGTCCCAACTTTTTGGTAAACAGGTTAGATACCTCTTATTCTACCTTCCATCAGTCCACCTATCTAATTGTGTCCAAAAGTTACCTCAAAGAAGTTATTCAAGCACAATTCTTACGTGGTTTTTTGAGTTTTAACCCAACCAAGTAGTTTGTGTCAAAACATAAAGTTTAAAATAAAAATATTGCAACCGTATTACGAGATAAAACACAACGCTCATACTTTACAAGATCCCTGTGCAAACCCATGTGTTTTTTGGAAGATACCATGCAAGACATCCATGAGGATACTTTCAACATATTATACTTTTTTGTGCCATAGAGTGAAGTCACAAAGTAGAGCACATAGATGCATCTTATAATGTTTTCCAGTATTACCCAGCCTTAGCTGTCAGAATAACTAGTTCCTTGCTTGAGCAAAGCAAGCTGGTTCTGGCATTCGCGATCGCCTTGGGTCTTTCACTCCCAAACTGTCAAGGATTCTGGACAGATATTAAATGGGATATCAGCTAAAGCACATCTTGAGTTGTTATGTTGAGGGCAAAGAAAACAAAAGTGTGTATACTGTGGACTGAGGCAGTGTAAAACTGGACCGTTACCGACTGGAAAAAGTTGCACGGCCAGAAATATCAGCTGAACTGCTTCTGGTGTGGACAGCTTGTAAATCGCCTGTGTATCGTATAAATGGGGTTTTAATGACAGCTGTAAGACTTTCACACTTCTTATAAAGAGTAATGGGGCTACTTCACTCTGCTCTATGCACACATGGATTTACACACAGACAATAAGTATATATAGAAACCTATATATATATATCAGAGCCTTTTCCACCTCCCATTCCTGCAGGATTTTAATATTTCCATGTTTTCCGTTGTTGTTTCAGAGTAAACTTTTAAACTTCCAGAGAATTATCTTGAGACTTTGAGCACAGTCCTACATTTTCAGATCCAAGATTTACCTCTGGCAAGGAGGTTATGCTTCTACTCATTTAATTAGTCTCCATCTGTCAATGTAATATCTCCAAAACATTTGACTTTATTTCAGTGAAATGTTGGCAGGCGTGTAGGCCTTAGGGTGGGAAACAACTCATTAAAGTTTGGTTGTAATCTGGGATTTCTGCCATTAGGCAAAAAATATATACCACTATGAGTGACTAACACAGATAAAGACATTATTCTAACTCCTGAGGGGGCGTTTCAGGAGGAGAAATCAATTTAACTCAAATGTAGAAGAAAATGTTGTTTTTGAGTGCAGCAGCATGTTAGGATATTGTTCAGCACTGGCCAATGCTTCTGCCCTGGTGCTTTTTAGTTTGATTTGTCTCTCTGTAGCCTCCTCCACATACCTATGGGTGTTTTTCCTGCTTTAGCTCAGCAGTGCTGCTGGGATCAAACTGTATAAATGATTCAGAATTTCCTATAGCTCTCAACCCAAACCCTGCCTCTTATCCCCACAACACCCCATGCACAAAAAAAACAGCTCCATAAACACACACCAACACACTCTGAGGCACTCATGAACACAAAGCACCACCCCAAAATAACTGCATTCACTATTTAGAGGGTAGGTGCTTGCAGGCCTTTGAAGAACATGAAACACTGTCTTAAAATGGGAGTGGATGTAAAGTAAGAATATGCAGAAAATTATGTTTTTGTTTTTTTTTGTGACTGTTTTTCTGGACATTTTACTATCACTCTCATTAGACCGCACTGATAGACATACAATTACTGTCTTCCTAAAGTTCAGCAGGATCGGCATTCACGCTGCGAGTGTTGAACTTTGCATTTTTCATATGGTTGTTAAACCTGCATTAAAATATTATTTTGCCAACTTTTCAGTACGCACGCACGCACAAGCACGCGCGCACACACACACACACACACACACACGTGTTATGATCAGGGCTTAAGAGTTCTGGCATATATAGAAATTTGAAACTCAACAAAATGGAGATGTCCAGTTACTTTATGATATGATTGGACATATTTCAGATAGAAGCTTTAGCAAAGCAGCTCTTCTTTTCTTTTCATTTGACTTAAATAGGGAAGTGTTAGAAATGTTAGAAGCAGATCTTTAGGGAACACGAAAGCAAAACTATCTGCATGACGAAACACCACCAGGATTAATGGTGCGCTGGTTATGGTTGTTGTTGTTTAGCTGAGGGTCAATAGTTCCTTAAAGATGGAGGACAAAGTTACTGCATACTGTTACTGTTTTTTTTGTTTTTTTTTTGGTAGCTAAACTAAAAGCTCTTTGAACAAAATCTAGAAATGCCTTTGGTACATTTCTATGTTTTATCAAATATAAAATGACCTAATGACCTTTCCTCTTGTTCCATGAACTGCTTTTTAATGAGCACATCCCTGAGCCATTACTCATGAACACACCACTCTGTACATTCACTCTCCCTCGAGAAAGAAACGCATTGATTTTTTTTTTTTTTTAAATCCACATAACCTTTCTTTCACAATAGGGCCACAATTTGACTATCTTATTATAAACTATTTTGGCATATAGTTGGCAGTGAATATAATGGCACAATGCGTATGACCCTCTCATTTATACTTTCAAAACTTTTTCAACCTAGGAAAGGAAGGAAGTCTGATATTTAGCTGGTAAATTACCCAACATATCTCAGGAGAACACAAGTCTCCATAAAGCCTGGAGTTTATTGAGTATATTGTTCAATGTCACCCATTCAGACTGCTGGTCATTGCACATGAGAAATGGGGATGTGATAGAATGGGGGGAGTGTGTGTGTGTGTGTGTGTGTGTGTGTGTGTGTGTGTGTGTGTGTGTGTGTGTGTGTGTGTGTGTGTGTG
>JAOWBC010000001.1:3095426-3107650 GCA_028566105.1 Hypoplectrus providencianus
GTGTGTGTGTGTGTGTGTGTGTGTGTGTGTGTGTGTGTGTGTGTGTGTGTGTGTGTGTGTGTGTGTGTGAGTGAGTCACCAAGAGAAAGAATGAGGAAGCATTAGGGCCGTACGTTGACAGGTCTTTGTGCAATGAGAAATTAAAAATCAATGTGTCCTTCTATCATCTGTGCTATTCTTTTCTTTCATCACACGCAGTGGTGACCATTGACCTCTACAGACTGTTCATCATTACCTGCCAGAGGGGAAAAAAAATAAGTCACAAGAAACACTCGACCTTGATTTTTTTCGTCTTTTTTTCTTCTTCTTCATTTAATCATGGATTGTAGCTGGCCATTAACTGAGAAATCACAATGTACAGAAACCATAAAGATAATCAACAGCCTCACCATCCAAGTTTGAATTTGGAAGATTTAAACACTTGGTCTTTATTTCAGGATGTCTGCCTCAAGGACAATTAGTGAGAATGGAATTAAAATTCTCTTCTGTACAGTAACGTAATACAGAAAAGGGACTTGGGTTGTCCATCTTCCAAAGTGCAAGAATGAAAAGTTTCTGACAATACAGTAATATAGGAGAAAATTAACACCCAACTGCCAAATTCAAAGACCTGATATATTCTAGGGCTGAAAGGTTGAAAATGAGTATTAATTAGAAGTCATATTTGCGGCCCCCTGACGACTGGTAGTCCAGCCATTCTGCTGAATCGATGCCTTTACTGCCCCTGGGATATTACATGCATCAATATCCATGAAAAGTCTCTGCATAATACATTATATTATCGAGACCAATTTCAGGCACTTAGTCCTAACTGCAATTTAAAGATACATCATGGATACAACTCTACACTTTGCCACATAAAACATTCCTCTCACCCCTCATGGTTGGGATCTCTGTCATCCTCAGTTTGGGTGCTCTACCAGAGGCCCTGGAGTTTGAGGGCTCTGTGGCCCTGGTGCTCACTAGCCCTCAGCCCTCCTCTGTCCGCATGGTGCATAACCTCAGGGTGCTGGACTTCCAGGGTGAAGCCGTCTATGCATGGTGAGGAGCTTTCCTGTCTTGATATCAGTAGCTTCTATCTCATGGCATACAACTAATGATCCCTGCAGGGTATCTGATGTCTGGCAGTGCCGACATGTTGATAGCCTGGATCTTTTTTTAACCATTCAGCTGGCTTTCAAGGACTTGCCTTCCTCTCTGGAAGTATTTAGCTGTGATTGACTTCCTTGCGACCTTCTTTTGGTTTCCGTTGGTCTGTGGTATCAGAGGTTGGTAATTGGATGGAGAGATTTCCCTCTGGGCTTCCTTAAATATTAGGACTGTCCCTTCTTTTTCTTCTTAAAAGATAGTTAAGGGAAACCACTGGAAGGTGCTAAATGTTCTTATTCTCATAGAAAATACATTATCATGTATTTTGTGGTAATGGTATGCTAGAAATTCACAAAATGGAATGATGTTCTTTTTAAAAATGTAAAAAATGGCCTACATTTGACTGTTATTATTTGAAAAGCTAAACTCAAATGTGTAACATTTAGTATTCATTGTAACAGAGGATGAAACTGGCCCCCCATTCTGCTGTTTTCTTGCTCTTTAGCTGCTAGCTGCTCACCAGCTAGCCACTAAACTTTGTGTGATCATTGTGGGGCGACCGCCAGGCTCCTCAATTGTATCTTGTCAAAGGGTCAGACCACATTCAGCCTCCCACTGATTCACTCAACAATGTGACAACTAAAGAAAACCAGCCATCCTTTACCTTGCACTGTACTGAAAGAGAACTTTACTCTTCCACTCCACCAACTTTCTATGCCTTTGCATCTTTTCTAAGGGTTGCTGTCACAGATTTGTTCTGGATTTAGTGAGTAAACTCTTCAGTATAAACCTTGGATAAAATGTGTGTGTGCATGTGGGGAAGACGACATGTCATTCAGAGTTCAGTTTTTCTCTTTTTTTTTTTTCTAATTGTTTAAAAGTGTGTTTGCCTATGCTCTGTGGTCCATCGTCGGCACACTCTCTTTCTCTGACGTTCTTCACATTGGAGTTTGTTTATGTACGGTATACAGTACCCTGATGGCAGTAAATAGATTTAGTAAGGCTGACAGAAATGGAGGACGTGAAGCCCTCTTTGGGTAGAGTACATCTGAAGAGGATGCTTCCATTCTGTCTCTCACGCTGTGAAGGATATGAGTTTCATGAAAAGCCTCTTTAAATCTACAAATACACCGTCTAAAACAGCAGTGGCCCTGAGCATTTCCCAACCATCCTGCACTGCTCCTTGAAATGAAATAAAAAGAGAAAAATACACAACAAATAAATGATTGGCCCTCTCCAGAGAAGGTAAGATCCATCCTCAAGGAAAGATACCAATCATGTTGGAGTTCAGGGGTGACTAAAAATAAAAGATTGCTGGGAGACATAAACTTAACTGGTTTGTTTTTTATGAGAAACTTATCAGCCAAAACCAAAGGAGCAAAATGCCTCTCATGAGTGAATCATATAGGGATAAAGTTCTGTCATTAAAAAAGAGAACCAGTTAGGATAAGTTGAAATGAAGAAATAAGCAAGAAAAACACAAAGCAAGATACGATGAATATTCAGTTTCGGATCATGTTACAAGAGATTCCATTAAACTGCTGTATTACAATATGAATATCAGTCTTTCCAAGGATCAGAAAAAGCCTCCAGAAAGTTAGAAATAATAGACGCAATATACGATGTTAATTTACCTCAGTGAAGTGAAGTCTTTTTGGTTGCAGAAAGACGTGATGGTATGCAAGACAAAAGCACAATTTTGCGTCCTACTTGATTTATTACCTCAATAATGATTATTACGGTTTATGGTCTAAATATCTAATTTCAAGTCTTTATTATAGCATTAAGTTCATTTTGCATGCTTTAGGGCTGGACTGTGTGTTTTTCATCTGAGGAAGATGATCCAGTCACTGTGTTTTTAAGTATACTGTAATATTTTTATCACTTAAAATTTCCAGATTTGATATTTAATATTATTTTGTCATCATCACTAATGCTAAGATATATTTTTTTAATTTTTGATCCATCTGCAGTAGATATATGCTAATCACAGTAAGTTAAGTCCTTGAATGTCAAGAAAAAAAATGTTTATTTAGTTTTATATGCTTTAAGCACCACTTTAGGATGGTGAGAGTGTGCTGGAGAGCATTAGAAGAAAGTTGCAGGTTCTCCATGTTGACAGTCAGCAGTACAATAGTGCCATCAGCATTAAGATGCACTTGACAATTAATCAAATCAAGAGACTCCTCATTGATAGAAATGGTGAAGAGGACTGAACATAATTGTGCAATTGACTTCCTGACATCATTCACTGATACCTGTCAAAGAGATCATTCTGAAGACAGCCAGGCTTTGAAATAATATGAATCTTTTTTTTTTTTTTATGTGCGTCAGATTTGAAATTAAGCATCATTTTATACCTAAAATACATATTAGGGATGAAAAAATTGCTCTCCGGAACATATTGAAGGCTTACTTGTTCAAAAAAAAAAAATCAGCCTGCAATTTGTCATCTAAATCTTTGGAAGAAAAAGAAAAGAGCTTTTCCCTGCAGTATATTGACAGAAGGTAACAGATGGAGGAAGTAACACGAGCAAGAACAGAAAGCTCTTATAAGATATGAGTAATAGATGAAAAAGGTATGATTAATGGAGCTTTGGTGCCGCCATTGATGTGATCTTCTGTCATCACCTAGCGGACATTCAAGTGCAGACGACATAAAAAGCATGAAAATATTGGCCGGTACGGTGAATTTGATCTGTGATCACAGTCTGTAATTTAACAACAGCATTATGCAGAAAAAAGGCTTTCAAGTCTTCAGCTGAGTCTTTGCAGGTGTCACTGCAAGCTTTCAGCGTTCAGATATAAAACATTTAGTTTGTAAAATGACGTTCCAGCACAGAGAAAGCGATGAAATTCTAACAACCCTGTTATCATTCGAACAAAGTTCTGTACTAATATCAAGTGATGGCAACTCAGCAATCCACATCCTCTGACTGACTGTGCCTGGAAGATGTGGTTGAAAGCTTTGCAAAGAGCTGGTTAGGTAGCCTGCCATTTAATTCTTTCCAGCAGTTTTCCATATGTCAAATAGTGTGAGTAAACAGAACATTGGCAATAGATTTAAAAATGCAAAGCTTGGGCTATGATGCAACTCTAGGGTATCCATTAAATATGCAGTGTAATACAGACTCTGTATGATTATGTGTGTTACAAAAATCATCTGTTGTAAGTACAATAACACTGTACATTCAATGCATTTTCTTGGTATAATGGTCATGTAAAGTAAGAGAAAATGAAGTATTTAATATATGATAATGATATGTGCATGTAAAAAGTAATGAGAAATACACACAATAATTTCATTTACAAATGGCAATAACTGATTTAATGATTGCTGGGATGCTTGTATTTGGACAAGTATTATGGATTCATTGAAACAGAATTTTAAAAATGGATTAAAGTATTATAATAAATATAATAAAATATCTAAACAATACAAATAATGAATGATATGATATGAAAGAGTCCATATCATGGTAATTGTAGTGCTACACACAGTGTCAAGTTTCCAAGCTGCAGCAGTGAAGCAATGTCACCATCTAGTGGACATAAGTATACATTTTTTTTAATCAGTCAAACTCTAAATTGTCAAACAAATCATCAAACCTTTATGAATATGTTCTGGGAAGCTTTTTGTGGAATGCAAGTTGTAGGCTAACATGAAAATACTTCATACAGTGTTCACTGATCGCAGTTACACAATGCAAAGTACTGACATTTTGAATAACTATCAAATACTGGGAGACTTCACATGTCACATTTTCTCTTAAATATAATTTCCTCCATGCATATCTTGACTATCTTGATTTTTTCCTTTATTAAACATAGTTGAACATGTTTTCCTCTGCTTTTTTGTAAGAAGACGTGCATTTCTGTTTCAGCAAGAGACGAAGGTTCCTCATTTTTGCAGCCTTTTTGGTGTAAGGGCAAAATAAAAATAAAATAAATAAATGACTGATACAAAGTTCACATTATGTAAAGGTGAAAGTTGAACAGACATAACCGGTCAATGGACAGAGAGAAGAGATGATCAGACACCGGCAGAGGAAGTGGAGGTCGCCCCTGTGAGGGGATTCCCTCCCACGGGAGCCTAATCACGTTAAGTTGTTGAACTGTGAGGTGAAACATCGTTAACAAAGAGTGTAGACGCATCGTAAACCCAATCAACTTGTTAACCCGAACTAGTGTGACTGAGCTTCTGCTTTTTTTTTTTTTTTTTTTACTTTAAACATTAAGAGAGCTTCTTTTTCTTTGAATTGTATAAAATAATGTTTTTATGCAATCTGTGGGGTTTTAAATTAAAGGTATGGTAAGGTCATATTGGTATGAATTAATTGACTTATTTATTCCTACCCCTTTTGCTATTTATATCTATGTATATAAATATTAAAAGTTCTATACAGTAAAGAAACTAAGACAATTTTAATTACAACCAACTACAATATAAACAATTCAATCTATACACAATAGCAATTATATTGCAATGTCATTTTTCTTTTTTTTTCTGTTTTGTTTTTTCTCTCTTGCTGGCAACTTGGACATGAGAGGGATAACCCATGATGCATTTCATCAAATCCTCTTACCAATGCACTTCTCTTGACTTGGCCAACAAAGATCTGCTAATTTAAGATCCACTGTTAGATCCTCAGGTTGGCCTGGCACCTATTTACAGCGAGGCTGGCCTGCTTTTGGATGCATTGTTTTAAACACTACGTTGTTAATGGTATCAAGCGTAAACACAATTATACTATTTTCAACCAATAAACAAAATAAGTCACATGTGCAGGACGTGTCAAATGCCTTCCAATGGATCAAATTCTTAATAAATAAATAAAAAGTAACGCTGACAGAGCTTCAAAGTATTTGGAAGTGTTTGTAATCATTATAAAAACCCTGACACACATTATAAATTATTAATATCATACAAACAAAACAAATGAAGTGTTTTTGTAGGCCAGCTGACGCGCAGCATCACCACGGGATCTACTGAGAATTCACATCTGGGATTTCTGCTTTGGTTTTTTGATCATGGCAGAAAATAAACTCTGTGGCGGACAAACTGTTCTGATGTTTGCATGTTTTGTTCAGCAGAACAATCTTTACAAATTAACACCATTTTTAAAATGTTTAAAGCAGTCTGCGTCAAGCTAATTGCCATTTTTAAACTAGCTAGCCCTTAGCCTAATGAATTGTTTAACAAATTTAAATATACAAGAGTAGAGAGCCCTAAAAAACACAACTAGAGTGTGTAAGTCAAAAAGAAAGTCCCTGTTCGGTGTGATGACATTAATATCCATGACAACCACTGCAGCATCTTTTAGCCGCTGATTAGCAACTGGCTTCTTAAAGACACATAAGAACTGGTAATTTCTAGAAAGAAACTAGAAAGAATAAGTGGGGTGTTTTCTATGTATTTTATGTTGGACAACAAAAAATCTTGTTTTAGACATATAACCACCAACCCATTCAATATCCTCACTGAGTATCAGCTGATAGACCCCAGGGCGCCAAAATGCTAATTTACTTCCTGGTTTAAGAACTATTTCCAATGGCTCCCTGGATACAACATGCACATGTGAGATAAATAAAACAGGAGGTGTAAATTGTTTTGCTCATTTAACTCAATATCTTGGTGATAAAACTATAGTCTTTTATTAAGGAGCAATATTTTAAATATTGCACTTCAAAATTGTGTTTTATCATAATTAAAAATAAGTTTATGTTTGATTAGAGATTTTGCAAATGTATCTAAAGCAAGCTGTAGGTGGATAATGGTTCAATTAGCAAAATGAAAATCTGGTTTTCGAAGTATAGGTAGACTTTTTGTCCTGCAGGGTATATGTATTTGCATTTTTGTGTCCAAGAAAAGCAATTATCCAACGTCTATTTTCAAGGCATGGGTATGTTGGGTTAAAGGCGCCATTCTGAGTACGTAGGTAAGGATCTTAAAATATATCTGCACCTTAGTGACCTCTAATCACATCTCAGGGATTTCAATAAGGACTGCGGTGTTAATACAGAACCCACTAACCAATCAGCTGTCAGCAGGAAAGAAATCCCAAACTAAACATCACACATTATTAAACGGGCCGCAGAAGTCAGCCTGACTGACAGGACACAGCACGTCTGTGGGTAAGAGTTCAGCAGTAAAACACAACGTACAGGAGTCTCCAACACTTTATCAGGCCACTGAGGAACCACTAATCCTTTTTTTTTTTCTATTTTATTGGCATTTCTTTATGCTTGGTGTAACTACAGATGTCCTCTGGAGGCCTTGCTCAAGGGCACTTTCACTGTACGTACTAAGTGAAATGTTTCTCTTAACGTTGTCTGAAATTGTCTCCAGTTTTACTGTCTGCAGGCATCCCACAAAGACAAAAAAATGAGCAGTCTGTGCTTGCCACAGGCGCTATATTCAACAAATCATCTAAAAGTATTAAAGTTAATGGAGTGTACATCAGGATCTTAGCTTAAAAAACCATAGCGGTGAATTACTGGACTCCTGCTCTGTGCTAAAGCTGTGCCTTACAGATGGGCCACCTCAGAAACAGATTTACTTAAGAACACAGCAGCATACAGTGAGGATGAATTACAAGTGGACAAATTACTGAGGAAGTGTCTGGCGTCCATCCAGTAATAAATTTGGAGGCTTATTAAAATATTGCAATATTCCACAAATAACCATCAGCTATGTAAGAGTTTGTAGGGCGCTCGTGGTTAATTTGGACTCATTGAAGTGTCGTGAGGGATCTGGTCTCTCTAGCTGCCCTGCACCGCTAATGCAATCAAATTAAATGAGACTGATACACCGATTCCAAATTAGCACGACCTAGAGCGCCTTAGCCTCTTAGCATCTTAATACCGAACAGAAAAAACAACTCTATGACTGATTAAGGACGGTTATACAGTCACACATTTGGAAGATACATTGATGGACAAGAAATCATGCGACTCTATAAGAGCTGGAAAACTAAACAAAAGTCCCACAACAAAAGTCTCCCCGTTTTTTTTGATAAACTCTGGTAAACTGTTTCTTAAAAGAAAAGAAAAAAAAAAAGAATCTAATTAAAGCCTTTGCCTATCTGTGTCTCAAAATCATAAACTTTAACTTAAATGTGACATTAGAAGGAAAGGCAGAACATAGAAAAATATAATAGTTTGTTTTCTATTCTCATAATAGATTGTGTGTAATGGAAAGGCTCAGTTTTGAATTGGCACCTAACTCTACCGTGATAAGAAGATTGAGCCACTTTTGGCTGTTTGTTTTTGTGAGTCTGCAAAGCAGTCGTCCTGTAAACCCTGTTCCCAGCAACAACAAGCAACAGCTTCACAGAATAAACTCACTCACCCTGATCGGCAGACATTCGCATTTAGCAGCTAGCTGGTTAAGAAAGAGGAACATCTGGCAGCTAAAGAGACATTTTCTCATAAGTTTGTCCCCACAACATGTAATAGGTAAAAGTAGCTAGGATTTACATTCATCAGTCTTGAATTAAAATGAATACAAATGTTGCTCTATGTCTGCTGGACAGGACCGAAAAAAGAAAAGTTTTTGGTAAGCCAAAGTTAAAAACACTGTGACCAGTGCTATACAATTACATTTGCCTTGCCTAGCATTCAACAAACACAGGAATAACCACATTTTTTAAGATTTTCCCAACAATATGTGATTAAACTAAGAAACATTTATATACACATACATAACATCCAAGTCTAAATTTGTTCCACACTCAATTGGGATTTCCTAGTGTTACATGTTTATTGCCTGACATAAAGAACTCAATTTAGACCTTAGAAACAACAACATAAGGCGTTTGTCCAGTTCAGGTTGGAAGATCTTGTTGAACATTACTCTTCATTGCTTAAGACTAAAATGCACATAGCTTTAATTTGCATTTGGAGTGATGCCTGCCAATCCTCCATGTTTGGCCTGGACCCACATTTAGCTGCAAACCTAATTAACTCAAAGAGGAAACCCCAGGAACATAAGGCCGTAGTAATCCCGAGGCCACACTAATCATCAGGCTCATTGCTAAACTGGAGCGCTGGGATTCCACAACGTTATAAAACACCCAAGAGCGTGTGATCCCTATTTCAAGTCCGCCCACTCTCATCGCGGAGAGTAAACCTGGAGGCTTCAGGACGATGGACTGTTGACTCACAAGCCAGCCATGGGGCAGACACAGCAGACGGAGAACAATGAGGAGATCGATGTCAAAGGAATCCAGGAGATGTACAAAAAGTTTGTCATGGAGTGCCCAAGTGGACTACTTTTCCTGCACGAGTTCAAGCGGTTCTTTGGTGTGGACCCTACAGGGGAAGCATCAGATTATGCGGAGAACATGTTTCGAGCTTTTGACAGGAACGGGGTGAGAGTAGAAGCTGTTTACAGTCTGATTTCACCTGTTATTTATCTTTACTAAAGTGTCACACAGCTGTTCTCATTCAACCTTCCTTTCAGGACAACACGATAGATTTCCTTGAGTTTGTGGCGGCGCTGAACCTTGTTTTCCGTGGAGACCTGGAGCATAAACTACGCTGGTCCTTCAAGGTGTATGACAAAGACAGCAACGGCTATGTGGACAGGGACGAACTATATTCAATCATTGATGTGAGTGTGACTATAAATCCTCTCTGACAAAACGCCCTGTGGGTGCTGAAAAAGGGGATTCCCTGCCAGAAAGTTCCTCTCTTACAGAAAGGCATTTAGTTTAGAGTCCAGGCTTTAGCAGCGTGTGATAGGAGCTCAGTAATCTTTCAGCACAGATAAATAAAAAGTCTCCTATTGTTTAGCTCAGCAGACAGACTGTGTATCAGTTGTGCCCCCTTCTGCTCTCACCGTCAGCCTCTTAAATGCCAAAAGGACTTCACTTTGGTCATTTCACTGTAAATCTCACTGGGTAAATTACTGAGTTCAAGAGTTTTACCTTAATGGGTTTTTACATTTGAAGACATTTTAATCTGCCGTAGTAGGAAAAGAACAGGTGTTACTAATAACAGCGACCAAGCTGTGACAGTTTCTCAGTGAACCAGCAGGAACAATGCAGGGACTGTGAAAGTGATGCAGCTCAATTTAAATCAGCATCATTCATTTTAATATATATATATATATATATATATACACCTGTTCTTATACAACATGTCTGATGTGAATCCTATTAAAATTAATTAGGTTTTAATTGAATTATGCTTCATTTTCCAAACTTTGGTAATGTATGTCACAATGGCCTGTTTTAATGCATAAGCATAGATATCTTTTACATGCAGTGGTTTTCAGTATTCAGTTTGTGTGCATGTGTGTGTGTGTGTGTGTGTGTGTGTTTAGTTTAATCATTTGATCATCGGGTGCTCCACTTAAAGGCATTTTACGTGGAGAAACAGCTTATATACAATAAACTCATAGATCTCTTAGATACTTCCATGAACTGGAATAATCATCATTCTTTGCTTGATTCCATTTTTTTCTTTCCACTGACATGAAAGCATGGTGTGATTTTTTCTTTTCCTAATACAAGCTTTCTGTTCCACATTTTAACTGGAAATATATACATCTGTAAATAATGTCTGATTGATTTATCTTAGTTTAAGCCAAAATATCATTCAAAGCCAGAAATGTGCAAACTGGTTGGAATTCTGTGTATTTAAAATCTCTGAGATCACGCAGTATAACAGTGAAACTGGACAAGATATTTAAAATTGTGATAATAATACTTTATAAAATATTTATAAGGGTGATCAAGATGGTCGAATATAGTCCAGATTTAAAGGCGTCAATATGTCAAAGTGAACATAATGTTGCAGTAACAATGTTTAGCTATTGCGTAATCCAGGATCTGAGCAAATGTCAGTGGTTGATATCACAAACTTTCTTGTTATTAACATGAAATACAACTTTTTTTCTCCTCTGTTTTTCCCCAGAGCCTCTTCCGGATAAAGAAAGGCTCAAAGACGGATGTGAACGATTCCCAGCTGACGGTAGACGACGTTGTGGATCGAATATTACAGGCCGTTGATAGTGATGGAGATGGTAAGGACTTAAGTCACATCTAAATGCAATAAATTCACTATTTATTATCAGGCAGAGAAATTAAATCCTGCTTTTTTTGTGTGTCACAGGTCATATTAACATGGAGGAGTTCATCAGAGGCGCTCAGCAGGACCCCTGGGTGCTCAACATGTTGAAGCTGGACATGAACCCTGCTGGATGGGTGCTGGAGCAGAGGAGGAGGAGTGCTCACTTCTGAAAGGAGAAAATAGGCCTTTCCAATGTGGACAACCAGGATCAAATACAGGCTTTGAACCATATGAAACGTGTTAAAAACACAGTGTTTAACTACAACTAAGATTCATTTTGTACATTTTGTCAGCATGTTTTAGATTCACATCCTGAAGGAAGCTGTCCTGAACTGAATATAGACTGAATATACTGTTCCAATAGCATCTGAAGGACTGTGGTATACAGTATAAAAGCATAGAAAATGTATAATTGCCATATTTTCCTTTGAATAAATTATTCTCTTTTTCACTACTAAAGGTAGAACATGTAATTCTTAAAGAAACTGTGTGAGTGAGCTGGAAGCAGCTTAAAAAAATAAAATAAAATTCAGCCTGGCTCGCTTAGCCTGATAATAGTGCATGTCTAAATATGTATGTATGTATGTATGTATGTATGTATGTATGTATGTATGTATGTATGTATGTATATAGTGAATATGTTGCTTGCTAATTCAAGTCACAGCCTTCTTGTTTCAAAGTGTCAATATGTAAATAGTAAATTATTATAATATATGCCTTTCTATTGTGTTATTTTTTTAATACTGTTTTAAAAATTTGCTTTGGTTGATGTAAATAATGAAAAGACTAGAACTTAATTACATCCTGTGAATGCTGAATTAAAGTCTGCTCAGTAAAATAATGTTGTTTTGTGTGATTACTTTTGTTGAAGGCAGGTTTTAAAATCCCAGAATTCAAGTTAATAAAAATGCATCACAAATGTCTGCTGGTATCTTTTATTTATATAAATATATATACAAAAACCCAGGTAATCCCGGGTTGCGGGGAGGCTGTGCCTATCTCAGCCAGCTTGGGGCCAGAGGCGGGGTACACCCAGGACAGGTGGCCAGCCTATCGCA
>JAOWBC010000001.1:3107750-3120747 GCA_028566105.1 Hypoplectrus providencianus
ACACACACACACACACACACACACACACACACACACACACACACACACACACACACACACACACACTCTCTCTCTCTGTCTCTCTCTCTCTCTCCTTTCTCTCTCTTCATCATATTTAAAAACTCATCAGAACACTTACCTGCTTTTATTTGATTTTTATGCTAAGATTATGTGCACAGATATAAAAAATAATTTGAGCAAATCTTTCAAACACAACTAAAACTACATATTTCACATATTTATGTAAACCTCTATAAGCATAAACCCTTAAAATGACTGTTCACAGGTAAGAGATAGTCAGTCATTTTTTTTTGTTTTGTTTTCCAATTTGTGTTAATTTACATTGAGTGAAATCCAGAACTTCCTGTTGCTGTTTCACAATAATGCAGGGAAGCAGGAAAGGAAGAGTACCAGCTGCTCAGAAGCTTTTAATGTGAAACATCTGTGCAGGAAGTGTTGACTTGTAGCACATCACATTAAATTAAGGCTGTGGAAATGTGCATTACGTGTAAATAGGTGCAAGTTTGCCGCAACAGATGATGAAACAGGAAGTGATCAGAAAAAATTAATGTCAAAAATAATAATAATCACATTTTGAGAACAGGAGCTTATCTGTTATATATCTTTACAATTAGGTTTGCTGTACTGCATTATTTTCATATGGAGTAATCTATTGTTTTTTTTTTCTCTGTAACCATTCATTAAAAACACGTCAGATTGTCACAGAGTGAGGACAAAAAGGTCAATATTTCTAAGGTTGCAATCTTTCAGTTGCATATGAGATTTGCTACATCACATTTTTTCAGCTCAACACAAGATGCAGTCACAAATATTTCCAGAAGTTTGGGTCAAAATTAAGTCTTAGTTCAAGACGTTCAAAGCATTGGAAGTCAGGGGATAGGAAATATGCTGGTGTGAACCCATTTCAAGATGGTTGAAGTTTAATTGATATTTTTTTCTTGACCTATTCACAAAATAACCCAATTCTTTTCAAACCTTTTATAATTCTGATTAATTCTGCCTGTTTCCTCGGCCCGTGTGGCCGTTACGGAGTTAATTTGCTTCTGCTGATGAGCTGAACAGGGATTAAACGTCACTCTCACTCACCAAAACACACACACACACACACGCACACACGTTCACACACAGCCCTGGGATACTGCCCTTTCTTTCTTCTCTCAAGGGGATCAGGAACATTTTTATAGATAAAGAACGCTGGGTGTGCATTCTGTGTTTTATAGTGATTGTTTTCTTGCTTCAGCTTGCTTCTTACTTCTCCTTTCCCTATACACTGTTATGTGTAGGGGGGAAGTGTGTGTGTGTGTGTGTGTGTGGCTGTGTGTGTGAGAATGTGCTCTATAGGTTCTGGCTGGTTGCCGAGGTCATGCTGTATGGCCATATGGCTGTATGTTGGCAGCTCAGGCTGTAGATAAAAAACGACTTAGTGTATTTGACCTTTCTGTAGGAACGTGCTTTTGCTTTTCCAACTTTCACTTCTGCCTTTATGCTCCTGTGCAAAGTTGTGACAGATGCTGCAAATATGGAAGCATGGCAGAATTAAATGCTCATGCTCTTATTTCGAAGTTGCATTCATTGCATCCTGGCCACTAGGGGGCAGAGAAACATCATTATGATTGGACAGACATGCATTGGCATATCCTATATCTTCTCTTTGCTTACATTGCAGCAATGAATTGTCTTTAATCCGTCCAGCAGATGCAGAGGAATATGCTAAACACATTACAGTCTTTATTTAATATCCATCTAATGGATCTAAGTCAAATATCCCCTTTTCAGCTCTGATTTGGTCTTCTTCATGTCCTGGAAAGATGGTTGTATCAGTTTTCTATCTGAACAGGTAGCGCTCAATGGCTTCATCAGAGCTTGTTTGCTATAGAAACAGCTGCTGCAGCTGCTGGAAATGAGGCTGATGATTGTGGTGTTGGATGCCAGAAACCGAACACAGGATGTTAAAATGCTCCATCAAGCTAAACTGCGTGGTTGGCAGATAATTCTATTGTATTCTGGAAAAAATATTGATGAGTGCGGCTTAAACAGCCATAGTAAAACCCAACAGCTGTGTTCATCCCTCTTCCTGCTCTGTGCTTCATATGTTTTCTAAGCCTGTGTTGGCTAATATTAGCTACCTTTTATATACAGCATTATTGGCGACATACAGTGGGAATACTCTGGTCCATAACATGCTGGTATGAGGTTTTAAGGTCAGCAGGGTTGACAGGGTTAATGGACTGTACAGTCCACTGTGCACACATTGATTTTGAGAGAAACCTGTCTTAAGATGCAAAGAGCAGCACAGGTCAAAGGGTGATTCTGTGAGAGTGCAGCTCTCTTCACTGACACAGATCAGGACCAAAATAAGATCTACCTGATAGTGGTGTTTTCCTTTTAAAGAGGATAAATGAAAAGAAAGAGAGAGAGAGAGAAGGGAAAATTTAGAGTCTTATGATCAATGGGCCCTCATGAATAATTGAGTACAGCTGTGTTTTGCAGAGACAGAGAGAAAGAGAGAGAGGGACTGAGAGGAGCGTCCTCCTCTGTTGATGTTTTCCCTGTTCAGGCTCGCCGCGGCGTTGGGTGTCCTGCTAACACCAGCACTTTCCTGCAGTGGCGTAGTAAATCTGATGCACACAGGAGAGAGAGAGAGTAAACATCAGAGACAGCCAGAGAGAAAGAAAGGAGCAGATTATATAACACGGCTATCCTGTGGAAGATTCAGCTCGGCTGCTTTAAATAATTCCCCCCTCTTCGTCTCTCTCTCCTCCGGATGAGCGGCAGCAGTCGGACATCTCTCCCATCGACCCGGAGGAGCTGCACCCCTCCTCCCTCTCCTCTGGCTGTCTTCCTGCTCGCTCCTCCCTCTCTCTCTCTCTCGCTCTCCCGCGTGCCCCCCGCCCTCCCTCCCTCCTTCACTTTCTAACCCCCTTGCTCCTTCTCCTCCTCCTCTCCTCTCTCAGCTGTGGATGCCCTCCTCACTTACAGTATGGACTCGGGAGGGGAAGGAGAAGAGGGTTGGATGGAGGACCAGTGGGAGAAATGGTAGGGCACGTCTCTCGTTCATTCCTCGTGTGTTTTATTTTGTGCTGGCGTGAAGCAACATGGCTGTGTGTGACCTTGTGAGCGTGGAACTGCTAACGTGCCGTATGTATCGCCTCCTTGCATCTTAAAGCTCAGGACAGGCATGCCCTTGAAGAAGAGGAGGATGCATATGGCCGTGTGTATGTTTGTGTCCAAAGAGAGCGTGCAGCAGAGGTTGCTGCTTTACCAGAAATAGGTCCAGAGAACACACAACACACTTTAAATTTGGGGGTGTGTGTGTGTTGCGTGTGGGAGATATGCGCCGTTTGGATGGAGGTGTCTTCAGAGTTTGTTTTCATACAGCTGGGGGATGACGGAGGAGTGCAGGGTTGATGGGACGGTCCTGATCACGGTCCTGGTCCTGTCCTTGCAGGAGGACGAAGCTGATGAATGAGAAACTGCATGTAGCCTTGTGATCTCTCAGTGGGCGCTTAAACGTGTGAATTATTGGGGACAGATGTGGGAATAAATACAGGAGAAGGTAGCGTGCACTTGCTGCGAAGCTTGGATTTATCTGTGTGTGTTTGAGGGGACACTGTAACATCGCAAGTGTAAAATATTCATAGTTGTGTAGGTAACATGACAGCCCTGCTTGCACTGAAGCACATATTGCAGTTCTTGAATAAAAAATACAAACGCGGGGGAAATTTAATTTCCTGATTATTTTTTTTTAACCCAGGGGGATTTGTTGTCTATAATTAGTAACTCATTTGCATTTTTCTCTTCATGCTTTAACACTGGAAGCATTTTTCTGCTCCGTCTTCCCACACTGTGACCCTTTTCCGATGAACAGCAACAGCGCTGTGTTTTCTCGCAGCAGGCAAAAAATCTTTGAGAATAAATCTGTAAAAACAACAAATTTTTGACCCTTATCTCTGTTTGACCTTGTGTGCTACTTGGGCACAAAAACTGCAGTCAACACTTGCAAGCAAACAGTAGGTAAATCCAATGCTGTTGGGTCAGATAGAGACTAATGAGCGGCCGGGCCCGTCGTCATGGCCTGAGTGTGAGGTCACGCTGTCCTTCATTAGCACAGCAGAGAGGCAGGCTGAGGAGGCAGGAGCAGGCTGCCCTGTCACCCCCCCACTGCCAGAAAAACGCAGGAGTTTATCCCAGATCCTTGGCCAAACAAACTGAAACATCTACCCTGCAGAGCGGTTGCCCTCTGATGTCATTTTACAAGATAAAGCCTGGACTCAGTACCTGTGTCGCAAATCTGAAGGGACTGTTTGAAACATGCGCTCAAAGAGATCACATTAAAATACTGACAGCAGGAGAAACATCATACATGCTGAGAACGGGACCAAAGTCACAGAACAGGACATGAAATATTAAAGTCCCCCTGGAGAGAGAGCACCTGAGGCTTGAGATCCATAAGAGTAAAAGTAACTAATGAGACTCAGACATATGGAGGAAAAGAATGTACATTTTAAGAGATGTTTGGCTTCTTCTCAGGGGATTTGCATTTCCAAGAGCTGTGTACTGGAGAACTTTAGTTACATCTGAAGTGTCCTGATGTAAACATGTAAACTTAACGGTAAGATGCATGCATGCTTCATAATAAGTAACTCTGAGCGTAAACAATAACTGCTGAGCACAGGCGCATGTAGCAGAACCCCCTAACTGAGCACATACTAGGTTTCTGACTCTTGTTTGAAAAAGAAAAACATACACATACAAGTATTTAATATTAAAAAAAGGTAAGGAACATATTTGACAACTTAAAAAAAAAAATTCAAATGGTCAGGTTTGTAAAAATATATATAGGTAGTGTAATGATTTGAACTAAGGAAAACTTAACAAAACCTATACAGCAAACCAGTTTCCCTTTTCAACTTTGTTGGTATCACAAGTACATAGTCCTCTGTAGGGGACAGGGCTGGTCCCACAGATTCATGACATCCTGTAGACATCACAAACGTTGTCAGAATGCTGATATGGGCCCGAGCTGCCAGATCCCGTGAGGAGCCTGGATCCTCGTCCGGGTCCTGTGAGGTAACAGTGTCAGCGGGATGTTACTACGGCCCAGATGATTTGCTGCGTCTCACTTTCAGTCATGATGACGTGGTGGATGTGTGGCAGGGATCTCTGACCTGGACCGCCTGCCGCCCGGCCTGCTGAGTCAGCCCGCATCGATCAGTGAGGCGATGGGTGTACATCACGCAGGAACACGGTCCCAGAGGAGAAACGAGGCGATGTACAAGTTATTCTGCTTAGGGTCTGGTTAAGGCTCATTCATTTTTAAGAATTGTGTGGCGTGTCTGCTTATGTATTTATGGTGATTTTATTTTTTTTTGTATAAGTACATTGAATCTTTCTTCGATTCATAGCAGCTCAGTGACCTAATGGTTAGTTGTTTATTGGATGCCAAGTCACTCTCCCTTCCCTTACAATACTTATCCATATTGTTACCATCAAAATGCCCCAGGAAAATAACTTTTCAGTGGTATAAAATTCAAAATTAATGGCTGAGGCTGATTTCCTGAGAGTGTAACTTTTAGGGAGGCAAATTAATGCCAATGTCTGCCATAAAAGCATCTCTGTATTATTTTGTCCATCTGAAGGAATGGACCCACTGAGATTGCTTTATATATTATAAATTTATTATGCTGTTGCATTAATGTAAGAATTTTTTTGTAAAGATAGAAGTAATTTTAACTTCTGTTATGAGATTTAATAAAAAAAACAAAAACATAGGTTTAATCACTTAAAATGTATCCAATTTCTCATGTTTAATCGAAACCTAAAAATTGACATATTCTAAGAGCTAAATGAAGTGAAGCAAAAAGTTTTTTGCTTTCCTTCACCTCTTATGTCTGTCTTTCTTTCATTCCATTTAAATTTCATATTAAGTGAAAATTGCAGGATATGGCCATTAGCTATAGAGCTGCAGTGATTGCTCATCTAATCTTTTAGTCAATTTATAGAAAAATGAACAGCAACTCTTCTTTTCTAAATCTATTTATGTGCTATTACAGACCTGAGCAATCAGACTTCTAGAAGAACCCTGCGATCATTCAAACAAATAGATAAATCAATATCCTCAACATGTATTAGAGGAGGATTGCACGCTGTAACCGTTGACGTGAGCGGGCTTGACTTTGTTCGCCCTGTGCAACACTGTAATGTCTGAGCCTTGATGTGTGACAACCTCATTTGCTCTGTATCCTCCACTCTGTTGGTTTCTCTGCTGTCTGCATCCCTCCTTACCCACAATTCACTGCAGCAGAGGGGTCACCCTGTCCTGTCCAGGTGGTTTATCTCCCAGCGCTTCATTTTCTCCTCCCTCCATTCATTTTCGTCCCCATGACTCTCTCAATCGTCTCACTGTCCACCGCCTCTGTTCGTCCTTAAGGTTCAATCTACAGTCACGACTTTATTTTTTTCGCCTCCTGTTGAAAAGGTTGTCCTTGTAAAGCCCCAATTACAGGTCAAAACCTGCAATTTAGGGTCAAAATGAATGACATGCAGCTGATTGACTTGCAGTCTTTCTTTTCCTATCCTCTCTTTTTATTTTCCTTTGTCCCCTCCACCTCCACATCCACCTTTCCCCTCCTTCCTGTAAGTGCTGCTGATAACGGGGACGCTAAGGAGCATATTGATTTTGTTCCTCTCCCAAGCATCTGTCTGTGTGGTAATAAATTACATTTGTAGTGACCTGATAAGCTTACAGTTTATGTTGTTCCCAGACCAAATCCTGGCACTGCAATTCATTTTGGTGCAAAAAAACAGAAAAGTTCAGATGGCGCCCTAAGACCCACGTGGTTACTGATCGTGTCTGGTTTGTAAAGAAAAGAAGAGCTCGAGTCATGGAGACAGAATTGATTTACTTGAATGATTATGTGCTCTCTTTCATTGTGAGGCATTTGTGCTCATGTCATTGAGAGTTATAGGATTCTTTTTTTTGTAAGGTTTTCACTTAAAGGGAAACTGTTCTGTAGTGATGTTGAACTACAGGTGGTACTTATCCATAGTCAGTAGATGGTGGTCAGTTTGTCCTCAGTTTGGAAAAGCAGGCGAGGCAGAAGCTAACCAATTTAACGCTTCGGCCAAAGCAACCTTTTCAAACACAAAATTCAAACAATAACAGAACAAACTATTTGAGGAAGCAGTCGCCCAGCAACTTTGGTGTTCTGCTGGCTAAAATTTACTGTTTTTGTCAATGGAGTTTGGTTGCTTGGAGGCTTCAGTTCGTAGAAGTGGTGAAAATCTGAAAACACTGAAATGGATTCTTTTCTTTGTTTAAGATGCCTAAAATTGCCTCTGCAGCACAGTGTTAGGCTTCTGTGCTGGTACTCCTGCCTGATTTGTGCTGATCTCCAACTACTAATACACAGTTTAGCTCATACAGCCTCAGTTCAGTCATTTAGAAACTATTTCTTTATTTACAGTAATTTCCTACAGCTCAAGTCATTAACTGAAAATCTGGAAGTGGGAATAAAGAACCCCATGACTGTGAATGCTTCAATCATTCTAAATTATGCCTTTTAACAAATGCCACACAAAGAGTGAATGAACAATCATTAGTCCCAGATATAATGTCCTGAAACCGCTAGGTGCTGCAGTTTTTAGCAAACCACTCAATCAGGAACGAATAATGCAATCAGGAACGAATAATGCAACTGAAAACAAAGCCATTTGTTTTCAGTTGCAGTCTGATTTTTCCACCTTGCAGATCAGCTGCTACACAGCGTTGCATTTCAGGAGCCATCATGGATTATCAACCCCGGATGACAGATGATAAACAAACCCAAAAAGTTACTGATGCTGCAGGATTGTTGAGTGAAGGTGGATGATTCCACTGGGTGATTCCTTAAAGTCCCACTCTCCCTCTGTTCCCTTCTTTCTATCAGGCGCACATGTATTCCCAGCTGAGATCCTTTACTCCCCACCAATAGGTTGCTCCTCTTTTTTTTTCGTTCTCCCTCTCCATCCTTCAGCTCCTCTCTCCTGCCTCCTTCAGGGCCTCATTATAGAGGTAAACAGATGCTTCCACCCAGGCTATTTAACTCCCATACCCCATATTCCGACACGTGACGACTAAAGACGGACGCAGCTGTGGCTCATTCTGCGAGAGGAGACAGCTGCAGTGTCGATGTAGCCAGAAACGACATTAGCATCGTGCAACAACTGGAAGATCATAGCTCTTCAAGTTCACCAGGTTTCTCTGACAGCTTGTTTTATGCCCCTTGTGATCACTGCCATCATCCCTTTCCTCCCTCTAATAACATTTTCCTGCTCTCTGTCTGTGTCTGTTACGCCCAGGAGGCTGCAGGGTAAAGAGATAACAGGCGGACATAATTACAGATGGGGAAAAGTGAAGCATTGTTTACTGGAGGCTAATTGAATCCTGCCACAGACAGCAGGACGGTGCGCTTTCCTGCCTGACACTCGGTGATGTCCTGAGTTGCAGCAACAGCAATCAATCCCGTTCTTCCCTGCAAAATATCAATGTTGTCGTTTTTAACGACTGCAGACTTTTACATGCAATGCCTTTAAACAGAGAAGTTGAGTGCTACAATTTTAGCCAGAAATGGAGACTGGTCTCTCCTTACTTAAATTTACATTTTACACTCTCCCTGTCACCTTCTTGCAGACGAAGTAGTCATAATTGACGGCGATAGATTCAAATGGTGGAATTCCCAATCGGGGCGAACAATCCATTTTTACATAACTATGTAACTTCCTGTAGTCACATCACCTCCTTAACTGATAAATTCATTTACTCATGGCATTTCCATACATTTATTTACTGATAAAACTGTCTTATACAATACTTTTTTTTACAAATATTTCTAGTCAACACATTTATTTACTCACTGACAGTTTCTTGATTGTGAGCCACTGCAACTTAATTTTGTTCTCACTTGCACTGTTGTGTATTTTGGTGAATGACAATAAGAGGAATCTAAGTTGTTTTTGCCCTAAACCTAAACTTTTTTTTTTCTTTTTTTTTTTTTTTTTACAACTGTGAATCATATACATGTTGGCAGTTTATTTAAACAGTTTATTTATTCCATGCATCATATTCTAAGTGAACATTGAGACTCTACTGCTGCGTGTATGGCTTATTGTAAAATTGTGGGACTTAATAGAATCATCATATAATCATTGTCATGCTGTGATTTGTAACAATACTTCTGAGATGATTTTATCAGCCTCTGTATCCCTGTTAAAGTAACTCAAACATTTAGTTTCTATCACAGAGTTGGTTTGCTCAGTCGGCTTTGATGCGTGTTGTGATTTCTGTTCTGGCTGCCTCAGAGATTGAGCTGCCATCTGTGATGATGCAATTCCCACCACCACTATGGGTCCATCTTTTCATCACTGTTTGCTTCCATCTTGACTGCTAATGCTAACCGGCAGCCAAACAAACAGTCAGCTGCTGGAGGCTTTTATTTTGTTGTCATCCTTCTTGAACTTGGAAAGAACCTAAACCTGCTTTTACAATAAGAGCAAATTAAAATATATGCATTAGTGTTCAAAACAGTTATTATCTGGTATTTCCCAAATAAGAGCAGATGTCATCCTTTAGAAGTGGAGGAGTGAAGGACAAAAAATCTCTTTACTTTAACTTTAAACTTTACTTTGACCCCCATCCCGGGATAAAAGGACGATTGCACATTAGGATGAAGAAGCAGATTTCTAATGTAAAATATTTATGAATAATTGCAGATGTACCACATGTAGATTAAATTATACTATAGGTTTAAATATAGGTTTGTATCAAAAAGTGCCTTTTTGATATAAAAAATAAATTTATAAAAGTCTGTCCTAACCTTCTGTATCATAGTCTAGAAAAAAAAAAAGTTTCTACATTGTTGCCAATATGAAACATACACCAGCAACAATATATTACAGACACATCCCTTATATAAACCAACCTATTGACTGGTCTGGCCTCATTAATGAAACATTTATTTTATGTTTCTACTGCCTATGAATATTAAATAAGTTTTGTGTTCAATAAAAGCTGCCTCAGGAGTAACAGCACTGCTGAATCTTTAACAGTGGAAACATTTCTAACAGTTTGCTGTCTTATTACCCACCAACACTACACGGATGTAGAGTTAATACAGTTCATTTAGTGACCACAGGCTGTGACCCGTGCCCATTGGTCCGATTTTGGCCTGAAGTCTCCACCCTGTCTGTCAGATAATTCGGTCACCAAGAGATTTTGAGATGTACTGCAGCTTCGGATGAGTGCGAAAGGATTAACATTGATTTTTTTTCTTTTTTTTCCCCTCAACTCACCCCTCCATTCCCCTTCTCCCTCTTCCTGCTCTAATCCTCCCCTTCATCCAGGTTGACCCATGACATCAGCCTGGACGAGTTTGAAGATGATGACCTGTCAGAGATTACGGAGATCACAGACGAGTGCGGGATGAGCCTGAACTGCAACGGCCCCGACATTAAGGTAAGTGGCCTCTATGAAGAGGTGGTTCTCACCAGATCTCATTAAAAACGCTTTTATAATCTCACAAGAACGTCTTCCACTTCTCCGGCGGTTTTATGGCGCTAATGACCTGATGTGTATCTGTGAAGGTTTCCAGCAGACTTCCTAATGCTTCTTTCCCAGCTACAAGTGAAGGAAAAGTGTTTAAATCAGCTCTTTGTTAAAAAAAAAGCCTGCTGCTCTGACTGGGAGAGATCCTGGAGGAGTGCTCTGATAAATCTGACTGGTGTGCTGGAGTGTTTTTAGTCAGTCTTTCTGCTATAATATGGGTCTTTTGCCATGTTGCCTTTGACCTCACAGTAATAAAATGAGCAGAGACGAACACAGAGGTGCAGGCAGTCCAGGCTGTGCTGCTGAACGGTTCAGTCTCTGTGTCCTCCAGCAGCACAAAGCTGCAGCTGCTCTTATTGACTCATGTCACACGTATGGGGACATCATGTCTGTGTCTGGCTCGGCAGGGCTGTCTGTTGGCCCAGATTAATATAAAGGACATTTAATAGTACATCTTAATGTCTTTTAAAGGGCTTTTAAAGACCTTGGCTCCAAATGGTTATTATTGGCATCGTAACAATGACTCTACAATGCAGTTTGTTAATGTCCCCAGTCAACATTTGGTGTTGTTCATCCCGGCAGCCCATTTCACTTTCCAAAATGTGCTTTTAAAATACACAGTGGTGAAAAAAGTATTCAGATCCATTACTTAAAAAGTACTAAATCCACACTAAAAGTACAAGTTTGCATTAAAACTTCAGTAATCAGCATCAAAATGTACTCGAAGTATCATAAATGAACTGACTTTCTATGCAGAATGGGTTCACTGAGATTTTTTTTGTATTTCTTATATTCTAAATATGCTATTGGGTTGCTTATATTTATGCATTTATGTTAGCAGTATTTACTGTTGTCATAGTAGGGCAAGCTTTTAATTTCAAATATCCTGAGATATTTCCTCAGTGTTCAGTCTCTCATTTGGCCTTTGTTCCTCAATGCATTATGACAAAATCATATTAATAAATGCTAATTACAGCCTAATACTACTGCTGGTTGGCTCATTTAGACTTAGTAGGCAGTTTATCTTCATTATAAGGCTCATAATAAGGTACACGGCTCCATCAGGACATTTTTTTCTCATTTCAGAGAACTCATTCCAGTCCTCTGGTTTGGGGAAAAGTAGATTTCAGGAAAATTGGATCAACTCATGCAACCTCGGGGGGGGGACAGATAAACTGATCTGTCTAATCTGTAGACATTGTTGTGGGTTGAGAGCGCAAATGTTCAGATAACCAACAACAGGAGTTATCTGCCTGTTTTCACTCGTCTTGTGAGAATCAGTGAAGCTGTAAGAAAGGCAAGCCAAGTGGTAGCTCATGAAACTGATAAATGTAGTAACAGGTTCACGGAGTTCATGCAGGACTGCTCGGTTAAAGTGGACATCGTCATATGTCCACAACCTGGACATAAATTTAAGCTCAGTCATCAATAATTTAAGCACCTTTTGCCCTTTAGAACCACATTAGTTGCTGCTGATGGTCTTTGTTGAAAAAGAAACTTCACAAATGTCAATTTTTAATCCCATTTCATCCCATTTAACTAACTATAATATCCCATGAACAGTCTGTATTTTTAATGCTGATGCTCATTTCATAAAATTTGATGTGGCATGTTGTCCCGAGCAGCTGCTGCATTCAGCTTCCTGCCAGCAGAGGAAAGAGTCCTGATAGACGCGACAGAGCTGCTCTGTAACAACCTGAGTGTGATCACATGATGGCACCGATGCATCCTGCTTATCTGAATTTTTCACTCTGGGTTATTTACTGTTTGCTCAAGTTCTCTGAAACTTCCAAGACTTTTTTTTTTTTTCCCCTTTAGATGAAGAAAGTTTTTGGCGCCACGGGCATCATATCAGCACCCTTCTGCTATTGGCTTAATAACGAGCGGGTCATTAATGGAAAGTGGAGCGGGTGGGAAGTGCTGCTGAGAGGGAGCGAGGGAGACGTGGAGTGGTACAGAGGGAGAAAATAAGCAGAGCTAGATTTATTATTCTGTCAGATCTCCTCGCCTCTGTTCCCACTGAAACCCTCATCACCTCCTCCTCCTCCTCAATCCAGCTCTGCTGCAGTAACCAAGGCAACAGGAGGGTCGAGGGGCTTTTTTCCAGTGTCATTTATACGAACAGATGAGAGATTTTCTTCTTCTTCTGACGTTATTTGATTGTTTTAGGGAGGTGGTGACCTGACACATGAGGAAACCGCAGTGGGAATATTTTTAGGTCGAAAAGCCATTTTCCTCTCCCTCTTCCCTTTCTTTTCTTTCTATCCTGAGAGCTAATTATAACCCAGATTACTGAATGTGAGAGCTCTCTGCCTGCTGGAGGTGTGTGTGTGTGTGTGTGTGTGTGTGTGTGTGTGTGTGTGTGTGTGTGTGTGTGTGTGTGTGTGTGTGTGT
>JAOWBC010000001.1:3142274-3154149 GCA_028566105.1 Hypoplectrus providencianus
ATTATCCTAAATATTAAACCAACATCATCATCCTTACATCCATACTTAATATTGCACCATGACTGAAAGTACTATGTTGGTTCAGCTGTGGTTCTTACTTGGTATTCATTTTGGTCATTACATAAATCAAGCAGTATGTAAATCAAGTCTGCATCGTATGGAGTGCAAACAAATTCACGACACAATCAATTTACAAAAAATAAAGCATTCACACAAAGGGAAAGTATTAGTCTAAACGGCACCTCATTCAGATAACCCTTGGTTTATTCATCAGTAATAACAACATTATTTTAAACTGTGTTTAAAGTGTCATACTCCTCTTCCAGGAAGTTGTCGGAGGAGGAAAGCTTTGAATTATATGTTCTGAAATCTTTGTAATGACAAACAGCCCTATTAATACCAACAGCTTGTAACGACCCATATTTCCATTTTTAAAAACGTTACAATTTAATTTAGCTTGTGTCCAAAGCAACATACACATGAGAGTTCCTGCAACACAAGCTAAGATCAAGTCAGAAGACATGAGTTAGCACTAAGGGGTAAAACTGCCATCAGGAGTGTTTTCTTGTCCTTTTCCCTCCCATTTTATATCCATTCCCCATCATTCATGTCGAGATTCAGCAGATCAGATGGAGTACACAGTGACTCATTCCACCACCAGGAAATTAAAGAGGAGTGAGTGACGGAGGAGCCAGTCACCTTTTATTGGGAGAGTTTAGTATGTAGGAGTTCAAGTCTGCAGGAGCTGTGCCAGTTTCTGTTTTGTGGATAAGAGTCGATTTTATGCGGCAGCAGACAGGTGTTGTGCTCTTTTGGGCTAATTGAAGACACTGCTGCTCTCTGGAGCACGTGTAGAGGCTTCACAGTGAATATGGGGAGAGCTGGGAGCCAGTGGGGTGCTGCAGTAGCTGGTTGCTGTTCAACAGTGACCTCTAGTGGTTGTAGTAATTAATACAGAAGGCATTCAGCAGAGTATAAAGAGGGAAAAAGTCCACATGCAGGATTGTGACCCGAGGGACCGCTGACCTGTGTTGAACTGAAGTGAGTTTGTTTTAAATTTTGGATTATATTAGGAACAATGTGGAAACAATTTTGAATAAACAGGGCATGTGGGTTCCAACTGAATTTAAAGTCACAGTCCATTTTAAACATGCTCATCTCCATCTGTCTCTTTTCCCTCTTTCTTTTTTAATGTACTTGCTGGAGCAGAAAACGCTCCACTCTTCATGTTTGCCCTGTAACAGTCACACTCCAGTTGGCAGCGTGGAGTTCCAGCTGCCGTTGGAAGACCTCGGGCCGATAAATGTACGAGGGAGTGGGACAAAAACAACTTCTATGCAGTCATGTGAATGCTAGCATTTCTGTGCACTGACGGATCACATGATGGTGCAGGACATTAAACATGCACAGCTGAAAGCAGGGGGCTCGCTACAGTATGCATTCATTTCAGTGGCCTTCTAGTTTTTAATGTATGTGATATTCTATATTTTTCTGGTGCCCCTATAATCATTTTCTTCCTATCTTATTAGCCAATATAAAGTATTGTTTTGTGTTTTAATTTCAGCTGTGAAAAAGTGTGAAAACCAAATGTTCTCAGTACGATTATGCATTGTGTATTCACATTAGGCCTGTGGGCTGAAGCTGAAGTCAGCTTGGATTCCCAGATGTATTGTTTGTGAAGCCTTGTGTGTTGGTCATCCAGTTCATAAAAACCCTGTGAGGCTTCAGATTGTCTGTATAACTACATCCGTCTCAACAGGTTCGTCCCCCGTCATGACGACGAGCTGGAGCTGGAGGTGGATGATCCGCTGCTGGTGGAGGTCCAGTCAGAGGATTACTGGTACGAGGGCTACAACATGCGGACTGGTGCCCGGGGGATCTTCCCAGCCTATTACGCCATAGAGGTGTCCAAGGACACGGACAGCTACAAAGGTACGGGCACTTCCTCTGAGGCTGACTGTGTTCAAAAGGTGATGAAATACCCTGAAACGCTGACTGAAATGTTACACAAGACGATGACGCCAACTTGGTTTCAGTGTTAGTTTTCATTTATTTGTTGTTGAGTTTCAGAGGGTAGAAATGCTGTGATTGTCAGGTTGTATCACAGTGGTAGATGATCCTTGAAACTGAAACATAATAATATTTTTTTCCCCCCACGATATTCAGCAAAGATGAGAATCTACTTTAGCACTGGCAAGTAAACTTCAATAACCTAATTTCAACAGAGACGAGACAAATGTTGCCTCAACAATTCTTTATATTGTCACCTTCATACAATAATGGCATAAGTCTATTTAGTTTGTCAACATTTTTTTGCATTTCACCAAAGCTCTGGCTGAGATTTAAATTGGCTCTAGTTTAGATTTATGACCTGATTAAACATCACACAGGTGCTGTTGAAGGTCACATTTACAAAACTCCGCTCCAGTTTCGTCCTCGGCTTTGTTGTGCTTTTAGACAAACAAATCCAGCAATGTTTGTTGTCATGTGTGGACACAGCTGTGAACTGTGCAGCTAATGGAGCCTGAGGGCGCTGTGGTCGACTGGTGAATCTCGTTTTTCGTCGGGTCCAAGCAGCTGGTGACATGGTTAAGAAAAATATACGAAACCAGCCAGAATGACAACAGATGACTATGCATTCCTGGATCCTGATAATGGAAGAGAAACAACTGGCTGTGTCATTAGTACTGACCAACAACTGTCTCAACCCACAAACAGATATTGTCCTTCTGTTGCTTTGGAAACCAGAGCAAACTCCTTATTTTGTCTCATTAATGTAAATACAAAATAGTTAAGGGAGTGGTAATATTATCTGTGATGTTTTTTGTATAATTCCATGTTTTTCTGTCTTCCCTGTGCAGTGAAGAGCAGCGAATGGATGGACAGATACCGGCTGAAGTTCCTGGGCTCAGTTCAAGTGCCCTTCCACAAAGGAAACGATGTTCTGTGTGCAGCTATGCAGAAGGTAAACGCCACAAATACATCAGCTGCTGGCCCAGAAACCCTGGTCAGAAAACAGGGGGAATAATACAGTAAAGAACCCTTTTTATTTGTAAATTAGGGTCCATCTTACGAGATGCTGTTAAGTAGTAATGTTTAATATTTGCTCTTCAGATTGCCACCAACAGAAGGATGACAGTAAAGTACAACCCTCCTTCGTCCTGCATCCTGGAGATCAGCGTGAAAGGCATCAAGCTCGCAGTTCAGGAGGATTATTATGCCTGTGACAGAGTAAGCACTCTTACTGTCCATCTGTGTGTTTAAGGTAAAATAAATCAAGTGCAGCTTCATGAGGTTTTGTCAAATGAAGCTCATATTTGCAGCAGAATGCCATTAAAAAAAAATTTGAGGCATGTCGCCCCCATGTGGCTGCCAGCAGACACTGCAGGCCAAAGGGTGCAGAGGAGGTTTTCTTAAAGGTGTGAATCCATTACACTTCTGTTCCTCATCAGTTCAGCAAGACACTTGGTACAAAACTGTTGTCTTGTCTTGTAGAATATATGAATGTATTGAGGCAAATATCTTGTGTATTTCTTGATGTCAAACTAAGCAATTTCATCTTTCACCTGTTTCCAGAGTAACGAGTGCAGTCACTTCTTCCAGTTAAAGAACGTGTCCTTCTGCGGCTATCACCCCAAAAACAGCAAGTAAGTGAAGACAGACAACTGGAATCATGGAGCGCAGTAGCAGATCATATTTTCTTTACTATCTGAATAAAGTATCCTACCAAATAAAGGTGATGGAAATGCTGAATACAATCTTTAGAGTGCCTTATGTGAGTCCCTGCCCTGTCTGCAGGTACTTTGGTTTCATTACTAAGCACCCAGCAGACCAGAGATTTGCCTGCCATGTGTTTGTGTCCGAAGACTCCACCAAGCCTCTTGCAGAGTCAGTAGGGTGAGTTGGACTTTATTCTATAACTCAGTCTTTGCACGGAAGAAGTTTGTGCATTTACATTCCTCTCTGCTGACACATGCAGAAGTATATCTAGTTTAGGAATGCTCTGCAGGCTATGCCTTCCCTAAAGGAAAAACCTTAAGTATGTAGGAGTATGCAAATACATTCTTTTGCTGCATTTGATGTTTAATCTGTCATTGTGGTGCTGAATGCATATGAACACCATTTCAAACACCCAGCGACCCTTAAAGGATTGTGGAAACACCCTTACATGTCAGCATATTCATAGATAGTCCCATCTATGAGCAAAGGAATGTAGTTTCACAGCCTGCATGCATCAGCAAGGTTCTCCAACAGAGCCGGGGCAGCAGTCGTTCCAGGCAGGCTGCAGTTTTGTTTCGTGCAGCCTGATCTCTCAAATTTACATAAAATGACCACAAACCACAAAACAACAAATTTCATGCTGGTGGCATGAAAAGTGTGGAAATTACTTGGTGCCAGCAGGGAGACAATGCCAATGGTAGAAGGTCTGAGATCCAGCCTTGTGCAGGAAACTGGTTGATGTGTCTCTCTCTCTCTCATTTGGTCCTTTTGGCCTTTCAAAGATAATTGATCTAATTGAAACAATCTCTTATCTAGTTGTCCTGCTCATCTGGTTTATGGAACAGGTTTAAAAAACAGCAGAAGGGACTGAGGGTGATGCAGAGTATAAAAGCATTTGATTCTGTCTGGAAATAGAACAAAACAGCTTTTTACTTAACTGGCGCTTTTGTTTTTGTTGTTGTTTTTTTACGTTGCTTACTTGTCTTGGGTTTGTGAATGAAATTTTTGACGAAGCTTTCGAAATTTCTATGACTCACTTCAACCTTGTAACTTCTTCCCTACTGGCATTTACGTACATTTATTTACTCTTTAAACAGTCTTTTATAAAGCCCTATCTGGAAGTATAGTCAGTGGTTTTGTAGTCTTAATTAAATAAATTGCAGCCTTTTTTCAATTCTCTGATTTTTATTTACTACTCTCAGCACCAAATTTGTTGTTGAAAATCCGTGGTCATTTCACTTAATATTGTAAGATCAAGTTGTTTTTGTGTTTGTTCCACCTCATCATATGTACCATAGACATGACCAATGTGCATATCTTTGTTTTCAGGAAAGCCTTCCAATTGTACTATAAGGAGTTTGTGGAGTTCTCGTGCCCGACAGAGGACATCTACCTGGAATAGCCCTGCCCTGCCTTCAACCACAGCCCTGTACAGTACACTGTATCATAACATAATGTTGCATGAAGGACAGACATATCAGAAATAACAAAAAAAAGAAGAAAAAATATTAAAAAATAACACATCTGACAAAGAAGCAGGAAAAGAAGGATCACATATTGGATCTGTGGTGAAACCTTTGCGCAGCGAGAAGAGATGAAATGAGCCAAAGGAGGAGTGAGGAAGGAAAATATGCAAAGTGGAGTCAGTGACGAGGCGATGAGCACAGGCTGTCCATGGAAAGCACAAACACTGTATCACCGCAGCCTTGGCAGCACTAGTTAGCGTGTAGCGTCATCTCAGCAGGTGCAACACTAAAAGCCCTGGAGCCGTACCGGACAGCACCAGCTTGGATTTGCACTTGACAAAACAAAAAAAAAAAAAAACAGCAGCTGAGATTTGGGAACACATGAGTTTGCTTTGACTTTGAGAGAGTGAAGTGTATATTTACGAAACAACGTCATCACACTGGAAATGTACACAAAATGAAACCAATCTATGTAGAAACAGTGACCTTAAACCTTTAGCACACCTGATATAAAAGGTGATATCCACATTGTTCAGTGGCTACAAATAATCCACCCTAAAACACTTTTATAAAACCAGCTACAGGTGATGTTCTGTGCATTTTCAGCTGTTTGACAGCAGAGAACGTTCCAACAATGAGGAACGTTGATGGAAAACAGCTGATGTCGGTGTCTGTAAAGGTGGAGATCCACATGTGAAATGGAAAGGACTTGCAGCTTGGGTGTGCCCCCCTGTTGGTGGGCTGAGCACGGGTTTGGCTTAATGTTTTCAACATGCAGCCAGGTCACAAATGTTCTCATTTTACAGCTAAAGGGTCACTAAAAAAAAAATTCTGAACACATTAGAGGTGAGATATATGATACGGACTTGGGGGATTTCCTACCCAAGGCTCTCTACATATGATCTGCAGCTGGGCTCACAGTGTAACATGGGTTTGTGTCTGGCGTCTGGAAGGAACAAAACAACCTGAGAAAAAGTGGTTGATTAAACGGTTAGTAAATGGATTAGTCACTTAGATTATTTTCAAACGTCTTCTGTCCCGTTTCCATCAAGGAATTTCTCTGAGCATTTTAATGAGAAAGTTTTGATGGAAGCATAGTATGATAGAACTATCTAAAATGCACTTTAAAATTTTTTTAAACTTGCTTGAGGTAGTTTTTGTCTTTTTCAGAATAGTTAAAAAGCACTTACAGGAGATGGAAACACTTATTGACTTACATTACTCAGCTGTTTCCACTCTGACATTATTAGTATAAATTGCCCAATTAAATCCAATTACTGAAGACATCTTTCCATTTTCCCCTCGAGTAACAAAGTTAACCACGTAGCAGCCTCCTTTTTTTGTGTTTTTTCACTCTTGCAAAATCTTCTTCCTGTTTACTGACGGATTAGCCTACAGTCACACTTTACACTGCCATCTGCTGACCAAAGTGAATTCATGCAGCTTTTTTTATTAGCGAGTTCATGGAAACGTCCTTGAAACACTTTGTTGATGCAACATTTTAAAATTTTGCATCAACTTCACTTCCGTTTTAATTGAAGCTTGTGTTTGCTAGTTTTCATGGAATAAATGACTTGATAATAATGATTAGTATTCCACTTAAAGCCAAAAAAAAAAAAAAGTCAGGTGCAAAGTCAGAATTGTCACTGATAGGTTTATGACCAGGGCGTCACCTAGAAATGGTGTATAACATTTACCTTGGTAGTGCAGCTGTAAGGTTCCACCATGGGCAAATATATACAGTATGCAAAGCGATTTCCTGCTGCAGATCATGTGTACGTGTACCTTGGAGTCATAGAGCCACTCTTTTCCACCGATATTCAAAAAAAAAAAAAAGAAACAGTTAGTTCTCATGATTACAACAAATGGTGTGAGCGTTTACATCGTGGATTTTTCCTTTTCTTCTGCAGCTTCTATGGTCCTGTAGTGCTAAATGAAACAGCCCCACCACACACACAATTTGACCTGTAGAGCCTCAGTCCCTAATGAGTCACACTGCGCTTCTTCACTGTGTTCTAACCAGGTATAAAACCAGTCACATGTTTAATAACGGGAGGAAAAAAAGGCTCTTTGGTGGTTCAACAGTTCCTACAGACAGAATTCTCCTTCTTGTGGTGTTCTAGAAACTTGCTCCTCATAGTTTCCACATCAGAAATGCTCCGCGTGGCAGCGACCAGATACTACGGCTGACCCTCGGTGCAGTAGGTACGGGTGCTGACAAGGGAGCAAAAGCAAAACTCTGGTGTCTTCATATCTTCACTAGTAGTGCCTCTTTTTCATCAGATCATTGTGACCTTCCTTCCTGAACATTATCACATCTTACAGGATTGCGTGTGTGCTTGACGGAGTATGTTTGATGTGGGTTTTTTTTCCCCACTGCACTGAATGGACTGAGCTGTACCTGTGCTGTTACAAGTCACATTTCCGGACAGTAAAATTGTGCCAATACAGAGCCTTTATGTGTAAGCAAGAAGATTGAAGATGCATTCACAGGACTGACAAGTGTTGAAATGCACGGGTGCTATGGGCTTATGACATATGAATCTTCTTCCAATTACCCCTCTTAAGACACAGATAGCATGCATAGCAATGTGTGCAACATGCAAATTGTTCATCTAAGAGAATTTTGCAAAGTGCAACCACTGAATATGACATGAAATGAATGCATTACTATTTAATAGTCATTGGCACATTATGAGACTTTAATTTAATTTACATTTAATGCACTACTCAATGACATCTACTGGTTGCATACCAACTCATGACCCCTTGTGGGTATTACTGGAATCTCATTTCTGTTCTCAATGGCTGTGATACTAGCTCCAAAATAAGTCTATTAACTCATGTATTGCACCCAATCAATCAAAATTGTTAAATCCTGATTGGCATTAAGATCAATTATTACCATTATTATGATAATTATTGTTCCGGCACAGGTTCAGTACAGTTATTCCGCAGTGAAAAACAAACAAAGTGTGCTTCCTACATAATTTACCACTAACACTAATTTCTAACAGATATTTTATGTGAGCTATATTTAACAGAAGATAAAATGTCTGAAAGAAAGATTCATTTATGGATGGATTTGGACATATAGTTGATTCAGTCATCTCACCAGTCCCCACCGTTTGTTCATTAAAAAAAAAAAAAAAAAATCAGATTAAAATAAAGAGTCATCTGCTGTTCCTTGTCCAAGCCATCGTGTTTGCATCAAGAGATCAACACTGACTTTTATATGAGTTCCCTTCTCAAGAGCCGATCAGGCAGGTGGGAGGAAATGTACTGTAGTGGGGGCTATGAAAAGGGTGTATAGACATGCCATATATAAATAAATACTTTAATATCTGTAATTATAAATATGATGTATGGATTTAACATGTAGTATGTGAAATTTCTCTTTATTTTGGAATTTTTTTTAGGTGTGAATTATACTTTATTTAAAAATTTAATGCAGATCTCACGGTGTCCTGTCATTATTACATCTGAAGGTCCTTGAATATATTTACACAAACACACTTGTATCGCTCTGCTTGTGATGTGCTGGTTTTCTTTCTCATCCAATGATCCAGCTGGCCAGGGTATCGGCAGGGTCTTAAAAAGCCTAAAATCCAATAATCTGAATTTAATGCCTAAAATTGTCTTAAAAGCACTTTGGAAAGTTATTTAAAATGTACTCACTTTACTTTTATTTAAAACAAATCCATATACTGCACTGCTATATATGCATGTAATTCCAGGCCTCAAATCTTCCTTCTTTTCATTTGGATTTTTTTTTTTTGTTGTTGTTGTTTTTAAACCAGTGGGGATATGAATTGACCTTGAATTGTATTCATTATGGTCTTAAAGGCTTAAATTTGACTTGTTGAAACCTGCAGAGATCCTGCTGGCCCTCCTGGTGTGATGGCTTCACTACAGCTCATTAATGGGTAAGTAAAAATCATAGCTGACTTTTAATCTGTAACTATCATTACCTTAAGACGAGAAATATAGATTCATACACTTTTGTCATCTTTAAGATATGTCTTTATTAATCCACCAGTATTTTCTTACTTTTCATTTCAGTGTCTAAACGGGTCAGTAAAACTGCTAAGTCATGTTTGGCAGTGTAACCAATCAGTAGCTTTCTGATTCTGCGTCATAGCAATGCCCATTCCCTAAACTAAATCTTTAATCAACTTTTTGCAGACTTATCATTAGCAGAACATTTTTCTTATCTTTCTACAGCAATAGAGCATTTACATATATTGCAAACTTGTGATTGCAGGTCTAAATCAGTGATGTGCCCCAAGCCACAAGCAAACCTTTAGTCTGTCTAAACAATGGAGCTTGCAAACAGAGTGTTCTTTTTAATTTCAACACGTGTTTGCATTAGTGATCCTCCCTACAGGATGCATCCTCTTAGTTCATCTGCATCAAGGATCTGCTGCGTTTCTGCAGTATTCGTTCAAATCGGGCCAGTAGGCATTTTCAGTGTAAAAACAAATGTTGATATTATGAAAAGAGTTATTGAAATTAAGATTTTAAAAAATAAAACCATCATACAAGCAAACCAAAGATTTACACTTTTTTAAATTGAAGGGTTTTTTTTTTTAAATTTTGTTTTGTTCTTTAATCATAAATGTCTTGAAAAGCCATAAATAAAATGGCCATATTGCACTATTTCATATAAAGCATACGCCTTTCAATTAAATCTTATCAGTGTTTGGCAGACTTCATATACCATCATTTCCTAAGCCACAAGCAAACATGCCAACAAAGTGTTCTGTTGTATTTTAACTGGTGTTTACTTTCGTTGATCCTCCATACAGGACGTATCCTCTTAGTTCGTTTGCATCAGGATCTGCTGCCTTTCTGTCAGTAGTATTCATCCTCCAGGTTAGGTCGGTATGGATTTTTAATGTCATGTGGAGGAAGAAGAAAAGGAGGAGGAGGAGGAGGAGGGACAGGCCTCTCACCGTAATCTGCAGAAACACATTAATCATGGATGGAAAGATAAAAGGTTAACCATATTATCGTCTGGGTTTTATCACTCTTCCACTTGTTCAGGGTTTGTTGTGTTTGTTTAATTAAACACTCAGGTTTTGCTTCATCAAACTGATAGAGAATGTGGCTTTCTTACCGTCAGTAAGACTGACATGCTTTCTGAGGATGCCCGGGTCAAAGAGGAGCTGTAAATGTGCTGTTCCTTCATCAGATCTGCAGGAACAGAACACAAAACAATGTTTGCTAACATCCCTGGAATAACAGGAACAGGACAGGGACTATATTATAGATCCAAAACATCCTCCATTTATTCCTGTAGTTATTCTGTCTCCAAGCTGATAACTTGTGTTTAGATTTCACCACTTCTGCTAGAAAAGTACCCTCATAAATGGCTTGGTAATAATGAGTTGTCAGTTATTTTGGACTGAATCTTTTGCCAAAATCGAGATAAGACATCTGGCTTTATGTGCACCACAACCACCAATCAGTGCTTGTCTAATTTTTTTTATTATTGGTATTTACACTACATAATTCCCTCCAAACTGGATGAAGTAGTTCTTTCAGCTTCCTTCTCTCCAGTATCTCCCAGAAATCGGCCAAAAAAAAGCCAACCAGCATCTTTACCACACCAGGCCCCTGAGGGACGTGTGGAGATTCATCCTGAGTGAGTGGGAGCATCATCATCTTGGGGTACACCACCAAGAGGGACCAACTGGTCCTGAAGAGGGTGGTTTCACTCAGCTGAGTGGACAATCAAAACCACACTCTCCCATCTGCAGGACATTTACATCAAGCGATACAGGTCATGACCCTGGAGTATTATCCAGGACCACACCCACCACCACAACAGACCCGCTGCCCTCCGGGAATCAGTACTGGCTGCTCAGGGCCAACACAGAGAGGCTGAAAAGGAGTTTCCTTCCCCCAGGCCCTGGGACTGCTGAATGAGGACTGAGTTTCATTGCCCCACGCCCCAGGCCCCCAAATACCCCAAACCTGCCAACCCTCCTCACAAGCACTTGCACCCCACCCTGCGACCATCAGACACACATTTACTTCACTGTAATAGCACTATAAATTTATTTGGTATTGTTATGGGGCACATTTACATTTATATTTATCATGGGTTATCTTTGGGTATTGTTTATGTGGGGAATCATGCACAGCTACCTGAGCATTTCACTCCTGCTAATACCTGAATAATTCAGTATGTGACCAATACATTTGAATTGAATTGAATTCTTTAAGTATCCAGTCATAGTGCATATTGTAAACTTCCACAGAAGAAGACAAACTGTGAATTAGAAGATTTAAAATGAAATCAGTGGAATAGACAAGTGGATGTTTTGTTTTGTTTTGTTTTGTTTTGTTTTTTTCTGATCTGAAGACCAACCTTCATTGAAATTCAGTTAAACTTAAGGTGCTACGGAGCATATTTTTGCTTTATTGCTAAATTACTAAAATCTCAATGGAGCACAGATTTTTTTTTTTTGTCAGTTTCTAAAAAATACATTGACAGATTGCCTCGTGCCATAATGAATATATATAGAAAAATATATAAAATATCCCAAATGTAGTGGATTTAAACAATACAAGTCTAGATCTCAAGACAGTAATGGTTAAGAGTGTGAACACACAATTAAAACATTTACTGTTGGCTGTCACTGCTCACCTGTGTTGAACGGGGGCCTGGGGGTGGGGGTGGG
>JAOWBC010000001.1:3179210-3197651 GCA_028566105.1 Hypoplectrus providencianus
ACTGTTTGGATCTCAGATCATCTTCACTACAATGATCCTCAATCACGATGCAGACTGTGCTGCGTTCACTGTCTGTTTGTACATTTAAACATCGCACCCAGCGAGCTTTCTCTTTACAGATTTCACAAGTTACATTTGCTTAATGAACCCAAAGATGTAAATTTTTACAGCTATTACCTTTGTTTACATCCAGCCTCCTTGGCTTCCCTCTCTGAATTAATCATGTGGGAGTTGCATGCAGGGAAAGGAAATATAATATAACTGTAATTTATGACAGCGGGGGCTCTGAGTGCAGCCACTTAGGGACGACGCATATGCCTTTAATCAATAATCACATTATGCAAGAGCGCATGAAATTGGAAATATTAAGAAAGCATTCTTGGGCTGTGCAACTAAATACATAAATTGAATAATTCTATTAATCAAAGTGAGAACATGAATTTCATTAGGCCTATGTTCTGCATGAGAGCAGAGTCACTTATTCTATTAGACCACCACGTGGGACCATTGCAGACTATTTTAACATCCACTCACTACTGATGTGCTGCTATTGGTCCCTTTTGTACAGTGACAAAAGATGGATTTCTGTACAAGTATTTGCGGTCGACACGTTCATTATTGTTCAATTAGTTTATGGTCAGTAGCTTTTTAAGGTTGCTCTGTGGATCCTGTGACAAAAGGGAAAACACTTCAGGGAGAAATGTTGAAATGGTCAATAAAAGCAATCAGGAAAAAGCGGAATAAGTCCAGTTATCTAGGGAGAAGAGGACAGAGGTGACAGTCAGGGGGCATACTGCTGCGTACTCATAAATATTTATGCATACATAACCTCTGATGATAACACTTTGAAAGCCACTTTAATCCCTTCGTTCCTATATTACTGATTCTTATATGACATATGTGACTCATGCATGAAATTGATTTGCAGTCAGGACATTTTCTACAAACGGCACAAATGCAAGGTGGATACTTAAGGTAGTCTTCCAGGTGTTTCGACATTCATCCTTCATATCTTATACTGCTGTTATGCATTTTTTTTTTTAATTACTGATATTGAGAGTAAAGCACAGACCAAGCATAAAGCTAGTGTGTTATAGTTCCATGAAAAGATTTTACATACAAATGTTTAGATATGAATTCTGACATCATATCTTAAAAACATGTCTACCCTTAAACTTAAACCGTATAGGGTGAGTTTGAATTCAGAACATTAATAGAGTTTAAAACTGTGACCCAATGCGATAAACGAGTGAAGCCAGGGAAACAAATCAGTGGTAGGGTAACTGGGGTTTGTAAAACAGATACAATATAATTGAGGAAAAATAATAAAAAATAGCAATATCAGTTTCAGGACTGTGATGCCAATTCTCAATCAACTTCACGCGTTGTCGTACAACTGTGTTGCAAAGGATCAAGCAGCCATCGTGCTGTTGCAGCCAAGAAGCTAAATTATTTGGCTAAACAACAGGCCTGGATAAGGCGTTCCTTGTTCCCTCTGCACGGCTGTGATCAACTATGTGTCAGAATAGACTCAGAGTGCACTGAAGGCACATGGAGAGGGGCAGACGGGGGTCCTTGAACACCTGCTCCTTTAGCCCAGAGTCCTCTTTTATCAAAGTTTATTATGTTTGTTTGATTATTCATTTTCATTTCTTGATTGATTGATTTTTTATTTTGATTATTCACCTGTTGGTTTCTGGGAGCTCAGTGAGTCCCTGCAGGACTACATGTAGCTCAGAGGACTCTGGTCATCCTGGATGTAAATTAAAATGCACTGTATAATAATTCAATGTTAAGTACTGATCTGTAACTGAGCTTTTACTAAGTTTGGGATATTATAGAGTCTATGGATTTAGTTCAGGAAGCTTAAGTGTTAAATTAACTGGTATTCAAGATTCAAAAGCTTTATTTATCCCAAAGAAAATAGCTGTTAACTTGTGATCTCATGCTGTGTTTCACTTCCTTATTTCCCCTAATCAGTTACGTTGATTCAGCTTGATTGCAATATTATTAATGTTCTTACATAATAATAATAATAACTATACACTTTAGCAAGCACTTCAGAAGTCTTACTAGGACATTTGTTTGACTTTTGTAAAAAAAAAATTCAACATTTTGGAATCTGACCCCATTTTAATGATGCCCTAACCCCAATTTGACTGGCAGTCACATCGGGCCTCTGGCTGGGTCATGCATGAGCCAAGCCGGGCCAGAACCCAACAGATCATAGGGGCGCTCAGCCAACATCAGCCTGATCTGCCTGTCTGGCAACATGATGATCCAGAGCTGATAAAGAGCCTGCAGCGGACATGGATCTAAATAAAGTAAAGCCCTACAGGCCATGTTTTTCCCCTCCCTACCTTCACTATTTCCTCACCTCAGCTGATGGAAACACTAATTAGAGTTTTATATTCCTCTGCATGGAAGCAGCAGAGCCTAACCACAGAGCAGCCCAAGCGTTCATTACTGGCTATCTGTGTGCAGCCCCCAGAAATGGCTCGAACACGCTTTGTTTTCCTGCTCAGGGTCGGAGAAGTTTGACTCCTCTCTCGCTCGTCTGTCTCTGAAGCAGATAAACTCCAATTTCCTCTCATTACGGAATCAGATTGTATAAAAACCACCGCAGGGCCAGACGTTTCCTGTAGGGCCAGGAAAAATAACAAAAAAAAACAAAGAAGGAGAAAAGGAGAGAGAGAAGGAGGTCAGGCAGACTTCTTGGACACATTGGAGTGACGGGTGGTTTTAAGATCAGCATTCAAATCATCACTCACTGTGAATTAAAACCTCCAGAGATGTACAGAGGACACTCACGAAGCAAGAAATAAACAGCGGGCATCCTAACTGTCTGTAAACAGCCCCTTTTATTCAGCAGAGCGCTCAACTATAGTGGCACTCAGTGCAGTGAAGTGGACATGAATAACTGGCAATTAATACGAGGGGATGAGGTCAGACGGAAAGGGAGACGTATGAAAAGAGAGGGGACGGGGAGGTGAACTTCACCCGGAGACCCTCCCGTGTGATGACAGGAGGGGAGGAGAGCAGGATGACCGACATCACAGGGAGTTCTCCTCCCTGCCAAACCACTGTCTCCTCACACTCTCACTGCAGGCGGCAGACGGTTTATGGTGGAGACGGAGACAGAGGGAAGAGACTCAGCCGTAGCCGGTGCTGTGTCCCCGACAGGAGGAAGGCTCCTTATCTGGGACACATGGACTCATGAATAGAAGGACTTGTAGTTAAAGTGAAAGCTATAATTGGTTTTAAAGTGTGTTAATTCATAGTTCTCACACAGATGGTGCAACACTGGTGAAGACAGTCTGAATGTTCTCTCATGTTACACGGCCTGTGGATTAATAGGAAAATAAATTAGAAAGCACTGCTGATTACCTGCACTGTCAGATGTTATATAATGTTATAACTTGTAATCTAAGTTTCTTTTTTATGTTTCTGATTTTTTCTCATTGCTTCACACAAAATGCCTCAAACAACAGCAGCAGAAAAAGACTAGCAGATTTCAACATACTGTTGCCTGATACCAGAGTTCATTTAGGGAGATTTTTTAGATTTTGCCTTAGTTTCAGTCACATTTTTGTCATTTAGTTTAAACAACACAGAAGTGTGTTTGTTCAGTTTGAACAATAAATATAAACTTTAAATTTATTTAAACTAAATATATGTCAAAAGATTCGATGTCGAAAGATTTACAAATGTTAACATTCTGTAACGTTCTTGTAATCGGGGTCGTATATGTAAACTTCCTGCAAGACGAGCTATCGTTTTGTCTTTCTATTTTATTTTATTATAAACAAATGCTAACACATGTCACACTGTATGCTGCTACAGAGCTTGATTCCTCAATTTAAATAATCCAGTGTGGAACGCTTGGTATTTGATTGGATTTGAAGCCAGGAGGGCTGATCCTCAGGCCACCGGCTCCGTGTTCTGACATTAAGATGATCCACATCTGCAGTGGGACTGTCAGAGCTGGTATGTACTGCAACATGATTATTAAACACACACACAGCGAGAAAAAAAAAAAACACTGTTGCCATTGTTACTTTCTGTTGCAGTTACCACAGCAACGACTACACAAACACACACGTCCAGGCTTGTGTTTGCTCTTGCACACATGTCCGTACCCGCCGCCCTCACCCCTCCACATGACGCACACACACACACACACACACGCACGCTAACTGCGGTGTTGAATGACAGCGCTCTCCTGACCTTGGCGGCACTTGGAGTTGGTCCAAGCGAGAGGCTGCTGGAGGTGTTGAAGCCTGAGCGGAGCGGCGAGGTGAAGGACAGGCAGCACCGTCAACGCCGGAGCTGCTCCGCTCCTCATTCTTCACCTCACATTCCTCCTCCAGTACAGGCACTCATCAAATTATTTTGACTCGATATTCACCCACACTCACACGCTTGTTACCGCTGCTTCTCCGTGACTTGCCGTGACACCGCTGTTCTGTTGACGCTGCCATTCTGACTCCTGAAACAAACGTTCACAGTTTGCGGGGAAGAAAGTGCAAACTGCAGCTATTTCGCTAAATAACACGCTTTACTTCCTGAGGACCAATTAAAATGCCTGTCATACGCTGCGCACTCTTTTGTGATAATGGTGTCCGGAGAGGAGGAGGAGGGTCTCATTATATGCCCGATAATAAAGAGAGGTGTGACATAGCAGCATTCACTTATAAAGATGATGTTATCATATCAGCCTGGTACCTGGGGACACCTATTCTCTTGGAGATGAACAACTTTTGGATGCATTCAACCCTCGTACTGACACCAAAATACTCCAGTACATTTCAACTGAATTGCATATGTGCTTCCAACCATTTTACAAGGTATTGCACAGTAATTAGTGTCATTTTTATAAATCTTCTGGGTAGCACCATGAAAAAAAAGAAGAGTAATAAATCAAAATAGGCGTTCCAAGGTAACTAAGGGGAGAAATGTAGCATGCAGTGTTTTTGTTACAAAGGCTTGCAAGATGTAGTTCTTTTGCCTGCACACAAAACCTGTTTTTGTCTGCCTGCAAAGCACCAGAAAGGATCTTGAGGCCTAAATGCATGCAGTGCATGTGTGCACAGTAATGAGCAGGGGAACTGTCAGCCCAGCTTACATATGAGGTGTTTCATGATTTACTTATATTGAACATAAGCCCGTTGCCAGTAAAACTGCCCTATACTGTAAAGCTATGTCTGTCACGTTGAAACACTGCAGTTAACACACCTCTTGCCTTAAACCTGGATTTTTTTAGCCAGCAGGGGGCGACTCTATTTGTTGCAAAATGAAGGTTTTATCGGAAGTGTACGAGAAAATTACTTACTTTTTGTTTGATTTATTAGCTCAGTAAACATTTTGGTTCAGAGTTAAAGGTTGCAATCATCATCTTCAGGCCCACTTTAATATAGCATGATGTTGACTGTGTAAATTATTGTCCCATTAAGAGTAAAATATAAGATAAAGTAGGGGAATCTTTAGGGTGTTGCTAACATGTGATTGATAATTTCATGCACGCTATTTCTGCCAGTCACATGAAAGAAAAAAGAAAAAAAAACTATTCCAGGATATAATCTGTAATGACAGTGTATCTTGAAGATGTTTTTGTGCAAAGATGGTCAACAACTATAGTTACTTACAGTTAGTTACTTTCTGTCTCCCAAAAGACTCAAAAATGCAATGAGCTTCCTTTGGAGGTTGCATCACTGAACATTGCAGCATTTTGAACCAACCTTCAACTAACTAAATTAAAAAGAACTCATGAGACTGACTCATGGAAGCATAAATACTTTATCAAAAATGAAAACTGTGTACATATGGAATAGTCAAACCCATCTCCAGGCCTTCTTCAAGCACTATATATATATATATATATATATATATATATAAATTTTGGTCCCATTTAGAGAAAATTAAAAAAAAAAAACAAGGGTGATCCTTAGGATGTGCCTTATATGTGACTGATTGGTTGCTACCATGGCGATGTCCAGTCAGCTCTTGTGACATTGCTGCAACAAAGTTTAAAGGGGCGCGAAACAAAAATCCAAATAAATCAGTCACTAATTGTTAGCGTACAACAACACGCAACTAAACTTTTACTGGGATGGATCAGAGTCCTCAAGCAGCTCGCTCCAAGTTAAATTTTATGCCATACTGAGATAAACCGAAATGAATGGCTTCCTGACTGTTTGCATTTCTCCTGCTGGATGAATCATTGTTGGCGTTTCCTTTTGGATATGATGCACTGTGTGATTTACAGCAGATAATGGTACTGTAAATAACACTGTCAGAGATGCTTAAGTGGCTTTCCGTCTTTTTTTTTAATTTTTTTTATACAAAGACAAGAAGCTGCATTTCCCAAATATCAGTTTATGAGGGGAAATCCAAAGGAAAGGAAATCCATCTTAACGCATTTACTTTAGAAAACGGTCCACAGCATGTCAGCTATGGATACATAATGAGCTGAAAGATGAAAACCTGCATTTAGGCTTTGAGCGATTACAAAATATGACGACATGCCGGGAGTCAGGTTGTTTTCCCAGTGTCATGAAGTTTGGAGTGAACTTTTGCCAGACACTGACTTTGCTCTCTCCTACTTGTTCTTTGCCTTGTTGGTCTTTGTCAGCACGTCAGAATAATGAGGGCAAGAGGAGCGCTGCGTTTGGGCCGGAGCGGGGACAGCCAGCCCGGCGCCCGCATGAATATTCAGCCCCGCATATGGCGCGGCGCATAAGGATCTGCATTCACTTAAAGACACTAATTAGGACGCTAGATTTGAAAAGAAGTGGCTGTGGTTGCTGTCAAAGAGCCTCTTGAGCTTAGTTAGAAGGTTTTTTGTTGGGTTTTTTTCACTCAAAAGGAACAGGAAGGGCGAGAAAGAGAGAAGGTGGATCTCTTCTGGAGGTGGAATATGTAAGTGTGGACTGACCTGTAAAAAACACTCAGGAGCTTTTATTTGGGAGGGCGGGAAATGTCGTGTCACATCATGCTATGGATCACTGGGCTTAAAGCAGTGACTGTTTTTAAAGGGTAATACAGCTGTTCTTTAAGTTGGTGTCAATGCACGGTTACAGACATCCAAGCTGTTTTATGAGGAATCTACTTTTCCTCCCGATCAGCATGAAAAACAACATCCACACAGCGAGACAATCCCAGGAAAATCACTTTCATTTCAGTCCAATTACAGAGTGAGGACAAAATAATTTAGAACATATTACATTGTAATCTAATCCAAACAAAACAATACACAAAATTACGTGCTGAGAAGCGATAATAAATATGGAATCAGCAGAAGCTTCATGAGGGTAGAGTTTATTTCTGGGTATTTGTCACATCACCAGACATTCGTGCCGGTTCTTCCACCCGCTGTGCACCAACCCAGCTTCTGTCAGCTACACGGAAGAAAAGAAAAGCTATTTCAGGAGATAATCTGTAAAGGAAGTGTTGCCTTGCAGGTTTTCATTTCTCTGTGTTAAAGATTGTCAACAGTTGCAGCTTCCAGTTACTTTCTATTTCCAAAAAGGTCCATAGCTAAGAGCAGAAATGTGAGCGAAAAATCTCAAAATTAGGTAAAAGTTTCAGGGTAACATCTTCTAGTTATTGAAAATGTGCTAATTAAGTGAATTGATCCTTTTGGTGGTTTCTTAGCCATACAAACTATATATTTTCTCTGTTGTTTAACCCTATTGTAAACCATAACCAGCCAGTGGGCAGGTGGGTTTTAAAGGTCATTTCAGCCCTTTTTACCTGAAAAACCTGATTTTTTTACCAGCTTCTCAGTCTGACTTGTTTTCAAGAGTTTTTAATAAGAGTTTGTACTGTGGAAGGGGTCAGAAAATATAGAACATTCTCAAATAAATACCAAACCGTGGTGTCAAAAAACATTATTACTGCTCAGAGTCCAGTGCAGACACAAGCCACGATTGCAAAAGCATCATTCATTTCATCAATCATTTCAGCCAGCTCACAGGGGGAAATTTAAGCCAAATACACACATAAATAAATGTGTTTTTCTAAACAACATTGGTAGTCCCCCCTCAGTGATGCATTCGCTTGTTTTACACAATTGCCTGACCCTTGCGTCTGTGCTCGGCTCAGCCCGTCCCAGAGCTGCAATAAGAGCTCCGATCGTAGATTGTAAATTCTTGACCACATCCTGACTCTGAGGTCCTCTCTTCCGCAGGAGCCAAAGTGTCACGTCCAGCACTTGGGATGAGTTAAGGGTTTGTCCTGCTGTAAATATCTGGCAACCCACTAAATAGCTATTAGGTGGTTTGAGGCCATCTCCTCCCTCGTGGACGTATCTCTTTCCCCCTGATATATAGACAGTATCTCTGCGTGATTATTCATCACGGTCACTGCTGGTGAGGACAGCAAAGACGACCAAGAAGTTGTTTGAGTTGTGCAAGAACTGCTGTAGAGTCCAGGGCTACTGGGGCCAAATCTTTTCCCCTCCAGTTTTCCATTTTAAAGCTTGGCGCAGGAAGTTACAGCCACCTAATGCCTGTTTTCAATCAGTGTAATTAGTGACTAACATGTCTCGATTTTTAGTCTGCCGCATAGATTTTGTTAACCTTTCTGCAAATAAATGTAAACTGTCATCTGTGTGCTTCTGAAATGTTGCTAAAGACTTGCTCAAAAGTGTCTGCAGTGACATTATTAACACACCGTCTGTTAAAGTGTAAAACTCTAGCCCTTTTTTTTTTTTTTTTAGCTCCTACCCTCAGTGTAGCCAGATGGCAATTTAGACTGACTCACATATTGTAAAAGAAAACAGATCACATCATTTAGCAGGCTTTTCCTTTCGGGGGGTCTCATTGATTTTCACCAAGGAAAATACACAGACATGAGTTTAAACAGATCGCCCATATTTTACATCCCCACACACCCAGTCATCATGTTATTACATGCTTTGACACTGAGCCATTCAATAAGGGAATCCATCTGAAACAAGCGCCGCTCAGAAAATGGGGAGAAAAAGCCAAAGAGTTGTTACTTTTAGCTTTGTTTAGTTGTGTTTATTTGTAGTTAAGCTTCAGTTTTGCTAATGTTACAGATATGACTCATTCATACTATCAAACTTCCTATTCAGATGCCTTAAAAAATAAATAAATGTACAGAGTCGCTGGATATGAGTTATATGAGTTTACCAATTTATTACTGCTAACTGCTACAGCAAGATGGTGGCCGGGGATGATCTAAAATGTAAATATGAGTCATATTTTGGGGCAACACCCTATATTGTTGTTTTTTGTCTTGTCGTAACGTGACAAAACACTTAGTTTGTCTATCATTTGAAATCAGTTGGATCAATGGACCCTGACCTCTCTCTTGCAGTTTAAATATGTCTTTACAGAAAATTTTGACAAAATAAGCAAAATGGAGCAAACAATTCTGCAGCGAGTCCCCAGAGGTGGTTTATTTTTTTTCTGTTGTGGATGGCAGTACAAGGGAACTTGTGAATGGCTGTGACAGGGAGAAAGAAACAACCAGCGCCAAAAGAAATAATAGTGGTCATTTACACAGGCCAGAGTGTGGTCGACACTGACCAGGAAATTAAGAAATTGCACGGAGACGCCAAACTGTAGCATGAAACACAAGCTGGCAGCGGAGACAAAACCAAAACGAGCTGACTATTGCTAACCGGGAGACACGAGTCACTGTGCCGGAGTGAGTTTCACTGTAGATGGTTTATTTTTGGCTGAGGGTGATGTGTATTGTACCTAACACTTCAGTTTGTTGACAACTATATCTCCACTGAACTTCATTGTATTGTTAGGTTTCAAGGATATATTTGTATATATATCTTGTATATATATATATATAAGTCTGCTCATAGAGGAGGTGTCGGTGAAGCGAGTCAAACAAAAAAGCCCTTTATTACATGCAAACATTTATATATCAAAGGCAAATATATATTTTGACCCGAACCATTATCTAATTCAAACTAATCCAAACCACACAGTTTCCCAGCCTAAAGCTAACAAAGTTACATAACAAGTGTTTTTATTTCAAGTCCAACCATGATCATTTTCATTTAATTTGTCTGGTTTTTTTTAGCATTCTAACCTTGTAAATATTGTTTTTAATGGCTTTTCTTGATGTTTTTAATACTCTCTATTTTTATTTCTGTATGGGAGTGAGCACATTAAAGTCAAATCCCTAATATGCTACACGTAACCTGCCAATAAAGATCATTCTGTTTTGGATTTGGATGAAATGGAGAGGAAACCCTGAGAGCAGGCCCTCATTTTCAATATCAGGAGCACAGAAAGAAAAACACAAGGACAAAGCAAACAAATCTGCATAATTTAGTAGTTTTCTTACCTTAACTTAATCAAGTGTTTTTGGTGGCTAATAAATAAATAATCACCCTTAAAAGACACTTTGTACAACCCTGTATAACCAAATTTTCTGTGTCCATTTGGAAACTATTCTGTGAAAGCGTGTTGTTGCCAGCTGCTATTATTGTCAAGAATCGAGCTACAAACTCTTCAGAGCAACCTTTTTAAGCCTACAGGAGGTAAGCACACTTTATTAAAAGCATACGTTTCGGAGGAGGATTCCTGTAATTAAGGGAACAGCTCTCCGGAGCTCTGGGCAAAGCTAATCCTAATCATAAATTTGTTGCTTTTTATCACCAAGCTCTTGAAAGTTCTAGTAAATCACTGTGTAAACACAGCCAGTGGTGGGGCAGCTGTGCTCCAACAGCGGATGTATGACTCCCCAAAAAAAAAAGTTGGGTTAAACAATGATCAGAATCCAACTTCCTACACAGACTTAATAATCCAGGTAAACAAAGGTATGACTGTGCTGATACAGGAAGGAGGGGCCCGCTGAGAAACGCTAACCCATTTAATTGAGGCATTTGATTTCAGCTGATGATCAACACGTCCATACGGGGGCTTAATGGATTCACTTATAATCAAGCGAGCTTACCACTCAAAACAAAGAGGCTCTCAGTTGGAAAGGCTTCGCTGCGGTTATGTAATGTGAGTGCTGTTGATACAAAAACCTTCTCTGTGACTGGATACTAATGATATCTGAGCCTTGGGCTTAATCCAGTATGACTAGTCCTGCATGTCGAGCCTGGAGCATGATAAAGTGACTGCTCACACACACATACACACACAGGCCTGAGTTTACTTACTGTAACTGTAATCTTTATGTTTTAGTTCTGAAAAAAATTTACAATTTGCAAAAAATGTCCCGAATGAAAGTGTGCTAATGGGGGGTGTATTTTGCCCCCCACAAAAAATACAAAAAATGTAGGTTTTGTAGCCTGAATACAAAAAAAAAAACTGCAGCCTCTTTTATAACCGTGAATCATTCATGTTTGTAAAACGCCATGTCTGCTATTTTTCAGAATTTTCCACTCTGAACCGTGAACTACATAATGCTTATATATTTCGTTATGGGTGGTACTGACCATATATTATCCATCAGTTTAGTAATATTTTAGTAAGTAATATTTAGGACACAACACTTGTTGCCAGATTCTTTATGTAAAGAAATAAAATACAATAGTTGACATTATTTTTGCTCACCTTTTTATTTATTTTCTCTAAATCTAGATTTAAAAATACCATATAAAAACTGTAGTTTTATCATCATCAGAAGTTATTCACAGTAAAAACTAGCTACAGAGCTGAATCTGTCCCTCCCTCCTGCTCTGGGTTCTGTTGCTGGTGTTTAAACACGTGAAGCTCATTCACATTCTGTGATTTTCAGATACACAAAATAAACCTAAGTCGACACCCACACGGGACGACACTTGCACATGCTTATTTTACCAGGTGGATTTATGTATTCCACGATATAGTATAAATCTTTTCTCACTCCGAGCTGCGAAAACACCAGCTGCACTTGAGCTGTAATTCTCACAGACAAGACTTTATAAGGCAGTGTTATCCTAAAAGCGAAATGTTTGGACCTAAAAGAGCCTCGCAGAAATCTGTTTATCAGTGGAGTGCCGCACTGACACTGTTTACTGAAAACCACAGCAGCACCGAGCAGCTTATGGGGGGAAAAAACCTTGGAGTTTAATAACGGACGATGTGTTTAACTGGAGACGGAGGCACGACGGAAGAGTATTTCCATCCCCACTTTGGCTTTTCTTCCCTCTGCACCATCTCAGTCTAATTTTATTTCTTTTATTCTTCTGCCAAATCTCTGTATCAGTTTATCTTTCTCCTCCTGTCTTTGGATACCCTTCTCTCCTCCTGCGTGCTTCATCCCCTTGGAGGCGGAGCCGAGCCTCCGGTAAAGCCGGTTGGAGCCGGCATCGTTGACAGAATCAGGATGTCTCCTCCCAGAGGGATGCGGGAGTTTTCAAGCTGGGACAGAGACTAAGGAGGGCTGCAGATCTCGCATTAACAACCTTATACGTGCACACGCGTATGTACACACATATTTGTCCCATATGCTCATCACTATTCATCACTCGTCATCTGCATGTCCTCATAAGCTGACAGGGGGTGGAGAGAGACAGGAGGAGGGAGAGAAAAGGAAAAATGAGGTGAACACAGAGAACAAGAGAGGACAAAAGAAAGGTCCAACCTTTCAGCTTTAAAGTCGGGAATTTTAATAGTGTCTTTCTTCTGCGGTTAATCTATTTTCTTGATTGAATCGTCGTGTTACCATAACGTGGGACGTCCTTTATATTCTTCAGCTGTCACAAATCTGGATTCTTCAAAATGACAGGAAATCGAATGGTTTTGTTTATGATGTGGCAAAGCTAAGGCATAACTGTCTTCAATCGGTCCAGAACGAAATACCTCAACAACTATTGGTTGAATTGTCATGAGTTATTTTGTAACTGCTGTTCGTGACCCCTGACAGAACTTTAAAAGACTTCAGGCTTGAGGCTCTTGCAGGTTTGCTTCACTGCTCAGACCAGTAGATTGCTGCCTGGTCTGAGGGGCAAACTAAAATGCCAAAAAATGACTATAATTGCACATGAAGCCGTTACTTCAGTGAGATAAAACATGATGTAGAATGCTGAAGTTAACTTACATGCAAATTTTTGGTTATAAACAGGACACAATGACTCGTCTTTGGGTTCAAAGTCCCGTGTTTGTTGTTCCTTATCTCACTTCTGCATTTTCAAATGTTAAATGTCAATCTCGATCACAATAAGCTGCAAAATATAGGAATGTTTTGGTTTTTTTTTTTCGATGGAGAAGACTACAGAATGAGCTTTTAAGCCTAACACAGTTTATTTCTCTGTACAGCCTCATACAGGAGCTCACATAGCTGTGAATTCGGCCCCACTTCATATTTTATGGGATGGAGATCTCTCCTCAAGGCACCGTGTTCTATTTTAAATCATATACACCTGCAGAGTGGAGATACATTTTTCATTCTCTAGAAAGAAAGCATCTTAATCACATTTACTACTGTGGCTCTACAGATGCACATCACAATGGCTGTGTTTGTCTGTGATGCTGTTTTGTTATTTGAAAGGCATCTCTTTTTTTACTTTAATCTGTAAGATTAATTGACAGCATGCATGCATAACTGTTAATGACGTCAAACTAAAATCCAGGTCTCTAAACCCAGGAAACCATAAAATGGTATCATCTACTGCTAACGCATTGATGTATCACAGTGTTCCCACATAAAACTAAAGATCCTGTAATAAAAACAGCAGCCAGTCTATTCTCTGGTCCTCAGTATCATCAGGAGACACTTTCTGGCGCTTCTCCATCGACACAGAATTAGAAACTGGACTTACTGACACCGTGCCATTATGGTTTCTGTCAATAACAACACAATTTCTGCCTCTACACAGAAATCAGATCAAACCAGCTTCCCACGCACCCTTAAAGCCGGTGTCTTATTGATTATCAATGCCCCAGAAAACTCTCCTTTAGCAGAGGCACAGATGTTTGGCTTCTTGTTTTTGAAGACAATCGTTTACGGTCAGAAATATTGATCTAATTACTCTGATTCACTTTCATGGAGAGGGGGAAAGCCAGAGCAAAGATTAAAAAGCCAGCCCCTGCAAACCCAGAGGAAATGTGTTTATCTCGGCTCCGATCTCTGGCCGAGCTAACTCAAACTGAACGGAGAAGAAAAGGACCTGCACTCTGTTCTCCTGCCCTCGGTACTTTTACGCTAAGAAATAACCAACTTCCAAGAACCACATGGTACAGGGAGAAACTGGAAACAGCCCTCCATGTTGGTTCAACGGCAGTTTTGTGTGTTTGAGTTGGACCAGGGACAACTGTTTATTCCCTTATGCAAAGATGAAATTGGAAAGTTAAAGATAAATGTGTTTTCTTAGCCAAAATAGAAATTACCAGCACGTAATCAGTGGGTTTATGATGTAGCGACATACAGGATATATTGGCAGAATGACCTGGGATAACCCTCCCCTCCCTCTAAAGCCCTTCTCTCTTCCTTCTGCGTGTCTTACATCAGTCACACTCCTCCCACCACTCTGCCACTTTCATCCCCCCTTCACATGATTTTCTTTAAAGTTCCAGCCTTGGTGTGTCTGTGCGTGTAATATTAGACGTATAGATCCAATCAGCACACATCTGCAACATATAAGGGGTTAATAATGCAATTCCAACTGCGGTAAAACCAGCACAGTGAAGTAAATCGAGCAAAACGAAGGGGATATTACATCCTTTCTGCCTCTTCAGGAATTGTTAAATACAAGCCGTGCAGTAGTGATATTCCTTGGTATAATTGTCCCCGCACAGGAGGAAATGTCTTTCACACATTGTCACTTTTTTCCCCCCACCTGTAGGTTTATCGCTGCCTGGGATGATGGAAGCTAATGAAGTGTTGCTGTGCCGCGCTACCGCAGCCGAGAAGGTGTGGGAGTTATGGGGAGAAGTACAAAAAAAAAAAGAGTGAACAAGAACCAAAAAAGTAGAGCGTAACAGGAAACGTGGGAGGTGGAAAGTTTGACAGGGATGGTGGCTCTTCTGCACTCCGGTGGTGCAGACGAGCCACCAAATCTCGAGTGGGAGACGAGTCCACAGTGCTCAGCTCCAAGTGGAGGCTTGGCAGTGTGCTCGGACTGCACCCACAGCACGCAGGGGAACGCACACTTACAAAACTTACCCATTGCAAAAGTCAGTAAAAAGTACTTGTTGTAGGCTCTTGCGATTTGTTGGACTTGAATTTTTTTAGTCTTGGGGGATCAGCTGTTTATCAAGTTGTTCCTGGCTGTTGATGCAGAATCAGTTGTACACAACGTTTAAAACATTAACACAGTTTTAAGTAATAACATGAATCTGATAATTTTCCCCTTTTAACTCCTTAATCGCAATAGTAGTATTAAAAAGACACAGCTGCCTTTATGGTCTTGACATGGACTTGATTTGCTCCAGACTCCAGCTTTAAGTGATCTTCACCACCTTTTGACTTGTACTCCACTTAGACTTAACTAGACCTGGTTTTGAACTTGACTTAGCCTCGATTTAGTTGATCTTGACTGCAGTCCAGTCTTTGACATGTTTAAAAGTGTAATGTGTGTGATGTCGAAGCAGCTCCACTGTTAGACGTACAACTGATTGCAACTTTGCACCTAAAATTCTTCATCCACACGCAAAAGGCAGCTGTTTTTATATCAATGTATCCAGAGCTTGCAACCTTTTTTTTTTTGTGCCGACTGGGCTGGTCTGTGTGTGGTGTTCAGTGGATATATTCAGGTGTTTTCAGGAGTACATTTCAAGCCAGTTATTAAACTGAGATGAAGCTCAGTTGAAAGTTTCATGGTTCAATAACCTTCTGCCCGTCAAACAAAAATCCATTTCTCACTCACTCTGAGCTCTGAACTCCTGTTTGGGAACACACCATTGTTTTAGTGGAATATAAAAAATGTCTTCACCTTGCCAAGTTGTAACATTTATAGATGACATAAAGACATAGGTTAAAAAAAAAAAAGCAAATATAGGCTAATAGTTTAGCCTGTTAGCATGATAAAACATGCAGATTCACTGTAGTGACACCAAACAGTAACCAACCAATTAAACCATTAAACTGTGAAAAAGACTGAAATGAATATTTGGAAAATAGTAATGTATTCATTTAAAATTTTCAAATAAGTGAAACAAGACAGATTACACACACACACACACACAGAACACATTTATTGGAGAGGGTTTTTTTTTTTTTTTTTTCAGCAAGCAAGCTGAATGAAGATCAGAGCTTAGTGCTTTGGCTTCTGAATTTGGTTCCTTTTGATTACAGAGAGTGATTAGAGTGTGCAGTTTTCAGTCCAATCACTCATTAATCAATTCACTGCAAATGTGGGAGTCTGTGGGTGGCCTGACTGGGAAGCAGCCGCACTGGTATGTAACCAGTGAAAATATCAATCCCACCTCTTTCCCCCTGCAGTTATTATGACAAATTGCTGCATTTATGGGATTCAAACACATCAACACATTTCACTAAACATCTCCCTCTCGCTGCACTCCCCGATTCCCCACGTCAATCACACAGCTCTGTTTCTTCACTCCACCCACCGCCATCATCACCATCACCATCAGCAGCAATCTCTCCCCTCTTTCTTCCCTCCATCCCTCCATCTGCACACAGCAGCCTTTCTAAGCTAAAATCAATAGGATATGGAGTGTGGCCACTTGCCTCTCAGCTGCTGTCAATCGAAGAGATTGTCATACACACAGAAATGAAGACAGCCTCTATTATGTTTGATTTAGAAACACAATGCCTGCACAGGATTTCACTTCTCTATTTCAGGCAGCCTTTGTATCTATCTGCAAACTCATTCTGAGCAGAAATACGTGAATTCTTTAATACTGCAAACAAATGATAAATAATTCCATTCAATAAACAAATAAGCTATTATAAAGATGTATTAGATGATATACATTTTATGGAATGAGGATTTTGTTGTGCACAATTTATGCTACAAATAAAAAGAAAAGTTGTGCCGCCAACACATCAACAGGCCATTGGTACGATGAACAGATTAGAATAAAAATAATTCAGGGAGCCAGTTGTGGATGTCGATGAGGCTGATTTGATATTCAGTGTTGGATGCTGTGAAGTTAATGCAATTTTTATTCTCATACCTCTGCATAAAACATCTCGATCAATAGGTTTGTTGGCAACCAGCAGCATGTTTACTATCACTCCACCACAAACAAAGCAATAATTATCAGATAACAGAGTGAAACTTTATTTTTTTTATTTTTTTATTTTTTTATTCAGAAATCCCAATAAAAATGGCCCAGCCCAGGCCTGTATAGGTGCACCTTCTGCATGATCCAGTTCCTGTTTCCCCTGAGATCTGGACTGAACGATGTTGTATCTTCTGTTGACTCATCATTATGTGCCTTCTTTGAGGAGGCCCTCTGACCACCATTCTTCTTTTCTTTCTTATTTTGTTGGCAATATTGACCATATTGACAATGGAAGTGTATATAATATGGAAAATTTGGCCCTAACACTGTATGGTGGTATGCATATGTGACATTTTGTGCATTTTTGTCGCTATATGTTCATGTCTTTTCATGGAATGAAAATGTAATAAAGATTTTTAAAGAAATGTCAGTGGAACAATGTTGGTTCATGACTAAAAGTAATCAATTTTTCATTACACATAGTCGTGCAATCCATTGTTATTAGAGTTATTGATCAGTGCAGCTAAAGGAAAACAAGCAGGCATGTTGACTTGAGAATCTTGGCAGAAAACATCTCCATCTTGAAATATTCAGACTGGTGAGTTGAGTTTGGTGAGAAAAAGATCTCTTTGTGTGTGTGATGAATTACACACAGCATGATATTAACAACATGCTGTGCATCTTCTGTTCACTTTGATTTGGTTTTGACAAAAGCCAAGGCTCATTTTGAAACTCAACTATAATTGTAGTTGTTGAAGCGCGGCATAATGAAGGTGATTATGCAAGAGGCACAAACCAGGTTTTTACCCATATGCCTGTTGTTCTGCTCTCCTCGTGTAATGCGATGCATAGCCGTAATTCTGCAAATCTACATTTGACGATCTTTTTCATGTCGTCTCTCCGAGAGCACTGATAGTTGCCATGATAGATCCGCCTGCAATTTGAGTCTCTGCACTCAAACTGAAGAGCTCAAACACATATTTAATACAAATGTATAATCAAGTTTTCATGCTATGTCGCCATCATGACAAGCTAACAAAAACACAGAGATGTTTGGCCTTACAGACAAGCTGAAAGGGTCTTCACAAAATTCTTGCAATCATGTCTGATTGCAAGAGACGAGGATGTGTCTTCCTACATAATAATGGGGCCCATACTCCAAGTGAAGCATGCATGTGGTGATGCATACTGTTTCTTTCAGTGTTTCTTGTATTGTTAAAGCTCCAATCTTTCCTCAAGAGGAAAAAAACTCTAGTGGTCCATGATGATTGTCAGCTATCGGCATCTTGTGAAGGTGACTTCCATTTCCTTCACAGTTACTAGCTTTTTA
>JAOWBC010000001.1:3202686-3214803 GCA_028566105.1 Hypoplectrus providencianus
GCCACATATGTTTTCTACCTGGAAAACAGTCACTGTTTTTATTCCCTATTCAGTAAAGTGTGATGTTTCATAAACAGCACAGAAGTCTTATTGAAAAGGAGTGGATGGTTGGTTTGACTTTAAACTTTAAAAAGTTGGGAGCTTTGCTTTAATAACATATCTTATATTCCGGGAGCAGATAAGTAAAATAACAAAAAAATGTCCACAGTGAATGTTATAGTTATAAGAACATTTTACAGTATGTTAATTAAAGAAAAAAAATCTTCTGGCTTCAATCAATTATTTGCCTTGCAGTTATCAGTTTCTTTCATGATGCAGTCACACTGAAAATAGCTACATGACAGATGTATTTTTTCCATGTGTCTGTGTCATGTACATGTTGTGGTTGTAGTCGTGTCATTGATCCGTACCAGCAGTCAATGTCGTCACATAAGCAGCAGCTCAGAGGAATGACAGCTGTCTCTCATTGGCCCTCACCTCACCCTTCAGCTCCCAGATGGTGATGATAAGGTCCCCCCTCCCCTCCACATGCACACACACACCCACACACACACCGTCTGATCAGAACCACCCAGCACGACCGACAGCAACCCGATCTGCTGCTGCAGCACCGAGGAGAAAGCTGGAGATGCACGTCTGCAATCAGACAGAGAGAGAGAGAGACATGAGAAAATGATTCACACACATAAAGCTTTATTGAATCTATAAACACACTGGGTGTTATTACACCACGTTATGACAGTGAGAAATCAGAGGAGCGTTCCCCGAGGCACAAACAAGGCAGCAACCAATGAGGTCATCCTGCTGATGAACTGTGTCAACAAAACAGATGCAGGTTAGACTCGTGTTAACACATGTATGTCATAAATTCTTTTTCACAACTACAGTGACTTGGCCCAAGGCTTTGTCACTTTTTTATAAATTTCATTTTTTTTATTTTTGCTTCACTTCCTGGTCAGGCTGAGCTGCTTTCACTGGAGTTATTGGCACACATGAATGCACCTGAAGCTTACAGATAACATGCAGCCTTAGTTTCACTACTGGACACTGTTTCTTTTCCCATAGACCCCATTTTAGTTGCTTCTGGACTATCAAAAGTAAAGAAATATATCATTTTAACTTGTCTGCATGCTTAATTTGCTGTGTCCATTTATAAAAAGTCTGGTCAGACCTTAAAGCAACTACAGGGAAGTTTTTAACTTATTAAACACGATAAATCTAATACTGATACCTATATGTGACCTACATAACAAAACGGGACCATACGCGATAACATTTTCTATTTTTTTATGATTATTCCTAATGCTCATCACAATGGTACCAGGTCTGATTTAAGCAAAATCAAAGCATCTTATGCTGGTTCTCCAGAGCCTCCTCCAGTGCAGACTCCACCAGGGCTTTTGGCACTAACCAGCCCAGTGTGGACAGACCCAGATTCAGCTCTACTGCTGACTTGGACCTACATTTGGAGCCCACAGCAACACCTACCTGCTGGAGATCTGTGCTGTTTTGCTGGGCCAGTTGGGGGGAAGGAAGCCACGTAAGAACCAGAACCAGGACAAACTATAAGACCCTGCTGCAGGAAATGAGAGGTTTACCAACATCAGTCTGGCACTCGTGGAAATACTCACTTTCGTTCGTATTGGACGCCACCAAACTCGACGCAAACTTAGAGTTTCCAAGCTACCAAATCCGAATTCTTATACAAATGTTCCCTTGAAATGGTACTATATTTCATGCTCTTAAGAGACAGAAGAATGATGCACCTGCCAGGGTTTCAACGGTATATGAATAAATTAATATTCTTGTGTTTCCATCTGGCTGATTGATTCCTGGCGGTCATTAAAAACCTTTCTGTGCTGTAAAGATGAAAATATCTTGGCACGATTTCACGCTGGAAGCATCATCTTGCTACTATTTGACGGTGAGTCATCGGATTGGAGAAAGCCAGGCTTAAATCACAGCTGACAGGGAGGTAATCATCTTTACTGAGCCTGTTGTTCTTCAAAGGCCTTCATCCATTTTTAGATACATGTCATTTTTAGAGTTCATGATGTCATCCCGGCGTTGGCTTTCAGGGCTGAGCTCTTCAATCCCTGGTTCCGTTTTTAAAACCTGCCATTAGCCAACCAGGCAGCAGAGTAAAAACCCCTGCGTTCATTTACGTTCGGCAGCTCAGAGCAAGACGATACTTCCTGGACTTCAAAAGTGTGTTTGCGTGTGTGTGTGTGTGTGAGAGAGAGAGAGAGAGAGAGAGCGAGAGAGAGCAGATACCAACCATACCGAGCATCAGCAGAGAGAGGGGACAGAGAAAAACAAACTGAGCCAAGATGGATTTTCAGCTGAATACAGCAGAGATGTTTAGTTAAAAGATTGGGGATGTGGAAATGGCTGAGCTCATTCTGAATGTATGGAAGGAGAAGAAATGAGGTTTAACATTTCTCTTGAGCTCTCCAGAAAAACTTGGTTGGGCCAGACTGACCTCATAGAAATACATGGAATGACCTGAATGTCTTAATGCAGCATTACATGGTGGTAGCACGTCTATCAAACTCCACCAACCAACCTTTGATGAAAACCAAACGTTGGTCAAATGGACCAGTCAAACACAGGAAGAATTTTAACATAACTTCCCAGAGTCACATTCTGTGATTCATGTTTTTTCAGAACTTATGATGGTCACATCACCATGGTAACTAATTAACTCCTGGCATTTAAGTACATTTATTAACTTTTTAAACTGTCTAACCAGAACTTTTTTGCCCTAAAGCTAGGTTAGAGGTTTTGCAGCCAAAATTTACTGAAACAACAGCCTTTTTTTACAACCACAAACCCAACAATATGTACAATTTTTTGTACTGTGAGCCAAAAAAAGGTCATATGGGTCATTTTGACAAACGCTCATGTGTCATTATAGATGATGTTGAGAAACAAGATATTGTTGGGTAGAAAGTTTGTGTTTGTGACAGGCACAGATAACTCAAATCCAGGGGAGAATAAACCAAACAATCTGCGTGGACAGACACAACTCCATTTAAGTGGGAACATATGGCTATTCTTTTGTAATCCCGGTGAGCTGAACCTTCAGCGTACCCGCTCTTATGCACCTATAACTCTCTGCCTTCAGTGACGAGAGGCCGCTGTCAGACTTCCATCCGCCTCTGCTCACATCTCCAACAAACGCTACACGTTGATTGGGTAATGGTGACGGATGGCTGCTGTGCGGGAGTCTCGAGAAGATTTGAGGTCAGAGTTGCTCCTCTCGTACATTGTGGTGATCCAGTATACAGAATAATCCATCACTCTACTCCGGTCAGGCTTCAGATGCTCCGATGGCGTGTTCGCCAAGCTCCGGCCACAAGTTATAGGAAGACAATAAATCTCATTGTGTTCTTAAACATTCTTTCCTCGAGGCGGAAAGGAGAAGTGGAAACTTCTCTGGTGTAGTCTGAGCGCACGATCAGGTGAAAGAAAAAGAAGAACATTCGTTTAGTATTTTTTCCACATTAAATTTACCATCCATCACTAAGCAGCAGAAAAATACTGAGCTGAACATCTGTTTCAAGTTTGACACCACTTGGAACAGAGAGGGTAAGATACTGCAGGGTTTCACAGACACAAAGAGATGAAACAGGTGATCCAATTTACTCCAAATTAACATCTTTCTGCGGTCTGAAGAAATGGTTTCTGGCTGTCTAGCAGAGAAATTATTTGGCACGAAAATGGATTAATTAAAAACATGCCAGCTAAAGCTTCTCATGTCTGACTGCAACACTGTCTCAATACGCTTGTACTGCTCATTTGCAACGGTAAAAGCTGCTTTTTCCAAAGTTGAGAATAGCCTTACAGTATTAACCTAAAATCAAAAAGTGACGTCATTCTAATTATGTAATCAAAACTTCCTCTTATCACCTCAGGACGGCAGGTGGAGGCTTTTTAAATTTCTTGCTTTTAGGTGAAAAAAAAAGCTGGCTTGTGCTTTTCTTTTCTCCCGTCTTGAGCGCTCTAATGCAGTTTTCCCTGTTCTGCTAAAAGCAGACAATAGACAGAGCACAGCTTGTGCTGAATGTCTGTGCCAGAGTGCTGACGAGGACAGAAGACAATGAACACATCACACCTGTCTTGGCCACCTCAAACTGGCTTCATTTTTCTTTGTGCATCGATTTTAACATGGTGGAACTTGTTTTTTAAAGGCTTCACATAGCTCTCTACCAAGCAACATATCAGATTGCCTAAAAGGCATTTAGGAAAGATTAGAGATTAAAAAACTCTCTTTGTTTCCTTCAGTTAAATTAGTGAAGCTTCCTGATCAGATTAGCACCGTCATGTCTTATGTAGCTTTCTTGCTGGTTAAAAATACGTTTTGATTGCATAACTTTTGATTAATTCAGGCTATTTGTCTTTCTTTGCTTTTAAATTGTCCGTGTGTTTATTTTCATTTCCTTTCTGACAGCTCTTGCAATTGATGCTTTGTTTTTTTTTTTTCTTTAATTTATAGCCCTCTCGTACTTGACTGATTTATCATGGGGCAAGCTGAGTTTCATGAAATGGAAGAATGAAAGATGCTATAAATTTAATTGATTGAAAACATAGAATGGCAGCACATGCAGGGCTGGAAAGCCATTCATCAGTTCAGGAAATCTTGAGATGGAGCTTGGTCAGCCTCTGCAGATACAGTATGTGATAGTATTGTGCCAGAGAAAAGTAAGAAGTTAAATAATGCACCAAAGTTCAACAAAGAATTAGCTTGCAAAATGCCAAGTGAATTTAAGAATTTATTCATCTCGGTCCTTCGTTTTTTGGCTCAACTGAAAAAAACCCATTAGCCTCTAAATGCAGCATCACTGCTTTGGTGTAATTGCATGTGTCCACAAATTCTCCATGGAGGACTTTTTCTTTCATGTGTTTAATTTCATTGAGGACAGTCACCATGATTAGTGACATTTCAAACCAAATGTCTGCAACAACATTTTTTTTGTTGTCCTGTGGTCCAGCATGCATGCTTTAAACTGCCCTTTTGCAACATGTTACACTAACTTTTTATTGGAAACGGGCAGAGATGCAAAACCCGTCAATGTCTTAGTCTGCAGACACATGCCTCTGGCTTATTTTAAGGCTTCATTAGAGCCGAAATGAAAGGAGGCTTTTTGTTTATTTTGGGCATAACAATTTTCTAGACACTTGGACAGGCCAGAATTTGAAATGGCATAATCAATTTGGATCAATGGAATTTCCATAATTTGTGGGTTTGGAATAAGCTTTCATGTCAAGTTCAGCTTTTGTGAAGTTTAACTCACAATGGTGTACCGTTGTTACTAACAGCAAACTGTCCTGAGGGACAGAGGGACGGGGGCTTTTAAAGGTTATGAGACATGTTGCGCCATCCACTATTATTCAGTACAAACTGCTTGACTGCAGAGACAAAGTTTGTAGATATTTATGAGTCAAGAGTTGATTAAAGAATAAAATACTGGACTCATTGTTTTGTTCAAGACAAAGCAACATGCCTGTTGAATGGGTTCAATCTAAAGAACCAAATCCCAGGGGAGGTATTAAATGTAGGCGGGAAAATAAAGAGCCGAGTAGTGACTCAGCTTGTGACTAACTGGTGCTCACACTATTTTCTTTATCTTGTAGCCTGTTACCAACTCCTCTGCTTAATAAGATGACACACTGAGATCCTATCACTCAGATCACACACAGAAGTTAAAGGCTGGAACAACATATTAAAAAATATCTTGTCTATTTAGAGGAAGTACACTGTTGCATGCTGCTGCTGCATTTCTCACATCACGGAAACCACTGAGACACCTTCTAACACCTTCTCCAGGAAGCACAGATATTACTCTAATCTTGTGTCCCGATGTCTGCTGTGTTTGCCATTGTGATGATCCTCATCCTCTGTGTGTTTTGTTTCTTCTCCTGAGCAGGAGGGGCCAGGTGAAGTGCCACTCCTCCAGTCTGCAGAGTGGTGGAGGAGTGGCAGACTGACCAGCTGAAGCCACTTACAATTAGCAGCGGTTACAAAGGAGCTAAGGCCTCAGCTCTGGCTGTCTCTGACACCTCCACAGCCTGGCTTGGTTTGGTTGGGTTTGGTTTGGTTTGGTTTGGTTTGGTTTTGATTTGGTTGTTTTGGGTTGGTTGGATTTGGTTTGGTTAACTTATGTTTCTTTTCTCTACGTACATCTGCACCACATCCATTTCATTACATGCATGCATCCACTTCATGACTGATCTACTGATCCAGATTATTAACTGTATTAATATTTGAGTTTAGTTAAATACATCTTTAAGTTAAAACATCCATGTGTGTCTCCCCATTCTTTTTGTCCTGGGCTCTGAGCCGGTTCATGACAGCCATGCCTTTACTAAATGTGTCTTTGAATATAGAGTGGAGATTGAGATGCCAGATGTAAACAGATGTGCTAAAGAATGTCAATTTTTGACTTGGTCACCAATGATGTATGTTAATGCCACATAGGAATAGGACATATGTTACTCATAATAAAAATAAAATAACTTAAATTTATAAAGCACCTTTCAAGAAACCCAAGGGCATGTAACATTAGAGACAAGGGGCAAAATAAATAAATAGAAAGTGATCAGATGGTGCTTAGGGAGCTTTTTGAAAAGGCCCAAAGAAGCAGGAGGGAGCTCTGAGCCCCTCGCAGTAGCTGTCCGTCTTGTTTGTAGGATTTCCTGACTGAAAGTGTGGTTCATACATCTTTAAAATATATCTTTACATTCATGTGTTTTTCACCATGAAATAAAACACAGCTTGACATTCACTGCTGCCACAGCTAACAAAAGCTGTGAAATAAAACACTTGCAACAACAAACGGCTAATCTGTGTGCACAAACTGGCATAAAGAGCAGAAACGGGCCACTGCAACTGAGTGAAAAAGAAAAACACAGGCATCCTTTGGACTGAAGTATAAAAGATGCCTCTGGGAAATCTGCACCTGAGCAGGCAGTGTGAGACGATGATGAGGGGAAGCAGGCGGGTCAAACCTCAGTGGAGACCAGCCACCTATGGGATCGCTAGACTGGACTCTGCTGGCCGCCCTGTCAATCAGGACGCTTAGCCTCAGGCCAAACACACACACATGTACAGCGCACACTACACACACTCACCCTGTTGAAGCGGCTTAAATGGACCAGCCAGCCATGTCAAGTCATTGTTAGTTATGGCCCACATTAAAAAAAAAACTAATTTCCAATGCAAGAGGCTGAAATCCAGCTGGACATCAGAGACACCGACAGCCAAACCAGAGTGCAGAGGTGACTGAATGGAAATTAATGATCTCATATAAAATTCATAAAGCACTCAAGTTTTTCATATTTCAACCTTCACATGGGGTGTGAGTAAATAAATTAAGTAAATTGTATTGACTTACTGAAAAATTTAGCTTTACCAGAAAAGCTTGCTCAACATAAAGTCCTGCAGTTCATTTGTCAAGATAGAGAGGCTAAATGAGCAAACACTAATATTAGCTTTGAGCCAGAAATCACATTAGAGACACTCTGCAGCAATTTCTCAAAGTTTTCCATTTTCCAGTTTGATGTTTGGCAGCCTGTCTCGGTTATAATAATTATGATGGGAGGGAAGTTGAGAGTGAGGGACACAAATGACAGGACTTTGACCCAGCCGACCTGTGATTGTGTCCCAAAAGTCAATGTTTTATTTTAGGTTAAGCTGTAAATTAACTTAGCCAGTAGTTTAGATCTTTTCCCAACATGTTCCGAGTTACGTCCTGCCTTAACCTTCGGCAGATCTCCAATCTGAAAGACAGAATAGACTGTTTGTCAATTCCACTCATTAGGACCCATGTGAGCTTTTGTCAAAATGAGCATTTCCCACCTAATGGTACCAAATGCATTGTAACAATTGCTAACACGCCATTTTACATGCATGTTTTGCTTGCAGTGGTAAAAAGGGCTGCACTTTCTGTAAATTTATGCTTCAAACAACTAACCTAGGTTCAGGACAAAAAAACTTCCTGGTTAAGCATTATAAAAGACGGTTTGAACAGTAAATAAGTACAAGTAAATGCCAGATGAAATTTATTTAAGAGATTCATTCACTGTAAGCCACCGAGATTACATAAGTAAAGTAAATAAGGTAAGTTACTTACAAGAATTGTAATTCATAAACGTAGAGCAATGTTGGTTATACAAAAAGTTGTTTACATTGGTTTTTCACGTTCATCTTTTAAGTTCCGCAAAGGCTTTAATAATCACTACTAAATCAGCAAGATAGTGCCAGATGAAAGTCTAAATCATGAATATGAGCAGGTCCATGAAATAATGTCAGTAGCTTTTTTTTTTTTTTTTTTTTTACTAATCAGTATCTTTGGAAGATATATAGGTAAGACAATTATCTGGCATCAAAATAGGATTGTAAAAAGTGAAAATATAACCTTAGTTGATGTACCACGTGTTCAAGTTACAATGTTTGCACCCAACAACGGTGACATTATATTACAGCACTACTTATGAAATGATGTTTTAATGAGGTCATATGTGTATATGCCACTCATGAATGAACCTTGATTCCATGTAATACAGCCTATTGAGGCCATCCACTGTATGAATGGCTCTTGTACTGTGTCCACAGCTGGCGGCTGAGTGGTATGAGAGTGATCAGAAGCAGAGGGGTGAGAAATGACAGGCAGAAAAAGGTGACAAGGGTGACGAGGGCGTGTAACCACAGGAGGAAACCCAGTCTGTTTACCCAAGTGATATTTTAATTTGAGCTGCGGGCTTCAACCTCGTTTTTCCTCCAGATTCTTTCAGCGTGCATTGGCTTTTTTCACCTCCTGAAATTGGGCCCGGGACGTTAAGACAACATTGACTTTGGCACGAGGGCAGAAAGTGGGGAAGTGACAGGACTCTTAAAGAAGTTTCCTCCCTCCAGCGCTCGCTGCCTGCACTCTGATCAACGTCACATCACACTCGACATGCACAACAACCAGACGCAGCGGCTCGTTGCCCTCTGACGTCTCTCCGTGCCACCCTGATGAGGTCACACAGTCCCGCAGAGGTCAGATCTAATGGAGACGTCAACGCCTGTGCAAATCAAACACATACTTGAAACACTTTTGCTAGCACTGGCAACTACAACCCTCTATGTAATGAGGTCATCTTGAGAAAAAGAAAGTGCCATCGTCAGGTTAAATGTAGTTCCTTTTACTGATTGAAATTGTAATTATTGCATTGAGTTTGGGGATATTGATCAATTTACTTTATTACGTGAGAAATATGTGCTTTTGCAATGGAAACCACAAGCTAAGTTGGTGATATTTTGGGGATTTGTGTGTAAGGCAAGAACAGTTAGGGAAATATAGGCTGACACATCCCCTTAACCGAACAAAGGAATCCAAGGAGTATTGTCACTAGTCTGGCAGATGATGGAAACAGACAAGGAAATTGATTTTCGTTATCTCAGGATGTCTGACAATCTGCTCCATCACATTTGTACGTGGATCACTGCGGCAGTGGCCGGCCGGCTGGATGTTCCCAAAGTGGACTTGCCATCATTTTTTATGTGATTACTATGTGTTGACATTTAGTCCTGAGAGAGCCACTAGAGGGAAACTCACAGAGTGCTCACAATCAGTGGGGTTCAACCTCTGGGGAGCATGAATGTGATGAGACAATTTCATTGTAATCATACCGTTAGATGTTATGTTCATGTTTCTTCTGAATGACTTTCACTAGTTGAATTGAGAAATTGAGAAATCTCAATGTAGAATCTTAGAAACAACCAGAGCTAGCATAGTGAAACAGTCGAGCTAGCATGTTTCAATGCAGCTTAAGTTTAAAGCTGCATTAACTGATTTTTTTTTTTTTTTTTTATCTCTTGGATGTAGGGTGATATTTTGAGGAAAAACACATCTCAACAAGTTGTCAAATTAGTAAATATTTCTAAGAATATTACATTTTACCTCTATTTTGGTCTCTACCAACTCCTAAGAAAAAAAACATGTGTTTTTAACTCCAAATGCTTAAGTCTGCTCAGCAGCTTTTGGCTAATTTTGTCTGTTTGCTGTTTCAGGAAAGGTTTCAAGCTTCAAAGCCAGAACAATAACGTAAAACAGGCGAATAAAACATTGCTCAATAACTGCGGGTTTGTCACGACCTTTCATGTCAGAACGCAGATAAATGTAGCTATGTGTCTCCAAATGTTTTCAATTTAACAGGGTGAATTTTACTGATTTATCTGTGGAACATCATGAAGGAAATTGTCATCATCTGCAGGCTTTATTTGAAGTGATGAGAGGTTAATTACGCGGGGAAATGAAACATTCCCCTAATATTGCCTGAGTAATTGTAACAGGCGTTTGTTGTGTTTGTTTGTAATTTCGTTTGAATACCTCTGGGAGCCAAAGCAGACCTCTGGTCAGTGTGATGCTGCGTTCAGGCCGAACTATAAAGGACGAGCTGGTGAGCATCCGTCTGTAGTGGCTCCTCCCCCGCTGACAGCAGATTGAAGTTAAACTGTGCCCTGAACACAGACTAATCGTCCTCTTTCTATTTACAGCACCCAAGGGTGAGCTTTAATGAGGCTAACGGTGATATGACTAAACATCCTGCAGCATTCATCCGTCAGCAGAGCAGCAGGCCCGGGGCTTTTGATGCCTGTCTGAGCAGCAGAAGAAGTAGAATCCCTCCTCCTGTCCCGCCGGGTGACTTTACAGCGTCCTTGTCCAAGTGGAAATATGAAATGTCACAGAGTGTTGTGTGCAAGCTTGAAAATGTCACAGATATAGCAGCCTGTCGCACGCAGATCTGCAAGAAGCTGTTGGGAGATTACAGCTGATTCAGAAACAGTATTATTCAACATAACTAGACGATTCAGCAGAGTGTTTTTAGGTGGTGCTGACATTTCTGGCTTTCAAACAGGCACTTTCTGGCACCAAATCCATTCTGGAGTGAAAACTCTCCAACTGGCCTAACATATTTTGTTCTCAAGCCAAATATGTAAATGCCAAAGCAGTGTTGTTCTTTTCTGTGTCCAGCATAGTAATGCTTTAGTCACTGTTCAGTTTCTGTTGGTATCAGCTAGGTTCTCTCTGTTGAGAAATGTAGCATTTTTTTGTCATTAACATCCACCATAAAGCCTGCCTGACAATACAGCCAGGCCTGCCAAAAGTAAAAGGTGCCAAAAGTTTTATTTTAGGCAGAAGTTTAAACTTTTCTAGTGGTTGAAAAGTTATTTAAATGCCCTAATAAAGCTAAGTGTCTCACTGTGAGTCTGACAAGGAGAAAGTCAAAGACAAATTACTTGAAGGAGATATTTTAATGCTTTTAATTTGAGGGAATAAATTAATGCACATTGAGGAAGAAAATAAGTATTCAATTTAATTTTGAAGGATTTAAATTTCCTCGAGAGAGAAACATGAAGTTGTTGTGAATTTCTGTCCTATTTTTTATTACCTGTGTGCGCTATGATGCAGGTTAGGTTAATGCACCAGGCTGATAGACATATTTATTAACTCATGGATGCTATTGCCTGACCTACAGGAATATGCCTGCAGTAAAATGTCATTTTGGTTCTGCAAATTGAAGGTTTGACTGACTGGAGGGGAACCAGCATGTCTGTGAGAGTTGCTAGCCTTATAATAATGTCACCAGCCTGAGTTTGACTGTCCCATGGATGTCTAAATGTATTTTCATTTGTTGTGTGTGTGTGTGTGTGTGTGTGTGTGTGTGTGTGTTGTTTGTTTGTTTTTTATCTGCCCATATTATATCGAAATTATGAGATAAAAGGTTGACATTATGAATTGCAAATATTTAATGAGATATAAGTAATAATTATTAGGTGAAAAAAAGCTGAAATTATGAAAATAAAGTAAAAAAAAAATTTTTATAAATCTGACCTGTTATCTCATAATTTCAATTTAATATGGGCAAAAAAGGCAAAGTTTTCATCTTTATCTTTTGTTATTGGCAGAAATGAGCCTCAATAACAATAGTCAAATTTAAGAAGAAGAAGTAATCAGAAAGTCTTGGCTTTCTAGTTACCAAAATAAAAGCTTAATTACATTCCCAAACTGCATGTGTATTTCCTTTGGAAGTCAGTTTGGTTCGGTGTCTTTCTGTCTCCTGTTGTTC
>JAOWBC010000001.1:3214903-3226960 GCA_028566105.1 Hypoplectrus providencianus
ACACACAGCTAATCTGATTAACAGATCCCATCAACTGCCTTTGTAATATAATTTATTTTTTATTGTTAGGTCAGTACAGCACTTAGGTTTATTGGGCTTTGTTTAAATGTCCCTTATTGCACCCTCAAATTAGAGCACAATAAAAGAAAATATTCTTAAATGGGACTCTGGTTGGGTTTCTCTTTCAGTGTGGTATGTTTGAGCAGGTGTGAACGCAGTAATCCTGCTTGGGTGTGGACCAAAAGAAATCTGGAATCTGCAGCAGCTTGTATTGTTGTAACAGCAGCAGGAAAAACGCACAGCAATGTTTCTTTAACAATGAAATACATGAGTAGAACACAGGGCTTTCATTGCTTTTGATATTTACAGTACGACTATTTACAGTAACACTAAGTAGAGTGAATGTTCTCACTAGGACGGACTTTTGTCTTGTGAAAATGAATTAAAGTGGGTAAGCACTCTAGGCAGAAGAACTACAGGTGTAAAAAGCTGTTCTGATGTGCAGTGTAACAGGCATGGGAAAAAGAAAAATACCAGCAAAGGTAAAATGTTCCTAAAAGCTGCTTGCTTTGATGTAGCAGCCTATTATTAGCTAGATTAGATCGTTCATTTAAATTAGCCTCATAAACCTCATGGATGGCTCCATCTTTACAGACCATTCATTAGAGGTCAGGCTGGGATTTTCAACTGCTACATTTACACTCTCAGGAATAAAGAAGTCCAAAAAAAAAACTTAACAAGTTATACCCGTCTGACTAAGACAGGGACGTCTAGACTGACCAAAGTGCAAACAGCACTAATCTTACATTTGGGCCAAAAAACATTTTATTTTTAGATTTTGACGAGGGCCACATGAAAATTGATGGCGACCACAGTATGGCCCCAGGGCCTTAGTTTGGACACTCCTGCTCTAAGAGGTTGATCGCAAGAAGCTGTAAATATTATTTCTCACTGTGTTGTTTTTGTTTTGTAAGTAAATAAACAAAATAAATGATTTTAGTTACAAAATCATTGTTTCTGCCTCTTTTTCAGTGTATAAATTCGTACTGATTTCTCCAGATTTTTGGATCATAAATGATTATTTTTCTTGTTAAAATGTTTGTCATAAAGTGGATTTCCTTTAATAATGGGAAAAACCAGCATTTCAGCATGAATCATCCACATCCTGTGTCTCCCTCAAAATGTTTTCAGGCCTAATTTAAAAATGTGAATGTAGGCCTCCGTAAACCCACTGAACCCTGGTTATCTGAGGCCTGCAGCTTTATTATCTGTGTCAGGTATATTTTTATCACCAGGTTCAGGTGGTTGACATTGAGGTGTGTAACTATATTACTATTATTGGATAATGGGGGTTGTGGTATATTGCAGGATTTCTTCCCCCGTCCAGTGAGTCGGAGCGGGTCCTAATGGCTTCATGGTTAAGCCACAGAGGCCCAGTAAAGGCAGAGGAAGTGTGTCTGAGCTGAAGTCTTCATCAAATTGAAGTTTCCATTTTCCGTCCCTCTGAAATCCCTAAAGCAGTGCCACGGTGGATCCATTTCACACCTGGAAATAGTTTCCCCAGCGTGTGGGTTCACACCGGGCTTACAGGCAGGCGGAGGAGGCACTGGACGTTTAAGCCTCCATCAAATAATGGCTTTGTAATTTCACAGCAAACGGCTGCGTCGGGCCAATCTCAGCCGCTGCCTTTCTCTAATTTTATCTGCTCACCTGCCTCCCTATGTCCCCTTGTCTTCCTGTCTGGTCCCCCCCACAGACGCCTCCCCCTATCTCGATGTGTTTCTCGAGCCGTCTCTATCTCTGACAGCTACAGACTCTATTAGCTGTGATTGGCTACAGTTCACAGCCATGAAATGATCCTTGGGAGGAAAAAAAAAACACAAAATCTCAACAACACACATTAGCTGCAATGTGAAAACTGTTTATTTAAATGTGAAACAAACGAGCATCATCTCGAACCCGGCCGCCGCTCTTTGTTCAGCGGGACTGTGGAGCAAAAGGAGGGAAATCCCAGTTTCATCGAGGGATTTTCTTGGAGGTGTTGTTTACAAAAAAAGTACCCTCCTCTTGTGTGGTTTGTTTAAACTTCTGTCATGTTGTTTGGGATTGGAAGGATTTGTCAAAAAGCACTTGACAGTGGAGATTATATTCTTTCAGCTGGCGATAACTTTAAAGTCCACCTTCTACTTAATACACGAACCAGAGATGCTCTGTCACCTCCACAGAAACCAGACCCCAGGAACAGTATATCATTATACCACACAGGCCTCTGTGGACTGGAAGTAGATCTGTATTAAATCAAATGTTCGTGCCAACGGGTTCTGTCACTGAAATATGATCCAGTCTGACAAACAGATCCATGAGGCTGAAAGTTTATTAGGAACCAAAACACTGCACAGTGGTTTACAATAGTGTGAGGCGGGATTTTGTCACAGCATCAATACTTTAATCTTTCATCACTATCATTAGGGAGAAAGATGAACGATAAAAAAATGAAACTCCATTACAAAGTTAAAAAAAAAATATAGATAGATAACAAAACTTTCCCCCAACATTTTCCAATCTTGGATAAACTTTGGCTCTGGACATTTGTCTCATGACATTCACACCCACTTCAAGCCACAGTTGGTCAGCTCTGAGGAGGTGACAAAGGAGCCACGGTTGTTTCTGCATCCATCCATCCATCCATCCATCCATCCATCCATCCATCCATCCATCCATCCATCCACTCAGACTTAAGGTTGAACTCATTATAATTTGGAGATCAATGGTCACTAACTAACTAACATGTCGTTTCATTTAGTAGCGTACCTTGATCATGACAACAAAAAAAGGAAATCACAAAAATGACTTTATATTTTATTCACAAAATCAAATAAAGTAAAACATGTGTGAGTGGTCGCTGTATGGAGGTCACATGATGTGCTGCGGTCTGTTGAAGCCGTTGTGTTTTTGATGATGATCAATTCATTGTTGCTAGGTTTTTTTTTCTTTTTATTATTAATCAAACTTGTCACAAGACCATGTATTTGATGTGCACACTAAAAGTTGTTGATGTAACTTTTAAATCTTTTTGTGATCAGTCCTGACCTGTACCTCGCACACATTTCTGCATGCTCAGAAGATAAATAAGTTGTGTGTCTGTTTTATAGGTGCTTCATATGGTACACAATTAAATCTGTTTATTATATGTGAGATCAGGTTTTGTGCATGAAAGTGACTGATGCATCACCAGCAGCAGCTTTTCAACACTTCTGAAGTGTTTTTTGGTAGATTCCCCCTGTGAGCCCTCAGTCTGCTAATGCAGAATTTAAAAACATTATTACCATAATTAAACACTTCATAGAGATTAAGTGTTGCAGAATCGAGATACTGTAGTTTTTTTACACACTGGTGTGTGTTTGTGTGTGTGTGTGAGAAGGAGCGACAGCGTGTAATTCATGGACTGGTGAGGGCGGAGCGCGTGGGAGATTTAGTGATGATTTAGTGCGAGCAGTCATAGCTGTGGAACAGTGGAAATGTTTTCCTAAGGCTCATAGCACTTAACAGCCGTGGGATACATTCACAAACACACACACACACACACACACACATAACTCACATCAACACACCTGATTTTCCCACCCGCTGGAGTGCAGCAATAATGAAGTGCAGATTGAAGAGCATTTGATGTAAGAACCTGGCAATTATATGCATTCACACACAGATAAACGTACTGTACGTTTACTATTCCACTGTATGCAGCATCTGTAGCTGTGGGATATCATAAACAGATCACTGCATGCCTGGACTAAACATGACAGCACTTATAGCGATGACAAATATACTGAAGAGAGAGATGCTTAACTTTTCCACTGTCGACGTCTTCTTTACGTCCACCTCCCTCTGGAACTCAGCTCCTGGGCGCGTCCGTCTGTAATCATCGTTCCTTGCTGGAGCGCAGCATAACCAGCCGACTGAAGGGAGAATCCACCATAAAACAATTAGGTTTAATAACAAATTATCAATATTCTTTAATTTTGGTGATGAGGAATGGTATGCTTCATTTAACAGTGACAGTTTTTTTTTTTTTTTAATATATATAATAAAAAAGCAGAAAGTATGCAACATAAGTGAAGAAAATTGTGACAAGAAACCAATATGAGAAAACAAAAAGAAACCAAAAAACAATCTCACTATGCATTGGTCAAATATAAACGCTTGCAAATAAAACTAACAAACTCAAGGAAAATCATGACAAATCAAATCTAAGTGTAGTTGAGTAAAAAGTAACATTTTCCTTCAAATGTCCTGGAGTATAAAAGTAAACTGAAAATACTCAAGTAAAGTGAAAGTACCTAAAAATGTACTTTAGTTACATTCCACCAATGGTAAAGACAAAAAATAATGTTTTTTCACAAGTTAGAAATTTGTGGAAATACAGTGTGTTGCATTTTCTGGGGCTGCTGGCAGAGTCACCACGCTAACGAACGAGCTGGATGTGTTCAGGTCAGGCAGAGAATCCAAGACAAGAGAAAACAGCACAAGTCAGAGCAAACCCGAGAAAATAACTTCACAGCTCGAGCGGCCGAGAACACGACATTATCACTGTGGCTGGGACAACAGTCTGGCGAGGAGCGAGTGAAGAGCGACAAATAAAGCAGAAAAATAGCATCTAGGCCTTTCCTCTGACATGACGACAGCGTTAGGAATGGTGGCAATTATGGTCAGCCATCTTGGAATGATGCATGACCACAAGTCAGAATAACAGCAGGCCTAATTCCTCACATTCTGCGAACTTTGTGTGAATGTTACACAGTCAACGGTTCACTTTTTGTGATGATATTGGCTGTGTCCTTGTTTCACTGTCTGACAGGCTGAAAATAACACAGTGACATCATCTCTTCATGAATGGTCGCCATTGCTGCGTCCCAGTGAAAGAATTCCTTCTTTTGAGCTCCAAGTTGCAAAAAACTGAAATTAACAAACAAAGTCTGTTCCACTTTAAACAATCTCCAGTGTGGCCTCGAAATGCAGCTTTCTTCTCGCTGCATTTACAGCTGGTACTGTCCTGCAATCCATTATGGATCCTTCCTGTGCTAAATGGTGCATTTAAGTGGCCCTTGTAAAGTCAGGAAACCTCACGCAACCAAGCTGTGTTTACCAGGTATTTACCTTCAGGCGGTTATCAGTCATCTGTAAATATGTGGCATAAAGTGGACCGATGAAAAACCACTAGAGCATGTACACTAAATAAGGCCTGTTTTTCTTCAGAAGTAACAAAGGGTGGATTTGCTGTTTTAACCATTTATTTAACCCCAAACATTGTTTGTAAGTCATTCATCGAGTAAAACGTTGAACTGTAGATTCAGGATGGATGTTGAACTTTCCTTAGTTGTAGTTCCCATATTTTCAGCCATGCAAGGGCACCTCTTTTGACTTCATTTTGATTCTATATGATTTATTACATAAAGGATCTCAAACCAAAGAATGGACCATTTCTCGATACCACCAATAATGACACATATGAGCTTATTTCACAGCTCGTGTTAAAGCCAGAGTGCTCTAAAAACTAGTATGGTTTGTGTTACATGATACATGATACACAAAACAACAACAACAAACATGAACAAGGTGGCGGCGGAGGATTTATTGTGTTGCTTGTATGTGAACGCCCTATATGCGTGTTTTTGAGGGGAGACCAGTCTGTTATTTGAACAAAGAGCTAGCAGACCCACTACCTTTGTCTGTTTAAGGCTGTTATCTTAATTGGAAAGAAGGCTTAGATTCAGCTGAGTGTCACCGAACATGTTTACCTGGTTGGTATTATCAAAATGCACTCTGGGAAATCACTAACTGGAGCAGAAGGAGCAGGTTGGGGGAAATCAGGTTCACTAGGAATGTTAATTTTCACACTTAATCGCAAAAAAAACCTCTCGGAATGCATTGAACATCACAGTCTGATCAGGCTCAACCGTATAAAAATGATCTGAGGGTGAAATTGGCTTCCTTAATGTGGATACCTATTTCCACCACCCTTGTAGGTTTATACACCACTGGTTTGCCCACCGTTGTGTAAAATTAACTTGAAAATGTTTCCCCGTCATGAAATTAGTTTCCATGTGTTATTTCTCAATCAAAATGCGCAATGAGCACAACCTCTAGGTGGCCGGAGGCGATTCCTGAATAATTCAGACTTAAAAACAGCCTGATGCTGCTCCATCACCTCATCACAGATTCAGTCACGGAAGCAGGTCACCAACCCTCATCTATAATCCACAAAGAGGGTTCCCCCATCCATTATCACCCTCACTGCTCAAAAAAAAAAAAAAAACAACTCAAATGACACGAGGAGGGGTGTGTCTGTGTTTGTGTGGGCGGAGGTTGTTGTTGGGGGATGTTTTGTTGGGATGTATGCAAATGGGATTTTTTTTTTTTTAAGTAGAGCTGCAGCCACTTCACATGTGGACCCTATTTTTAAATGTTTTATCTGCTGCACTATAAAGCCACTTCATTATTGTTTCATTTCACTTGCACAACAATTATCCAAGGCAATACATCACAGCATTTATAGCCACTGTTCATTTCCAACTCCCGCCCCCAGACGCACTTTCTTCTTCTTTTTCTTTGACTGGGTGCATTTCAACACAACAAACCACTTCATACTCAAGAGTCAACCACCAAATCATGAGGCCCAGCCCAGAAGCACATGGCATCCACCAAAGAAAAACATTTTTATTCCGACTTATGAGTAATGACTTCCATATCCTGTAATTACGACCTCTGGAATGTGACATCTGGCAATTATGAGAAAGTGATCATATAGAAAAATAAGATAAAGGTCTTATTATTATGGAATAAATCTTATAATTATATTTTTTTCCCAATATGAGATTTATATCATGATAAATGAGATTTAAGGAAAATACAAATACCGGATGATAGGCCATAATTATGAGATATAGAAATTATAAATACAAGAACAAAGTTCCCAAATGCTTTTGTCCTTTTGTGAAAGGAATAGATTTATATTCAAGTGAAGCTTCGTGAAAACGACTGAGGAAAAAGGAATCACGTCCCATGGTCAGACTCGCTCGTACCAGTAGGAGAAAACTCTAAACTGCCTGCAGGTTTAGGTCCTCTAATGGTGGCTCGATCAGGCAACATATATGTTTACACATTTTTTCCATGAAATGGGATGTTGGTAGGTAATTTCAGTCACATTAATGTGTGTAATCTTGACAGTTGTGAGCCAGTGTGACAAAAGACGATGGAAACGAGCGTAACGCTGCCAAGATGGCACTCAGGCCATTGAAACAAACTGTCTGTGAATAAAAAAAACAGGCAGTATTGTTAAAGAAAATAAATAAACAACACGAACATGTGTAACATGTTTCAAAAAATAAATATTTTTTTCCCTCATGTCCAATACTGCCAAGGAAAATTGACACAGGACTCAGACTAACATGGAACATTTTGGTTCTGTTAAAATTATATTATAAATCCTCAAATATCATCAGAATGTGTGGTCTGTTCAGATCATTTCAAAGTTAAATCTAGGCAAATAAAACAACAACAACAAAGACATCAGTGATGTAAAACACCACTCCAGCATCGACCCTGTGGTGTGTGTGTGGTGTGTTTTTAGGTTTGGGTGGAATATCTAAAGAGAATATTTCTAGATGAAGTAATGAAAGGCTGCCGCTGTTCAAACAGGGAAGCTGTTCTGTTTTTAGCAGCACAGTTATACTGGATGTGGTTGCTGCTACGCTGCGCGGCTAAATTAAGAAGCAAGAAATTTGTTGAATATTTCTGTTTACATAATCACTGCCTGTCTCCTGCTGCTAAAGTCAAGAGCCAGCACTTTGATCTCGCTCACACACATTCACACACTTTCACACACACATGCAAACAGGCCCACTCAGGCATACAGGAGAAAAGAGCCATGAAGCTGACTGTCTTACTGGAGTTTTAATGGGAAGAGTCATGAGATCACTAAAACCTTTATCATTCATCCGCTGGGGACCATGAGCGTCTGCACAGATTTTATGGCAAGAATACAGCAGCTGTCCAGATATTTTACCTTATTACCGAGGTGAACAACAGTTTGACACTTTATGAACCACTGCACCACCTAGTCTAAAAGCCACAGAGAAGAAATTTATATCATATGAAGCTAGAACGTATGAGGAGTCCATTGGTCTTGTCAGAACAATGGGAATTTTTGCTCCAAAGTTTGGCTAAACTTGAGTGAGACCTCTGACCCAAAGATAACTGGAAAAAGGGGCTTCCATGAGCCTCCCTTAAACAACAAAAACAAAACAAAATGCAGCTTTTATCAGTAAAAATGTGTTATTTTCACCTATCTCAATGCTTCTGCATACTGGGGCACCTTCATAGTCTTTGAATGGCATACATTGGGGATGAATGGTTAGCTAAGACTCTTGTGGGTTTAGTGACCTCTGACCTCATGATATCTGAATGAAAATGAGCTCCATGGGTACCTACACCAACCTGCCCCATACAGACATGCCCTCAGTATGCAGTTTAAGGGCAAAAAAACATGCAGCATTTACTAATACTAAACAGGGTCACCAAACAGCAAATTAAATGCATAAATTGGGTATAACTGCAGTGCTGAGGCAGTGTGGATTCACTGAGCCCAGTTTTATTCATGTGTGATGATGTCCCTCATCCCCATAGTAACATTTCACTGAATGGACATTAAAACAAAGAAGAACTTGACCTCAGTTAAATAAGTTGTGACCTCTAGGATAATCACAGCCTCGTGAAACTTTACAACCACAAACTACAGCGAGGGTTTTCAGAGGATGGTTATTTCTCTATTACCTCCAAGAAAATGGGGTTTCTCAGCAGTTTACCAAAGGGAATTGCTTACCATCCAATCAGCGAAAAAAAGTGTTCCTCAAGTGGTGTCTTATAGTTGTATTGTGAGCTTTTCCCGCCTTATTTTCTAAGAAAGGGAAGAAACCAATCATGGGTATGTAGGCAGGCCATCTTCCTACACAGCCGTATTATAAAGAAAATTAGCAACAGGATGTAAAAGAAAGTGGTAATTCAGTCCGACAATCAGGGTAAAAATACAGACAATTAGCTCAAATGAAATGGGTCGGAATATCGTAATTGGGTACAGGATTCAGGCTTGAAAATGGATCGGATATCAGTTTAATCATCTATAAACAGCCCCAATCAGTTTTAAATTCTCAACATGTGAGCAATAAATCCCTCGTAGTAGCATTTCTTACTCTCATTATTCCATGATGAAGCACACAGCAGCCTGCAGAGACGCTCACTGAGACACATTGTCATTATAATAACCGCTGTCACGATGTTTCACATAAAATCGCAGGCAGCCGGCTGACATCCAGTAAAATGTTCTGTCCGCGATAATAGCTGTGAACAAGATCAAAGTCCATTTGATGTAATTTATTAACCTTTAAAGGGCGTAAAAAGTGCATAATTGAACAGATCAAGGGATGATTGCTTCTTGTTTCTTTGATGTGCCTCGCAGCCCAGTTCTCCATGTAGATTTATGAATCCTGAATACTGGGAGGCAGAGCTTAATATCTCTTTCTGCCTCTTCCTCTTTTACAACAAATCTCTCCATTGAGACAGGTTCAGGCTCGGGTCTTGTGCAGCTTCTAGCAGAGCTGTCCCCGATGTGTAGGACAATCAGCAGCCATTAGGGGACTGCTGGCAAGAGAGAGCGTGTGATGATTTGTGTGTGTGGGTGGGTGTGCGCCGCGGCAAAAGTTGCAACGAGAAATCTATCAGCAGTGGGAGAAAACTATAGCCTGCAGGGCTTTTTGAGGCTTTGTGAGTTTCCACCTTCACACACGCACAAAAAAACTGGCAGCAGCAAACTTAATCTTCCTCCTACAGGGCAAGAGGGGGCCCGACCAACAGAAAGAAAGACACAAAGAGAGAGGGAACAGAGCGAGGGAGGAAAGTCAGAATTTTTAATGTCATGGCTTCTGTTTTCAGGAGCTTAACAGATCAAGTATCACACAAGATCAATCAGATCAAGAGTTGAATCTGATCAGGCTCAACCGTATAAAAATAAAAACAAAGTTGTTGGCCTTTGTGTTTGAAATGAACAGATCAAACATACATTTTGATTCTGATTAAATAATTGCAACGTTTTCTAGGTCAACAGAAAGAGGCAAATGTCGCTTTCTGCTATAAATATTTCAGCCATGAAATGGTTGTGGCATGACAAAGCAGCCTGTCAGTCACTAGGTTGGTCAGCACTTTGGTCCAATCTGAAACATCCCAACAACCTTTAGTGTTATTACCATAAATTCCCAACAAGATCTCCGACTTAAATGACAAAAAAATATTTTTTTTCCATTTCTCCTTTAATGGCAAATATGAGCATTTGTGCTCACAGCTTAATGTACAGCTGAGTTCTCAAAAAATGACATTATGCATACATGTGTGGTTCGCAAAAAATTTTCGATATATTTTTTAAAACAATGAGCAATCAACTTATATATTGAACTCTTTTATTCATGAGGTCTGGGAATGTTAAACCTCTGCAGGCTCTGTGAAATGTTTTCATCAATATAACAATTGAAAGCAACACTTGAATATAATGTAAAGGCATATTTCAAAATGTTTTAAAATTCATGTACATGTCAGAATCCCAGTTCTGAATAACCAGAATCTAATCAGCAGACAGAAGACGTGGGTGGGAGGTTTGAGGGCAGCCAAAGTTCTTAAAGGCCTTTTTCTTTTCTACTCTTGAAGATGTGAGATGACTAACTGTTCAAGCATTTCTAACATCCAGAAATATGTGAAACACTCCTGTTTAAATCATCATAAATGCATTAAAAAAATGTATATTTTCCACAGCAGCACCAAGACGTGGCGGTATGGACGTGGTAATTTAGAAACATTAAGAATTAATGGTTATAACATAAGCTTGGAGTTTTTTTAACTGTCTTCTCGGTTCTTAAAAGACGGGAATTGATGTTGCTGTAAATAAAATATGGCTAAAATCGTGCATATTGATGCAACTGCAGCTTTTTCTCTTCCCATTTTTTTTCCACTCTTCTGTTCTTTAAGATGCAGGCTAATCTTTTGTAATGGAAATATCTTGTTAAGAGATAGACAGGGGTGAAATACATGCAACAACGTCAGTGCATCTTTAAATGCAAACATAACAAGATTAGAAATAAGATGCGGCTATGTGAAGAGCACTCGTAGGGACAATAAATAATGTAAATGCTCCCAGCACTCACATTAAACCGCATTTTCATTTACTGAGTGGTAATTAGAATGTGTGTTTATCATTTACAAAACACTTAAGAGTGCATTTAAACACTTGTGCATCAAACTGTACCGAACCTAATTCACAGAGTCTGCAGTGCACACCCAGGCTGAGGCTGCTGAGGATGTGAAACAGTTCACATGGAGTTCCATTAATATAAACCACTAATAGGCACTCTTATATGGTCCAATATAAACACAACGGCCAGAGACCATAATCAGCTATAGGTCCAAACAGGCTGCTTTCTGATGCTAATTTAATACAAGAGACAGAGACAGAGAAACTGGGCGAGAAGCCGCAAGCTAGCTGGTCGGAAAGCAGAGCCGACGTGGTCTTGGAGTCCCCCTCTTCTAGCCACTGAGGCCAATTTGCAGACGTTCATTTCCTCCAATGTGTCAGGCCGGGCGGTGGGAGCAGGAGCGGATGGAACAGGGGGGAATGGCGAGGAGAAATAAGGCTAAGTGAGACTCCAGGGGATTGGAGGCCACAGAGCAGCTAGCTGCCTCTGTATCTCTTCCAAAGTTGGATCTATGAGGTTCTCCTTTTTTTTCATGGCTCCGGTCTCCAGAGCAAAATAACCTCTTCACACTCTCACTCTCTAACTCCATGCTGACAGAGGGGGGATTAGCATTCAAGCAATGCCCTTAAGTTCTGCGGGGTAAACTATCGCTTCTGTGAGCAAAAGGGGCCATGTGCTCCTTTTCCTCGTCGCCTCAGAGACCACACACTCGCCCAGGAGACGTTGTTAAGAGTTTTTACCGATTGGAACAAACACAGAGGATGTT
>JAOWBC010000001.1:3247540-3265282 GCA_028566105.1 Hypoplectrus providencianus
TCAGTTGTCACAATTGCATTGGTCTAATTTTTTAAAAATTAATTTTATTATTAATTTTATTATTGTTTTTTTTTTTTTTTTTTTTTTTTTTTTTTTTTTTTTTTTTTTACATTTTTGCTCTGTGTTCATGTGTGACTTTTTAGCCCAGATACTGGTAGGATACAAGGCATTTTATTTTGGTTGGTTGTATTCACTAACCCTATCAAAACGTAGATATTAAGCATTATAACTATTCGGGGACAGTTCAGAATAGGAAATATATATATTTTTTCTGTCCTATCTGTTGTTGTGCTATTTATCACCTGGAGCCTCTCCTCTCCCAACTCACACCAAAACAATTTAAACTGATACATATAATTAAACACAAGAGTAAAAAAATGGTATTTGTTTGTATTTTTCATTAAAGAGTTATGTTTTATGTATTTCCCAATCATATATCCTAGGATCTTAGCTGGTCTCCAGGGCATTTAATAAGTAAAAATGTATAATTTTATTGCACCTCTGATTCCTCTTATGGGATCTTAAATGCAGGATGTAATATAAATGTATAATGAATAACAATATAGATAACCCATCTGTGTCCTCATTGTGTTTCCCAAGACTTCTACAGCTCTCTGTCCAAAGCATTGTTTATTAAAATGCTCTGCATCAAATCATGAATAAGTGACAGCACCGGCCACTTTTATTGGGATGAAATGTAATCCTCTGATGGATGCTCCACAGGAGAGTGGAGGGGAGGCGTGTGCTGAATGATGATGTCTTGTTTAGAGACGATGGAGCTCACATCCTAACTGGAGCTGCCTCGTAATTAGAAAGGGGGTGTCTAAGGCCTCCGGGGAAGGAGGAAAGATATAAATGTGTGGACTTTGGAGCAGCAGAATACATGCTGGGGATTCAGGAAAGAACATTATATCATAATTAAAATTAACATGTAATGTGTATAATGCCAGAAAGACCATTACAATGACATTATTACTTTCAAGAGTTGCAGATTAGCAGCACAGACAACTGTACAAATCATTATAGATAATCACTGTGCAATGGTAATATTCACACTGCAGGCTGTAATGCTGTTTTTTGTTTGCTTGGTGACTCAGTGTAAGCTTTCCTAGACATGGCCCTAAAGACTGCACTTTGCAATGACATTGAAGATGTCAAAGCTTGGTTAAAATAAGAACAATCATTGTCTTTATAAACCCCGAACACAGCTTTTCTTCACCAGCACTCTCTTCACTCTCAACTCTCAGTGCAGAGACATAATGAATGTCAGGTTGAACTGACACAAAAGTCACAGAAATTTCATTCCCAACTGCTGAGTCAGCCCTGTCACAAATCTGTTATGTATCACATATGGGGCCACATATAAAGGTGGCTTGAATTAGATGAGAAAATGTCAGATTCAGAGTGTTTTTTCTTTCTGTCCTTGCTGTTATAATGAAACCCAACTGAGTCATTTTTGAGCGAGAGCATTGACTATTTCAATTCCACATTTTAAAATGTTCTTCCTTTGAATATTTTCAAGGCAGACTATTATACCTAATAAGACTGTATCTCATCTGGATATAATTCAGGAAATGTTCTGTACTGCACATTGTTCTGCTGGTATTGATTGAGTATTTCATTGAAGTCCTACAAATTGATTGTTTATTTTTCATGGCTTTATTGTTGGTTATTGGCTACATTAAACAGACCAAAGAATGCTTTAAATAGCTGTGGGAGGCCTTAATTTGTAACTTTATGGAACCTAATATAATCCTTTAGTTTCTCATACTAGCAATGTTGGGCTAAAATGCTTAATTTTCTGCTTATTTAGAAACTGAGCAATTTTGTATCTGCTTCAGCACTATTTCTACACGAACCGGTATTGTGTCTGTGGTCCCTATCAGTGAGAATATGGTGACTTGTATACATATTATAATATTTAGCACATATTTAAGTTCCTTGTCTCAACATATGAGCACTTATAGTATGTCTTCAGTCTTGATTCGTTAATGTTAAGTGTCTTTATTGTTCTTAGTAAATGTTTTATGTTCAATACAATCAGTAGCGTATTATATGTTGTGGATTTGTGTGTGTGCCATCATGAAAAATGACTAAAGTTACTTTTTTTAAACTACACTGACTGTTTAAACTTGTGGTGTAACTATATCATCTTTCTTGGAAGATCTTGCAGTCCTGGAGTAAGAAAAAAAAAAAAGCGTACACAGTGACCTTTTTGGACATAATTACATTTTAATATAAACCATAATATCCATCCAGTAACTATTTGTAAGTCTGTGGTACTAAATAATGGCTGTATAATGACCTCATCTCAGTCCCATTACACCCCACTGTGGAAACCACTGCTCTGTCATTTGCCTCCATTGACTTAAGTGACAAGAGAGGAGCCCCCCTCTTCTTTTTTCTTCTTCTTCTTCTCCTTCTTCTCTTCTTTAAGCCACATTGTGCAAGCAGAGAGTAAAGCAGAATGAGAGGGGCAAAATAATTTTTCCGAGCTGTGGGGAGAAGCACAAACAATTTACTCATGCCTCCAGATGCTGTCTGAATTCATCCTTTGATTTGCTGACCACCATCCTCTCTTTTATAAAGACATTGTAATTTAAGAAATGACACAACGAGAGCAGAGATTTTTTTTTGGAGGAGCCAATCTCTTGCGGGATAGGGTAGAAGCGAGGAGGAGGATGAAAGAAACAACCAAAAACAACATATTCATGGAATTATATGTTTATTTTGTAGTTAAGAAAACACACTGTTTAAAAATATATATATATTGTGGCTCATTAACACACACTTTATCTTAAATATACCGCGGTAAACACAGCGAGCTCCCCCGCGGCTTGCATTTGGTACAGCCCACAGCTCCTTTTGGTAGCCACAGCGTCAGGAACTGGAGCACAACATGTTGGAGACCATAGCCAGGCTGTTCCCCTCAGAGTTAACTTTTTAATCCCGGTTTTGTCGCGTTATCGCACACAAGAGGAGGAGGCGGAGGAGGTCGGGGAAAGAAAAGACTCTCAAAAGTCAGTCATGGTATGAGGTTAGCGTGAAAGCCGGAGGAGCGTTTTACTTGCAACAGAAGCCCGTTGATATTTAAACCGTGAGGAGGAGGTGGAGGAGGAGGAGAAGAAGAAGAAGCACAGAGCGGAAAAAAGGGAAAGGGAAGCCCGGGGAAAGCGACAGAAAAGCGGGGTACAAGATGCAGCTGGCCGCGGTGCTGTGGGGCTTCCTGGTAACTTTGCTGCTCAGCCAGAGTCCAGGTAAGAAAATGTCTGTTTTAAAAAACGCTGCGAAGTGGAGCTGAAACTGCATGTGAGTGTGTTTGGGAAGAGGTGAACTGAGGTATTATTATTTGTGTGTGAGTGTGTTGCAGCGCCGGTGTTTGTTTGTAGTTTGTTTTATCCGTCCCTATCAGCCTTGTGGATTTTTTGGACTCGCATATACAGACCGAGAAAGTCTGCAGCCAAGTTTCCCCTTATTAGAGAGCGCAATTTAGGTGGCAAAAATAGAAACTGTAGTGGAAAATGTGTCTGAGCATTCACTCTTTAAAAAAAAAAAAATCCGATTTGACAACATGCTTGTTTGACTGTTGGAGCGGTGGCTCGAGCGCCCAGATCGGATGCAGATCATTTAACTTAAGACTATATTTCTTTCAATTTCATTCCTATACTTTTGATACTTATGTGGTTTTTTTTTTTGCACTCTGTACCCCACTTATCCTGCACGCCAGCTATACGTGCTGCTGTAACTACATGTGTTTTGGAAGCTGTAGCGCGTTAAACTATCATTAAATGGCTTTTGGAAGGGTTGTTCCTGTTAATTTAGTGTTGCATGCAGGTTACGTTGTATGCACTGCAGAATGAGGGATGTATGCACATGCCTGACGTCCTGTCAGATCCCCACATTCATACATTCAGACTGCTGTCAGCCCTGGTTCATGAGCAGATAAAACCACAAATCTTACACCATTTGAATGCTGGTGTGAATGATAGAAGCTGAGAAGGAGCCATGAAGTATTCAGAAGACAATATGTGATGGATTTTATGCTCTTCGATGGTTATTATAAGCTCGCAGAAAGTTCTGTACAGTTACTTAAAAATGCTCTTTTCACTTGTCTCCGTTATGCAAGCGATTCATACTTAAAAAAAAAACTGTGACCTTGGGATATGACAGCAATATTGATGGGTTCATTTTTTTTCAGTCAAGTTGGAAAAAAAAGGGAAAAGAAAAGCATGCAAGCTGCTTTCCACTGTGATTGCAGGTGAACTGTGTTGTTTATCTATGATAACCTACATCCTGCACCCCCGCCCCCAGCAGCACTTATAATAGGTCTGAGTGATTTCCACCACCCCCTTCCTATGTTTTCTCTAACACCTTGTATTTACAACATGTTAGGACAGCCGCTGGAATGCAAAGACCCTACGTAAGCTATTCCTAAACACACACACACACACACACACACACACACACACACACACACACACACACAGTGGGCCAAGCATTGTGCACACACACATAGTCACACACTCGGGCTGTGGTGCCCTCTGACCTAACATGAAAGGAGCATAGCAAAAATGATATCTGTAATTGGCTGGTTGGACCTCAAAAGGAGGTTGCTGTAATTGTGATGACTCCTAAATGTCACCAGGAGACTGGCTCCAAAATGTCAACCAGATAAGATTCAATATCCAATTGAACACAAAAGCCCGCCTTGAATGATCCACATCCTATTTATAGTTGGGTCTTTCATCCTTTCAGATATAGATATCAACGTTATCCCCCGGCTCCCCTCTTCTTATCTGGGGCGGGGGGCCGCGCTCGTTTGATAATAGACTTGTTCTGTCATAAAGCAATTACGTCTGCCCGGGCCTGTATCATGTCTGAAACACATCGTCGTCTGTTTTGCATTTGAGTGTGAGCTGCTGCTGTTGGCATTTTCCATTATGACACACAACATATAGTTCAGCTGATACTGTTTTTTTAAGGCCAGTGACTGATAAATGGTATTTAATCACACATTTTCAATTAAAGATCTTTTAATTTAACTATTATAATTCCAGGAGTTCTTAAATTAACATTTTCCCCAAAGAGTTTTATTTTTGTCATGGTGGAAAATGATCTGAAATAGCGCTTGAAACCCTCATGTGACACTGACAGTCACACTAATGACATTATTTTAGGGTTGGTGGCTCTTAAAGACAGGATCTCATACCACAGCTATCCAGTGGTTGGGAAACTCCAGGATACTTAACAACAAAGATATGTCTTTGAAAATGCAATGACTAAATGAAATGTTCAAAGGAAAAATGAAATGCCAGTGCGGTCAAGAATTAAAACGTTTATCATAACAGCTGACATGTGAGCGGGTTATTTCCTTGACTTGTATTGTGACATATACATCACTGGCTCCTGGAAAAGTGAATTATGTGGTAAAAGCTATAGTTTCTAGGCTGCGTATGGTGAATGGTATTATAAAGACCAGCCGCTGGTCCCAGCTGACAGTAGATGACCCAAGGCTACGATTTATTACTCTGCCCGTCTGTTTGTGTGTGTGTGTGAGAGAGTGTCTCCACCATGTGTGTGAGGTCATGATGCCTTTCCTGGCTAAGTCTAGTGGCCTTGCAGTAATAGGCTGAGTTGGTTTAATGGCGTGTTTGGGAGTGTGTTATACAATTTAATGATGTCGTCTGGGACAGAACGACCCCTCACCCACGCCTGCGACCCCCACTGAACCCTCCTCATTTACTAATCAACTATCGATTGGACTCACAGGTTGAGTCAGAACCTCTGGTGTTGTTCTACTGAAGGCGTCTCTGCACATTAGATCACACTGGTACTTACAGTAAAGCGTCATTGACAGATAAATCAATAAAAGAATTCACTTGCATAATGATCCTCCTGCTGCACAACTGAGCAGGACTAAACTGAGACAGTGCTGCTGTATGAATCTGACAACTGGGCAGCTGTCCAAAAAACTCCTTCCATGAGTGGGGTTGGTTGGTTTCAGCTTCTGCAGCCAAACAAAGAAGGAGAAAAGAAAAGGGATGGTACAAGATGATGCAAGGGAAACTGGTGGTTTATATCATTTAAAAATGTCCACTGCAGTGTCCAAGAACTCAAAGCTATATTTTTAAAAGCTTTTTTGTCAACTAGAAGTCCAAACTGTCTCTTTTACATTTAAAATGAAAACATAAACCAGATAAAAGGCTGCATCACCTTGGATCTGAGAAGCTGAAAAGGGTGAATATTTGGCATTTTACATGATGTAAGGAATTTGAATAAATGAAATTACTGCAATATATTGTAACGGAGGCAGGTGACCTCACCAGAAATAAATAGCACCTTTTTTTTTCCTAGATATAAAGCACACTTTTGATGAAAAACATTGGCCTTCAGAGCAAGCGTCACATTTTATTTGTAGGCTGTAGTCTGGGTCACCATCTAACAGTGTTTTAAAAGAGTCGTATGGAGTATTGAAAACATTGGTAGAAGATGTTTTATTAATGAAGGTTAGAAGCCATTAAAAAAAGCATTTCTGTAATCTATGCTCGCACATATATCAGAAATCCCAATATTTTATCATTTAAATCCTCAGAAATAAGGTATCTTTCGGATCCCAGCCTTGCAACCTCTGCAAACTTTATTTTTTATTGTTTAAATGGCTTCTAGAAGGAGAAAAGAGGAAGTCCACATCTGAGAAACAACTAAGACCTGCAGACCTGTTTAAGAAACAGAGAGCGGTGAGGAGAAAGTTGATTGGGAAGTGGAAATAGTGAGTTTGGGTTTGCTCTGCCCTGCTCTTTGGGGCAACTTGCTGCTGGCCTTTTTGCCCTTCGCTGCCGCCTGCATCCCCTCATCAGATTGATTAGTCCCCTGACATTGCACTCCTTGTCCTGGACCAACACACACTTTCACCAGTGGCCTTTACACAGAACCCGCAGGCGTGGTTTTTTGTGTACCCAGCATGCATTAGAATTCTAATATATGACTTTGTCTAGCAAAATAGCTCCAACACCACATTTGATTAAGTGTCCTAGGAGTAATTGTGTTGGTATTAATGCTGTTGCAGTGTTGATATTACAGAATAACTCAGCCTACAGACAGATTTATTGCTTGCCACGGGTTGTTTTTGGTACAGATTCCACTCTGCAGGCGACGATACTTTTCTCTGACAGAGAAAGGTTGTTTTCGAGGATGTGGCCGTGGCTCAGGGTCTATGAAACGGGACTCCTTTGTCTGTACTCCTGGCAGGCTTTGATTGTTTTGGCATATATGCACATTCACCTTCCACTCTGGTGACTTTCTTGTCCGGTCTGAAACTATTCAGGGGGCTTCAGGGGGAGGACGAGGGTGAACGTTTCATTAATGGATCTGAGACTGGAGCTGCTGTGTTGGATGGGTGTATGTGATTTTTTTTCTATCTTCAATGAATGTGTGTGTGCCCTCCTCTGGTCTAGCTGGTTAGGTTGGTGTCAGCCAGGCTTTTGCTTTCACCAGGGGAAGGCAGGCTGGGCCACCTGATACCCCCACTGTGCTTTGTGTGTCTCTGCTGAGGGGATGGAATTGCACCTCCAAGGTAGCCGTGGAGGTAACCTATGATTACTTGATTCGAAGCCCCCCTCCTCCTTCAACATTCCCATGTGGATAAATGTCAGACGCCCTCACCCCCTCCACTCCTGTCCTCATGTTCCTCCACCTTCCTATAAATCACCTGGCTCTCCTCTTGTGATGCCGGCCTGCTCTGCGAGAGACCCCCGGGCGGGCTCTTGACTTTGGGGTCGTTTCTGATTTCAGAACATGATGCCACAGCCCCGGGGCCCATTTCAATTATGTTCACGGCACTAATATATGTCACAGATGTCTGCTTTGAGAGCACAAGAGCAAGCAAACAAACAAAGTCCACCGCTGGCAGCCCTCAGTGTAGAGAGCCACGGCTGGTGGAGTAACAAATGAAATGGGCCACTGGTGGATATCTGTGCCATTGTTTTAAATGTGTTGCACTGTTTTCTTTCACGCATTATAGGTATGATAGTTAGAGTACAGTTGCCACATATGTATGCTTGTTTATTTTAATGGCCTGATGTTTGGGGGAATTTAAAGCTTTAGCTTCTTGGGCTTGGACCAAAAGAAAGAGAGAAAGAAAGCCAAATTAATTAAGATGTATTTTTACATCTGGCACAGGGACAGCAAATTAAAATGAGCCTTCCAAAGTAACTCTGGCCCATTTACAGTTTTCCTGTTGATCAGTCAAAAAGCATTGGGTCTGTCGGCCGTTTTGGCTCAGGTTGAAGAGTAGGTTGCAATTAATTGTAGGCTTGGTGGTTTGATCTCCATCCACATGGCAAAGTGTCCTTGAGCAAGACCCCAAACCCCAAATTGCTCCCAATGGTGGAGCAATTGGCCATCAGTGTGTGAGTGTGAATGACCGACAATGTGCTACATTCTAGACTAGACTGTCTGTTCTTGTCTGGACCTGATAAAACTCAACCAAGAACTGGATTTTCCATAAAACATGTATAACAGAATTGTTTGTCTCAGTTGGATGAACATTTCTTGTTTGAGCGCTGAGGACAAAAAGACTCCCAAAGACAGATTCCCATCAGCTTTTGATGAGAAAGTTCTCTCTAAAAGCTCAGATAACATAAGAGATATGCCCACAAGGTACAAGTTTGTACAAGTGTTCTGTGATACTGTTACAATCAACTGCCTTAAAAAAAATGTTGCATGAAATTCAGGCCACATCACCGTGGAGGTTTGATATCAGAAGGGACGTTTGACGTTTTTTAGGCCATGTATGATTCTCAGTTCCTCTGGGCTTGCAGATTATTGGAGACTGTAATAAACTCTGGTTCTCTGTCTCAGCGGGGGTCTGCTGTAGAGGACAGAAAGATAAGCAGGGCTGGAGACTCGCAGTCTGAGCTCAACCAAGGGAGGGGGGCAGGGGCACAAAGACATTTTGAAGGACACACACTTGTACAGATCCATGGTAACTTAATTCTTCAGGGGCTTCGCTCCTCTCTCACTGTCACTGAGGGGAAAACGCTTCTGCAGGGACGCTGATAAAATTCTGGCAGATCTGGCCCAAGACATCAGCGTGAAGTGATCGTGGTTTCAGCAGATTTTTGTGATGAAAGGCCTCATTTTGGTTCATGAATGTGGTTTCGGCCATGCATTAAAAATAAGCCACTTATTCTTGTGTATTGTCTCGTAACCAAGACATCATGGGATCCTCTTTGCAGACAAAAGGAAGACATTTGTCTGATGCCAGTGTCTGTATGGGTTAAGTCTACTGAGTGGCGACATGGAATTCGTGCAGGGCCATATTTTCAGCGTGTCTAATGGCTTGATCTGCACAGTGGGCCACACACACAAACATATGGTTTGGGGGTGACTTTAGTCTGTGGGCAGTGGAACATCCCAACAATTTTTCAGCTCAGGACAGTTGCCCCCTTGTCATTTTTTGCGGAGGGGGTATCCAATCAATCTTGCAAATGAATGGCCAGTTGAAGGTTTTATTTCTGAATAGGCAGCAATGAATCATTGCTAATATCCCTGTGTCGGATGATCATTCTTAACAACTGATGAAATTCACCGAGATGGTTTTGCTTCGTCAAGGTTGTAAGTAAATTAAAAGATGAAAGCTTTTTAGAAAAAATGGGGACATTCAACTGTTTACTTTTTGTACTATTAACACATTTCATGAAAAGATCAAAACCAATGATGAATTGATCCTTTGTCAGCATACACAAAGCCTCATATAATGCAGTCTTTTTTTTACCATAGAGCTACATTATTGTGAAATCAAAAAGACAAAAAAAAAAATGGATTGACTGTGGTAAGATATGCATGGATATGAATGGTATAATACAGTCACTGTCATTTATTTGATCAATATTTATTCTTAATTTTCCCATTTATCAATTCTTGAATTGGTTGATGTTGTAATACATAATATTAATTTTTGGTTTAGAAAAAAAAGCATCTATTGATTCATTTGCAGAGCCATATTGTGTATATATAACAGTGCGCCTTTCACATATTAAGATGAATTTTTATTTCAGCTCAAAAATTCACCAAATCAGCCATGGTAGCAGTTATTGCTGAATGTTTGCCTTCTTAAATTGCTATATCAGTAGCAACGTCAAAAATGCCATTGTTCGACCTCTAATCCTGACTCGTTCACATTCACACCATTGTTCCCAGATACTCACTGCAGCAGAGGATCTATGTTAATCTGCTGCTGAAAATAGTCCCCAACAAGTCCTCAACAAGTCCCTGTTTCAGTATTGTTTGTTAAAAACTAAAGCGCTCAGCTGCCTGATGGGTATAAATAACTTCAGAGACAGACAGGCTTCTTCAGTAACTGGACCTGGCCTCATTCACTACACTGAGGTCATGGATGTGTATGTGTGTGTGTGCGCATGCATACATGCGCACATGCTTTTACTACAGCTTACTAAAAGCCTGCCTGCTCTGCAGCTGCATGGAAGGGGAGGAGATGATGCATTTTCTATTAATTAATGTCAGGACTGTGGCTCTGGTTTTTGTTTATCTGCACAATATTTGTCACATACATGCACTTCCTTCCTTTCAATTTGTATTTGAATTTCGTTTTCCATAAAAAATGTTTAGTGTTAGTATTAAACGCTTGCTGCCTGTAGGCTTTGTAACACATGTATTGTTCTGTCCTTTCTTTGATTCACACCAGCATAATTATCAACTCCTCCTTTTGTACCGTCGCCAGAAAATGTGCTTGAAATGCATCTTAAGGTGGAGCCTTGTAGGTTTTGAACTTGAAATTCAAGGTTACTGCTGTGATTCCAAGCTGACTATCCAGGCTGTTCATAAAGTCTCTTTTCAACTTAAAAAATATATTTTAAAATCAAATGAGCCGACAAATGAAATTATTACAGAATAAGGAGTAGATGTTGAAGTTTGTGCCTCCTTTCCTCCTCCTCTACATGGACACCATCAGCTGCTGAAGCTCATCCAGACCGTACTGGATTCGTTGCCATGTTGGCTGTAGCAGAACCTCATCAATGGTCCAATGGCATCAGTGATCTTAGCATTTCAGAGCCTTCTCACATAGGTTATTTTTTTATTCCCCATCTTATCCTGCACCTTAAACTCTTCTACATTACTTATGGTCACCATCTTTAACCATCCCACCCACCGTCTCTGTTCCCCAGTGGTGGTCCTGTAGATGGGGGCCTGCAGATGTCTCATAGCTCACCTCCGAAAGGTGCCTAAATGGCGGGCCCCTCAACTCCCTCAACACGCCTGTATGCACAAACAGCCTGTTCAGCCTCATGCTCAGGAACACACACAAACACCCACAGCTTCCATCTCAAGCTTCAGATAAGATTAGAGTGTGATATGATTTGACAGAGACCCCCCGTACACTTAACTCTGTGCACTTCTGACTCAAGCTCATACTCCTGAGTGTCAAATCCTGTAACACGTCAACAAATCCAGTAGTGTATTTACACTATTGGTACCTAATGGACTCAGGATAACGCTTAAAAGAACCTTCCTGTGTCTGTAGTGGAGAATAAGTGATTCCTTCAGTCTTCCTGTTGTTGCTTCTTTGCCAAATCTGAATGCATCATCTGTATCTGTGTGCAGCTCAGCTCTGTAGAGAAACAGCTGATCGTACTTGGGCGACTTACCGATCACACTGCGTACAGTATGAGCACATGGTGTATCAGTGTCACCTTTCCCTCCCTGACACTGTACAACTGTAGAGAAGCACCTGCTACGTATCTGATGTCCTCCAAGCCGATGAAACCAGCAGGAGGCATGTCGCTCCACCTATGGAATTAAAAACATGTTCACAGAAATGACAGACACACCCGCAAAAACCTGATTAATGTGCAGCCAACTTCCAGAGACTACAGTTCCAATAACTGGCTACTAAGCTAAATGTGTAGGAGAGGATGACTGACTTTAAACTGATTTTTTAAGGTTCTTTATTATTGTCATTGTTAGACATACAGTGTACACCAGCACAACGAAATTATGTATTTTAAACTTCTTATTTTGTTTTTAATTGTCATAAAGCACCATATACATTGATGTATGTATTGATTATTCCATTTCAAACAAGTTGTCTGTTCTATAAAATGTTAGAAAGAAGTAAAAGCTGCTCATCACATTTCCAGAGGCCAAAGTAACATTTTCAAATATCTTGTTTTGTCTTATTAACAGTCCACAAAATCAAACAGAGAAAACAGTGAGCCAATTCCAGCTGGAATCAGACTATATTTATATTTTCAAATATTGATCTATTCTTGAAACTGTTGTTTCTTTTTTTGACTAAAGTCTTATTCTTTAGTCACTTCAACACAATGAGTACAGATACCCACAAAATACAGGGATTCAACAGAATAAATCCACAATGACAAAAACATAAAGCATCTTTGGTGATTGATGATCATAACCATGGCTGGGAGACATTTTTTTGATGATATCATGCATTTGTAATAGAATCATAATCATTGTGCTTTTATGACATACTATCAACTTGTAAAATTTGACCTATAGCATTAAACAATCAAGATGTTATGCATAAAGATAAAGCATGTATGATACAGTAGTTCATGATAATAACAGAGACCGTTTGCCTCGGGTACATTACAGTCTGTGATGGAAATTGGGACATATCATGCCATATAGCTACTGTAACTGCTTGCTCGAAGAAAACCGAGGTGCATAATCACCCCACTTTTACTCTCACAGTAATTATCTCAGACTGGAGCTGCTCATGTGCACACACAGAGGCGGCTGAGACTTCCTCAGGGCTCCTATGATCTCAGACTGTCTTTGCCCTTCTAGAGTGACATCTCTCACTTTTGTCCCCTCGATACTGACGCACAGTGATGTCACCTGAAAGTGTGAGAGCTGAAATCTGACTCTCACCATGCAGAGAGTGCTTCGTCGTTGATGCAGGTGAACTGCTGCACCTGTGTAATTTATACTTCACGCAGAGGGGAAATGTTTGTCCCACATGTTTGTCCCACATCCTCCTCGTCTTCATGCTTCTGCTTCTTCTTTGAACCCCCCCACACTCTTTCTTCTTCACCATTTTCTTTCAGCGGACCCTTACCCTACAGGCCTTCACTCAGCCAGGCATGCCTGCGATGAAGGGAATGGAGGTGGTAGTTGTGAAGGTGGTGAGGGTCTTTATTATACAAACAGCGAAGGGCTTCGGAGGCCCCCTTTGAGGCGTGGAGCTGGAATGGGGACGCAACTGAAAGCGCTGCAGTCCCTAATGAACTCGAGTGGCCCATAGAAGCGGGGCCTTTTCACAGAAGCCAAGGAGGACAAAGTGTCAAAACAAGCCCAGCCCCTCTTCGTTCACAGGGGCTAAACGCCGCCTTTTGACTCTGTGGAGTGTGGGCATCTGAAGGGGAGGCCATGAGGAGAAAGGAGGGGGAGGCAGAATGTACTTGTTAAAACAATGGCCTCTTAAATCAAGCACCCCTCCTTGCCTCTCTTCTTCTCCTTAGCTTCCCTGCTCCCGCCTCCCTAACCCCCTCCTTGTATCGCCTCGACTTCCAATTAGACCTACTCTTGCACAAGCAGTTGAAAGCCCTATATATCGCAGGGGCCTCAAAGGAAAGGCTTTGCGTCTCTGTAGCAGTGTTGCCTCTATGAAAGGCCTTAGTATTCAGAGGAGAGCCCTGTTTGGGCTCCTAAAAGCACTCAATCTGCCACTGGGGACTTGTGTACCATCATGTCCCCTCTACACTCCCTTCTTCCCTCTTTCTGAGCCACTCCACCCCCTCCATTCCTTGTTTCTCCTTCTCCTGTCCCACACTCAGCCAAAACTCTTTCTTCTGGTTGTGACCCCTCCGCTGCTCCTCCATGCTTGGCTGCTCGCGGGGCCGGGCCGGAGCTGTGCGCGGCCAGGGCCCGAGCGCTCGCTGCCTCCCTCCCCTTAGTTGTTTAGCCATGGATGAAAAGCGGAGACAAATATGTCTGTGGTTCAAAGTCCATCCCGGCAATTACAGTGACTGATTAAAGAGTTGGCCTACACAGGCAGCTATGTATAATACTACAACTCCCACTCAGTGTTTCATAACAGCACCTTCAGAATAGAACTGAGCTCAGCAGTGCCTGATAAGGGCCCATGGCTGGCTGAGTCCACTGTTTACGGTGCAGTGATCGAGTCCTGGTGCCATAAAAGGGGCCATGATTGTTTTAGGGCCAGACTTAATAATAAGCAGAGCAGACAGTGTTGGTAAGTGATTCATGTGCATTAAATGGACTAAACAGCTGCCAAGGTGAAAGAACATTGGAGGGATCAATGGCTGGTCTACTGCTGCAACAATCAATTAGTCACTGTGGATTGCATACTCATATTGCCTGTTTCATAATAATTAAACTACATACACGTTTTTTTGACAGGCTGGACAAAAACAAAATGCTAGGATGGGAATTTGGCACCAATTATGACTAGAATAGTAAATTAATCACAAAGGATATCATAAAAGTAAGCACCATTTGCTGCCTGGTTTGGTTGGCCAGGATGTTGCGTCACCCTGCCTGGGTTTTCTCTGAAAGTTACATCTGTACCATCTCGCCAAACAGCCACATCAAGCCTGCAGCACTGGAGCTGTGCATGACAAACAAAAGCTGTTTGATGTTGTTTATCTCAAGGTTGTCCTCAGATGCTTGATTTACTCTGGACTTCTCTGTCATCATCACAAATGATGTTAAATGCAGGAGAGCAATTACTACAAGAGGCCATTTACGTAAAGAGGTAAACGTAATGTTTGCACCACTGAGGTTCTTTTGAACTCAATAACCTGCTGTCAGCGCTGAATAACTGAAACTCAGAAAGTATGATGCAGATTTGATGAGGTGTGTTGGGAAGATAACCCTTGGTTTCAGGTTTTATTTGTTTCATTTTGATCCCATTCTGTTTGTGCCATAAAGCTGTGTTTCAGTACTTAAGCTGAAGTCCACTTTATAGTCATTTTATGTCAGCTGATAAAAAGAAATATTGCAATATTATTCTACATTTTGGGGGTAAAAAAAGCCAGAAAACAAACCCTAAGTAAATAATGCTGTATTGCTTTCTTCTCGTAGATGTATTTGGATAAGTCCAATAGTTGGATGTCGACATAAAAGTGAGGGCGTTTTTAAAGAGTGTTTAAAAAATGATGAAGAAACCGCAGATTTGCTGGAAGGGAGAAAAGAGAAAGAAAAAGAAAGGAGGATGAATAATGAGTGGGACAGTGTTACACTCACTTTGCCTGAGGATGGTAGTAGCCACTCCCAGGGGGCCACAGTTAGACTTTGTGCCTTGAGGCAAAACGAGAGGAGGATAATAACAACAACAACGAGCCTCTTCACCAGAACCAAGGGAACCGCCTGCCTGGACTGAAGTGAACTGAAGCGGGCCGCAACAATGCTCTGCTGAGAGTCGGCGCTAATTGGGTCAGCGTGATTTTCCACTTTTGTTGCTAGGTGGTTGATCTATGGGGCTTCTATTCTGAGAAGCACCTACTTAAGTTATTGTATCGGCCATCAAGAGACGAATCCATCTATGTTGGGCAAAGTCCATCGTCACACATCGTCCTCATTTTCATTTAGCCCACATTTATTTTAGAGAGCATGATCCAAATCAGCAGTCATGGCCCAAAATGGGTTCTTTTAAAGGCTTGTTCCACTTCTTTTGTATTTTTTTTTTTTATGAATGGCATTTAAGTGGGAGGCCTTGGCCTTGAGTGTCCGCTTTTTACACAGATGGCAGGGACACCACAAGCTCCTATGGGGAGAACTAAAGATGGGCCCTCTGGATTGTGGGTCAGTTGGATTCAGGCTTGGTGGTTTTCTTAAATTCATACAGTATGTCTGCATTTCTGTCTGTCATTAAAGAAGACCTAGCTTGGGAGTCAAGTTCGAACCTTTTCTAAATTCTAGGAAACAGGTTTATGTCTGCTATTTCCCCCTCTTTCTCACAATAGACAAAGACGATAATCTTGAGCATCAGGCTCCCCACATGGCCCTTACGTTGGGGGCAGATGCTGAGTACGATAATCTCTCCCCAGTAGTGACGTGACTGGAGATTGAGCAGGCAGGGATGTTTGGGTCCAAACCTGGAATTCTGGTGCTGCTTGCAGATCCTGTCCAGGTGTTAGCCTGGGAGGGAGAGGAAATCTAGGGCACAGCTAAATCAGAGCCAGGCCTGGACCCATCCCTGGAAGCTGGGGCAGCATGCTGGGGTTGGACTGGGCTATTGAAAAACTCTGGTCAGTGTCCAGGCTAGTCTGTTCATTTTCACAGTTTCACTATCCGTGGTTGTTTGATGGCTTCAGCACAAGTTCCATAAGAGCCCAAACTGTTTGCTGCAGGAGAAATGAATATGCAGAAACCACACAAAGGACTTCATTAATAAACTTTCATTTTGAATCTAACAAGGAAAAGCTAATTAGTCGGGTATCAAAGGTTTGACAGTGCTGTTGTCAAAGTCTGGTTAGAGTCGCAAGAAAATTGATTGATGCAGGGCAAGTGAGGCAGCTGTCAAGTTTGATGGATCTTGATCCTATAGGAGTGATGAATGTGACATTATATGTTCTGGTGAGCGAGGCAGGTGCCAGGATTAGTTGTTATTGAACAGGCTTATGAATGCCTGCAGCTAAAACAACCCAGTGATTTTAATTATAAGCCCAATTTGTGTGCGAGATCCTTGATATACAGTGCAAATTAGGTTGAAGCATAATGTGAAAGTTTGCCATCTGAGGATGTGACCTTATCGCTCTTACCAGCCTGTTTGCTGTTAGATATGTCATTTCCTGTGAGGATGGCCTGGGGTCTCTGTGATTCAGCCTGCAGGACCATATCTGACTGCCTGATTTAACTTGCTTTACACATCCTCCTGTGTGTACTATACATAGACAGCAGTTACGGCACGCTTACAAATACCTCCTGACAATGTCAGTCGCTGGCCTCTCTCACTAGCTCCCCTCCTGCGGGCTACTTTAGATGCTCGATTGATTGCCGTAACCTTGGCAGCCAGCAGGGACGCACTATAGAACAGCGTTCATAAAACACAGTCGCTTCTGAAATTGCTCATTTAATAGGGATGCTGTGTGGGCTCTTGCTCGCTTAAGAGAGCAGTGCACGGGGCTCTAAAAGCATATTTCAAGGCCTTTTGCTTGTCCTCCTGCCTTCCCACTCAGTGGTGAAGAATTCATTATCTGTCCACATTTAGGCCAGCATTCAGGGTCATGGTTAGGATCAAAAGTAGCTGATTTTTTTATTTTTTTTATTTTTTATCCGCTTGGTGAATGTGTTGTTTGACAGAACTGGTATCAATTTGGCTGGAACTCAGCTGTCCAGAGTTGTACTGTACTGTGTCACTCTTTCCCAAGTACAGAGATGAGTCATCCTGGTCTGAGACCAGGAAAGGAAAGGTCACAACTTGTGGCTTTGGAGTATCAGAGGTGTCTCCTTCTTTTCACACAGACATTCATGGTAAATCCTTGACAGGTGCCGCAGCTTTGTGCGAGTCTCTCTATGCTACATGGATTTGGCATCCTTGTGTTGCGTTTTCATGTTGTGGGTGTGTGTATGTGAGACAGGTGCCAGGGTGCAGTCAAGTTGCCCAGCAGTTGCAACAGCAGGCTGAAATAAAAAGGTTCAGCTGGCGCCTGGCGCCCATAGTGCTCTACTCAGATATGTGCCTCTGGCTGCATGCCACAAACACACACACACACACACACACACACACACACA
>JAOWBC010000001.1:3265382-3276010 GCA_028566105.1 Hypoplectrus providencianus
CACACACACACACACACATACACACACACACACACACACACACACACACACACACACACACACACACACACACACACCAACCACTTCAATAACCATGTTGAATGGACACACATGTACTCCCAAACAATCACACGCACACCTTCCTCTGCTGCTTTTCCTTCCTCTGCTGCCACAGCTGAAGCTGTCACCCCCGGGGGTTCAGGTAGACACCGTCATCAGGCTGAGTGGTGCCAGCTAGCTTTATAATTGGATTTAGTGTTGGCACTCTTCTGCCCCCCCTCAGCCGGATAGCATTGATTTATGAGGGAGTCCTGGGAGACTGTATGTGACCGAGCCCAACAAGCATCGCGTCGCACTGAGGCTTTGTTCCTGCTGTTAGTTTCACCTCTGTCACTGAGCCGAGTGGTGCCGCGAATGTCTGGAAACACACTTAAAGCTCATTTAGATTAGTGCGTGTGATATCACGTTATTACTTTCCTCACCTGATAAGCTGATTAAAAGCAGTTGTATTTGATCTATTTGATCTGGGATCAGAATTGGGGAACAACTGTTTTTTAGCTTGTGTGTTTGTCTCATCAGCACGGCTAATGAAATTTGATAGAATCTTAAACCAGTATCAAAAATGCTTATCAAATCTGAATCTTTTCTAATCCCAGATCAGCTCTATTTTTTTTAGCTTTAGCTTCAATAGCTTCCAGATACAAAAGTTTAAGAACTGAAACTCAAAGTTCTCACTAAATTGTAATAAATAATGTATTTTCTCTTAAGCTAAATTTCTACCTGAATGTTTCTCCTCTCTAAAAAGAAGAAGGAGAATCTTAAATTATTGGGGTTTCTTCGACTTATTTAACCAGCCTGGAAAACAAATTCAGAATGGAACCAGCAATCAGAACTCAACCCTTGTCACCATCCCAGTGTCCAGTTGCAGACTGGATGCCACAGAGGCTCTCACTTGCCCTCCAGTTACTGTACACCCCCCGCATCCACCCCCGCCCTTCACTCAGTCTTTCTCAAGTGTAGGGTGTCAGCACCCCGCTCCCTCCTTCTCCTGCCTGAGGGATTTTGGGTGATGGCTATTCTTGGCAGAGGAGTGTGCTCTGTTCACTACTGCACACCCTTGCCCCTTCCCCACGATAACCCTCGTCCCCCTCCCGCATCAGATGACCTGTTGCCCTTCAGAGGAGGACAGGGAGGTTATGTGCCTCCAGGTCTCACAAACAGAGACCGTCTGACCACTTAAGCAACATAGAAGCAGTCCTGGAATGCAAACAAACACTCCCATTACCCTTGAACTGCCTCTGACCTCGGCTTGTGTTAAGGAAGGGAGAGACGGTCAGGATAATGGGTGGATGCTGTACCTGTCATCCACCTTCAGAGAAACTCTGCAGAGAAACTGGAGTTTGAAATGTCCTTTATCTGGTCCAATATGGAACAAAGTCAATGCTTTAATATCGATTTGCTGCACGGCTCTTAGTCCAACACAGAAAAACAAAGTATAAAGGTGTGGTCAGATGGGAACAGCTGAAATTAGGGATGTTGAGGGCAATAAGAGGTAGGCTGTGGCTTCTGGGTAGCGCATATTTGACACGTATGTCAAATATCTTGGACTGGCCTTGTGATATTGCGGTACACCCTAACTATACCCCTCCCAAAATCTATTCTGTACCCTAAATATTCACAGATTGAAACTCGACTACAATAATTTCTAGAACGAAGGTTGTAGATGATGGCGCCCAACACACAGCCTTGTCTGAGACGAAGAACGCCTTAAGTGGCTGGCTGGCTGACATGCACAGAGACTGTATTTTTTCTTTCCCGTAATTAGTTTTCACATCTGCGGCCCATAAGGATGCAATCCCAAAAAACCTCCAGAGACATTCCCAGTAGCAGGTCAAATGGTGGCATGCACATAAACTGTAGTTTTCCCATTTGCATAATTAGTTTTTACACTGGCGATCCCTCAAAGATGTCAGCCACTGAAAGCAACACTGAACTCCTGCCAGTTGTGAGTCACATGATGGGAGGAAGCTTGGAGATAAGAGTGAGACAATGTCCAGGGAACATCAAGTGCTGACCTCGTGTTCCTGATCAGTCAGACGGCTCAGGGCTCGCTGTTCTGCAACAGAGCCACCATTCACTGCAGCGACAGATGGGCAAGCCCAGTCACTGCCAGACCCGACAGCCGCTGACACAGCTCTAAGACAAACACATGATGCACTTATGAACAAACGCAGCTCATTCAGACCCACTTAAAACGTGCACTGCGGCACAAAGGACATGAACTCTGGATCTGAAAAAGAACTTGACTCTGGATCAAATTGAATGAATATTTCTTCTGTCTTCACAAGTTCTTAATTGTATATTTCCTCATCCAGGTCTGCAATAACTCAACTGCAGCATTGACAAATAAATGAAGACATTACGCTAACTGTGACTGATAAAATTTTTTAGCATGTTTCAACTCTCTGCAAGTAGATTTTTTATCCTGCAGCTAAACTTATCAAAACCGCTTAGAATGTAAGGAGAATGTAATTTGTAGGTAACAGCCAAAAGCCAGAAAAAAGCTAAATTTCTTGATTTTTGTTTCCTGTCATTTAAAGTAAAATTTCCGCACTCTGCCACAATCATAACTTGTTCAGCAGCCTATTCTTTGACAGAGTCTTGTAATTTATGGCTTTCTGTGGACCCATTTTTTCTTTAATCTCCTGAATCTACTACTTAAGTTTATGGCTTTCTCATTTTGCTGGAAGCATTTTACAAACAGGGCCTGAACATGTTCTATTCAGCAATGCTTTTTATGTTTTTGCAGAGAGAACGAAACTTGTAGTGATTGCACTGATAACATATCAAGAGTAAGGCATAGAGCCTTTCCATGTCAAGGAAATTACCCTCATAGTCCTAAAAAAAAGCAACACGTCTTGTTGTAGGTTGCTGTCTCATATATTTGGATACTCTGTATTGAAATCAGAAGGTCACATTTCCAATCATTACTTCTCACAAAGTGCTTAAATGTGTGAAAGAAGATTTTTTTTACCACACAGATGGAGAAAATGTTCCATCTCCAGACAAGCTGCAGCCTCAGCCCATCACATACATCAGCACTTTACTTCTCTCAATGCTTTTGTGTTCTGAGTGCCAGTTTGACCTTTTAAGCTATTTATTTTTCAGAAGATGGGCTGAAAACCATGCTGCAGAAAGCTGGCATGCATCAGCAGGAACACCGAAGAGCAGCGACAAGTGTTAAAACTGTTCCCTGTTGCCAAGGTTGAGTGGGCGTATTTCCACGTGAAGGCCACTACATCATTGAATATGATTCACATTCTGCATTGAAATTGCTTCTTTTTTTCTCTAAAGACAAATATACGGCTCCTCTTAAAAGCAGCAGCTCAGGATCTCTGTGCCAGCGCTGAGTCATGGACGACTTAATGGTGTTGTGCCCTGTTTACTGTGTTTACAATGTCCTTGCAGATATTTCCATTCCTCTGGGAGAGAGCAGCACTTCTTATCTGCAAAGCGATGGCACTAGAAAGGGAGCGAGTGTGTGAGAGAGTGAGAGAGAAAGACATGCAGGCTGAGGGAGGAGAGGGGGAGAACATCAAAGCAAGAGATGCTAAATATACTCATCCCATTTTTGGCTCTACATGTGCATCTATATCTCACTGTGTGGGCTTCACAAGAGGAAGCTGAACCTTCAACATTTAACCGATTCACACTGCTGAGAGGTTCTCGACAGAGACGTTCCCAACGTAAGATGCCTTTGGCATAGGAATTGATTTGTAATTCAGCATCAGATTCAACCCACTGATAGCACCACTGTGACACAAGCTGGATAGGTTGTATATGAACTTATCTAATTGTGCATTAGTTGTAGATTCAAAAGTGATCGTGCTAAAATTTCTTTTATGAACTTCGTAAAACATTCTTAAATGTCTATCAAACTGTTAAGTAACTTAAGTACAGAATTATATTTAACATGGATAAAGGGCTTTGTAGAAAAGCATACTTATATTCCTTTAAGCAAGATATCAAAATGGTATCACTTCAGCTGGAGAGACTTTAACACTATGCCAAGCATAACCAAAGTGGTACAGTTTTACTTAGGCTCTCTTCTTCATTCTTTGTTGTCCTCATTGCCAACTGTCTGAGAAACAGAACCATCAAATGCAAGTTGTCAAGCTGGCCAAAAAGTTTCTGTTTCCAGGCAATATATGCATACCGTTTCTGAGAAAGGGAATGCAAGTTCTGTTGTAGTTTTGAAGGCTAAGTGAGTAAGCTCAAATCGTCATTAAATCCAGCTTTCCGGCTGCACCCGGGCAGTTGAATACTCCCTGCTGCATGGAGACAATAGACATCAAACCCAAAAACAGATGAATTAAATGAAAGGTGAAGGAAGGGGAAGAGTAATACTGCCTCACCCATGAATCTGAACACTTATTCACTCAATCTGTCTCTCTTCTCTTTGCTTCTCTCCCATCCAGCCACTTCATTACTTCCTTATCCATCACACACGCCCATCTCTGTATCACACTGTTGACTTTGCCAAAGGCTTATCTGAACTATTGCCAAACACCAGTCCTTTGTGTATAACTCTAGTAGGGACACTGGGACAGGGCCATTGATAGAGTGGCAAGAATGTTATCTGCCATGCTGGACTTTGGATTGAACGCGGCTCAGATTTTAGGAGCAGTTCACAGAAGACTGGAGGTTTGCCAGTCTCTTTCTTTTCCAGTCAAGACTAGCTGTCTGGTCCTTGATGCAACCTTGACTCCACCGGAGATCGTTGCACGAACTGACGCCAAGTTCCAGATCTGCTCCGAGCCAGGGCCAGCGCGCCAAACTGCCATGCCCAGACAGGAGCCTCTGTCTCCAGTCTGGCCTTACCTCATGGCCTCTGAGGATGGATGCTGAGCCGAAGAGCTGAGGTGCAGTGAGCGCAAGGGCAGGGGGCGGGGAAGTACTCTGCTAATGGTAGCTGAGGATCAAGACCTTGATATGTGTCCAACATGTTTTTCTTATTTGTTCCAATTTCTGATACCCCAGAATTATCATACACACTTCTCACAGCAGCGCCTCGTCCAATTTGGCTCTGTTTTTTACTTGGAAAACTAAAGAGTGCCCCTGGCAGTTTCTGCCTTTGTTGTTTGTGAGAGCGGCCAGCTGTTTATAGACTTTCTTTGCCTCTGCCTGTAGTCCTGTCAGAGGCCTGTTTTTTCCCTCAGCTGTGAAGGCTCAGTGTGCTGCTGGCTGTGGGGCTCTCAGATCTTTAGAGGTTGACCTCTCCAAAATGCTGGGCTGGACTCGGACACAGTTGTGGTCATTGTGCTGGTAGTTAATGATTCTGCCCCTCCATTTTCACCCTCAGTCTCCTTCAGTTCCGCTGCCTCCTTTATAGAGTCAGGAAATGGCTGCCCCGAATGGACGTAACTTCCAGGTCAGTGGTCTTGGGGTGAAGGGTCATGGTTGGGTTGAGGGGACCATAAATTGGATGACTGCGCAACTTTCTGTGCTGCCTGATGAATTTGCAGTCCATTCATGGTCATCTCACTCAAAACCACATGGACAGATGGGCGCTGCATGTGTATGAAATTATGAATATTAGCATGCAGAGGTAAGGGAACACTTGTACTCTGCTCTCTTGCTCACTTGCTGATCTCTTTGATTCTCTCATCTACTGTCCTCTGCTCTCTTCCCACTGTTCTAGCTTTTCTCCTGCTCACTTCTTTCTTCCCTCTCCCTCGACTTCTGTTCGCCTCATTGCTAAGCAACAATGACAGCCGTGACAGATCTGCGCTTTGGCTCACACAGTGTCACATCTGACTTTAGCCAACCCCCTCCCACATAAACACACGTACACACACATGCCGTACAACCGAGTGCCCTGCTGGTTTGGGGTTTATGATACTAAACCCCACCCCCCCTTCAAAATGACTCCCTGGTCAGCACCCCCTCACTGAGGTGACAGGAGGGAAGCGTCCAGCTGGATGACACTGTTGTGTTTCTCTCCTGAGGGCTTTGATCCTTTGCCCTTCATCCCCCAAATCAGTGGCTGCCCTGCCAGCCTGGAGAGGGGGCTGGATCGCCCCTTGATTTAGCACCGTTTCCCCTGCCCGTGGGGATGGAGGCCCAAGTGTTGGAGAGGTGCGATGCAAACTTGTGCGGGGCTGTGCGACAGCTGGGACAAGGTGGAGGCCCTTTCTCCAGATCGGCCGCCCCCTGGCGCCCCACCCGCCTGCCTCCCTGTCTTAACTTCCCCCTAGCCTGCACTCGCTCTTGGCTTCCCTTAGCTCCACGGCGCAGACTCATTGTCCCTAAGCCCCCGTTCGTCTCTGGGGAGCAGAGGGAGAAGGCCCAGGCTCCCTCGCTCTCCCCTCCCTTGGTACCCCCTGATCCCGGCCCCATTTTTTAAGGCTTTAAGACTGACCTGTCAGCCGCTCTCTCTTCCCCAGAGTCAATGCGACCCAGCCCCCTCAAAGACCCATCCGCATCGGCCTTCTGTTTGAACAGGCCCCACCAAAAGGCCCCTTGTGCTGCCCTTTGTGTGCTCATAAATAAGATCAGAGTTAAAGTCCCTGTGCTCTTGTGTCCAGAGACGGGCCCTGTGGGCCAGGAGGACTAATGCCGCTTGGCAGGCCTATCGATCACAAAGCTCCTCCTAGAACGTTGACCAGCTCTGCAAATGCCCTGATGCTGAGCCTGCGACATGCAGCTTACACATGCACACAATTGTAGCAGGCTGCCTTAACACTTCTTCACTAAAGTCCAGTGATATGACAGTGAAACAATAGATGCCTGTCAGAGTTGTCTACTCACACAGTTTATACTGAGGTAGCTCTGGATGGCATTTATAGATTTTGGTGCTAATGAGATGAGGATTTTTCTTACCTGATGTGATTATTTTTCTTCTTGATTTTAATTAATTGGATTAGATACATGACTTGACATGCCCAACTAGGGAGTTTAGTCCTTTATAAAGTTTCCAGAATTCCCAGAAGATTTACGATAACGATTAATTTACTGAAATATAAAACGGCATATTAATCATACCCAGATGCACAACTTTTTACCATATGGACTGCAGCAGTGATGCCCTTTTGACTCACTCGCTTCCTCTTGCTTTTCTTATCTGACACAACTTTCAGCAAAACCCTGGCCAGACCAGCAAGCCCATCAAATCTTAGTGTATCCCTGCAGCCTCGACCCTGTCCAGGAAGCTGTCTTTGCAGTCTAAATCAGCCCAGATTTATAGCAGGGCTTGGCTGCAGCGGAGCTCTGCTTAAACAATCGTCTGTCTTGTAACTTAAGAGGCAAATAAAAAGAGGTAGTCTTCTATCCCCGGCGTCTGGATGAGACGTCCCAGAGCTGGGGGCCACCACATGTACGCTGAGGAAAAAACGCAACTAATGCTGTAAAACTCTGGTCGCTTAACGACAGACTGAGGTAAAAGGAAGGAATAAGTGTGCGAGGGCCAGAGAAGAACTTGAACACTAAATAGAATAACATAGACTGAGGTTAAAGGTCCTGTGGATGCAAGCCAACCGAAAAGTGGAAAGGCCAGTGTGCTGCAGTGAGAGGAATGAAACAAGTTAGAGAGTAGATTAGGTGAGAGGAAGCTGAACTTTAGGAGCAAACTGGATTACAAAATATAACTGGCAGGAGAAGTTTATAGTTAGTTGAAGAAGGTGATGAGTCTGGATATTGCCCCCGAGGCCAGATGATAAATTCAGGAAAGAACACAGTGTTAAATGTGTTTGCGGCTGTTTATTTCCCACTTTGTCATCATCTTTGGAGTTCAACACTCCTCAGAGGTTAAAGAGTCAAACCCTGTGAGGGATTACACACATAGACCCAGACATTTACATATGTACATGCACATGTTGTACTTAGAAAAAGGCAATTGTCCAGCATGATGTCAGGAAATATCGTATGTCCCGGGGTGAGAGGCTGTTTGCCCTCGGTCCAAATCCCTCTGTCATGACGATTACATCCGTGTCCATGTGTCTGGAGCCACTGGCCCACCTGTTCCCATTCCTTCATCATCAAAAGCAGACAGAAAGCCTGGCCTGGGGTGGATTGGGAGGTCACCACTTTTTCAGGGGTTTACAGTCTTGCTGTGTTATAAACTCACCCAGTAGCAAATTTGGAGTTTAGCAAAGGTCCAACTGGATGTCAAAATGTTTGAGGATTTAAATTATGTTAAAGGTTAAGGCCCCATATTAAATGAGTAAAAGTGAGATGGTATAATAGAAAGGCTTTAAAACAGGGAATTCCACAACTGCAAAGTTTGGATACCCTTGGAGCTGAGCTCATGATGTAGGTACTGCCAGTAGGCTTCTTTTAATCACACTGATGTATCAGTGATATAACCAGGGCACAGCCATGAAAGGCTTTAAATGTGAGGAATAAGATCTTAAATCCAGTTCTCAGCAACCAAGTGAGGCCAAGGTAGGAAATATCTCTGAGATGGGAGATGGCTTCATGCTTCATGCTAATTTGCACGGAGTTGCTTTTATCAAGTTCACATCAATACCTACAGATGTAGTTGGGTGAGAAACTTAAAAAAGCCATAGAGAGAAGTTAAAAATCAACATACTTTGTTACATCTGCACATCTGGCTTATCACTGTTGGGTTTCAGAAAGTTGCACAAATGCTTGATGCAGCTTTCAAATTCCAAGATCAAAAAAGGGACACAAGGGAATCTGGGTTTCTTTTGTTTTTATCCGAACATCCCGGGACATGTTATGTCTTTTGTACTTGTTTTGCTGTGGTAGAAGTATTTGTTTCAGATTCTAAACTCGATATCAAAGTTGCAAATCTATATTTAGAGTTTGCCTGCAAGTAGAAAGTCGGCTACTTTGTGCCTCTGTTTTTCACTGGGCACAGAGAGATGTTTGGGTCTGGGAGTCTTTATAGAGGAAAAGTGCTTTTACCCGGACAGACTGCCTTTAGGAGTCAGTCTCTTTTAATGTGTGTGTGTGTGTGTGTGGGGAGGAAGTCTTTGGAAATGCTCTTTAACAAATGTGAATAGAGTCATCTCTCGCTGCTTCTGTGTTTCATGTGAGACTCCACCATTTTTCCTCTTTGCCTCTAATCAATCACTGAGACCCTCTCCCTCTCTGCCCTCTCTGTTTTTCTTCCTCTTCTCTTTTCTGTGGGGTAAGACTCTCCTTTCCCCCACTCTGTCCCTCTCATAAAGTGAGGAGGAAGGTGGTGTTGGTGGTGGTGATGGGGGGGTCAGAGAAAGAAAGAGAGCGAGTAAGTGAAATACAGAGAGAAAAGAGTGCATAAAGACGAGAAAGAGTTCCTCCAGTGTTTCTTTAACATGTTTAACTGTGGTCCAGGCTGCCCGGGGGCTTTTGTTTGGGACCCACAGATCCCCACCAGGCATTGTGGGAGTAGCTCAGAACCGCAGGGGATTGTGGGAAAATCCATTGAACCAGTTTCAGGGATCAAGAAATGAAACGGAACATGGAAGTAAGCTGTTGTCATCATCATCACCATCCATGGCTCCAGTATGAGTTCAGGCTCTTTACATGCAGAAAACCAAACTTTGCTCTCACACCCATTTCAGAAGGTATCAATTTTTTTCAGTCATCGTTACAGCATTGACCAATTGTAGTTGACATATTAAATGTTGGGTGAATATGGTGCCCACAGCTATATCGGCTCATTGCACCACTGAATAATAAAACCATTAAACGCAATGTACTGGAAGGGTCATAATTCTCAAAAGCCCAAATTTGACTTTCAGTATTACTGACTGTGTTGGAGAATTGTTTTTGTCAACAGATCATTGGTTTTATGGCCTAACAAGTGTTATTTACATTTTCTTATTCTTTGAAAAAGGCGACGTGGTGTCAAGTGAGATATGAGTTTCCTTTGTTAAAAACAAAAGTAAATGATTTTTAACATAACTTATGGTAGACACTTTACCCTCATAACTACTTCACTTTCGACATTTATGTACATTTACTTTTTAAAACAGTCTTTACGCCTAACCAGGATTTTTTTGCCCTAAACCTAGACCAGTGGTTTTGTGGCATAAATTTTGAAAAATCATTCTCAGTAATGTGGAGAGCACCAAAAAACTGAATGAAATAACAATAACAAACAGAAAACCATTGAAAACGTTAAAGGTTAATATTCAAAAGCAAAGTAATTGGTAATCGTAGTTTTAACTGTTGATCTTTCTCTGTAAATAAAAAAAACCACCATTTAAAATCTTGTGTCTACCAGAGACGTGCTTTTTTTTTTTTTTTTTTTTGGAAATAACTGCATGAAAAATGAATAAAAAATGACAAATTGACGCAGGAATTCTTGGTGTCTAAGAGCAAAAACACTGATTAGTCAACAGAGCGGGGGCAGCCATAAATCTTGTTGGCCCAGTTCTGAACGCAGCAGAACTTCCCACACTGCTCACAGGTGTATGAGCAGGTGATGTGCTGGTTTTGATGAGAAGAGAGGTGGGAAGTTGTTGTTTTAGTCCCAGTTCATGGCTCCCTGCTCATGTGTGGTTGGAATGCCTTGACAGGAGCAGGAGGAGGAGGAGGAAGGGAGTTTTATTGGGGGATGGGAGTTTGGCTAGTGATCTCTTTCTTCTGCATCACACACACACACACACACACACACA
>JAOWBC010000001.1:3355220-3376302 GCA_028566105.1 Hypoplectrus providencianus
ACTATGTAGGTGAGATCAAATCAGAGCTTGACCTTTGGGAATTCAAATCTTTGTTGTCCCTGTTTCTCCAGGTGGTGGTGGACACCAGTCTGGAGAGCCCAGCAGGTTTGGCGATTGACTGGGTGACCAACAAGCTCTACTGGACCGATGCTGGTAAACAGCCCCCTTTTCCATGTTGTCTCTTTTAATCATATTCCTAATGCATTATATGCCATCAATGTAGGGACAGGATTTCAACCAGTGATGTCCCGTGTTGCGTCCCTCAGGTACGGATCGTATCGAGGTGTCTAATGCAGACGGGAGCATGCGGACGGTCCTGATTTGGGAGAACCTGGACAGACCCAGGGACATTGTGGTCGACCCGATCGGAGGGTGAGACGACTGAAAAGGCTGAAACATATAAACCTGAACTTTGCATGATTCTGTTTCATTCATGGTTTTTTTTATTTCTGTCTAGTTTCATGTACTGGACCGACTGGGGTGCCAACCCGAAGATCGAGCGTGCAGGAATGGATGCTTCCAGTCGGATTGTCATCATCTCGTCCAATCTAACTTGGCCCAACGGACTCGCCATCGACTACGAGACCAAGCGGCTGTACTGGGCCGACGCTGGCATGAAGACCATTGAGTTTGGAAACTTTGATGGTTCTGACCGACAGGTAAAGGGTGTTTTTATATTCTTTTATTTGTCTTGATAGTGATACTTAATATCTAAGAAAAACGTTCAATGTCACCTTTAAAATGTTCAGCAACAGTTTGATGTATTGTTCATCCTTTGCTGCTTTTTACAGGTTTTGATTGGCAGCCAGCTGCCTCACCCCTTTGGCCTGACTGTACATGAGGACAAGCTGTACTGGACAGACTGGCAGTCCAAGAGCATCCAGAGCGCCGACAAGCTCACCGGCTTGGGACGCCACACGCTCGCCGAAAACCTGGAAAACCTCATGGACATCCACATGTTTCACCGACACCGTGACACAGGTCTGTGCGCGTCCACATGCTGGAGTCTGAAGAACACCAACCCATTTTTAATGTTTTGTCTCTTTACTGCAACACTGTAATGAATTAGACAATGTGCAGACTTCCCAGACATCCCCATCAGATGATCGGTGTAATTTTAGTAGCTACTTACTATTATTCAACGAACAGGCCTCCAGGGCTGTCAGCTAAAAGCAAAAGCGAGTCAAAAGGAGTAAAGCTTACAGAACATAATCACAATTTTAAAGGTGCTTTTTGTTACAAAAGTCCTATTGTTCACTGTATGGTGCTGTTCTATGTATAAAAAGAGCTTTGAGTCCTACCCTGTTCATCCAGAATGCATGCAAGCAGCTTCAGACACACTTAAAACTAGTCATCTGCTTCAGTACAGAGATATAAAATAGACAGATAAGAAAAGTGTCTCTGTACTTAACGGGTCTCGTTGACCTGCGTAGTCTCTTGTGACAAAAGGATAAAAATCTCCTCCTGTCACTTTCTGAACTCTGATTTTTGCCGCCTCTTCTCAGAGCTCAGATCCCGTGTCTCTGCTGACACTGAGAGGATTACAGGTAAACTGACCCCAGATCCCTGACAGAGCGGGCACAGAGCCTCAGGGGCTCATACCAAAGTGAAACCTCACTGATCTCACTGATGTGTGGGGCTTTCCCATGTTCCCTGAAGGGAAGCTGTGTGTTTCGGTTTTTGTTTGCCCCACTTTCTCCCGTTCCCTTTCCATTCCTAGCCTCTGAGCTAACCTCGAGAGCAGGATGGTGTGTAAGCTGAGTTGCTTTGTGTGTCTCCATTTGTAGTGCGCAACCCGTGTGCGGTGAATAATGGAGGATGCAGCCACCTCTGTCTCCTGGCTCCTGCGCCCAAAGCCTCCAGCTGTGCCTGTCCCACCGGGATCAACCTGCAGTCAGATGGAAAAACCTGCACACCTGGTATAAATTTGTCTTCAGTGCCAAATGAATCTTGTTATCTTTTGTCTCTACATCTGTGCTTACATTGCAGAGAGTAACTGCTTGTTGTTGTGCTCATGATAAAAAACAATAGAAAAATGTCTTTTACAGGCGAATTTCAAAGGGTTGCTGCAAAAATGTCCACTTCTAGGAACATAAGAGCATGCCAGCCTTCTTTGTATTCTGACTGGAAGTTGCTGTGACGTGTGTTCATGTGTGTGTGTGTTTGTGCTGCAGGGATGAGCAGCTTCCTGATCTTTGCCCGGAGGACTGACATCAGGATGGTTTCTCTGGACATCCCCTACTTCGCCGATGTGGTCCTGGCTGTCAACAGTTCCATGAAAAACACCATCGCCATCGGGGTCGATCCCAAAGAAGGTCTGCACGTTTTCTTGGCTGGTTTTTGAAAGACAGGCGATGTCAAAATAAAGTTCTTACATGTGTATGTGGCGCCATCTGCAGGTAAAGTTTACTGGTCTGACAGCACACTGAAGAAAATCAGCAGGGCAAACATCAACGGGAAAGCCCAGGAAGACATCATTACCACAGGTGAGGAGGATGGCTAAACATGTGAAAACATGTTTATCAGTCAGTCAGTCAGAGCATTATGACTCCCTCTGGTCTCTCTGCAGGGTTGGTGACGACCGACGGCCTGGCGGTGGATGCTGTTGGCAGGAAGATCTACTGGACGGACACGGGGACCAACCGCATTGAGGTTGCAAACCTCGACGGCTCGATGAGGAAAGTTCTCGTCTGGCAAAACCTGGACAGCCCTCGAGCCATCGCCCTCTACAATGAGATGGGGTGAGCTGCTGAATCAGATGGCATTTAGTAAAAAATATTATTAATAATGATAATAAATCAGATTTATATAGTTCTTTTAATGGTTTTCCAAAGATGCATTTCACAAGATTATTCTTCTTTTTTCATAGCACTTGGTTAAATCTCCTACCAAAAAGAAAAAAAAAAGTTGTTTTCCTCTGTTCTTGCTGCACAGAGAAAGAAAGGCCATAATTGTTGCCACCTATTATTCCACAGGATCATGTCTAATACTTCCTCATCTTCTGATCCATCTCTGCCCTACTTTCAGTCTTCTTTTAACTCTTCCTCTCCTTCTCTCCGTCTCCCTCTCTCTTCTTCAGTTACATGTACTGGACAGACTGGGGGGAGCACGCCAAGCTGGAACGCTCAGCGATGGACGGCTCAGACCGCACAGTCCTCATCAGAGACAACCTGGGCTGGCCCAACGGCCTGGCCATCGACATGGCCGGCTCACAGCTGCTGTGGGCCGACGCTCACACTGAGGTGCGGCAGGGACTCAAATACATTTTCACCAAACAAGTTATAAATTGTGATCGGATGAAAGCCCTGGTGTCTGTGGCTTTATGACTTTATTTTTGTGTTATGCTAATTGAAAGTCACTCTTGAACAGAGAAACTATTTAAACAAGTAAGAAAAATCAACACAGTGAAATAATAAAACTAAAGAACTTAAAATCAAATGAGGGATTAGAAACAATCACTTAAGTCTGTAGAAATTACTAGAGATTTAAAAGTTAATTTGCTAAATGCTTGTTGACGAGAGGCATCAAACATGTATGGAGTCATGGTTTTAATCCATCCCACTCTCTCCTCCTCTCCAGCGGATCGAGGCGGCCGACCTGAACGGGCAGAATCGGCGCACCCTGGTGACTCCGGTCCAGCACCCGTACGGTCTAACCCTGCTGGGGTCCCACATCTACTGGACCGACTGGCAGAGCCGCAGCATCCAGCGAGCTGACAAGAACACGGGGACCAACACCATCACGGTGCGAGCCAACCTGCCGGGCCTGATGGACATCCAGGCTGTGGACAGGGAGAGGCCGCTGGGTGAGTCTGAGGCCCAGACAGACCTCACTGTAGCTCCTGTGTGAATAAAAGAAATGCTCACTCTCTTTATTTCTCGTCAATATTTCATGCTGCTCAACACAGTTTGAATATTTTGCTTTGCAATTTATAGATTTTTCTAGTTTCACAGATAATCAAAAAGCCTCCCACGGTTTAAATTTGCTCAGTTGCTGTTACGACTCTATTTTTGGCCTCCTTGCGTGAGGATCCCAAATTTAGCACCTGTTGATTATTGTATCTCAGCAGGTGATTTTCATAGTCAGACATTTCTGGGTAAACAAACTTCTGCTTCCACACACACAAACACACGTTATGCTGCATGTGTCTGTGTTTGTTTTACATCCATCTTTCCTTCTCTTCAGGTTTTAATAAGTGCGGCAGGAGGAACGGGGGCTGCACCCACCTGTGCCTGCCCCGTCCCAACGACACATCCTGCGCCTGTCCCACCGGCATCCTGCTCAAGGGGGACGGCAGGTCATGTGACGACTCCCCGGAGTCCTACCTGCTCTTCTCCAACCGGGTCAGCGTGCGCAGGATCTCTCTGGACACCAACGACCACACGGACGTGCACGTGCCCGTGCCCGAGCTGCAGAACGTCATCTCACTGGACTACGACAGCGTGGACCAAAAACTCTACTACACCGACGTCACCCTGGATGTCATAAGGTGAATTCAGACATCCACATGCTTTGTCACTTTTATGACATAAATTATGAATTTTGTTTAGTCTAGTTATCTAGGTCAGCTATTGCCAGACATCCAGATATTAAGAAAATAAAAGATAATAGAAAAAAACTATCTGGATTTCCCTTTTTGTTATTGTTGCTGTGTCCAAATAAATAATAATTAGAATACTAATTATTGTTTTTTTTTTAAAGTGGGGAAAAAAATATGCATTTCTGACATTAAGACTAAAATAAATTGATCAGTGTATTTACTGGTATTATCAGGAATAATTTCTATATTTTAACATCCTCCTGTTACTTTGTCATGTAGGCGTGCAAACCTGGACGGCAGTGGTATGGAGACGGTGATCAGCCAGGGCCTGAAGACCACAGACGGGCTGGCTGTCGACTGGGTGGCCCGGAACATGTACTGGACCGACACCGGGCGCAACACCATCGAAGTGGCTCGCCTGGATGGAACGAGCCGCAAAGTCCTGGTCAACAACAGCTTGGATGAACCCCGAGCCATCGCAGTGTTCCCCAGCAAAGGGTGAGACAGGAGACTGGGCTGCAAGGGAGGTTATAAGGCAGGAAGATACTTTCATTTTAATGTGTCTCCATCGCTGTGCCTGGACTCCGCAGGTTCCTGTTCTGGACTGACTGGGGTCACATTGCAAAGATCGAGCGATCTCACCTGGACGGCTCGGACCGGAAGGTTCTGATCAACACTGACCTGGGCTGGCCCAACGGACTCACACTGGACTACGACACACGGAGGTCAGAGAGAGAAGAAGCTACCTGTCTGGCTTTTTTAGTGGATATAATGAACATCTCATGATCCAATTATCCCTGTAGGGAAATTTGATCAACACAGTATCAGAAAGTTCTGTTTCATTTAAAACTGTAAAATGAAAGTTTTCATCTAGTCAGCAGTTTTCTGTTTATCCACTGATCCTTTGAGGGGAGTTAAACTGTTTTTAGGAGGCATTTAGAGTGTATTTATAGTCAGAGGTGTGTTCTTAAGTCTGCAACATTTCCCACAGGATCTTCTGGGTGGACGCTCACCTGGACAGGATCGAGAGTTCGGACCTGAATGGGAAACTGCGGCAGGTCCTCGTCAGCCCCGTGTCGCACCCGTTCGCCCTCACGCAGGTACCCCCTCCCCCTCCTCACCCTTAGCTGTCAATCACTGGGCTGACCCCTCCTCCTGGCTGCCTCCTCCACTCACCTGCTCTCTCTCACTCATCGGCTCACCGTGTGACTCTCACTGGTCGTCTTCTCCGTCCTCCAACTCATGCTGAACCCATTCGACTTAACCATTTCTTCTACTTCTTTTCCACTCTGACCCTCATTTTTCTTCCTCCCCCTTCCCTTCCCTTTTCTTCCTCCCTCCCCCCTTCTCCTTGTCTGTGTTTTTCCTCTCCTCTCTTCTTCTCCCTCGTTTCCCCAGTTGAAGCCGGTGTCCTCCCCTCTAACTCCTTTCTCCCGACTCTCGCAGCAAGACCGCTGGATCTACTGGACGGACTGGCAGACTAAGTCCATCCAGCGGGTGGACAAACACACCGGCCGTAACAAGGAAACGGTGCTGGCCAACGTGGAGGGCCTCATGGACATTATAGTGGTATCCCCTCACAGACAGACAGGTGAGGACGCTTTTCCTCCGGCTGCCAAGGGAGAAACATCTTCAGTGTGTTTCTCTGTGAGGACACTGGTGCATAAAGCTGGTAAAAGTCCTGCATCCAAAGCTCATTTAAGTATAAAAGTATCAGGATCAAAATGTACTTAAAGTACCAAAACTTTAAAGGACTCATTGTGCAGAATGACCCACGAGGATTGTTTTATTATTGATGCCTTTATTTGACCAACATTTAAAATTTCTTAAGGTAGGGCTCATCTAAATATGGAGTCTACAAAATGTCTAATCACTTTAAATTAAGCATGTTTTTATGTAAATCTTGAACTGAAAAGTAATGAAAAGTAACTTAAGCTGTCAGCTAAATGAAGTGGAGTAAAATTTTAAATATTTGTGTCAAATTGTTGTTAAATAGAGGATAGAGTTGCATAAAATGGAAATATTCAGGTATTAGTACTTTTACATATAAATTTATATCTGTGCTTACAATAGTGCTGTGCCACTGTACCCAGGATGAAATGGTATTTAAATCTATCCCATTAAATTACACTAAATCGTAAATAATTAAACTCAAAATATTTCAGTTGCTCAGTGTTTGGTTGCATCTCCCTGTCAGTATAAACAGCACCAATTAGCTGTTAGAAATGTTTCTACTTTGCTTGATTACATTGTAAGAACATCAGCAAGCTACAGCATCAATGAACATTAAAGTACTTTTTATCTGTCACAGTCTCAACAAAATCAGAACAAAACAAACCAGTGTTTTAATTAGAAGTCACATAGATTTATAAGAAGCTGGTTAATTTGACAGAAACTTGTTTACTGGCCTTTCTTCGGGCGTGATTAAGATTTTTGCTGCAGGGTTGGTCAAAATTAATCAGATTCCTGTTGCTGTCATGTTAATTAACTAAATGTGATGGATTTGTTGGAGCCTCTTTTGTTTATTTTGATAATTGAAAATAGGATTTTGCAAGAGTCAGCCTCTGGCAATTAGATTGAACTGCATTTAAATGTGCAGCACATTAAATTCAGTTGTCTTTAAGAGGCTGGGGCCTTCATTTCCCAGTGTCACAGTGCTGTTACTAGATGAAAGCTTTCATCGTTCCTACCTGATGAAATGAACCAAACTAAAGCAGGGAACACTCCTTGGTTTCCAATAAGCCACTCAGACTGTTTGGTGCCGGTCGTGAACGTCCCCTCTCCCGTCCTTTAGGTACCAACCTCTGTGGGGTGAACAATGGCGGCTGCACTCACCTTTGCTTCGCCAAGACCAACAGTTTTGTGTGCGCCTGCCCCGATGAGCCAGACGGGCGACCCTGCTCCACCAGTGAGTGACCACTGGGATTTTTCGCCTAGCTCTTTATAATATAATTATCCCAGCCATCTAGAAAAAATAGTCCGCTCCGGTTCTAATGTTCATCACGTTTCAGTTTCAGGTTACGTCCCCACCTCTCCAGCTAGAGGAACCACCAGCACTCCTGTCCCCAACAAGATCCCCAAAGCTCCAACAGACACTCCACATGGAGGACCCTCACCAGTCAAGTACGTCTCTTTGTCCATTTGAATAGTTTTCCAGTGGAAGCTTAGTAGTGATTAGTTGCTTGGATTAATTTGCAGCTGTATGAGGCACATGTCCATTGTAGAGCAGCTTACAGTGAGCACCCACACATGGAAGACAAACAATGTCCAGCTGTGTGCAGGGGCAGCAGCTGGACATTGGGGGCAAAAGGGGCAAACAACATTTTCAAAATGCAGCAACTGTGCACAGGATACTGTTGGCTTCCCTCTGTTTTTTTTACCTTCTTTCAGCTTTGATAAACTAATATGAAGAACTGCTTTATATAAATAGCAATAATTGGAGAAGTGAAGTTGCTTGTCGTTGCTCCAAAAAATATTGAGTGCTCTCAATCCTTTTATAGAGGTTAGAGAATTTTCTCATCCCATAGAGGAGCATTATGTAATTGTTCATCTTCAACAGAATACTCAATGAGATTTTGAAGCAGCAGTAATCCTGCAGAAGCTTACAGACTTTTCCCAAAGGCCCTACAGAGAGTTATCTTCAGGAAAAAAAAAACTATAATGTTTTGCCTTCACAGGGTTATTACAGCTCATATTAAGTTCTCTTTTCAAGCTGGGTTTCTGTTTTATTTTCACAGCTGCACTGACAAGAACCTGAGCGTAGAAGGCTGCTTGAACAACGTGGTGACGGCTCCTCACGGTCAGTACATGAGAAAAATACCGCCGTTATCAGCTACATGAGGTCTGAGAGAAACAGTTTGACATGAAGGCCCAATGTGTAGGAAATTCACCATCTTACTCACATTAAACAGCAATGTATCAACCCCATCAGTGTGTGTCAGGTACAGCGATAAACCGTGATGTGTTTAGCCTAGCTCAAAAACTGGAAGCGAGGGCTAACTGCTAGCATAGCTCTGTCATGGGGCTAACTTGGTTGTAGCTTTTAGTCGTTAGCTTGCTAGCAAACACAATAACTGCTTTGGAGAGGGTGCATTTTCCATTTTTAAACCACTGACTACAGTTTTACTTGCATTCTTATACCATGGTTTCCTTAGGTGGGAGTTATAGTTATTACTGGTTTCTCCAAATTGCGTATTTTTCATTTTTTTGATCACCAAGCAGTTTTAACTTAGAAAGTGGGGCATTTCTTTTCTTGAAAGTTGTGATATACTTGACTTGGTAGAAATATTGCTCAATCCTAAAAAGACAATAAATGTTTGTGCCAAAGTCAGCCATCAAGTCATCAAATGTATCAAATGTATTATATTAAAATTTAGTTACACAGTCATAAAAATAAATTGTTATTTATATAGAACTTCTCAAAAACTTACAAATTGCTTTACAATGAGACAATTAAAAAAAAAATCACTGAATAAAATGATATTAAACGGAACAGTAATATATCCATAATAGTGGTTTTATAGTACTATGTTTACGAATTCACAGTATTTTGAAGCCCTGACAGGACTAACTCTGCAGCCATGTAACTGTCATGCAGAGTTTGAGGATGCTGAAGCTCAGTGAAACCTTCAGCCATCATCTTATCTTTCTTATACCTGTGAGGTTGTACAGGAACCTTTCCCAATCCTGACTTCCATCCCTGAGACATAAGCAAGGCGAAACACTTTCAGAGTTATTTTTGTACCATGATAAAACTCAACTTGGATTAGACAACCAACAACTATATTTCTCTGTAACGTCTATAACATCTGTGCCATCCGTTGCAGGAGAAGGACTTCACATCAGCTACGTTATCGGTGGCGTTCTGACCATCCTGGCTATTCTCATCCTCATCGCTGCTTTGATTATTTACAGGTCAGTTCCCTGTTTGACACTTCTTATTAATTACTCCTGGGCTTTTAACACAGGGTATAATAACTTCTGATAATCAGCACCAACAGATTTAAGAATGCATTGTTCCCTGCTGCTGTTGGTCTGCGAATATCATCATATGAAATGTCTGGGTGCTGATTGGTGTGATTATGGCATTAAATCTGACTGTGCAACAAATTGCCTCTTTGTTATAATAAAGATAACCTTACAGTGGAAGGTTTAATTAATGTTGCCATGTGTTCTTTTCTTTTTTTGTTTTTGATTGACAGACATAAAAAGTCAAAGTTTGCTGACCCAGGCGTGAGCAATCTGACCTATAGTAACCCCTCGTATCGGACGTCCACGCAAGAGGTCAAGATCGAGGCGTCGCAAAAGCCGCCGATATACAACCAGCTTCGATATAAGAAAGAGGTGAGCATCAGCCTGGGCGCTTAAGTGAAAATGAAAGATGGTCTTTGCTTAATACATGAATGGATTTTAGGCGAATCCATGGTAAATCCATAGAATGGTGGCAGACTATGGAGGTGTATGGTGAGTAACTGCAGAGACAAATGACTTTCCTTTGTCTGAGTGACTGTTTTGCAGTAACATGTGACACAAGCAGGTTAAAAGACCACAGCGCTCATCTTTTCTCCCCCCTCTCTCTCTCCTCACTGCAGCTCTCTCATCCCTACAACTCCCTCTCTCCCTTTATCTTTTGACCCACTTGTCCCGTGGAGAGGTAGTTACACAGCATGAAGGAGTTGTGTCCTCTGCTGCTTCTTTGTCGTCCTTCACTTCTTCTGTCTTTCGCTGCATGCAACCTGCTGTTCAAAATTAACAGTTTCTCTCTTGGGTGCAGTTTCAGAGCTCTGAGATCAGTAGCATGTCACTGTTCATACTACTGTGAGTTTTTCTGTGAAGCTTACTGACTGAATTAGAGTGTGTGGGTAAAATAGTTTACGTTACTCCATGTGTCCTTATGTTGATCAGTAAATCAGTTGTAAACGGTGAATCAGTCTTAAATAGTGAAGCCTTGAGATAACTTAAATTAATTAATGCTGTGTTTGCACTATATTTCATGGCACTTTCATTCTACAGAGCAACTTAAATCAGATGGGAGAACTATGTGTAGTGGGAAATGAAATAACAAAACAAGGATTTGAGTCATGTCGAGCAGCGCCTTACCACGCAGTAGAAACTTCCATTAGACCACAATGCAGGCAGTTATATCTACATAGACACTTAACAGCTTTTCCTAAAGTCAGCACTACATTTCCCACATCCACTGTTAGTTCCTGCTGCTGGTAAGATGCTGCTATTTGTCAAAAGAGAGAAAGAAAAATAAGGATGCCTGCTTTCTGTTTTATTCATCATTATCAGCTATAAATATAAGGCAGAATCCATTTCCAGTTGTCTGTTTATTGCAACCCATTGCACCAGCTGTTGAAAAGATCTATAACAGTCTGGGAACTTTGTGGCTGGCCTGCTTTGGCCTGTTCCAGCAGGTGTGCCACTCCTACTGTGTGTATTTATTTCACGCTGGAGATGAAGAGACACTGGGACAAATTATTCAGTCTGTTGTAGCAGGAATAATTTGAAGAGTGTTCTACGCAGCATTGTAGCACAGCTCCATTCGCTCCGGATAAATAACATCATCTCCTTATTTTTATGCCATAAAGCCATCCAGTGGATTTCACTCCAGAATACACAGGCTGATAGCCTGGGTTTTTTTCTTATGGTAATCTGTAGTCCTTTAATCTGAAAATGAAAAACTAACTCCAGAAGAAAGCACAGCATTGCTATTACTGTGCATGGGTTGTGTTTGGAGGTGACATCTTGCTCTGGAGTGTTGTGCTGCTGGCTGCTCATTAATCCTTGAAGGGAAATCCACCTTTAACAGTTTAAGGTTTTGGTGATGTTTGTGTTGCAGATTTTAATGTCAATAACCTGTTATTATTTAATAAAAAAAAAGGAGGGAAGATTTAAGGTAAAGGAAAGAAGGGGAGAAAGAAAGACGTGCATGTGAGAAATAAACAAAGCAGTGTCAGGTACTAAACATTTTATCATGAATAAAGTTTGAGAAAGATCTCAGTTTAACAAACAAAATGAAGAGTACCTGAAGGTGGATTTTCCCTTTTAAACTGCTTGGAGAGGCCATCGCTCTAACTGTTCTTTCATGTTCTCCAGGGGGGAGTGGACGGAGGCTACACCAAGGAGAAGATCCGCATTGTGGAGGGCGTGTGCCTCCTTTCCAACGAGGAGCTTTACTGGGATGACCTGAAACAGATCAAGCCGTCCCGAGGCGGCCTGCACACCTGCATGCGCACGGACACCGTGTCCCTGCAGGCCAGCAGCGCTTCGCTAGACGACGGGGAGACGGAGCAGCTCCTCCAGGAGGAGGCGTCCGAATGCTCCTCCATAACCACTCTGACCCCCTCGGCCATCACCCCGCAGCGCCACGCCCAGCACAGCCTGCCCGACACCGGCTGGGCCTCCACACGCAAGCCCTCCACCGAGAGCGAAGTGTGAGGGAGGCCCGCCGCCCTCCGTGCTTTATATCTAAACCTCTGTTCCCTAATACACACATACACACACCTGTATTTATAGACGGTACAAACACACACATATCAATAGGTACACACACAGTAACAGCTGCATCATAGAGTAACGGTACCAATGAACCTGGTTAGTCACAACTAAGCTCCCATAAACACACTCCTGTCTGAAACTGGGGCTCCGTCCTACTTGTGCACACACACACACACACACACACACACACACAAACATGCAGTACAGTCCTCCAACAGTACCCTCAGTGCTACTGCCTTTCGGCAAAATGATAAACTAATGAGCATGCTGGAATAAGAAAGAAAAGGACCCTGGGGAGGAAGTGAACGGAGAGACATAAGCGTTGTCTGGAGCCTTTCTAAAGACTCAACGACAAGACAAACGCTTCTCCGTGTACGACTTCACCTTTACTTTTTGTGAACTTTTATTTTTTGGACGAGGCTAGAAATGACGTGCTCCCCGGACGACGTAACCACGATGCTCTCTCTGATGCCACTCATGTCTTTATGAACTCTATTTATGAACGTTTTTGTACTTTGTGGAGTGGGTTTGCTGACTTTCAGAATATGGCGAGAGTGTTGTTTTTGTGCCGCAGGACCCGGGTATTCAAGAGTTGTACTTATGACAGTGCCAAAGGGTGGGGCTTCACAGAGTCTCCATGCTTCTTTCAGCATTTACACTTCAGTAGAAATGTATCTTAATTACGGGATGTTTGTTTCGTTTTGACTTTACTGACTCGCCCTCATCGGTGGGAGACCGCAGAGATGACTTCATCCACTTCTGGTTCTTTACTTTACAGCCTCAACAGGTCGCTCAAAGATCTACTGTAGCTGGCACTATTGGTTGGTTGCAGAAATCCATTCATCCTTTGCTAAAGTTAACCTGAAAGGAGCCTTTTTTCTTCTTTGCATTTTTTACTTTAATTCACCCATTGCTGATCCTCGGGCATAGCAGAGGAAGCCACGATGAAGTAACAGCCTAAGTGCCAAACATTTCGTTCCTTTTCCTCCTTCAGCTGTATACTTCTTTTTCTCAGAGGTTTTAAAAGTGTTTGTGACATTATTTTACTTGGGTTTGGTCTCCCAAATTACAGAAAAAAACATATTTTTCTCTCATGTACCATTATGGGGCTTCTCAGCCATGCAGATAGTTGTGATTTTATTTACCTAGGGTAAATAAAATACTGGAGGTTTTATTTTACTTTCCTAATCCAATCTCTAATTGAGTATTTCGTTTTTTTGTCTCTTTTATAAATGTGAAGACATACCCCTCGGTTATTTTATTTAACACATAAAGGATCCTTTGTGAGAGCACTTACTGTTAGAATTTGAAGCTGTTTCATTTTCAAAACTCTTTTAGCGCTATACTTCAATAAAACAGCAACAATTTAATTACTTTCACCACCCGAGTGCATGTATTTTGCATTGTCATTATCTGTGTCCCCCTAGCCATCCTGTCCAACCCTCAATCAAAATCAAAATCAAAATCAAAATTTCTTTATTTATCCCCAAGGGGGACTAAAACAGTGTCCATTCTTATACCTCCCACTTTGACCCAACAGTATTAGGGTTAGGTGTGAAATTTTGTTTTCTAACGGCTGATGAACAAATGTTTTACATCACGTTTCTTTTTTTTTAATTCTTATCCAAATTATTGACTAAAAGGATTATTTTGAGTAAGATTATGTTGTAGGGTTACGTGATACTTGCTTCACCTCATATGTCAATTTGATTTTCTGAAATGCATTTTCTTAATTTGGCAACATAATCCTAAATGTTTCACTTTGGCTCTCTGTTAGGATGGGTTAGGGAGAAGTTTCCTGGGAAAAATGCATTTAAAAACCAAAAGTATCTGCATGGCACGATGCTCCTAGATGGAAATGAGAACTTTCTGTAATTTGGATCCATCATCTCTAAATCTGTAATGCAAAGGTGTACTTGCAGTATCTGCCACAGTACAATATAACCGATGGGTAATTTAGGAACACTGTGCATGTCTGACCCCATCAGGCAGTGAGGGTTATAGTTTAGAAATGTATCACTGACAACTTACTGAAAAATGAATTTAATACAAGTAAAGATATTATGCATTGCTTTAACTTTAGCGTACCATTCTGTCTGTTGTTGAAATATGGTACGAGGAAATACTATATTGCTATATTGACAAATATATCGGTTAGACTTTATAGAACCATGTATTTTGAAGTATCTGCTACAAGCTCAGCAACTTGCTGATTTGCTGCTAGACGAAGCACTGAGGCCAATGAAAGAGGGTCTTGGCAGCTACATAACTACGGTGTCTGACGGTTGGTTGAAAGTAGGCCTACAGAGCATCACAGTGACCCAGTAACCAATCATCCCGGCTCACAGTCCCTCCAACTCTGCTGCAGGAATGCTTAAACTGTACAGATTTTATCATGCGGATATAAGCAAACATTTCTGTTGAAGATATTGTGTTGATTAAGTTGTATAGTCTTTTGTACAAAGGGATTTCATGACCGTTTTTAGACTTGTATTAATTTTACTCACTGGAGAAGAACATTTTTTTTGTTTTGTTTTTGCTGGATTATTTTAACCACTGTGTTTCCAAGCCTTGTAAATGATAGGGAAGATGCCAGTTATTTAATAGTGCTCTTTTATCTTATGAAATACTGGTCGCGTATAGCTGTTGTAAAGTTAACAAAAAGAGGTATTTATGATTTCTGTTTGGTTGTCACTTGATGTGTAAATATGAAAAGACTGTATATGTATTTCCATGGCAGTACTAACAAGCTGTGTTGTGTGATATAGTGAATGATCCCTTTGCTATCTTTTAATATAAAATTGCATTTGCATTTCAATGAAACCTTTGGCTCACTCATCTATGCACTTATTGCTCTTAGACAAATGCCTTCCTCATCAGACATAATCATTATATAGCAATAAAGGATAAGCAGATGTCTGCTTCTGCAGATAATTACAGACATAACAATGGGAGCAAAGATGTAATCAGAATCAGAGCTTTGGTGGCATGAAGCCAAGTCATCCAATGCTGCACCAACACTAAGCAACAGAGGAGGGCTCCCTCTTCCTGAATAGACAATACATGTAGATACATTTAATACAAAGTAAAATTAGTTGAATTGCATTGACTAAATAAATAAGTCAAGAGCATAATTTGTTATATCAACACTATTAAGACAAGTTAACAAGTTAAAAAGTTTGAGGCTGACTGTTGCAGTTTCTGGAGTGAATAATGTGAATTGGAGAAGATGAAATTACCACTGGGTCTGCACCAAGATATGGTAGGACCTGGACCACAAACACAAATCCAAAGCACAGGATACCATGAACAATAGGAGAGAGGAGGAACTAATAGCTATTGATTACAAAACATACAATGTAGTTAAGGAATGGTATGGTTTATGATCTCTGCTTATCATACATGTAGGTTCTGGTGTAAAGCATTAACCAGCAGTGGTGTACATGAACAACTTAGATTTAGAAGATTTATATCTATGTTACAGTGTCACAGCAGCTGTGGGGAACTCATTAAAGGGTTAAAGTTTAGTTCTGACTGAGGAATCAGTTTTTGCCATATGCGGTATATAGTTTTTTTTTTTTACACACAAGAGAACACATTATATCCAATACTCCTATTTCCGTTCTATTTAAGTTAAAATATTCAAAAATAATAGTTAAAAGTAAGACGTAACATAAATTCTTAGAATTTTAAATACTGGCCCCCTCTTAATATAATGGCCCATTTTTTCAGATAACACAAAACTAGGTTCATGGGGATGATTTGGGTAAACGTGACTTTGTCCCATAGACTGAATGCCATCTTTTTAGGAAGTACAATGGGAAAGCTCCCGCCCAGATGTGACCATGTGACCTATACGCAACTTGTTATTGGTAATTCAACACAAATAGAGTATTATCTGCCCAATGAACGCCCCCAACGTCATGACATTTGAGCCAATCAGCGGTTAGTTTCACAAAACGCTCTCGCTTAAATTGTAAAGGAAACTCATAAACTGGGCGATTAGCTACAAAGAGTGAACAATATACCCAGTTTTATCACGAAAGAACTTCGATAAATGCAAGGTACATCGTTTTTGTATATATCGCTATATGATGCTTTTGTTAACCCGTTTTAGTTTGGGACAACAACAGTACTTTTGAGGACTGTGAATCTTTCATGATACTTTAGCTAACAATCTAGCTAACGGTAAAGGTAAGCTAACTCGGCTAGCCAGTGTTTGCCTTTCGTATCATTTTAGCGTCACGTTTTGTTAGCGACGTTGATCAAGAAGTGTTTTAGTAGAAGACCATTCCAGTGTTTTTTTTTTATTTCTCAAAACCAGGTTTACCAACACATTTCTGTGTTTCATGGGGCCTTGAGTAACCGAGGCTAACCACGTTTTTAGCACACAGCCATGACTAAGCTGCTTGTTTTGCATTGGTTGTCTGTGTGCGCAGGTTTTGCTGCTATCATACACTGAAGTCCTCACATTACAGCGAGATGAGACCGGTTGGATCGGAAATGGGAACGAAAGGTAATCACAGACCCAGCCGGCACGATATCTTATATTCGGGGTGGTAGTGGGTGTGAGAGTGATGAGTTGCACTAATCAGTTGGGGTGTTCGTTGCAGTGGCAACAATACCCCAATCTGACTCAACCTGAGGACAAACGCTGTGCACAGGGGCCATCTGACTCTACCCTGCCACCTCTTTACAATTGTGTTTTGTGTGTTTTAAAAGGAAACCATAAGATTTACAAGTTTTCTATCTAATTTTTAAGCTTAAGCTGCTCTTGTGGGGCTTTCTGCATATCATGTAGCTTACTATTTTGAGGGCAGGAGAACTTATAATAAATGTCGACAGCTGTACTTAACGGAACCCTTATTTCTTCTCAAATTTGTTGTGTTTTTCTACATTCTGTTAAACATTTTTCTCCCCATTTCATTTTTAAAGTCTCCCATCTGGAAGTGGAAGGATGCTGTGCTGTGGAGTTTCTTAAGCCTCCTTAAGCAGGACAACTCACTGGACTGGAGACTGGATTCTTTGAGGTATGTTTCTGGTTGATTTTACAATGTGTTAATGTATTTCAGTGCTTCTGAATCAGCCTTGTTTTCCCATCATTACCTCTTCTAAAGTTAAGGAGGAAGACTTTAGGAAGTCAGGGGCCTCATCTCTGCTTCAACCAGAGAGAACCACAGAGAAATTTAGTTCTGGCCCTACAAATGTCCCTGCTCGAGGTTTGTATTTTCCCATAACTCCGACAATTGGAGCAGATTTGGTAGTTTTGAGCAATGCTGACTTGTCAACCAAAGTTCTTTTGGCTGCAAAAGCTAATGTACTGCATTCAGTCACATAGCTTCTCAACCACGTAATACTGAGAGCAGTGATATGTAGCAGGCATTTTGCAAAGAACAATGATGACTTTGTGGTGTTTGTGTTCAAAATGTCATCTCAAAATAGGTTTTGCTTTTGAAGTTAATTTGTTTGAATATGCTCTTGATTTTCATTTCTGCAGGCAAAGTCAGAACAGACAGGGATGTAGTGACAAGGATTTAGGGATACAAATTTGAATTCCATCCCTTGCAAAACTTAATAGTCCTTCTCTGCCTTATCATGTTGACGATGTGGGGGTTGACAGTGATGAGTTGCACTATTAGTCGGGTTGCTGATTGCAGAGGCACAGCAAACCTGTCCTGACAACCTGTGGTGACACCCATTGTGCACAGGGGCCATCTGAGTCACCCCATGCCAGACAGAAATAGAGGGGCATTGTTTAAAGGTTTCTTGTCATTTGCTTTTCTACAATTTATTTTTCTGTTCCGCTTTCTTTTCCCCAGATAGAAAACAGAGTTTAAGGTAGTGATTCAACAGAATGTTCAAGCCATTGTGAACAAATGAATCCTGCCAGCAAAAGTTTTCTCTATGATCAGAAGAATTTTAACCGGAAAGCTGGTAAGGACACAGTTTAACTCAACTTTTATTTATTTTTTAATGAAGATCATATTTGGATTCCTCACTAGTTTGTCCTATTGTTTGACTGAGCTAATTTAAAAGGGTGATTTTTAAGCTTTACTCTTTGAGAGTGCTTAATTCACTGCCTGAATTCTAAAGACTTCCTTCCTGAAATGACACGGGAAAATGTATTCAGCTCTAATATTTCACATGCAAACCAAACTGTTTGTCACAACTGTATTAATACTTGGGTGGTTCTCTTTACAAATATCTCCAAAAGCAATCAGTTTTATGAAGTCTCCTCAAAAATGTTTCTCCACCTTGGACTGTCATTTTTCTTTTGTTACCAGTGTATAGCCATTTGAGTTGTGAGCATATTTACTAATTTAGCATATGATATGGTTCTACCCCTTAAAATGAGGAAAAACTATCAGTTTTAGAGCCTTGGGGTATATTAAGAAAGCAGTGCAAGAAGGGACATGTTTTAGTCCAACAATCATACAAAGTCATCTGCATTGAGCACAAGTACTTAAATTTATCAAGATGTGAAAACCCATTACGTTAGCTGTGATATTCCAGGTGGACAGCAGCAATGACACAGAATCAGTACATTTCTATTCATCACCTCACAGCTCAGTTGGTCACTTGTGACCCAGTTAATATGGAGTGCCTGCTGTGATCAGTGGCCCACTTGGTAGATGGACTTTTGCAGTTTTTAGAAAACAAACTGCCCAGGAAAGCGGTTTTCCTGCGAGTTCATCTTTTATGTCCTGATTACTAACTTAACATCAGCTCTACTTTTAAGTTTCCCTTGTCCTCCTTACGTCACCTGTTGCCCCTCCTTTGTCCCTTCAGGCAGACTGGTTGCCAGAAACCCCTGCCAGCCCCACAGCAGTAGCCAGGCCAAAGTTCAGCTTCAGCTTCCACCTGCTGCACATAGTGATGGTCCTGTATCCCTGAGCTACAGAAGTGCTGCATGTACTAACCAGATGCTAACTTGCATTTCCAGTAAGTATGCTAGTACTGAAGTTTCCCTAGGGTCCTAAACCGTTGTGTAAACTAGTAGTGGGACTGGCACTGACCTCCAGATAAAAAAAAATGTTAAAGATTCATTTGGGGTGACCTTGGATTAAAATGTGATGCGTGAATGCTGGGGCCAAACTGTTCGCACAAAATTCGATTTATTGATTATACAAACAAATGAATTCCTCAAATTTTCCCCCCCTAAATTACTGTATACCTGTTTCGCAGCCCCCTGTATTTCTAAGGCAAAGCAACTAAACAATTTTCCCTGTTGGTAGATCTGTTAATTAATAGTCAGTCTTGTCAAAATTAAAAACCTGTCTTTCCTCTCCTTGGGCAGATGAACATGATGTTGACCGGAGCAGCATGTCGGAAGGGATTATCAACCTCAGCAGCGTTCCAGCTGCATGTTATTCACAGCTCCAACATCGATAACCACTGTCTACCTCTGGAAGACCTCATACAGCTCTGCAGCTGCACTGTGGGCTTATTGCCGGTGAGCAACACAGGAGGAAGTCCGGTTTTGCAACATTTATCTTCAAATAAACGTGGGCTTTACTGTCATCCCCGCGGATGACATGTTCCAGACACAAACTGCAGTAAATATACACAACTACTACCATATATATATTTCTAATGGTCCTTGTCATCAAATCCAACTGTTTAGTATTCCCTTTGAGTCAGAGCAGTAATGGCTCTACTGAGGCTGTTTTGTAGAGGTGACTGGAGGGGTTGACAGTGCCTGTGGAGTCCTCTGAAGGGATTGCACTTTTTGTGATTGCCTTGCATCATCAGAGGCCACAACTCATCTTAAATATCTACATGTTCTCTGTGGTTCTGTCAGCCAGCAGTGGGCCTCGGGCTTGGCAGTGTTTGCATTCGGTTAAAGTTGGAGCTGGGTAGTAGGATGTGAAATTAATATCAAAATAGTCCCAAAGCTGACTTATAATAAAAGCAGTGATATTTGAACACCTTAGAGCTAGATTCTCTACAAGGTCACGTGACAGTTTCTCAGGTACTTTTTGACATTGTGACCTTGAGCACCATCCTGCTGGTCAGGATGAGGTCAGCTACAGCCTTATTAACATAGGATTCTTTTTTTCCCCTCAGACATCAAATATTAGAAACAATTGGTGTGTTAGCTGTCTTTATATACTACACAGAAATTATTTTTCATTGGGTGTTTGTCAGAAATCTGCTGATATGCTTATGTCATTTAGTGAATAAAATTAAAAAATGGAAGCTTTGAGCCATGTGTTTTGTTTTTTTAAATAATGGATGCAACATGACTACAATCAAAAGCTGAATATCCACCATCCATTAACATCATGAACAGCCAAGGCTGATGAATTCTATAGACAGTTTTTGGGATCTTGAGGCTTTTAAACTGTAATTGCTTCAAATGTCCTGTATAGTAAGGCCATTAGAATTATACCTTTTATTAAGAAGATGTATGATTTTGGTTTAGTGTAACATTGAATATTGTTTGGATGAGGACCCAAGGGACACATGGCAAGGTCATGAGTGTCTTTTTTTTTCTCCCATTTTTGATGAACTGTTGCCTCCATTACTGGAGAGCACTCAAACCAGTGAAATGAGCAGCTGCTGTGTTTGGGATAAAAACCCGCTGCTGTCTGTTGCATTCTCTCTCTCTGGCTGTGTACTTTTCTAACCACCAGGTGGCAGTTGAGCATCAGCGTTCTTCCACTCCGTGGCCAAATCCATGCGGCCTGATTGCTTTCAGTCACAGGTGCGTGAAAAGGCAACACATATCAGTGGATATATTCTGTTAGAGAAACACATGAGTGCCTGAAGGCTCGACACAAACATGGATAGCTCCCACAGGGAGGTAAATCTACAACTGCAATGAAAGGATTCATCTTGCAGGCAAGTTCACAGACAATTCTTTGATTCAGAAATGTCTTCACTGAACTCAAAAATCCCCTTCCTGAATATTTATATTTTTCTCACACATTCATAGTTGAGTTTCTCTGCTGAAAGCCTATTTACTATTAAAGCACTTAAACTCAAGAGACTTTTGCCTGAATACCTGTTGGTTTTATTGAGGATTCTGGATGAGGA
>JAOWBC010000001.1:3404643-3421479 GCA_028566105.1 Hypoplectrus providencianus
ATGACACGTTAGAAATTTTGTCAGATACAATACAGTTGAGCATTCTATAAGTAGCACACATGTCATTATACGGACATGTACAGTTGTAAGAAGGGTGCAGTTTCAGGGAATAATGGTAAAAAAAAAAACTTAGGTGAGTCAGATGTTGGTTCAACCCATCCACCTCCCTCCTCGAGTGTGACTTCTGCCTTTTAAACTCCGCCGTTAATCACTACTACTCCATCAGCAAGACTGCAACAGAGGACAGATAAATATGAGTCGTATTTTGCTGGCTGAACAAAACACCTTACAATGACGTCAGGCAGTGTGGCCTGGTTGCATGTAAGCTGCAGCACATCAAAACTAAGCTTACTAGCTTTCTGGACAGAATTCCTTAATTTGATACCCCAAGATTTAGTTAAACTGTTTGGGGTTTTTTTGGCCATTCCCAATGGCAAACTCAATGTACTGTAGAGAAAAAGGGCCCATATGAGCAGCAGCATGTATGTCTGTGTGGACATCACACCTGCCAGCTGAGCAATCCACATGCAGACAAACAGTCCTCACTTCCCATTATAGACATCTTCCCCTAATTGGGACTTTTTCGCCATGGTAAACCACTAAATATGAATTTGTAATATCTGAAATAACTGACACAATACTCATTTTCTGCTTGTTTGAGAAGGTTACAGGTTGCATTCTTATACCAGGGAAAACTAAGAGGAGTCATTTTCACATCCACATTAAATTTCTGTTGTACTCAGGTTATCCTTTGCTGCCATGTAGTTTTTATGATTCTTGCCAAAACACAAGCCTCCTCATTAAACAATTGACTTCTTAGGTCACTGTACATTAGTCACTGTCTCAGACACAAACAGCGCTTTTAAGGAATACCTTTGCAGTGTATCTGCCTACCACAGACTCAGGTGGCAGGGTTCCAGCTCTGCACTGAGCACAAACAGACCGTTTTCTTTTTAAATCATGCTATATGGTAGGAATATGTCGTATGATAGTATGGGAGCCAGTCCTTTTTAATGTCATATGCTATATTCCGTTCCATGTGAAATGCATGTATGTGTATGCATAATGAAGGCAGGCTGCTGATCACAGCATGAAGAAAGCAGGGTCTCTGTGTATAAATAATACAGCCCAGTGAGATTTTCATTTTCTCCCTGATTGAATTTGAATTGGAAAAGCATCCTGTGGACACTGATGGCAGCCAGTGACATCATACTGACAGGCAGAGCTCGCAGAGAGAAGATATATCAGAGAGATCCATCTAGGCTTCGTTTTTCAACTGCTAAGACTGTTTAGGTTCTCGGGGGGGCTGGAGTCTATCCCAGCATGCACTGGGCATGAAGCAGGACATTCCCTGGCAATCTAACTGTCTGTCACAGGGCGTAACTCAAGTGGACATTTACACACATGGGCAATGTATGGCACTGTCATTTCATCCTAATCTGGGTTCGGTTTATCTAAATGTTTGGTAACATGAGCGCTTTTGCTGACCTGTGCAAAGTTTCCTTTAATGAAGTTGTTGGAGATTGATTACAGTTGAACTGCAGTATATTCTGCCTGCATAATTAATGGTGTTCCTGCAATGTTACAAGAAAATTACAAAGAAAATTAGATAGATAAAATGAATCCACAATGTATGAGCAGAAACTAGCCATGTTTCCATCAAATAAATTCTCAGAGCATTTTGTATCTTTGGCGAATGGATCTGGTGATGTAGAGCTGCCAGAACATGAAAGGCCTTGTGTGTCAGTGCTTCAGTGATTTGGCTCTAGGGAGGGCAAAAAGCCAGGCACAAAGTCATGATTCCTTGTTCATGTATCCATTTGACTTACACTGACTTGGCTTTTTCTTAAGAGCCACCATGAGGTTTACATTTGTGGTTTTAAGCGAAATAGCTCAAGCAGATGGATTGCGATGACCTTTGTTGCTGACACTTTTGTCCGCCTGGGGTGCCATTGTAGGAGCTGAGCTCATCCTTTAACTTTTCATCTTACATAAAGCAACACATTTTAATCTGTAAACTTGGTATACTCAAATGGTGAACATGAGAATCATTTTCCTTTTTTCTTTTTGTTGTCATTTGTCAAAATACAGACTTGGGACTACTTGTTTCCTCTTTAAAGAGTACATATTTGTACACTTGTAGTCTGACCCCTAGCTTTCGTCTTTGTGGTGTCATAAAATAACACCAATACAATTTCCATTCCACACATGAGATCATTTTAAAATAATATATTTATATTATAGAGGGAATTGCCAATTAATATAGGAATGTCTTTTGCATTATCTCATTAATATTCCTGCTGATATAATTCTGTGTAAAAACAAAAAACAATTTAACAAAAGCAGTTTTTCATGTCAGATGTCCTACATTCTGAGCTTTGTTAAATCTGATTTTAAAGTAGCACTTTGGCATAATTACTGCTGAAACAAAATGTTATCTGTTGATCAAAAGAATGTGAATATCGTAGTCCTCCCATGAGACGCCGCAAAGCCTAAAAACAAACATCCCTCTGCCTCCGATTGTATCACTTTGAATCTAATTAGAGAACATGAAGTTGTAATTGACATGGATATACTGTGCTTTTGTTGGGTCGGTTGGGAGGTAAATCAGCGCACAGGCCCATGGACTCACTGGGGAAAGCAGTGTATCCCATCCATTTTAGTTAGTTTAGTTTTTTAGTGGAGTGGAGCTGTGGGCTGTTTGGTGGCAGAGCTCTCTCTCTCTCTGTGCTATTAAAAACTGTGCAGTCTCTCACTTTTCAGAACATGTTGGACTGAAGAGAGAGTCAGAGGAGTGAAACCAGCAGGAACACAGCCTCTGGTTTTATGAACAACAAGCTACACTTATCGACTCTGCTTTCTTAGTGGAAAAACGTAACATTTTGATCTAATTTAAATCAGCAGCAGCGGCTTTATCACTGCACACTACCAGACTCTGATATTCTGGCAGCAACCTATATTTCAGTCTTATTATTTGACACAGTGTTAGAGCTCCAAGGCTTCGTGTGAACACACACACATGCACACACACACACAAACACGGCAGGGTTTACACAAAAACCATACACAACACTACACTAATTAATTTCTATCTGAAAACTAATTAATGGGCCTCATACATGTCAGTTTTCGTTCTTTCACAAATATATTCACAACGGCGCAATTAAAAAGTAACAAAATTCGACATATTAATGAAATGGGCAATTAGTAAGCATCAAATAAATCTATATGCCCTTTATTTATTTATTTTACAATTAAATGAATTCCCAAGAGCTGAGTTCATTTATATATTTCGGATTTATCTTGCCAGAGATGTAACTTCTATGATTTAATGTAACAAATAAGCTGGATGGATTTAAAAAAAACGATAATAGATTGACAGAAACATGAATGGTTGGATGGACAGATAGATGATAGATTGAAACCCTATCTGAATCCAAACACCAATCCTTGCATTTAGATGAGCTTTAATGCTCATTGCACTGTTTTATGTTTCCACTGTACATTAAATATCTTCTTTTGCCTTATTTAATGAAGTCAGGAGAGCTCTGCCATGATACATTTATCACACCAAAGATTTTAATCTGCTCACAGTGGACATGGTGACATCAGGCGTCCATCTTACATCCTGCAAGGAATATTCCAGCTCGACTTTCTCCACATACTCGCTGTTTTAGCTTTAGGTTCATATTTCATTTAAGATACAACACAGTGTGCTACCCATTCCTAGTTACAAATATCAGCTGCAGCAAATGGGCTCCCATAAATATACAACAGCCTGTACTATGAGCCTGGACATATTTTTCATTGGCGAATTGGCAGTCTCATTGTTTTTAGTCGCTGGTAACGTATGTTCCTCTCACTTTCTGGTTGGTAATGATCTTGAACTTTTCAGCAAAATTGCGTCATTAAACGGTGAGATATTTATCAAGAGGAGAGTGTCTCTGTGGAGAGCGGGGAACTTTGCAGGGGGAGGCCGTTTTAAAAAGCCTTGGTTGCCAACTGGTATTTGTCCAGTCAGACAGAGTTATTGGGATTCGGGGACCTCAGATGTTGAGCAAACAGAGCTGAGGCAAACAAGCAGGTCAGAGATTGAGCGGTCGGAGGCTGAAGAGAAAGGTGTAAGAGGTTAAGAGATCATTAATGCGTACATGTGTCCTGGATTAGAAAGCATTGATCTCAGATGAAGATGTTGGCTTTGCCTGTCTCTATTACTCTTCTCCTGCTTCTGAAGGGGTTTGGACATTTCACCTTCAATTTCCTGCTTGACACCCAGCAGACTAATCAGTCTTTCTCCTGCTTTTAGATTTTATGATCAAAGTCAACCAGCAGAACTATTTTGCGTCTGGCTCCCTTTCTCTCTCTCTTTTTTTTTAATTCTCTGAACAGCACAGCAGGGTAGTCATTTATCTCAGTCTGCTGTGCATGCAAAATATCTATGCTTGTCAATGCAAGAGCAGGCCAGCTCGCACCTGCACACAGAGCCTGCAGTTGACCTGTGCGGCTCTGTCTTCTGTCTGCCACACAGCAGCGCTGGGGTCGATACCAGGGCAAAGGTGCATGTCACAGGTGCAAATTGTTCGTTCTCCTCTTTTTGTTAATAGATGCAAGTGAGGCAACCCATAAGCCTGTTATTCCATGCAAACAGTTCATGCCCATGATTTGTTCTGTAAAACTCTCCAAACCAGTCGGATTTGTTAGTTAGTCCCACTGCTTCAGCTCTGCTTTGATCAAAATATTGATTCACCAGATATGATGTGGAAAGATGCTGACTCTACAGCTGTTTTTTACCATTATCTCTCCTCACCATTGCTGACTTCTTTATCCTCCTTGCTGAATGATAGTCTGCAGTGGAGTTGGGCCTGGCTATTTGGAAGTTCTCAACACCAGGCACAGTCTTTAGTCTCTACACTTTTAGCGCTACGCTGCACAGCTGCCCGCTTATTTGCGACTCACACTGCAAAAAGGTCTCCAAACTAAATGACAGAAGAAGACCTTTTGTCAATACTACCCATAATGCAGTTGTGATAAAGGCTACAAAATCCACTAACCTAGTTTTAGGGTTAGGGTTAGGGTTAGTTTCTGAGGTGAGACCAGTCTGCACACTTTGTGCTGCCTTCAGTTGCAATTGAAGCTCTTATGGGCATTCACAGAGAAAAATAAAGACAAATATATGACCCAAAGTCAGCCTTTCAAGAAACAACTGACACTGTTCACCAGATGATGATATCTGTAAGGGCCAAAATTCAGATGTATTGCTAACTTTAAAAACAGGAGTTTGACCATATAAAAACAATAATGTGATGACGTTGATTTCTGTACTCATTTGACATAATTAACGCGATGCAGTTTACATGATTAAGGAAACCTCTGCAAGTGTAAATTTCAATGGGACAATGCTTTAAAGTTTGTTCATTTAGTGTAGCCATGGAAAATAGGTCAATTTGCATACGTTCCTTTGGGATGTTAGCCACAGCAAAGAGCAAAAGAAAGCAAAAACTTCCATAACCACCCACAAATGTGCATCCAAACACACACCCACACACAGACAAGCAGTGGCAACAGCACGAAAGTACACCAAACTTCACCTCCACACAGTGCAAATGACCCACACAAGTACGCTTTCTGTTTAAATGTATGAAGGCAGACCCCCCTCACAAAGAGCAGATCGCCTCCTCAGCCAGTAAAACATTCAGACATGCGATAATACCTCCCTTTAAGGAGAGTACATGTTCTTTGCCTAAAGTCGAGCTTCTGCCTCCAACACTGTCAGACAGAAAGATGCCCGCTTGTTGTTGTGTAATTATGCAAAGCTCTGCACTCGAGCAGAAAGCTTTGACACCGTCCACAGCCGAGCTGCCCTCTTCCTCACCCAGCTCCTCCCTCCTGGTGGCGACCGAAATGTCAGCGACGTATCGGGGGGAGGAGAGCAATATCGCGTGTCCAGCACACATAGCTGCACCCAGTCAGACACCTTTTCTCTTTCATCATGAATATGGATGTTTTCCAGATTTCCCACAAATGGGTGGATTTGTTTTCCGCTCTAACCCCCAGGCGGGTTTAGCGATGACTTGTCGGTGCACCGGCCGTGCTCAGTTTTTCACAAGATTGTTTCTTTCCTGCTTCATTTCCCGTGTTCCCGGCTCTTGTTTTTTTACCATCTGCAGTCATGACGGTCACCAATCACAGGAATGAAACTTTTCTTTTCTTCTTAACTGCGTTAATTCTCCTTTTATACTTTCTGCCGTAAATCTTTGCTGATTTAAATTGTGTTTTACTTTTTGCGTTAATGGTCTGGGCCGATCCAAAGTACATAGTAAAATAATGCAGTTATAACATTGAGATGTATGACTTAATTAAAATATAGTGTTCCTGTTATTAGTAGAAATGGGCTTATTTTTTCTCTTATTTCACATCAACAGCATTTATTAGTTATCATTGCTGATATGTTTTGTGGGCATGATGAGATTTGGGAATTTAGTCCTAAAGAAACTTTCTTCAGTTTCTTGAGGTTATTCTGGGCCATTCCTGCAGACAGCAGGCAGTGATCAGAGAGCTCGGTTTGAAACATATGAAATGGGCTTCAACATCACATCAAAACGCTTCATGCTAAGTACAATAACATCACATTCTGTTCCCAGCCATATCTCAATGGAGCCAGATTTTCTATTAAACTTACAAGAGTATAGCAGGGAAACATATACATAGAGAACTGCATCTGAAAACACACCAAAACTGTCCAGGGAAATTATTTTCCATAGATAGAAGAAAGACATATTTAATTTGATTTTATTCATGTGTATATTGGAATGGGTTTCCCAAGTCGCTGGACTTAGTGAAGATCAGTTCCTCAGAAATAGACGATCTACAGACTGTAAACAAGGTGGCTGCCGTTTGGAGCCTTAAGTGCATTTTGCTTGTTTCTTAATCTGAATGCTTTTTAAAGGATTTGACAATATTTACCCTGTAGAAAATTTGAAAAAAGATTGCAGGATCAGCCTCAATCTCTATCTCTTGGATTGAAACATAATGGTGACTTGGCATCACCTCATGTATTCGTAGTAATCATCATGCACAGCGGAGGTGAAGGCGTGCCCCGCCCTACTCTGCCTCTGATTGGCTAGTGCTCATTGCCTTCACCTGTTTGGATTGGCTAGGTTTAGGACCTTGGATGTCAGAATAAGCCATTTACACTTAATCATCAATGAATCACTAAAAGGTCAATTATTAAAGCCCCTATCAAGCTAAAAATGTGTGCTTGCTCCAGTGTGTTTGCATAATATTACCAGAAAGTAAGCAATTCTTAAAATACTCTGTATTTGATTTATTTATAACATTTTTTCCTAAGACCTGCATGCTATATTATTTTAAAACTAAAAGTGGAGCAGAAAGTCTCTTCCACACTGTCCAAGCTCTGGTGGTTAATGTTGGCTCAGGATAAACAGATTTTATATGAGTCCCAGAATAGTTTCCGGGCAACAGCCTCCTCTATTTTATCTTGTGCGGCTTTTATCTTGATTCAATGTGAGAAAAAGTATCCTAATTGGTATTGATTTTTGTTAGTTTCCATTTTACCTCATCCCACCCTCTGTTTTTTTCTGGCTGCTTCCCCTCTAATAATTACTTGGATCCTTTAAATGTAATTTATAAAGTTAGAGAATATGATGGGTAGAACGAATTACAGAACAAACACAGAGGGTAATGAGAGGAGAATGTGTGAGAGTTTTCCGAGCAGGCTGCGTTCTGACTGCCGACGCTGACGGACAGGTGTTTGTATTGAAGCTGACCAGGAAGGCCTGGCTGCCCGAGATAACGACGACTGACCACAAGTGCTGTCAAATATTGAAAGTACAAGTTAAACTGCGCAGGAACGAAAAGCGAGAAGCTTCAGTGATACCTGAAAGTCCGGGCATGGCTTTCTGGCAATAGAGAGCAGCTGTATTACCTGGTGATAGTAGAAAATAGTGTAATATTGTATCTTATCAGCTCTGCATGGTGTGTGTTGTTTTTGAATGTGATTAGCTTTTTCTCATATTTCTACTTTCATTCTATTTCCATACTTAATTTGACAGCTGATTTCAGCTGGAACCATTTCCCTGTCATATGCCTCAGATCTTTGCACTTAGTTTATTTTCTTTTTTTTAAAGTATTTGCCGCTTACTGCACAACCACATTTACTCTGTTGTTTCATCAACACGTCCTTCTGTTTGTGTTTATTTTCTCTTAGTTATTTTTGACTCATTTCAAAGACAGATTTACATTGCTTTGTGACAGACCATAGATTTTTATTTGCATCCATCACCACCTCGCTGTTTATTTTAAGTTCTTCCCGCCAGAGCCCATCCAGGAGGAGGTTAACATGAACAACATGAGGTGTCGCTACATGCACACTTAACCCATTTATATCAGAAAACTGTGGTTGTCATGACCAGCGGGGGCTGACATTTACCTCTTATGTCTAGGAAAAAGGTCATTGATGTTGCTTAAAGGTATTATATGTTACCTTGTCAGTAAGTGTTTGTTAACACGGCATTCAAAGTTGTTCCACCCTCCCTGGATTGTTTAGGGGGAGGGAGCAGTGGCGACAGAGCATTACTGATTTTTTACAGTACATTTTATACAGTAAAGTGCAGCTGACTATTTTATACTCTTTGTTTTATAAAAAGTGATCCAACTACCATTAATCGAACCCAGACTTATCCAGCACAGCTTTCACCATTGCTTGGACTTCCTGGTTAATTTTAGACCTCACATGTAGTGTGGATTACTTGTGATGAGAAAATATACCAAACAATACAAAGGCTGACTCCTCTTCTTCTCTCTGTACTTAAAAGACGGTGGCCAGGCCTCATTCTGTCCTTGTACTCTTTGTAACCAACCAACAAAACCAACATAATCTGTGGCTGCTCTGGCACCCCATGAAGCATCATCCCTTCCAAATAGAGGGTCAATCTTCTGTCCATACTTTTCTGCCCAGTGCTGTTAAGGATTGCAGGGTATTAAGAGGGATTCAGCCCACAGAAGAAGCCAGGGTATTTACTGAATGAGAGCTAAGGGGTAATGGAAATGGCTCAAATCTGAAACGCATGCTGAGAGAAGCAAAATGGGAGAACAAGAGCCCCCAGACGCTGTGGGGCGACGCATAAACAGCGCTGTAAGGAGGGGAAGATTGCGTGGCTTTGTTCACATGCAGAGAAAAGTGAGATATATATTTTTGTATGGAGACAGGAGAAGAAATGGAGAAGTCTGACAGTTCACCATTCTAATTCATGTGAATAACATTCTTGCAAGGCAAAATTTTCTTTTTCTGTTCAATTTGAAGGAAGTAGTGAAGTAGATAAAAGAAGTCAAGCAGTTAAAGCACTTCAATTTCAATTTCAAAGCGGCTGCACCACTGCTCAGTAGTGCTGGACCATTTGAAATGGGTTGGCAGGCTGGAGCCGTACAGAATTGTTGGGGTACCAAATACTGTATATTAAGCATATTTTTTATATACCACCACCCAATTCTATAGCTTTAGCTCTCAAAAGACTAATAACACACATATCAAACACGTTTCCAAAGATAGATTTAGATTTAGCTAGAGATGGATATAGATGAAATCAAATTAATTGATTATTATTACTTGATGAAATGAAATAACATTTGATTATGGATGTAAGCCCCAATAGTAAGGCAAATAAAAATAATGACATAAGAAATTGTGATTCCAGTCTTTGCAACCATTTAATTCACTGCAATGATGTGATTAAAACAAAAACACACACACACAAAAAACAAAATAGTTTACTGCAATTTGGTTATTTGCATGAGAAAAACAGGTGAAAAATACCATTCCCCTTTCTCTGTACTCACATAAGTCTTAACGATGGTAAAATACAACAGACATCCTCAATGGCCATCTCATGTTGAGCTCTAACCTTTGGTTATGTAGGATTTCCTGCATGTTCTGTCTTCAGTTCTTCTGTCTCTTCTATATATTGTCAGACAATAAAGCCAAAGGCCAGTAAAAGTGAAATGCCATGGTCTGACTCTTCTTTCTCTATTCACATCCACCTCGCCTGCAGCATCTTCCAAAGGTTTCATACCAACTGAAGTCATGAAACAGTCACACCAAGTCAAACCACTGCTGCATGGTGGGACAGTATGACACACTGTGAGTAAACGCTCTTATTCACACATGTATGTGGATAACATTGGGATGAAATGTCAACTAGCAGTGTCTTAGCCTGTCACATTTACTGTAGTGGTCCATTTTTACATGTCCTTGTTCAACTTTTGTTAATATTGCCCAAATATCCCTTGCAGTTTGATCCCAGTTCCCTTCTACAACAATGTTATGTATGTTAGCATCTATTAAGATTACCTTACGTTCAATCAAAAACTAGTTGATGACTTTTCTAAGACAGTCAAACATCCAGTCAACACAAAAAACAGCAAATCAGCAAATATTACTTATTAGTCCAACACCAAGAAGATCTGCCAGATCTGTGTCTTGTTTCACAAAGCTCTAGTGAACTAGCGCAAGATTTTCCGGTGACCCCTTGCTCAGCTGTCCTTTTCTTCACTTTTCTGTTGCCAGCTTGACTGGCTAAAGATCAGCCATTGGCATTATCCCCACAAGTATGCTAACATTGTTAGCAGGCAATCATGCATCTGTGACTCCACAAGAGTGTCTGGAAGAGAGTCTTTTAAAGTTTGGGACAATGTCTAGCCTATTTGTTTTATTTAATTTCTTCTTAAGTAATGGTTGACTTCTTCTCTTAAGATGACCAGAAGTTGCAGAAGAAGAAAGGCCAGAAGCCTCAGAAACTTGAGGGATCATCCTCTGGGGAGCACTAGTATCTGCGCATAATATGAAAGAAGAGTCATTATCTGTGTGGGTTAGATAGAACATCAGACTTAATAGTACCATTTAATTAAAGCTTTTGTTAGCCTTCACATCCATGTAGACATAGAAATCAGGCTGAAAGCCGCAGAGGGTTTGCTCCCTGTCAGTCAGCCTCCTCAGGACTCTTCACACTACCTCCTACTGGGCAGCAGATTGTCTGTAAACCAGGCCACAGCATTTGGCACCAGGTTGGAGGGGAGGGAGCCTCAGATTGCGGTGGGTGTGTGCGGGTTAATGCCAGGAATACTGATGCAGATGGGTTGTTGAAGAGTGTGTTGCAGTCTGAGGAGTTACAGTGTCAAGCTGCATGTCTCATTGGAATCAGAAAAGAGGAAGACTAACTTGACACTGAGGTGCTTCCACTGCAGTGAGACAGAGCAGGAATCTCTTTTAAATTGGGCAGGGTATTTGTCAGGTTTCAGCTACAGATGAAGCACAAATAAGCCAGAATATTTCACAAACTTTCTCTACTTTTTCTCCAGCAGTCATTTTTATTTTACCATATCTGAGACACATTTTTAATTCGAAAATTCCTTGCTTATTTCACATAATTGAAATTATCTCAGGGAAATGGATGCCGGCTTTTTCATAATGGAAAGCAGACATTCTTCCTCAGGCTTCCTTTTCATGAGATCCAAAATTTGAGACTGGCGTCTGGAAGCAAGTGCAATGCAACCCCCATCTATCCAGGGTTAATTGACTCTTAGAATCCATTTCCAGTACTCGTACTCGTTCTCTGTTGCCTGAGCCGTATCAATATCACTTCATTATTCCAGCAAACAAAACAGCCATCCCAAACATAACAAACCGCATAATCATTTTTGAACCCTCACTGCTGGTGACAACTCCATCTAGACTACAGTGTACGTTGAGGTGCCATCAGTTTCCAGGGGGTGTCCTCCATCTGCTCACCCAGATAAAACACTAAATTGCATTTGTGTTGCAAGTTGAGCCACGCTCCCATTCTGTTCTGCTGTTCGGTGCTACAAGAAACACACACAAGAGCAGGATGTTAGAAACAAAAGCCCAATGGGAGTTTTACCAGTCTGCCTTGGCTAACCCACTCACCATATAATTAACTACCCGCATCAAACACACCTCCCGCACACAAGTGAAGTACAGACACTGTGGTAAATATTCTTGAGACAGTGCGCTAATCTTCTGGCAAACAAAAGCGTTAGAGGATAACGAAAAGGAAGAGAAATCATTCAGCCATCTAAGCAGCGCTTCCAAGGGAACATTTCTAAGCTACCATAACAGTTTTTCTGGAAGACGTCCATATGTAGCGGTTCCCACTGAGCTCCCCCGACTCTCCTCTTATGAAAATGTGTCTTTTAATTAAACAAGTTGGTGGGACGCATCGGGCCCAGGGATCGATGCCAGTGATGATCAATGTTGGCCAAGGAACAGAGCCGCAGCACAACGAGGATGGAGTATCGCTTTCAGACCTCTTTTCCTCTTCAGGCCTCCCTGTTATCTTTCAGCCCCACTTTCAGGTACATCCATTCATCTGTGTGAGTGTGTGTATGTGGGGGGAGACGATGGTAGATTTTGGTGCACAGACGCTGTGGTTCCATTTCTACGGCCCATTGTCCTCCATCAGGCACAACGGGATGTTATCAGCCTCAGCCAGGCTCAACCTCCTACAATGCTTCATTACCTGTGTGTATGTGTGAGTGTGTGAGCCTGCGTGTGTGTGTGTGTGTATTCTCATCCCGCAAACAATGCTTCATTACATGCATCTCCCAGGGCTCCCTTAACATTTCTTCCTGTCTCATTACCCAGTGAGAGTCCTGTTATCTGTCCCAGTCATATTTACCGAGCAGACCTTTGCCTTCTCAGAAGCACACACACACAAACAAAGCTGTCATGTTTGCCAGCGTTGTAATCCTTACATTAGTGCTTGTAATGAATAATCACTTAGAGTCTAATCCATATGTGTGTGTGCACATGAGAGCTGACAGATGTACATGCAATATGACTGAAAATAAATATAAAGATAGCTGCAAGCGCTCGCCCAACGTGCACCTCGGGGGAGGCAGCGCAAACCGGGTAACCGAACGTCGCTAACCTGACCCGACCATTAGTATTAATTTGAATGCATTTTATTTGTCTCAGTTATTTAAAAGTTTTTTGGTCAAAAATGAAATTTTTTAAAAGCTTAAAAATGCCTAAAATTGAACAATTAGTCTTTTAATGCATATTTGAGCATAATTTGTTGAGAAATGACAAAACAAACCATATTATGACATGTCCAAAATTTGACCTCCCGAAAAAAAAGTCATACTATAGTATGTCGTTTTTTTTCCCCGAAAACGGGCGAAAATTTTAAAAATGCCTCAAATTCATAGAATAGCTTTATTTTAGTAAAACCCATTTTTTTGACATTTCCAAAAATTGAAAAGTGGCGATATTGGTCAAAAATGAAAATTTTTAAAATGCTTAAAAATGCTTAAAATGGACAGATTATAACCCATATTGTGACATGTCCAAAATTTGACCCGAAAGAAAAAAGTCATACTATAGGCTTATGTTTTCTGAAATTCATAGAACAGCTTTATTTTAGTCTGCTGATACGTGTCAGTGGGCGGATTTTTGAAAATGGACAGAAAAACATTTTTTTGATATATCCTAAATTGGCTTACATTGCTTTCAGGTATGTACGGATTGGCGCCTGTTTTCAAAACTGTAATTAAAGGAAAACTCCTGAGTTATCAGAACATGGTTTTGAGGTGATGACAGAATTGTCTGTAATGTTGCAATCAGACCCAAACGTCATGGCTTTGTTTCACCCATAGGTTGTAGCCCTCTTTGCATTGAGTACAAATGACTCTCCATCCATCCTTTCTAATGCAGAGACACAGAAGAAACATCCGTCTCTTCAGGAAATGAAAACTTTGGCAGTCAGGTGGTTCTCGCTGAATGCTGTCACGGTCTGCTTTGTTCACATTCAAATATTCAAAGTCAGTCAAAGCGATTGCAGATGAATACGATGGCAGGGCTGGAGGCTGCGGCGCGTCACGTCTAATAAGAGCCTGTCAGGATATCATAGAAAGTCTATTGATCATCCACATCTGGCCCAGTTTCTCTCCTCAGCCCAGATTAAGGATTTCACAGCATGGTCGAGGCAAAATGAATCACAAAAACACAGAAATAGTGGGACACGGGGAGTTGGGGGAATTTATAATTAGATGTAATTTTTCTGTGTTATGCAATCCGTTTTTTTTTTTTTTTTTTTAGTTATTTCAAGGAACTGTGTGTCATAGTGGTGTAACATAAGCTTTAATAAGAAACAGCATTCATGTAGGTCTGCATTTACATAACACTGAATATTTTAACTTCAGCTTTCTTCTAAAACCTGAACTTTAACACCGCAACAGGGAAAGGCTTCTGCTTTACAGTCTGTGTTAATGGTGAAACACATTAGATGTGTTGTTCTCAAATGTAACTTTCAGTTTCTTCAAGTGGAAAATAAAAGCAGCTACAGTGCGCTCTTGCTGTTAGGACCTGTATTTTCTCATAACCAGGCTCTGAGGGGATAACCGAGCCTCGAGCTGTTGAACAGCTGATTGTGAATGCATGTTTTTTTAATAAAGGCCAGCTGCCTGCTCGACTGATTATCCGCAGTCTCTATCCACAGTGATAAACAAGCACATTAGAGACCAGCGCATCTGTTGACACCTCCTCATATACAAGGTCTTTTCAAGAATTCATTTATGCCTAGTGTTTTTTTCTAAATGGGCCTGGCACTTGTGGATGGTTGTGCCTCTGGGCGGCATGCCCTCTCCAATTTAAATCTGTTTGCCTAATTGATAAATGCTATCGCTTAACAAGTTGTGACACAAAATTAATAGCGCCGGTCAGAGCGGGTGTGTGAAGGTCGCGGTGGAAGCTGATGGTTGATGGTTTAATTGGTTTTTACTCGGCTCTCCAGTCGTTTCTAACCAGACGCAGCATCCTGAAACCACCCTGATGGCTAATCCTGCCACACTCACTGCCACTTCATTCATCTCTAAATGACCAAAAGACTGTCCTGCTGTCTATAGAGTTACTATGATAAAGACAAAGCCTCCCTGGATGCTCTCATAGTTATACACGGAATGAGTAATCTGATGCTAAAGGCATTTAACTCTATCACTTTGCAATCGTTGCATTCAGTCAACTTTATTGATTTCCCACATTACCCACAATACCTTTTAGGAAAACCCTTGAGAGGAGGCATTATCAGGTGTTCAGGTGTGTGTGTGTGTGTGTGTGTGTGTTGATTTATAGAGTGATGGCTTATAACAGCTTATAAGCAAAATACTAGATCCTAACCCAGATGGGATTTGTGAGACTAATTGCGATGCTGATTCTATGGGGATATTTTTACCTATATGGTGGCAGATACAGTGAATCTTTGACCTGGAATGGAAATAGACTTTTTAATAAAGGTTTGGCAGCAATTTAGCATTAATTGGGGTATGATAAGCTGCAGATGGCTGATTTATTATAGAAATAGCAATATTAAAGAGCAAGATCTCCAACCTAAAAGACAGAATAGATCTTTCATCAGCACAAACCATAACAACTTGTATGAGAGTTTCTCAAAAGTGGAACAATGGAGTGTTTAAAAAAAACACACACACGTCGCTATAGGTGTGCTTTGTAGTTATAGCTGTGAATTTATGCTACAAAACCAGTGACCTAGGTTACGGGCAAACACTTTCTCATTGGGCGTGATAAAAGACAGTTTAAACAATAATAAAATGTAAGTTAATGGCAGAAGTGAAGTTTCATTAAAGTTGTTTACTTTTGTTTTTTTCTACTTTTGTGAACTCCGGCTTTGTTCGGCCATTCTGTAAAGAGTCATTTACTATATCTACTTAACTTTATACATCCAACAACCAAACCTTGAATAATCATTTCATTAAGGTCACCACACTTTGAGTAAACGCATATAAGTAAATTCCTGTCCATTGAAATAGATGATAAATAATAAAAGAAAAAAGGTCAAACATTTACAAATACCAATATTTCACCAGATACTGATGAGACTAAATGAGAATAAAAAGAAGGGGAATTGTTTGTGAGCAGTGATGGACTTCTATAGCACTTTGTGAGTTTTTCTTTTGTACTACTATAAATATCGCATTGATAATTACTTTCCATCGGGCAAGAAGTATCTGAAAGTGAGTGAGACTTTATTCACTTTCTTTCTTAAAGTAAAATAGCAAACATACTCCAGCTCCCTCACTTGGCTGTTAATGTACACGCTGCTTTACAGCTCTCTGTGTATCTTTATTAGATCTCTCGCAGCGCCGTCTCATCTTTTCCACCTTATTCATCCTTTCAGAAGCTCCATGAAAAATTCATACTTGGGGATGGTGAACTGCCCACTCTTATTTCAAAAAAATCATTCATTTTCAGATCTATTGGTATATTCAGACTACCTCTTTAGATCTGAATCTGCACTTTACAAAGAGGAGGGGAAAGTTTTATCGGTGGTGAGATAAAAAGGTCCAAGTTGGCAATTTATTCATATGCTGGCGCGGCTTCTCCTACAGCCGAATCTGAGCATCAATACATTAAACGCCTTTAGCGATGCTAACTACCCTTTTTGCCATTAGCAGAAAACAATATTCCAGTTTCTGCTACACTCTCCCGCTGACTTTCCTAATTTTACAGCTGCTTGAACATGGAATAATGTAATTCGTGTTTGTGATCGTAATTATTGATTTCTTTCATTGTTCATGCTTTAAATTAGTGTAACTTCCAAAACTAACAGATGAATTTTAATCAGATCAAACTTCACATCAGCAAAAAAAAAAAAAAAACAAGCATGCAGGGTCACAGGGTCGTCGAAATACATTAAATAAACACACACATGCTGGCACACACACACACACACACACACACACACACACACACACACACACACACACACACACACACACACACACACA
>JAOWBC010000001.1:3433218-3447947 GCA_028566105.1 Hypoplectrus providencianus
GCTTCAGCTCTCATACTGATTTGTTGCCACATCTCTAATTAGAGAGGTGATAATTATCTGAGCCTTCCGCACACGCATGCACGCACACACACACACACACACACACACACACACACAGCTGAGCAGCAGATCAGAGCCAAGTACTAAACAAAGTCCAGCTCCAAGCTTCTCGTTGCTGAGGAGATTTTGTTTTTCATATCATAACGAACCTGTTTCACCACATTCAGAGATTTAATATGAAGGTCAGCTCTGATTTCTGCTGCATGGAGCTTGCACGTTACGGAAGCAGAACCATGGATTTAAAAAAATAAATAAATAAATACACTGTTTTCTCGTGATAACAAAGGAATTCATTTTTAATGAGTTCATCTTGATTTCAACTAAGGTAACATAGATCTCGGCTAACTTCAATTTAGTCATTCAAATTTAATTAAAAGAGAAAATAGTATAGGATTTTATAATAATTTGATAAGGTAACAGTATAGTTTTCAAATATAGTAGAAAACATAAAGTATGATGTAAGTCATTAAAAACTCACAGCATGTCATCACATTTGCATAATAAAGGGCACAGGATAGTCAAATTTAATGGAAAACTGGAGAAATAATATGAAGTATGTTGAAAAAAATGTAATAAAAAAGACAAATAGTATATTAAAATTTCATTTAAAAAATGTCAAAGTAATGTATGTCGTCTTAATATCATGAAAAAGGTCATAGTGTCGTATAATGTTAAAATGTATTTAAAAAAGTCACTGGATAGTATGCCGTCCAAATTCCATAAAAAAAAGCTCATAGTATAATATATCATATACAGATATATAGTATTGGACTGCTAAATTAACACTGAAATTATAAAGTAAACGTCTTTGTTATGTCGATGTATTGAGTCATTATCACGAGGTAACAGAGCATAAAATTAAATAATATCTGGCCGTACTTGGCCTCCGTAGCATGTGAATGTGCATATGTGTTGATTTGTGTGCACACACCATGCAGCGACACTGCTGGCAGCCGTACAGCCAGGACGCTCCGCTGCGGTACAGCGTGCGTCCGCTCTGGTCCAAACACTGGCTGCTGGGCCTGTTGTCACAGCCGGGGCAGCAGAACAGGTCCTCGTCCGGGTCTCCGCAGTCACAGGGTCTCCTTCTGCAGTACGTCTGCCCGTCCTGCACAACAGACGTCACAGCGTCAAAGGCAGACTCATGTCCCCATACTGGCCCTGGCACCCTGTCTGCAGCCGGCCTCCAGGAAATACAGCCTCACATCCTGGGCAATAAAGGACTTTTCTGGCTTCTTTCTCAGTGAATAGGGGGGTCAACGGCTGCTGAGACAGAAATCCTTCAGCAGTCTGGTTACAGTGAAGGGTTTGAGGAGTCCCTGATGCCCTGGACGTCATTTCATCTCAAGAAAACAATCCTGGAGACAACACTGAAGGTCTGACATTATTTTGATTTTTTGCTCTACGGCTGTTGCAATTGCAAACATATTGAGACTAGAATAAAATAAAGCAAATATAGCACATCATGATTCAAAGAACCCTATCATCGACATATCCCAAACAGTGGAAAATGATAAAGGTGCATATCTGAAACCTTTCTCTGACAACTTTAGGGAGAACGAGTTCATTTTTCACGGTGGCTCATTCAAACAGATAATTCAAAATCAGAATCTTGGTTAAAATCATTATATTATATATATTAATATACATATATAAACAAATTATTATAGTATGACGTCAAAATGATATGGTAAAACATCATAGTAAAGAATGTCTTCAGTGTCATGAAAACATCGTAGAGTAGTATAATATAAAAAAAAAGTGAAATATGTAATATAGTTTGACATACAATCATAAAATACATCATAGTAAGTATCATATGGGAATATAACATAAAAGTTTACTTCAAAAGTTAAAACATCAGAAGTTCAGACTCTTCATATCCTGGACACAACCTGCTCCAGAACTCAGACTACTTTTTTATAATTTATTCAATAAGCAGGCCTCCATATTATCTGTCTCAGTCAATAGAAATCCTACATGCTGCATATATACTTAAAGTGTTAAATGTCTGTCTGGGCCAGAATGCAAAGTGAAATTTAGAGGAATGTGTCAGATGTGAGAGCGTCCCGTGCTGCCGTGTCCCTGGCTCTCCGTCTCCACCCAGAGAGAACTTTATGGTCCATTTTACTCACCACAGCCAGCACTGTCTGGCCCGGGGACGACATTGTAATGGAGATGTAAAAATGTTACATAAAATGGCTGTTAGAAAATGTATGGGGGCCATAAAATCATTCCGCATACCATTAAAAGGGCAATACAGAGCCAATGTTTTATCGATGCATATTGTCCTGCTACAGTAACCGCCGCGTCCCAGGGTACCCATACCGATGGCCTTGGTCTTTACAGTTATGGCCCTTGACTTGCTGGGAAATTACTGCCAATTGTACCGTGCCGGCAGGACGTATGAAGGCAAACTGTTCATTTTAATGCCAGGAACAAGGCCGGGCATGAATGCTAATGCTGCGCTGTTGTGCCAACCAAAACAACATCATTACACAGCTTTTATCTCAACTCTGATGAGAAAAACTTTATGACGAGCTTGACGTTCTCCTTAAGTAATAGATAGGACTTGTTTTCAACAAAGGCCACGGATGAGGCATTTCTCTCCAGGGTACATTTTTCTATGGGTAATTTAATTTTAGAACACTTTGGTCCTTGTGGAACTCTAAAGTCTAATTCTCTTATTTAACTGGATTTTTTTCTGCTGTTATCCTTCATATTAAACTTTGGTGAAAGTTGGTTATTGGAGATATTTGCTCTTAATGTTCCACCTTTGCAGTCCTGTTCTGGGGACTCTTTCCTGCTCTGTCATCTTCCTCTCTGTCTTTTTCCACTTGCCCCGTCTGGCATCCACAAATTTCAATCACCTCGAACCAATCACCCAGCCCCTCAGTTCCATCTGTGTTTACCCCCAGTCTATACCTCCTGACCCTGATTACCTTCACACCATAATACCTTTCTGGCTGGCTCTCAGTCACCATACAGGCCACTGGTTTTCAGCCTTCATCCCTGGTGTCTTCATGTCCTGGGTCTATTTTTACTCTTCAGTCTGAATCATGAAATTCCCTTGGGAATGTATGAAATATCTATATATATATCTTAGCAGCTAACATAAGGTAGATATTAAATGCTGCATTTCATGTGTATATAGCTGGTTGCGTAGCTAATTCTTCAGTTTTTCGTCACTTCTCCAGAGTATGGGAAGCATGTTGTCATTGTTGGGGAAATATCGATCTGCACACGGTGATCATGTGCATAATGATATGCTTGGAAAACACAAAAAATAACTATGAATGGGAAATGTGGCAGCTGAAACACCTCCAGTGTCTTTAAATATGTCTCATGCACTGAAACAAAGTTTAGTTTTTGTAACATATCACTAAATGTTAACATGCTGTTCATCACCAAATGTTGGCTGTTACACTTCACACATATTGTGACAGATCTCTCTTCAATTTAAGGGTCAAAATAAGGTTTAGTTTATCTGTTAGATTCATGCTAGATAATCTGATTAAACTGGCATATCACCCAATTGTGTTCAGCCTTTTAAAGTCTATGTAAGGGGCGAGCTGTGTTCCCAAATCTCAGGTCATAACCAACCAATAAACTATGGGAAATGCGTGAATGTCACTGTAGTTTTAGAGGGACTTTTTTTTTTGCCAGAGTGAGAGCAAAATAAGGAATTGGAAGAAAGAAATATGGAATTCAAAGCCCAGCTCTGTCTCCATTTCCCTTCGCAGAATATTTCTTCGCCTTATTGGAAAAACATCCAACTCATCCTGCCTCTCTTCCCTTTCTCTTTGTCTTTTGTCTTTCTGGTCTGTCCTCTCTCTGTTAGCGGTTTCTGAGCCTTCAGTCACTAGCCATGCTGTGTGTCTGCCTTCATGTACAGCCCTATTATTATAGTGGCTGTAAAAACCCAGAGAGTCTGGGCTCCCCCCGGTGCTCATAGGTGTTCTGGATTATTAGATGTATTCCATACAGGTAAAACGATAACAACTAACAAGTTAACGACTTAAACTGACGGCACTTATGTAAGAAAAAAAAAAAAAAACATCTGGGATTTTTGAGGAATTAAGTGCTTTGATGCTTGCTTTTGTTGAAGCTGAAGAAGAAATAACAGATCATCTGTTTCTTTAAACTTCCTGAGAGCTTTTTGGATGATTGATAAATGATACTCCAGCTACTTTGGGGACTTGAAAGGTGGCAGTTAAAAGCTTGTACGTGAGTCTTTTGTAGAAAAAAAAGACATTCATTATCAAAGGTAATCTGTGATAGTCTACGTATATTAAGAGCCTGATGGAAAACCTGATAACCTGAAGTGCTATGAACGTGTTTCTCATCTTCTGTACCTTGCAGGAGCAGATAGCGCAGCGGTCAAAGCTCGGCTTCCAATCCTCTCCGTTGCGTCTGATCCCCTCCTCCTGTGGGCAGTCGCCCCCGCAGCCCGGACCAGACGTGCACACACAGTCGTAGCCTCCTGGGAGGTTCACACACACGCTGTCATTCCAGCAGGTGTGTGTCTGCAAAATGCACTCATCGATGTCTGGAAGACAAAGAGTAAGACATTGTCAATGTATGACATGTCGCAGTCCTGTCAGCCTATAGGTGGGGGGGGGGGTAACATAGCAAAGCAAAGATGACAACAAGTATATGGTTTCATATAACAGCAGGATATGAACCCCACTCTCCTTGCTAAAAGTTTGCTGTTTGATGGAAGCTAACACTTTAACTCCCTCCCACCCCAAGTGTGATATCCACTATTTAAATTATTTTTCTTTAAACCCTTTATCTAACATTTTGCAGTGTAGTTTAGTTGGTTCACAGTTATGTAAAGAAACAATTAACATCATTAACATTATATCAGTATAATAATATGTATCATGCATTTTATTCATAATAATATTATGTCTATAATGAGAATTTTATTTATGACAGCTTATTAGTTAAAGCCTCTAAATAAATTGCATCATTCTTATTTATAATCAATTTAAGACATCAAATAATGGTTATGAAATTCTTTGTAAAATATAAAGACTGACAATAGAGCATAGTTTTTTTCCCCTTAAATTAAAACCACCAATTAAACTCTGCAGTAAAGTCAGCAAGATTTACCGAGGTAAGACCAGTCTGCCTAAAAATTTAACTCACGTAGAAATGACAGAAACTGCAGTTCCTCAATTGGCCACATGAGGCTGGCTCCAAAAGCGAGTCAAGACCCACAGAACCCCCTGCTGAAACGCCAACTTAGCAGCAGGAATAAACATATTCACAGCCTTTGGCTCAAATTTCCCTGTGCAGTTTCCTCAAACGTCTCTTCAGGTTGTTTGTTTTATTTTTAAAGTATTCCCTGATAGACAACCCTGTCTCCTAACATGAAATCCATGGCTCCCAGATGTGTTTTGTTGGAATATCAAGTAAATAAACTACATACATTTTTGATGAATCATACTTCATGTCTGGATGAGGCTGACTGTTAATGTTTGACTTGTTGTTGCTACAACAATAATTGATGCACCCACTCCCAGCTCTGTTTACCTATATTAACTTTTTGCTAAATATGACGCACAGTTACTTTTAATTACATTTTCCATTTTCTCACATTGCTACGAGGCTCAGGCAGATATCGAGTGTAAGGTTTGTAATAATTTCTGTTGTGCATAAATTAATATTCCAGCCCTTGAGCCATGCTTTGAAATTAATTGCATTTGCAGTGAAATGACTGGTTGCTGTGGTCAGTTGGGGAGGAGCTCCCAGAGAGTTAACACATCCGGCTTCAAGCTATGTTTTCCTACGGAGGTTCCTTTCAATCTACTGAATCATAAATTTTATTAATTAAATGACATAAATGCACTCATATGCATACATTTTACACACATGCCTGTGAGCAGTTCAATGTAAATTGAAGTGAACATATGTGACATGTGGATAAACAGATTATTTCAAGTTTTGGCTTTTAATTGCAACATATTAAAAGGAGGACATTAAGTCATATTTTACTCACTGTTTATACATATATCTTACATATGCCATGCATATAACTATACCTTGCAAAGAATCACATCAGTAAAAGTCTATATGTCCTCTTTGTGGACTCAGTTGAATCATCATAGAAATGAAACACCGTTTTGACACATCTGTTTCGACAGCTTATTTCCAACTTTTCCTCTCTTCAAATCAAAGGAACCAACATGAACAAAGAGGACGGACCACATCTACTTTCCTTTTATCGGTGTGGCTCAGGAAACACAGCGTCAAAAGTCTGTCCCAACCTTGATCAAACCGTGACATTTAACTCTCTTTATCCTCACTAAATGTGAGAGAAAGGACCAAAGTCCCTTCGACAGTGGCTCTGCTCTCCCCTGCCAGCCAGACATCGATCACGCCCACACGGCACTGACAGCAGACCACCGGAGTGGAGCACGAACAAAGAGAACCAGTACAAAACTGAAACTTTATAAATAGAAATATATATATACAGTATATATGTGTGTGTGTGTCTGTGTTTGTTTAAAAAGACTGTGTCTCATTCAGTAATATCATCTGAAATTTATACAGTGGAACCTCTAGATACTAGTGTCCTAAGATACGTGTTTTCCAAGATATGAGCTGAGCTCGATCGGTATTTTCGTCTCTAGATACGAGCAAAAATCCAAGATACGAGCCGAGTATAGCCGACCGAGACGTTGGGGACGCTTCGTATGGCCTAGCCGAGCCGAGTAAAGCCGATCAAATACGAGCGCCTTCGGGGACGCCGATGTTGGCGTCAGTTCGTGCTTCCTCTCATACCGAACGGATTAATTGTATTTTAGTTCATTCTTATGGAATTTCGTGTTTCTAGATACGAGCAACTCTAGATACGAGCTCGCTTCTGGAAGGGATTAAATTCGTATCTAGCGGTTCCACTGTACTTAGATTTGTTCTTAACCCTCTGAACCCCAAATGTGCTTTAAATTTTATCGATTGCCAAAAATACAAAGTCAAAGCCTCTAGGCCAAGCTGCTCACACTGTAAACACCATGAGGCATAAAGTTTAGTTCTTCAGTGGAGAATGATGAGTGGTATCCAGCAGGCCGCCCTTCTCTGACAGGATGCTGTGGCAACAACAGCACCAACAATAAAATGTGACAGTGCTGAACACACACTCTAATTGGATGCAGTATCAAGTTTGCTGGATTTGGAAAGAGAGGGGAAACAGCTCAGCCTGGAATTTATTGTGCCTGCGACGGATTATTTGCATACACTAAATGAAATCCCCATCAGCCAGTCAGACTCACTGTACCTCCGCTGGTAAAAGATTAATGCTCTTCATGGTACATTCACCACATTCAGCCACAAGCTGCTGCTGCTCGCAGATGAGGCGTACTCTTATACATGTACGCTGTGAAACACGCTCTTACAACCAAACACAAAAGCCCTTCAGAGGAACCGGCTGAGCACAGCCGACCGTATGAAAAACTTACACTCACACCTACATGTGCTGTCACACACGGGAGCACTAATCCCACAGTGCATGTACACGACAGCGCGCACTCACGCACGGGCAAATAAATCCCCCTGACAGATGTTGGTAATTAGAAGGCATCAGAAAGCTCAGTATTTGAGTATTTAAATCATATTTCTTTGCTGTCTCCAGGCAGCCCATATGGAAAGGTCATGTACACGAGAGCGAGGGGGAGAAATGATGCACACACGCTGTCGTGCAGGGAGACGGTGGGAGTTTATGGTGTATTATCCTCATCTTTATGCACAATCTGTTTATTAAAGCCACCTGTCTTTCCCCACAGCATTAGGTATAATAAACGTCTTTTGAGACGCAGCCCGTGAAGCTCTCAGTCAGAGCAATAAAGGAAAAGGGACTGCTGCTTGCAGCTGTTCAGCTCCCCCGCCACAACAACGCGCAGTGCATAGCAACATGATACATGAATCAAAATGTACTGCAACTGAGAGAAAACACAACAAAATCCACCACGAGAACATTTGAAGTCACCTAAAAGCAGCATAGTGTTGCAACAACTGAACATAACATAAATCCTATGCATTGCACTGAAATATTATGACATGATGCATAGTAAAGCAATGTATTGTAAGAATCCTTATGTGTTTCAGTGTAAATAAAACAAAGCAAAGCCTGTGTTTTCACCAGTTTGGATCAGCAGAAGTAAACAGTAGCAGCAGGACAGGTGACTGCACTGAATACCTGATGCTCATGTTGGTTATCAAACACTAATACATGCTGGACTCCTTCCTCTCAATCCCAACCAGTCCCATATGATGCAGATAACTTTTGGGTGCTCAGGCAATTTATATTTGCAGAAATGCGCCAAATGGTTGAAAGTTAGGCGCATGAACCGGAACAGAACCAGTTTCATGTTGTCGCAAATTGTGTAGGTTGTAATGGTGTTACAGAGCTGTGATTTTAAGCTGTTTGCAAGTATTAATGTGATTTTGGAGTTCTCTTTTTTACTCAGCTCTCAATTCCAGTTATAAACCTTTAAAAACTTCATTTTCAGAATAGATTTGCATGAGTTTTCCAGCCCTTAATCTCATGTGTACCCCATGTTTTTGCTTGCAAGTACATATTTTCAACATGTGGAGATAAAACCCCAAAACCAAACTTAAAAAATAATAACCAGACTTGTTTGAAGTGTCACTATTCAAAGACTCATTGCTATATCCTTGAGTGCACTTAGTCAGTTCACAGATAAAAGACTTTTTTAGATGCATGTGTCACCCTGCAGGACGCCATTAGCACCGCCAGTTACTCCTAGTGCCAAACACAAATTAGCACCTCTGCTACCACAAAGTGCTCTGATTATAAAAAAAAACAAAAAAAAACAAAAAACACAGCACATCTTTTCACTGGAAGGACCTTTTCACAGGGCACACGCCAACCAACACTGAATAATTCCCCCAAATGCACTTCCCCGGGAAAACACCGGATATCAACACTATTTTCATCAACCCGAGCTTCTGGTTTTTACAGGAAACAGCAAGTGAAGGAGGCTTCTGCAATTAAATTTGTGTCTGAAAGTTTTCCTCAAATCCTACATACTTTTTTGAACTATCTCTGTAACAGAAAAGAAACTATTATCAGCAATTAAGTACACAATGCTGCTTATATACACAGACACAGACCCTGTCTGCTTTCTCAAAACATGATCCCCTTCTGGCTGACTAATTCTCATCCCCGGTGCTTTCTTCTGTCTCCTTCATGGCCGTCTCATACTCTGGGCCAACATGCAGCCATTGATGCCGTTAACTGACTGGCGCTGCTGCTCTCCGCTTTGATCCGGCTCTCCTCTTACAAAACGCTACTTTCTTTTTGGTTGACTCATGAGAGGATGTCGGAGGGATATTGTGGAAGGGGAAAAAATCCTGTTAAATTGTCATTCGTACTTATTTCCCCTGCCGGCTTCCAGCCTAATGCTGCAAAGTGGAGGGAGAGAAGGTGGCGGGTATACCGTCACAGCTACATGCAGTTGTGTGGTTAGGGAGGGGCAGATGTACACACCAATGTACACTTTATAACACATATTTATGCTGCAAAGCAGTTTCACAATGCCCTCTCTCACTGACATGCAAAATTAGTGCTTTCAATAATGCAAATGTCATATTGCAAGTCATATATTTTGTCATTGATATGTTTGTTCAAAGCCTCTGATCTCAAAACAAAGAAATCCATGTCCAGTTGCATGTTAAACTAATTCAGATATATGATATGTGTCAATTTATTTTGTTTTTTTAGGACAAAATGATGCAATCCATGTGAAAATTGGTGCAATCTCTGTGCTACTTTTAGCCCATTCGTGTCAAGGTGGTGTGCTTTAATATCTACAACAACAACATCCAAACTTTTATACACATTCTTCACATAGAATCTGAGCAGGAATTAAAAAAAAAAAAAATCTTTATTGTGCTTAATTGATTAGGAAAAGCTTATCAATAACAGCAAAATGTGATGATAAAAAGAGGCACCGTGGATAAATAAACGGCAGACGTATGTGAAGCGTGAGACTTCAGAGTCTTCACACAAGAAAGAAGAACTGTCAGCAGATGAAAACCGCAGCTCAGCGTGGGCTGAAATCCTACATAACACAAACTTAAATGCCATATTGAAGCAAACAACTAAAGGATGGGAAAAAAAAAAAACAACCACCTAGACTTAATAAAATAGAAAAGTATGGCTCAAGAAGTACAACAAAGGGAAAGCGACAGGCTATATGGCACAGAGAAGCTTAAACTGGCTGGATTTTAGATTGTTTTTCTTTCTACCTATGAAACTGTCCCACCACTGATATTTTTTCCCTTGAACTACTTGACACTTCCTCCGTCTGAAGGATGAACTCTTGGCTGTAGTTTGTGACAAATATTTCACTCCTGAACCACATTTAAGTTCATGTCCAGTAACTCAGCAATGAAAGAAGTTAATTAATAGAAACAAATCCCATTTTACAGCAGCGGTTATAATGGCTTAATAGGTGACACTGAATTAATCCATTTAAATCACTAATTGGATGAGGAACACAAAGTACAAGTTACTTTGAGAGAGGATAGAAAATCATAAGGGATAACATATGAAACAGTGTGTCAGCTGGGGACTCTACCTTTCCAGATGTTGGGACTGATCTGCAGCCTGCTGTAGACTGGTCTCCCCTCAATAACCACGATAAATGGCATTTGGACAGGCAGCATATTTACATGTCAGACTGTCCTCTGACCTCTGCTGACGTAGACGTTTTAATTCACGTGATGCAGAGTTTAGATGACAGGCAGGAGGGAGGGGAAGTGGTGATTTATAAAGAGATTTTTTGTTCATTATTGACTTTATTGATAGCGTTAGATTACATCGTGAAAGACAAACCTGGGCTGCATGCTTACAGAAACCAATGTCTTAAGGAAATGTGCCACTGGTGCTTTTTAACATAACCTTAATGTTTTTTGTTTTTTTCTTTTTTGATGCCGAACCAGGACTTTGTTTTGCCCTTAACCTAGATCAGTTGTTTCACACATAATTTCACAGAAACTGCAGCCTTGAACTGTATATTTATGGATAATGACGTGCTATTTGTAGAAACTTTGACAAAACTTAATATGTGTCCTCTTGGGTGGTATTGACAGTCTATTCAGATCTTACTGGCTGATGAATAAAGTCTGATATAAATGTTACATCTGTCTATCACTTTGTGTAAGAACTGAGTCTGAGTGAAGTCAGTCCTAAAATGAGCTGAGTTCCTACTGTACATTTCCCCTCGAAGCGAATGAATCAGACCAAACTGCTGACGCTGCGTTTCCATTTAAAGGTTAAGTGAAAGCAAAAGTGTTTCACTCAGTTAAGCATTCCTGTTTACTGCGTCCATTATAACTTTTCACCCGTGCACAGGTGGAAATAAAGCAGCGACTTGGATTCGTTGAGTGGTATTAAGATGATTTTGAGCTCCTGCTTCCATTCAGGGAGAATGTCACCTGAAAATGCTGAACCCCTAAAAATCCTGACGTCCAGGTGATGTCAGTGCCAGGAAGCGGTGAGCGGCTTGGTTTATTGCTATTAGCACGCTAACAGGCTAAAATAAGATGGATGCTCTGGTTAACCATGCAAGCGGGAAGCTATTTTAATGAAAAGTGACTTCCGAGGATACAAGCATATAAACGTCATTAAATAACAGATGCACTGCATATTGTGTAATTTAATCTGAAACGTGTGCAGGAATAATATCACAGCACTCACTCGCTCAGAGAAAAAAAAAAAAAACACATCTGAAACACGAAGGCCTGACACATATGGGCTAATTAGCACTCACTCTGTGGAGTTTTAGTGAACATTAAATATGCATCCTGTTTCAGATACTGTAAATGTTCTTGGAATCGGCAGCTGTCAGTACCTTCTCTGCAGAGCCGTCGTTTTAATCTCCTTCACTCGCAGGCTAATTGTAGGTTAGTTGCTGCTCTGTTCTCTCAAAAAGAGAAACAAAACCCATGAAGAAAACTGTGCAGTTACAGGGGGAGAGCTGTGGCGCAGCATGGGAACCAGTGTGAGCTTACAGTGAGTCTGGGGTTAGAAAAGGGAACATGGATGCTCTCACTGCTTTGTCATAGAGCCTATTTTAATCAGAGAAAGTTAATATTTATTTATTATATTTATGGATGTGTTTCCTGTCCTACAAAATCAAAAATCCTTATATTTATCTTACCTGAAGTGCTATTTATTGATCTAGACTTTTCGTGCATGAGTTGTTGAGTGTTGACTATATCAGCTGTAGAGATTTCCGTCTTCTCTCAGATTGAATGCATTTGCCAAAAAGTGCCTTCTCAGAAACTGAACAGCGATTTCTCTGTCCACAAATCACGACTCCATCATTCAAGAAATCCACAGACTGTTTTTTTTTTTGATAACCATGTTGGTATTAGCCCTAACCAACAAAATAGTCTGTGCATGGGTAAGGACAAGAAGAGGATGAATTCTGGATTTACCAAGAGCTTAGATCCAATAACACTGAAAAAATACAATTTAATTAAAATTAAATAAAAAAAATACAAGCTGAAAGAGCAGCAGCAAAGATATCTGGGTGTGGGAGTAGAAGCAGAAAAGGTAAAATTAGCTGAAATATTACTGAAGTTTATCTTAATAATATATATTAAAGTACATACAAATTAATTAAATTTATACCAATAAAATCCATCAGCAATTATAATTGAATGATATCATACTATACTACACTGCATTAAATAGTGCATTTTTCAAAATGAGTACTTTTACTTGTGGTACTTTAATTTTACGCAGATACTTTAGTATGACAATAGTAACATTTGGAAAGCCTGACTTTTAGTGCATAAAGAGTTTTTCTGCACTTTAGTATTGCACTTTGATGCGAAAATACGTAGAAGATCACAGGCCACTGAATAAAACTCATTAATTAATATGTGTTACAGGATGCAAATAGAAAGTACTGCACACAGGCTGTAACCCTGCACAGGTGTTGAAGAATTACAGCATTAACGTTTCAAATTACAGAGGAAGTTGAATGTGTGGTTGTCTATACAAACAGAGCAGATGTTAGCTGCTAAATAATTCATTGCACTGTTAAGTCTTTCACTGTACTTTTCTGCTCTGTGCATCATCAAAAGCACAAGCTCGTGTTTCTTTTTTTTTTCTGCACATGAGAAAGGCTGTGCACGTGACACCGACATCATATTAACTTCACATCAAGGGGCTGTGTGCGTTTCACACCCCATGGTAAGATCCTGAGCTGTGAAGGTGAGAAAACTTCTGATTAGCCTCCTTTTCAGCCTGCTGGATGACACATGCACCCACAGTCTGCCTCTGTTTTCAAAGAGGAGGCAAATAATGACAATAAAGAGATTGTGTAAGAGATACAACGGCGTGAAAGCCGGAGCCACGCGCTGACAGTATTTTGAATTCCTGATCACAGAGAGGAGAGGAAGTCTGCTGCAGCCTGTGCATACAGAGGTGGAGGTGCTTGTTATTTCAAGCAGTGATGAGGATGTTTTCATTCAGTGTATGCTCACCAATGCAGGAGCTCCCATCGAGCAGGTAGGAGCCATTGTCATGGAAACCACTTCTGCATTCACAGTGGTACCAGCCGGGCAGGTTGACACAGCGGGAGTGGTTGTGGCACTCAATCAGGCCCTCTGCACACTCGTCAATATCTGAAGACACAAACACACAGCGAGAACATCAGACGACATTATTATCCGAGCAACAAACCCAAACCTGAAACTTCAGCTCATTTGTGTCTTGTTTCGCTCGTCCTTTGATCCGCGCTGCTTGCAGCAGCGGAGGTTGATCTAATCAGAGCAAAGCGCCACCACCGCAGCAGAGCTGGGTCAGCGGCTGCCCACATCAGACAGCCAGCATCTCTGCAGCCCGTCTGCCACCGCGGGGATCAGAGTCTTGTGGAAATCACACCATTTGGAAGCAGAGTTGTTTCCTTCGTGCACTTCTCTATTTCTTCTCGTCGCTCGTTCTGCTGTTTCTACTCGGCGTGATTTGTTTCTGATGTGCGGCGTGCATACACATGCCCGGCCCAGAGGCGGTAGGTCTGTGCTCCTTCTCGGGGGAGTAAATCTCCCTCATCCATTATGCATGGTGTGAGCTCTGCTCCTCATCTGCAGCTCTCTTGCTTCTGGCTGTAAGACCCGACCTGTGCACACACCCTGATGGTTAAAGCGTGACCTTCAGTCACACCTTCAATCACCTAAATGCGGATCATAGCAAACAGGGGAAGGCAGCCGGGGACCCCTCTGTAAGTGCCATGTCTGTGTAAGTCACAGGGTCTCTGACAGGGGGAAAACACACATTTTTAAGCGGGTCAACAAGAAAAAGTGCAGCAGTTCGTTATTGCACCAGCAGGCATTATTCATGTTATGTAACATGTTGAAGAGGATTGCACAAGAGTTTGGTCAGTTTATGATGGGATTCATGCATTCTGACAAAGCAGGACCACTGATGGCACACGGCACTCAGAAAGTTAAGGCAAAAGTTTCTGAACTCTTATCATCAAAAGTTTCTGCAGAATAATTTTTGTTTTTCTGTTAATTTTCATTGTAATATGTTAGTCAGTAGACTATTTGTCATCTATCTATCTATCTATCTATCTATCTATCTATCTATCTATCTATCTATCTATCTATCTATCTATCTATCT
>JAOWBC010000001.1:3448039-3465451 GCA_028566105.1 Hypoplectrus providencianus
ATCTATCTATCTATCTATCTATCTATCTATCTATCTATCTATCTATCTATCTATCTATCTATCTATCTATCTATTTTATGCATAGAATTCACTGCAACTTGTCCCTTTTTTTTTTTTTTTTTAAATAAAAGATTTCAGCTTCTATTTTATGGCTGATATTTTTTTTATAATCTTTCATTCTAATCATCTACTTTTTTTTACAATGCATGTCTGAAAAATAGTTATAACAATAATGATCTAACAAAAATCTTTCTAGTGTACTTCATTATTATGTCTGAATCTGAATTACTGTGTCTTTTTATGATGAAAATCATGACAAAAAGCTGCTAGTTCAATGACAATATCTTTCTCTTTAGTCCGTACATGTCTTCCATTTAGATGTATTGGGATTAGTTTAGTTTCAACAGCATACATCATACAAACAGCTGCTGGAAGCTTTTTTCACAGCGCGTACAGTCTTTGTGCTCAGCTGCTAAACAGGACAAATCTCTTCACTGCCTACATTTACACCTGTCAGCCTGTGAGCTTGTTCCATCTAAAGGAAATTCTATTCATGCAGCTTACGCAGACAGATGCATCTTTTCAGCACGGCTAGATTGTGTCTCTCAATTGAAAACCAGTCCGTCTCCTGTCTTGTTTGCATTTATACTTGACTTGTACGATAGCAGTCAGCTATCTGACACTTAGAGCCGATAAATCAATAGATGGAAGGGATTTTAATCTCCTGATGAAACCGTTAAGAAAGTACATTCCTCAAAATCTCCACATTAATTTTTATAATTTTTTCCCTGTGTTATGTTCTCTATGAGGCGTTTTTTTCACAATGAAATTGATTTTTTATGAATATTTTAGTTAAAGGAAGAATATGTTGAGATCATTGCTTTAAGGGCTAAAAAGAATAGATGTGTCTGGTTTCGTAAATACCTTTTCTTTTTTGTTGTTGCTTGAGTGATTATAATATTTGCTATTTTGGAATGAAAAATTGAGGTTTAGACTTATTATGAACTGATAGAGTGAAGATGTTGCAGAATATTTAGAAAAATAAAAAGAAAGTTGATGTGTTGAACAACACTTTATATTTCATCTATTTATTACGGTAAATATTGCATTTTTTTAAAGATGGTTTTATTGTTTTGCATTCCTAGTTTTATTGTGATTTACGGTATAAATTCATGTGATTAACTGATGTGACTAAACTTTAGAAATCAGAAACAAACTTGACTCCACCGCAGTGGATGCACAGTCGAGCTTGGGAGAATAAACTACGTCATATTGTAGAATTGCCTCTTTATGTCTAATATATAGCACTTTGAATTGCCTTGTTGTTGAAATGTGGAACATTTCTATGGCAATAAAACCACTTTAGTGCAGGGTTGTGCAATTTAATTTTTATCCAGATAAATTTAAGCTGAAAAAAAAAACAACCTACCACACACTGCCGTTCCCCCAACACACAATGTCTTCTGTATCCACAGCTGAAACTATGAGAGCAGTTTACATACAACTCAACACAGAGTCACCGTCTCACCATCCACAACAACAACAACAGCCTTGGGATCTCGTGCTATAAACATTTTCTTCTTTCTCCAGCTCTGTTTTGAAAGTCCCGAGTTGATACCTTTGGCCCTGTCTCGAGATCACACACATATTTATCTCTATCCTGCTGCAAAGAGCGACCGGAGGCAGGCCGTTTAGCAGTTTGTGTTGTGCTTGTGTTGTTAGCTCGGTGCAGTGTAGGTAATAAGACGTGACAGCTGCCGGGAGGCCTGCCCTCTGTCAGCCTCTCAGGTCAGAGATCCGGTCAGAGCTACGCCAAAAGATTCTCTCGCTGACATCCCAGTGAAACATACGAGATTAAAGGTGACTGGTGGCTGAGAGCAGCTAACCCTTCCACAAAAGAGCAGCGGCGTGCAGGTGCGTGAGAGGGCGCGCGTGCACCCGCTCGGGCTGGTTATCCTGCATGATTTAATCCAGCAGCGACTGGATTCGTTCAGCAGAGATACAGTGCCCCCTTTTCAAATACTGACCCCGGTTCAGCTTTAAAGGATTCATTTATCGCTCTTACTTGGTTGCTTTGTGAAACGTTACTGTGGTCAAGCTTTCGGTGCACCGAACACAAAGTCACAAACTATTAGAACTATAAGAGGAACATTTAGGCTGCTGGCTATCGAAACCTGCACGTTGAATCAAATGACATTATGGCTGCTCTTCTGTCCACACATGAAGTGGACCGACTGGATAAAAAGTGTTTCCACTCTCGTGTTAATTATGCTAAATTATTTTTTTTCTGAAATATATATTTTTTAGAAGATTTCCTTAAATATATTTTATATGGTAGAAAGAAACAGGAATTACTGCTGAAATTTGAATTTCGGACGGAGTCTGAATGGATCACAGGTTACATTTTTTTTTTTCCATGAGAAAAATGTACTTAAACTACACGTCAATGTCAATATTTCTATGAAAATCTGTTCATTCTATGTGCAATTTGAGGTGAAAATGTTCTGACTAACTACATAAATTATATTATAATCGGTGGTCACATCACAAATTTACTGAAAATCTGTTTACGCAGATCTGAGAGGAGAGGTCAGGAGAGGGTCCAAGTACAGGTTACAAACATGTTCATCATGTTCAAAAAGTTTAATATGTAAAGCATGTTAGAGCCATTTATTCACCTACATGACATGTGTGAGCATTTGGGAAAGTTTGGGACCAGGGGGACCAGCACACACCATCTAGAAATGCGAACTGCAATAAATGTATAATAACACTTTTAATAAAAGAATCTTTGTCATATGAAATAGACATTGAACATGTCATGAGTGCAAAACGCTGTCTTTATTTAACCCTGCATCACTTTGGTGGCAACAGCTACGGTGCAACCACATAACTCTTAATACAGCGCACAATCCGACTAAAAGAAACTACTATTCCTGCACTGCAACCCTCACTGTCGCTGTACCTGCTCTTATTATTCCTTTACCATGCAAAGCAGGAAATGCACAAAGTGTGGTGCAAGTAATAGAATCCAAAGATTTCTCATCCATTCTTTCATCCATCCCTTTTTCATTTGCAGACATACATAGTTTGCACTTACACAAGTGTTTTCATACTCCAAACAACCTCCCAGTGCAAAGCCTTTCCTCCTGTTTTGCATGAACAAATAACTATGTTTGTGTTCTTGTGGAGAGAGCTTTGTGAGGAAGAAAGGCGATAATAACATCTACAGTGCACAGACAACAGGCGACAGTGCTGCCAGCCCTCCTAATAACAATAATTCTGCCCCTGCTCTCCAAACTATCTGTCCATAATTTATGAAAAGTGACTCATTCTAGGACGTTTTTCACTGCTACTGCAAAAAAAAAAAAAAAAGATTTCACTTTAATTGTGAGGTATATGAGGTGCTGAAACTCATATTCTTTCATCTTCGGAGAGAAATTCTCATTTTCTTGTCTGGAGAGATTGTGATTTTTAACATTTATTTCTGTGCTTCTTCCTTTTTTTCTTTGGTGTATTTTACAGGGGGCATTGTAATGTGCTTTTATTGTTTTGAATCTATACAACAAATAGACAAAAAGTTGCTGTAAAATGAAACTTCAAACTTTCAGCTTCAAAGGTGTGACCATATTGAAATCCAGGAAACTCAGGACAAGACAGAAACAATAAACAACACAGACAGAATACTAAGGATTCTTCTTGACAGCACAGCTGATCATGTGCTTTATCTTCTTATGAAACACTGGTCAGATTGTTAAAAAGCTGAGTGCATATCCTTGCAAAAAGGCCGCACTGGAAACTTGCTGATGTATTGATCACTGCCCGTACCAGCAGAATGAGAGCGGAGCTGATATTCCCATTCAGGTTAACATAACAGGACGCTTCTGTGGGCCGTTGCCATTGCAACAGGATCATTTCTGTACAAACGGCAGTATAAATTGACCTGCGGTGAGTCACAGACTCCATAAAAAGCGGTTTTGCAGTAACGAGCAGTGGAGTAGTACGGAGAATAGAGAGCCAGTCACTAAATGACTAAATCAGGATCAGAAACAGAAACACTTCGTTCCCCAGGGGGAACGGCTTTGTTACAGCCGCTGCTGTTGAAGAATAGAATGGAAAGTATTTGTGTTCATAAAATAAAGGTAGAAAGGCGAGCTGATATAAATGGAAATGTGGAAAATATGGTAAAATAGGCATGATTTGAAAGTAAAGTAAATTAAATCAAAATATACATGCATTATATGTAAAAACATTCTAACAAATTGAATGATTTCACATGATTTCTATCAAAGTGTCTATTGCTTCTGTCACACACTCTATAACTGAAGCATGAAAGCATGTTGCAGAATTATAAAACTACCTAAGAAGCCAGGGATCAACTAGTTAACTACTTTACTAATTCTTTCATGTTCTGTTGTTTTTTTTCAACATTTTAGGATGAAGGAGTAGTAAGAAAAGGTAAGACATTCTGCACAGTGAAGGAAAGTTTATCATTATGAATGTGAAATAAAACTGGAAATGATCAATTCCACAATTTCTTAATGAGCAGCTTAATGCTGCTTGGTCTTTTCTCTTTCTCTTTGCAATCAATGGAATAATTAAATGCATTAGACTCAGTAGGCAAGGCTGCTTGAATAACAATATTAAATGTATGACAGATTAAAATGTCCATAATGATGTGCAATTGCATACTTGTTAAATTAAAAAAATAAATAAAAATACAACATTTAAAAAACGACTGCCAAAAAAGCTTCCACAAAGTTGGAAAATATTGATGTCTATATTATAATTAAAATCTATTCTGGCTTAAAAGTTAAGCATCTTCCAACCTGTATATTTTTATATTATTCGATGCATTTCGCTCATTAGAGCTCAAAGACTGTTAATTATCTCACTGATCATTAAAGTTTCACACACTACCAGAGATGCATGCACCGGCACCTATTGGGTACATGTTTGTTTTTTTAATTAACTGCAATAAACTCATTAGCTTCCATATTTAGCAGCTTCATGTTGAACAAGCGTCTCTACGTCGAGGTGCTGAAATTAGGGAACGCAAAGAGAAAAACAGCAGCGGCAGGATGAAACCGTTACTCTTGGTGTTACAGGAGAAGTGCCATAACATTATGCACTTTTTCTTTTAAAACTTTTGCTTGAAAAAAAGACACATTCAGTGTTCCAATCATTTTCATAGCAAAGTAAGACGTCAAAAGTCAGATTCTAATACATGTAGAATAAAGTAATGTTTATAATATGTGAATATTTCTAATGCAATTTTGTACTTCACCTTACTATTTAGACAAGTTCTTGTATTGTATTTTAGACTAATCCAATGCTGTCAGAAACCAGACTCTTTAGGTTTAAAAGCTTTGAATACTGTTGTATTAATTGGATAATAAAATTTTTAAAAAGTGTAGCACCAGAATTGATTTGTGCAGCCACTGATTTTTTTCTTCTTCTCGGGCTTTTGTGAATTTTCAGGTTGTTTTTTCCTCAAAAAAATGACATATTCAGATTCAAAGATGTCAACAATCTGTCTGGGATACTATAATGCATATATTGTGTAAATATTTCTACAGCTATGCCCTTAATTTTGTATTTGAAATAATCAGTCATGCACTTCCTTTCTATTTAGACCATTTCCTGTCCTTGTCACAACTGAACCTCCCCACTGAACAGTAAAGTCTTATGTGAACATCTGCCCTGAGAGTGCTGTGGGATGGATGTGCATGTATTACACCAGGCGGAAAGGGTTCATCCTCTGGGCAATACAGTAAATTACAGTGTACCACCTTGCTGCCCAAAGGTGGCACTGCAGGAATGTTCACAGGTCACCAAACACATGAATATTCATCCTCTGGGAACCAGGAAGATTCACGGTGAATGTCAAGAAAATTCCAATTAGCACTTCCCTCCCATCCCTCCTTTCTATGGATTAGGATGTTATGGATTATATCAGATTGAACCACTCTGGTTGTCTTCCTTATGTTGCCAAATTTAGCCTGATATCTTTTGGATCATGCCTGTAAATGCATATAAAATTCTACAATTTTGCAAAGTAAATGTTAGCAGGTAAAAGTGGGAACCTGAGCTGAAAAGACTCTGACTGATCTGAGAGCGGTGATAATCCAATTGCACACAGAGAAACAGCTAATTCCACCAGGACTCTGAATCTCTTTTTATGGAGTGCACATGTTATCTAAAACCCCATTCATCACTCGCCTAGCAAGACCTTTTTATTTAGATGTAATAAAAGCTCATTTCATTCACACACAGTCAATAATTCCTGTTGCTCAATAGTCTTATAAAGCTATTTGTTAGCCGGTGTGTGTGTTTGTGTGTGTGAGCCGCCCTCCATTCTCTCATCTGTGCTGCTGAAATGGACAGGTGACCTTCCTGCGGTATAAAGTACAATATGCTCGAGTACACACACACAAATGTGCTCCATCAATCTTTGTTACAGCCACAGGAAGGAAAGCAGCCAGACAGCATATCACATTTCCCTCAGTTTCCCTCCATTACAATGCAAACGAGAGCACTTAGTACTTTCTGCAGGGCTTCACTTCTGCCCCGTCTGTGGATTTTTCCCAACGGGCATACGTGAAGACTTTATGACAGCCCGGACTGTGAAGAGCTGTGGGTTTTAGCTCAAGGAATAAATGGGAATTAATCTACACATAGTTAAAATAATCCCCGTGCTCTCTGGAGGATCCTCCGGCCTGCTGAGCTTTACATAATTACCCTTATCGCAGCCCTACTAACCTACTGAAACAACATCACTGAAAATGTCGCGAGGGGCATTTACAGTCATGTGTCTTCAGACGGAAACAACGTGCAATGTTTGTGTTTGTTGCTACCTGATAGTCTGTGACCAGTAACTGTGCATAAAATTAACAGCCTGATGGATTAAAGGAGCTGTTAAAGTGACCACAGACCGCAGCCGAGCCGTAATGACTGCACGCAGCCACTGATGTCTTCACTAATTCACATTTGCCTCTTAGAAAATGTCTGCTTGCTACGTTAACCTTTAATTGACATGATAAAGCATCTAAAGGTGTTTAAAGGAGGATTTGTTTTAAGTAAACATATATTTGGGGATTTGCAAAACTACAAAATCACAAGATTATATTAAGACTTATTTGTTGCATATAAGCTTTGTTTCAAGACCAATTAAAAAGGACTATATGTCAGTTTGAAGAAGATTCTACATACGTATTTAAATATAATCACTGAATAACAGTTGACTTCTAAAATAGTTTCACTTTTCAAGCAAATCTAGCTCAATTTCAACATACAGAAATAAATAACTTTTGACTAGCAAATCATCACATCCATTACAAGATGACAAACCGAAAAACAAATGCACCCCTCTAACTATTTTCTTTAGCTTGATGAGAGCAAATGCAAGAAGCCAGATTTTGCAGTATAAAGAGCAACAAAGTCCACAGACGACACAAGATGAGTGGATCAGTAAAAAGTAAAACAACAACAACAAAAAAAACCCAAAAACAAACTGTTTTATCAGTAATGTGTGAGTTTTGTTGCATGCATTCAGATTTCAACTATTCTATGCATAAGATATGTCACATATGTAAATGCGGGACGTCAACATGCTTACTCAGCACTTCCCCAGTAGATGCTTTTCACAAAAAAAGTTCCAAGTCTTCATCCAGCTCACACAGGCTAATTAAACACTGAGTGAGTTGAGTTTTTGGTAATTTTCCTCATTCGTCCCAGTGCTGAGAGTTATCAGCTCCTATTCTGACTCCAGTAAAGAGGTTACATCTGCAGCCTTTGTTCTGTTCCTTCGAACTGGTGCTATTTCCAGACTTCAGGGGTAAGTCAATCAAGCCGGATCTTCAAAAGTTACTAAACAATTGCCTGTTTGTAATACTATCTGTCAAGCTCAGGAAGCAAACAAAGTTCCAAGAAGCACAAAGCGGAAATGTCAGTCTAAAAAGACAATATGTTTGGAAGTTTCCCACCTCATTTGCCTTACAAAGGCTTCGACGGTCTGATATTAGCACAGGCTTATATTTAGAAAGCTTTCTTTTTTTTTTTTTTTTTGCACCAGTAGTTTAGTTTTCTTTCCTGAGTCTTCCTCTGGAGTCACATCTCTTCACATTAAGTGAAGGTGACGGGACGATTACAGCGACAGTTTCAACATAAATACAGGACACTTTGAATAACTGGTGCTAAATAACCGCTTGATTTGAATTGCAAAACTCACACAATGAATGTTTGCTCAGTGCTGTTGTTCTATCTATATATTCTGACATATGTCAATGCAGGGGTCCACAGTGATAATGGGCATGTTGATGGACATGGACACAGGACATCCCCATTCTCATCCTATTTTTCATAATGTATTGTTCACATGTAAAGTCGCATTATATTGTATTGTTTGTTCTGGTTATTCATGGGCTGATATATGGTCAATGGAGGAGTAAAAACTATATTTTTAGCACTTTGGGCAGCTAAGGGGTCCGTCGTTACGTTACAAGTGGGTCCAGGTTTTACACAGTGGAGCGAAGCTGACGTATGCAGCCAAACTAAAATATCTGCAGTCACTGCAGAAGATATCGTCGGTGTAGTCATTACTTGAGAAGTTTATGTTGTGGTTGGAACCTGATGCATGAAGCCACGTTTGTTTATGTGCTTGTATTTTCTGCATTTCCAGTAAAGAATCATTCAATTCATACACACCTGGAAGTCACTTTTATCCAAGTGTGTTACACCGAGCGGTCACACTTCAACACACACCTGCGTTTCCCAAAAAGGTTCAACTTTTAACCCAGCCAGATTCTCTGCCGCGTCACATGTACATTAAACTGACTTCTTCAACAAAAGTATGTCTTCCACAATCTGTGAGGTTCATCGGTGGGGCACCTGTTCAGCGTTTGATCCTTTGGAGTAAAGCATTTCAGAGGGGTAAATCACAGAAGATCCAACCGTGGATCTGCGGCGAGGAGCAGGTCAGCGTGGGAGAAGATAAAAAGATCAGCGAAAAAAAGATCGACTCTGGTCCCACCGGCTTTATATTTAGATGCTCTTAACCTCCCACTGAGCTACAGTGTGCTCCACAGAGGGGGGGAGGCAGTGGAGCAATGATGTGTTTCATTACACAGGAGGGCAGAGCGGCAGAGGGGGGACAGGGGGGAGAGACAGACATACATGAGAGACACACGGACAGACAGGGAGAGGGTTTGACATATGTTAAGACACGTTGAGAGTCAAAGACAGAGGCAGAGAGCACGTCGTGCCTCCAGAGTTAAAACGAGAACTTCTGTGCAGCTCGCACATGTTGCCTGCAGCAAATCTTCAGCTGCAACTGTAAATGGTGCATGAAGTGAAACGACAAAGAAGAACCACTTACTATAGGGGAAAGAGTTCAAACTTACATGTGATCATTACATTTAGATACAATAGAAACACAAACAATTAGTGCTTGTTATTTTCACAGTATTCAATGCATAGACACAACCACCAAAACAAAAAAAAGAGCCAGAGAGGTTGATTATTCTAAATAATACAAAGACCAACTTGCTGTTACTGTTTATTTTGTGGTTATATTTGTTGAGTTTTTTTTTTTTTTTGCTATTGTGGAGTGAGATTGATACGACTGGTGTTGACCGAAGACTCAGATCAAACTGAAACAAACTGCATTCATGTACATTTCTCTATTGATTAAACTGTCTTCTCAGTCTGAACTGCAGATTCACATGTGAGCCTACGGTGGGCACGAATTAAACCCTGTTCTTCTGTAGCTTCTGCAAATGAGAAACGCGTGTAGAGAAAAGTAGCTCGGCATCCTGAGACACACACAGATCCTGACAGAGAGAGACAGAGTGATTTTGCTCTGCATCACATCTGTAGCCGCCTCGGGCTAGCAGCCAAAGGGCCACAGGGAGGAGCCTCATTAGCGGGATGAGTCCATATTTTGCTTCCTATGAGGAAAGCTGTATTCTGCACCTCATCTGCTCTCACTTCACTTTATTTTCTTCTTTGCATAATCTTTTCCTCCCCATCCTCACCCTCTCTAAAGGGGTTCAAAGAGAAGCAACAGAATCATTTTTACAGATGCAATGTAGCTGTTTATTTAAACCAACCCTGTATTTTGTTAGTCATCAAATTTCAATTTACAGGCACCGATGGAAAGTCTGGGCCGGGCTGCAACATTGAAATGTTGCGTTTGGATATAAAACCTCTTCCAGAGCACAGCACTGAGGAAATAGCTTGCCACATTAATTAATTGATAGGTATTTGATGCTGTTTCTTGGGAGGTTAATTAGTCCGCGGTTGATTGCTTTCATAAAATGTGTTGCATGCTGATTGGCACTGATTACCTCTCAGCAGCTCATATTCTCAATCTAAAGAGAATGTCTAAATTAGTTTTAGTATTGAGGTCATTTTCTCCACAACAAAGTAAAAAGTGTTGTGAAGGGAAAGTTAACGTGTCAGATTTAACTCCAGACTCACATCAACGAACATTTTTTTTTTTTTCTATTTGCAAGAATTTGCGCTGTGAAAATACTTTTCTTCCCAGTAATTAACTGGAAAGCTTCATTCTATGATTACTTGGCCGGTCATTCGATAAAGATAATTGGAATTTATTCTTCTCTATCACGCATGTACACACACATGCACACACACACACACACACACACACACACACACACACACACATGCACACACATAGCCTGCTGAAGTTTTGCATGGAGATCAGAAGGAGCACAGGTTATCTCCAATTTAGTGTCTTAAAGGAACATCAGGAGGATTCAGAAGGGGAAAAACAAAGAAAATATGGTAATAGAAAAATTCAAATATTAGAAAATGATAATGGAGTATACAGACCACATTTGAATTTATTTAATTACAGGATAAAAGTTATAAAAATATTTAATTACGGGATAAAAGTCATTAAAATATTTAATTATGGGAATAAAGTCGAAAAAAAAAATCTTAAAATCTAATAAACTAGAGGAGGGGAGTTATTTCATATAATGTTTAATAATTAATTAAAAAAATGTTCCAACTTTAATCTCGTAATTATTTTTTAAATTTTAAATTTTTAAATTTTTTTGTATGACCTTAATCTCATAATTAAATATTTTTGTACAACTTTAATTTTGTTGTTAAATATTTTTATTTGACTTTAATTTCATAATTATTTTTTTTCTAAATGTGGCCCTTAGACTCCATCGTAGAAAACCACTCTGTCATCACTGCCACAAGAAATAAAGCAACAGTGACTCTGACAGTAATTCATAAACATTTGAAAAGTGTGTACAGTATAAAAACAATTAACAATTTCAAACTTTAAATGATATTATGTCTGATATTGCCTGTGGTTAAGTTTTTAGTTTCTATCTGAATCAGAACTTTATTTTATTTCTTTTTCTTATTGATGTTTCTTCTTATTTAAGACATGCAACCTAATACAGTTTTATCACTGTTTACTTTGGAATACACTATGCATTATCCTGTGGGACAGGGAACACAGTGGTTTTTATTACCCTCCTGCAAAATCAATATCGAACTGGAACGAAGCCTCAGAGAGAGCAGACATCTGCCAAGACCAGTGGTGCGTTCACATGCTCCTCGGATGGTCCAACATCCAGAGATGGGGAGTTGTACTTGTGACTTCAGTGTGTTTATGAGCTTTTTTGCACCCAGTGTGGAACACACTTCTCAACCTCAACATCGTCAATTTCTGCTACATAGGGTCAAAAAATCTAAGCCCAGACCTTTACCAGCTGAGCATACAGAGCTCCAGGTTCAGTGAATTATGGTTGAGAGTAATTTGAGACAACAATACAACTTATATTTAAGTACACTGTCCTCTGCCGTGCCCCCCGCCAGCATCTTCATGATGTAGTCATAGTATGGATCAACGATAATGAGATGAACAAACGCTGGACTTTCACCCAGGAGAACAAGGCTCGTGCCCCGTGTGACCACAAATGTAAACAATTTTTTGCATTATCCAAAAGAAAAAAAAAAAAGAAAAAAATGGAGTAAATGTATTCCAGGGGGATTACAGCATACACACTTACACAATCTTCCTCTGCTTTACATGCTAAGCTGTTAGCTCGTACCGCAGAGCCTGAGGTCTGAGTGGTTGTTTCTCCATGTAGGATAATTTATGTGACCAATAACGCGGACATGTAAGTGTAGCCGGGTGTCTAAAGGGAAACAGTGGCGGCGTGCTGTGAATAGCTGACCTGTGAATGTGGTGCTCTATGAGAGCTGGTTGATCACCTCTGTACAAGGAGACCGCAGAGACCGAAAGCCTTAATAACAGAGGGGAGGAGAGGTGGGGAGGGGTGAGGAGAGGTGAAGAAGATAAATGAAAGGATAACAGGGAGGAAGATAAAAAAAAAAAAAGAGAAAGATGAGAAGAAGACAGGGAACAGTGAGGGGACGGTGTAAATAGAAAGAGAGGAGGTAAAAGGGATAAGAAGAGGAGGAGAAGATGGGAGGAGAGGGAGGAGGAAATGAAGGGGATCTTGAGTGGAAAACAGAAAGGAGGAAGGGAGAAGAAATTTTGAGACAGTAAGGATAAAGAAAAAAGGTCATGAGAAGCAAGAGAGGTGGATAAAATAGGAATCGAAGGAGGAGAGGAAGAGGAAAGGAGAGAAAAAACAAAGAGCGGGATGTTGGAAGGAGGAGAGAAGAAAGGAAAGGTGGAGGAGAGGAGAGGAGAGGAGAGGAAGTCGTGAGAGAAGAGAATGAGAGTGGAGAAGAATTAGCTGTCCTTTTCTACGGCTCTCCTGGGTCCAATTTAAACACAGGGCTTTAGAGACGAACCGTGAAAGTGTGTGTGTTTGTGTGTGTGTGTAAGAGAGAGAGAAGGGGCAACTGCTGAGCCCTCAGCCCGACCTAATGATCATTCCTCTGATGTCACTTCCAAAGCTCGATAAAAACAATATGATGCTCCAGCTGAGCTTTAATGAGGAGGGACAACTGAAGGGGCCAGACAGCTGAGGGGTCAGGTGGGGTCATACCTGTCTCACAGTGGCGTCCTGTGAATCCTGATGGACAGACACACGTGTTGGGGGACACACAGGTCCCACCGCTCCTGCATCCCTCCTCACAGAAAGCTGGAAAGAGAGAGAGAATGTATCAGTTTGGAAGCAACACAAACGAGACTGTGAATTCCTGCGGTTTAAGGTTTCCTGAAGGCATCACAGTCACAGTCACCAGGTGTCTTGGAGCAGTGTTACTGAGAGGATGCACGGTGCACACTTGATTTTTAAATAGTGTGTGTGGCAGTTCGTTACTCGAGACGTGGAGTGCCACATCGAATGTTATCAGAGGATCTGAAATGCCAAATGCACCTACAAGAAGCACCTCGATCAGCTGATAACAGGCATCAAACTGTAACTCAGCTTCACTTTGAGTTACTGAAAGTGTCTGATGTCACTTTTTTTTTTTTTTTATATCATCAACAAGACAGATTATCGTTGTGGATTTTAAAGTATCAGCTCTAAGTGACAGAGATTAAAAAAAAATACAATGGGTAAAATATGTTGGTGACAGTGCTGCCTTTTCATAAAGATGCATTTATCAGTGAGAGATTTGGGGTGTGGGACAGGGGAGTTTTAGGGGGAGATAGCAGGTAGAGACAACAGTAGAGGCACAGAGACATCAGCAGAAGACAGCACTGAGTGCCAAGATGTTCTTATTGTAAAATCTGTAATATGAATCCAAGTGTGTTCCCTAATCAAATCTGGGTTTATGTCACACTGATTTTGTATTGTTTTTTTTTTTTTTTTTGCATTCTGTGCAAAACCAAAAGTCAGTACTAAGAAAGTTTTTGCATTAGTTATTAGCATATAGTTATTAGTTTGTTTGTTTTGGGTTTTTTTTACACTTTTTTATAACACATAACCAGGAAGATTTTTTATTGTTAACCTTTAAGGAGTAGTTTTTAGGGGCCTTAAATGAATTAAAAAGTGGTCTTTTTCGGTGCCTAGGACTAAAGAAACTGAAAGTGAAAAACAGTGAGCAGCATTTGCATGTAGTGATAACAACCTACTGTACCTGCTGGGAGGTAAAACAGAAGAAAGGGCTGATAGACAATGACTGGTCTCCAAGCAAATATGTAATTGTAGATTGTACGTACAGGCAGCAAAATACAACCTATATTTATGGTTTATTTATATTTATGGGAGGTGTGGTAGATGGGTGGAATAAATGGCAAACTTTCACCCACGGAACAGGATTTGCCGATGTGAAAGCAGAAGTAATTAATAAAACTAATTAACTTCTTCACTTCCACTATTTACATACATTTATTTATCCAATAGTGTGATAATGTCCAGATGAGGTTAAATATTCTTCTATCGTTTATTTGGTATTTTCTTAAAGCTCAGCTGCACTGATTGGACAGTCACAAAGTCCATGGTTGATTCTCCAGCTTGGCTCTGAGCTAAGTGTACTGCTCTGTAGCACATTTATCCTGAAAACAGTGCAAACACTCTACAAAGCCTCACACTCACACACACACACACACATACAGAAACACTGATTTTACCCATGCTGCCTTACAAGGACCTAACCTCAGGAGCACATTTCAAGTTCAGTGTCAAGGACTATCTGCTCCACCACCTGAGCTACTGTGGTGCCACACTTGAAAGAACTGTGATAAAATCTAGCATGCATGGATTTGCTGCCTCACATTTTCTCTTGCAGAATGTATTTTATAGGTGCCTGGTGCTGCTGGTAGGGCCATGGCACCCCGAATATGAAAAATACAAAAGTTCTTTCACTTAAATGCCAAAGTCCACCATTCATCATTCATCAGAAGGTGTTGTTAAATTTTACTACAGCATGGTTCCTTAAAACCCCTTTTAGCCTAGAAACCTTGGACTTCAGAGACTGCATAGCTTTCCTTGTTATATATGACAACAAGTTTTTTTTTGTTTGTTTGTTTGTTTGTTTTTTTAAGTGCTCACCATTGAAATGGTGTTCATGAAGCTTTTAGTATCTTGATATGATATTTCAGAGGAATGTTGGACAGTCTTTATTTATTTATTTTTTTAAGTTAATATTTAGCACCAAATCTTTAAGACACATAGTTTCCAACCAATTGTCCAATGGTTTTAAAACAGAAGGCCTATTGTAAAAGTTTTGGAAAGATAATCTTGTTGGTTTAAATAAGCCAGTATTAAAGATGGATGGGACCCAATGAGTAATCTCTGTTGGAGAAATCATGAATTCTCTATATTCAGAGCTCTGCTCAGATTTTAGTCCTCCTCCCTTTATCAACATGTAACAGGAAAAGCCACAAAAAGATGTGTTGTGCTACAAATTGGAGGACAAACTCATCGAATTGAACTAATTTTGGAGAATAAAAAGTTGCTGTTATAAATGCTGGTGACTATGGCTCTATTCGTAATGCTTTTTTTTTTTTTGTACTTGCTGTTTCAGAAAGTATTATGAGTATTTTTTTTAAAAGGTAATAGGAGCAATACAACAATAAAGCTCCTGTGGTGATAAATGACAAGCATTGAGGCCTATGGTGATTTCCAAGTCAAACTACAAATTACAAGGCACTTTAAGGAATAATCACAGTAATGTACTAGTACCTCTCTACTGCTATGCTGCTGGGTTGCACATGTAGTTACTTTCAATGTATGTTATTAAAAACTGTAAGTGGGATCGATTCTTGGCAATTAACTGTAACGCTTCTCTGAAATTACGCTGAACCCTCTGAACCTAAAGCCTGCTGGTACATATGAAACAAAGGGTTTTTGTGTTTCAAGAAATCTGAAAAATTCTGCTTAATTCACTCTATTTTAAAATGTTCCTAAAAAATAAACATTTGCACTAAACAGATGATGTAGAAACATGCAATTCTTAGTGCATCAAAGGAAGCCATTAATTACTCATATAAGACCAATATAAGTGTGATAACAAAATTTCAGTGAAACAGGCTGAATTGCAAGCTGTTTACACAGATCAGGGAGGAGAGGACAAGAGCCATTAATGCTCCACCCTTCAGACTGAGATTCAATTTGTGAAGAACATACGTATTGTTACTGATCTCCGACAGAACTACCTCCATCATTCATCAGGTTTTATTCCACTTTTGCATTTCTCTGTGTGTGTACATTATCTCCCAGGCTCTTGTTGAAAGCAGGCTGGCAGTGCAAATGATTTGAAATGACGCATCAACACGGCCGAGACAAACACACAAAGGAAAAGGAGGATGGTTGAGGAGAGCTGGAGGAGGAATGATTTCCACAAAACAAAAGGAAGAGTGAGTGTGGGGGAGACAGTGAGAAGGAGTAGTTCGTCAGTGCTTAAAGCGAGGAGGATTAAACCAAAAAGAGGGCAGACTTAATTGAGCAAGTTCATTAAAGAGAAATTACTTGAGTATTTCTAAGCTTAATTAATGACATGATTTGAAAGATGAGCCTTAATGGGCTGAAAACTCTATTTATAGTCACATACATTGGGTGTGAGAGTGAAATATCTCGCTGCGTGTAATATATGTGCGCCAGCTTGTCTCCCTTTGGTTTATGAATCCAAAGCAGCATCATTCATCCGTTTAAATGATCACCCTGGTGTTTGGAGGAAAAAAGTGCTAAATATACAAACGAATGCATAAGTGCAATAAATAAAAGCAGAGTCTCACGCCAGAAGCTATTAGAGCTATTAATTTGACTGGTTCCACTATTTAAGAAGTTCTATCAGACCCTCATTAGGAGCCTGATTGCCTCTGTACTAATAAACCTCACACTTAAAAATTAATTACACTTATATTGACTCAATCTATCTCCAGCACTAATTATCATTTTACCACCATCAGCATAATGCCGCCTGCCTGTCGAACTAATGACTTCCAAGGCTGAGGGGCTTCACTGGGGGTGGAGTGGTGGATGTTTTTCAAGACCTGCATTCTCAAGCTCAATGAACATCTTAAATAGAGACCCCCAAATGTTCCAGTTGAAGTCCAAAATGATAATTATGATTGAATGAAAAGAAAATCTCCAGATATATATATATATATATGGTACAACTTCAGATAGATTACAATGCTGTCAAACTGGATTTAAATGAGCAGATTAAACTTTAGATAGTTTTATTTCTATTCTTTACTTTAACATTTAACAGCTATGGCCAAATTTAGAAGACTATAACTACAACTTAACTTCAAGTTTGATTCATTCTTTATAATGCACAAATTAATCACAAGTGCAGCTAATTGTCTGAGGCAATACGGATGTGTGTGATGAATAAAAAACTTTTGCTACACGCAGAATAGAGATAAGACCAAAGCAGGATCATTCGCTGTTGAAAATGCAGTTTTATCTTAAATAATGTGCAGCCTGATGTCACAAAGTTACTTTTTAACACCAAATTATGGCTGACATTTATCCAGGACAACAGGGTTAGTGTCCC
>JAOWBC010000001.1:3521851-3538105 GCA_028566105.1 Hypoplectrus providencianus
ACACACACACACACACACACACACACACACACACACACACACACACACACACACACACACACACACACACACTGAGAGAACCAAATTAGCCAGGAAGGTCATCTACATACTATTATGCAAGTCCAGATGAGAACTTGTTTCAGATTATTGGCCATATTCAACCATTAGTAACCAGTTGCAATGCCTCTCGGCTAACAACCTAAATGGTCTAATTGACATCCCATCAGTCAACATTCACCTTGTAGCTAATAGGGAGGGAAAGCGCTAGAAAGCTGCAGCACGGAGGCGTGGAGCCGTCATTATCCTGACAGTTTGGACTGTGTTTTCGGTTGCTAAGGTAAATGAAGATCTCTCATCTTTCTCACTCGGTGCTCACCGTGCAAAGTGTCGGAGGAAGAGAGGCACCGACATCCGAACAGGGACAGAAGCAGAGATAAAAAATAAAAAAAAAACAAGTACAGGAGGAAACTGAGGGGAAATAAAGACAGAAACAGATCAATACTGGGAAAGAAAAGGATGCAGAAACAGGAAGAAACAGAAATCTAAGTGAGGAGGACACAGGAGGAACCCGTGAGTCTTCTGTAACAGTAATTTTTGCGCTTTTTGTGACTTCATCGATGACAGGCAGTAATCATTTGACACGATATCGGGTATAAATATTTGACAATGCGGTGTGGGAGCGCTTAATTATCTTCATTGTTATTCCCATCCAGAGGCAGCTGCAACCTGGAGCGGATGCTGACAAAATGTTTGCGTGAGTGCAAGTGTAAATGTGAATGCCACATTAACTTTCCTTTATTTTTTTTTTATTTATTCTGAGCTCAGGTTTAATTTGAAGGTGGTGGTGGATGTGAGGAGATTAATTCAGTTTGTGTGGGAGGCACAAGAATGATTTAACATTTTGATGATGAAAAGAAAAGTTAACTTCATGAATTATTTGTGAGTTGGTATTACAGTGAAATCCTGAGAGAAACAGACTGCTGATGAGCTCGCAGCAGATTCATACATCAGATACATCTGATGCATCGGGAAGAATTCAAAACATTTTTCACTCGCTTTAACTGAAATCGTCAGTTTCTGCATATTAGTGGTTGTTAAACTATAACAAAGTTACAGATTTAAAATAAGCTTTCACTCTCACTTTTAACAATTTCAAATAAGGTATTATATATGTTATATTGAAATAACCATGTGATTTACAGTTTGCTGTACAAAAAAAACCCAAAACAAAGCAAAAAAAAAAAAAATCTGATTTTACTACCCATCTACCCATCACAAATCATGAAAATAAAAATTTAAAAAAAGCTGATGGAGCATTTATTTGCTGAATAGGAACAGGAATTGGTTCAGACAAAAAAACAAAACAAAACAAAACAAAACAGAAATTGTCATTATAAGCAATAAATATGCAAACTCATAAGTTCCATATCAAAGTGATCATATTAAAATATATTTTTTGAGTACTGTACCTGCTAAATCCATTTGCTCAGAGGAACCTCAACTAAAATAGCTAGTAATAGTAATCAAGTTTTTATTTATGTTCCATTTAGTTATGATTTATTTTAGCTTGCCTTTTCAGTCTAATGCAATAGCCTCATAGTGACTGTAGTTTTAGTAAGTTGGTGAAATACAAACAAGATGCTTAACCTCTACGACAGAATGGACCGTTTGTCAATACCACCCACAATGGCAATTATGACACACATGGCTATAGATACGGTTCTTGGTTGTAAAAAGGCTGCAGCGTCTGTGAATTCGGGCTACGGGGAAAAAATGTCCTGTTTGGGTCACAATTAAATGAACATTGACTGTGATGAACGTTGTTATAAAGTTAAAACCATCACGGTAACGCAACTACTCGAAGTCATGGACACAAGTAGATAGCGTTTTCATTCCCATCCCTTTTAATCAGAGAGTGAATACTGAACTTTCATCGACCCGGTGACCAAAAGCAGAACTCTTTTGTTGCTCAATATGTCGCTGTGTTTCTTTGAAATGAAACCCTGAGTACAAACTACTGTCTGCTCTGACATGTGGCTGTCCCCTTGTTGCTGTTGGAAAAGTTCAACACACATTTTAAATTTCCTTTGATAGCGTGACAGTCTGAGAGCCTGTCAGTTTCCCAGAAAGCTACTAAAATGTGGGTATCATGGAAAAAAGTTTTCTAAGTCTGTTACTTTTTAAATGTAGCTCCAAATCAAGCTATGGGGACAATGTAAGATTTCATCATCAGCATATTTTGGAGGTTTCATCTATTATTTAATGATCTGAAGAATGAATTAGACTGAAATATAATCACTGATGAATTAAATAGACAGCAACTGTGTCATGATCATAAACCTTAATTAGTTAATAACAAGATAAAACTTTAGTTTAATTATATTTTATAATACCAAGCAATTTCATGTGTCAACATTTTTTAATTCATAGATACAATTTTGCAGACTCGGAGCAGATACTGTGAAAAAACTTTTAATACTAACTGCAATTTCACAGATAGCATCCTTCGTATTAGCTACTCACTTCAGGTCATCAAGCCTGGTATGTTTTGGTTTTGTGTAAAACTAAAAATACATTTTGTTAATTGAGACTTGAGGGTCTTTTATTTCCTCAGGATTTTGCACAGACTCCTCCATTTTTAATTGAGTTTGTAAATGTTTTTACATGCCCCGCTGCTGCTGTGCCCCATTTTCCTGAAAGGTAGATGTGTCAGCATGGGGCCCAGCGGGAGAACCAGCAAAGTGACAGTAGAGTGGCTGAGGAGGAGGCTGGAAGAATCAGCTTACACACACACACACACTGAAACACACACACACACACACACACACACACACACACACACACACACACACAGGGTTATTTGTCCCTGAGCCGGGGACTGTTGGGAGGGCAGCGGCAGCAGATGGTCTGCAATAGCTCTCATTGTCTCCGGATGCGGCAACAGGGAGCGAGGCGTGCCCCTGCTCGGCCCCGGCCTGGAGACGCCATCGCCATGTCCTGCGTCAGTGTCACAGTCAACCTCTTCGCCGTAATTAAGGCCAGCCCCTCAGGTTCCCTGTGACAGCAGAGAGCAGCTGGAGGACAGAGGAGAAGGAGGAGAGGTCGAATCCTCCAGACGAACGGCAGCTGAGCGGCTCTCATGTTCCAGCATCGACACACACACACACACACACACACACGCGCGCGCTCAGGTCAGCCCAACACACGGCTGTATTACTATACTTGTGGGAAACAGCCATGCAACTGTGTTCCTCGATGCACGCTGTGCTGCAACAACACAGTCTGTGCTCACACATGACACACACTCTGGATACAAACTCACACTCTGGGGACAATAAAATCGATCCATTGGTGCCTAACATTAGACTCTGCCTCTATGCAACACATCAGCCTAAATATCGCTTTGAATCTCAATTGTATGATGTCGTCATTTCATTTGCCTTTGCAATCCAACTCCCTTCCTCTCCACCAGATGTTGGACCTACTTGACTTTAAACATTACTTTAAGTTGTTTTTAGTGAGCAGGAAAGGAAATTCCAATCTTTTTTTGCTGGAAACTGGACAGAAAACTTGGCCTGAAACCAGTTATTTGGAATTTGTGAACCATGATTGTTGTCCCCTTAAACATTAAATATAAGTAAGTCACTTTAGATAACATGTGGCCCAAATCATGTATAAATAACTTACATACAAAGTTGCCTCCCAAATCAGTGATGACACAGTAAGGAATTAATCTAGTGAAGGAATCATCCCAGTTTAACTCAGAATCTAATCTGAATATAAATACCTTAAACTGTCAATTTTTTGGAAAATATAAACAACAAAAAAAGAAAAAACACAAAACCTAAGTGACAATCAACCACAATGAGCTGTTGGGATATTTAATTATCAAATCCATCCCAGGCAGGAGGTCTAACGAGCCTTTGGCCTCTTCTGCACACACACACTTCCATCTTCCAGTTTGCTAACCAATAATCGAGTTGGACTACAAATCTGACAAATGAGAGCATCTCCTGTCTTTGTGACGAGTGCATAAAACACACATCCGGTCCTCTTTTAAGACGAGACGTTGACAACTAACTTTGGTAATACATCAGCCATGCAGGAGGCGCCACATCTGTTTTTGACAACATCCACACATGTCATCTGCTCTGCCAGCTGCAAGACAGCCCTCCTCCAAAACTACAGAGCGAAAGATGCATCATAATCAGTCCTGGGAAGTCGGTGCATCAGAATCCACTGGTGACCCGATGCAGACAGTCGCATCAAAGTGCTCATAACTGCTCATTATTTTAGACACTGTTTTCAATGTTACCTCTGTCATATCTCAGGCGCTGCATTACCTGTAACTGAAGTCTGTTTAGATTTCAATAGATTTTACTGGTCCCTCCAGTTTAAATAGATTTTACTCGATGAGGTAGTGGGGCCAACGGCAAACAATTCAAATGTATTAAAAAGGTTTGTATGTGATGCAAAAGGACCCTGAATAGATTTGATCTAATAAAAACAAATAAAAACCAATTTTCTTGGGTTATTCTTTGATAAATGCATTGGGAAAGTGTCCCTTGTTGCTTCATTTATGCATATAGGCTTTATATATAGATAGCTTAACATCGTCTCTTGAAATGACTAGGAACTGCACATTTTATTAACTGATTTAAAATGTAAGGAGGTGGTGGGTTACACTATGCAATGCAGGCCTTGGCCCATGTGGTTAGTTTAAGCCAAAAAACACAAGGATAAAGACTGGAAGAAGACCATGGTTTGGTTGTATCCCATTCTGATTTACAGATGTTCTTTTAGTTTACTGTGGGGGGGTTTTCTCCAGCAGCACATCTATTAGACGCACACAGAAATCACAATAGGAGGATAGATTGATGATTGATTGATATGAATCAAAGCTCAACTCGAGGCTTTCGCACTGAATAATGTTCAATGTTAGTTTAACTAAACTAAACCAAGCAGTTTTTGTACCTGAATCAAGCCTTAACAATAGCAGTGGCTGTTGAAATGTAGCATCTCCAGATACAACACATATTTCAGGTTTATTTGATGTTAAAAATCAAGTTTTCCATCATTACAAACTGGAAGAAATCATTGGCCACTAAATCTAAAACTTCTTCTGTCTCTTCACCTGTCATATGCAATGCAGCACATCAATGTCTGGATCCACTGAAGTGAAATCCCATCTTTATTTATTTCATTTTTAAAAAAAATCACCATTCTCTTACATTTGCTGTATTTTATGAGTGTCCCCTTATGATCCATCGGGGACGAGCTGTCTTGTATTTTCTCCCTGAAGAGAAGTAAAAAGTAACAGCCGCTCATCCAGCGGCTGATCCAACAGTCATTTCACTCACATTAACTCTGAGAAAGAAAGCTGTTGAGTTTTTTTTTTTTTTTTAAAGGATTTTCATTAACTGTCATGCTGCTGTTTTTTTTCCTCCTGAAAGTAAAAAAATGTAATTTGACGTGTCCTTTAAAAATGTCACTTTACACTCTAATTTGACTTCAAAGGTTTTCATTTCTGAAATGTTTCCTTCATTTAAACTTTCATTTCGCTCAAACTCGAACAATGACTCTTTATCATTATGCAAATTCCTCATTTCCTTGTTCCTTATTGCAGTTTTACACCCATCAATCCACCTTGTTATGTTGTTCCTGATTAACTTTGGTCCCCTTCAGATTCTTTTTATGTGGAAGAATCTCCCAGTATTCTGTTGTGAGATGATGGAAGGTGTTCAGAAAGTTTTCCATATTTGCTCGAAGGATGATTCCTATTTTTGGTTATGTAACACTCTTCACATTAAGGTTTGTTGGCAAAGGAAAAACCTCAAACTGGCCTCAAACTCTTTACTAGTCAAAGACAAAAAAATAAAAAAATGAGACTGACCTCTTCACCTCCAATCTGAAATGGCAACACATTTGGCAGACAATGCAACTCTCTTCCAGGAACCCCAACCATTCTTTTTAATTTTATCCACAGAACATATTTCACTCTCCGTAGATAACTTGAAAATAAAAGCTGTGCCACCTTCAAAGTGCTACTGTAACTGAAACAACGGTTAGAAAAGCTTTTTATTGAAGTCAACTCGCAGTAATAAAACCCATCACAGTAAAACAATCCCAACCGTCTGCTGACACGAATTTCCAACAAGATCTCCACCCTAACTGTCAGAACAGACAGATTTTCAATATCACCCATAACAACACAAACCCAGATTTGTTTAAATAAAGATGTATTTTGTGTCAATCTATAGCTCATGGTCTAAAGTTCATGGTGCATGGCATGTCCAACTCAACTTTTGCAAACAAAACAGTTTAAAGCTGGCTGCAAAGTAAGGCTCTAGGGGCAAATGGGTTTTATTTGGTTTCTTAATCCATCATATGTGTGTGTTTTTGTGTAACATGATTTAAACAACAGGTCGATCTCTGTGCCTTGGTGGAAGAGTTGCCCTAAACTTTCACTGCGATCGATAAGCTTTCAGCCACAAGTAGACCTGGAGGACAGGAACGCATTCTCAAAGCATGGAGCATGTTTTAGAATGATGTTTGCCAATGAGCTAAAGCACCAATACGGTGTTTAAATAAAATAATCATTGGTAGGTAACAGCTAGAAATGAAGACCTACTGTGCACCTAATTTCAGTATAACAGTAACAAAAACTCTCTGCATTAAATTTCTCATTAACTTCTCCCTCTAAATCTCCAATATCTCCTCTCGTTTTTTCCTGAGGTGACTTGCAGTCTGCCTCGGCTCGTCTACCTGTGTCCTCCACCGGCCACAGCTCTATCTACCTGCACAGCCCCCCCACACACACACACTGATGCTATCAGCTCCTGATTCACTGTAGCCGCCTCCACTCTTATAATTGATACAGAATCCCGATGCCCCGAGCAGCTGACATTCAGCGCAGTCTGAAGGACAGCTAGGGAAATGAGGAGCATATAATGGAATACGCCGCCAGCACAAACAGGAGGAAGAGCCACTTGTAATGTGATCTGCTCCAGCGCTTAAATATCAAGTGCAATTAAATGCCAGTGATGGCGGGATGGAGACTGGCTGCATGTGTGTCTGGAAACAAATTTGCTCTCAATCGGCGGCGACAGCCTTTATATAGTCAGCTATCATTTACTGTGTGTGAGCGAAACGGCAGGTTGCAGCCCTGGCAGGGACAAAACGGTCCCACTAGATTTCGTGAAATGAGGACAAACTCTGAGAGGCCGATGACATTTCACGGACACAAATAATGTGCCGATTGTTCCTCCACTGTGAGAGGTGACATTCGCACAAATCGAACGCCTTTCATGTCCTCCAACCTTGGGCTGTCTTTAAATATGGCAGAGATGAAGGTTTCAGGATAAACTTCCACAGCAGATTCCAGTATTAAATTTATAAGGATTGATTATAAATGGCACAATCAGGAGAAACTTCATACAAAAAATATTATTTAATGTTCTCTTAATCCATGCAATTCAATTCTTCTCTTCTGAGGTCACAAGCTCCTCTGACTTGTATCGCTCAGCCGGAGAAGCAGGACTAAATTATCAATAACTCAGCCTGGTAACTGAACAGTGGAGAAACTTTTTGCAACTTTTAGGACAAAATAACAAAATAACTGCAGCACAAAAGGCAGTAAAAGTAGAAACAGGGTTCAAGAGATTAAGACAAAGTCCTCATGTCATCATTATTTTGGACTTTATTCAATCTTCTGTCTGCTTTTGGTCTTTGGCTTGTGTTTTCTCTGACTTGTTGGCTGTAAACTCTGTCCTTTTAGCTGCTTCAGTCCTTTCCTGTCCTCTGTCCTCAGCCCCGGCACTGAACTCTTGTCGCCCCCGATGGGAGGGGTTGTCTCTGGGCAGGGCAGGGGACACGGGGAGGGTGCACTCAGCCGAGCGCCAGGTCAGCCATTTCCCTCATCTTTTTTTCATGTTCCACAAGTTGCAGGCTGTCGGACTTTACCTGGGAGCGAGGGACGGCGGGGGAAGTGTATGAAGAAGGGAATGTGTTGTGTGTGTGTGTGTGTGTGTGTGTGTGTGTGTGAGACCTTTCCACAAGGGCACCGAGCTCAGGGGGGTGCAGACAGAGATTAATGATAGGAGATGACAACTCTCTTTCAATATTAAGGGAAGGAAGTTGTGTTGTATGGACAGCAGGAGGAAAAGAGAGGGGGGTGGGGAGTAGGAGAGCCTGGAGGAGCCCCTGCAGCAGCACAACTGACCCTTTCTGGTGGTTTTGACTCCCTGGGATACAGTGAACCATCTTACTTTTATTGCCAACTCATGAACCGAGACTAACTTTGTGATGTTTGAAATGTAATGTCATCGCTTAATTTTTAGCTCTTAATTTATCAAATGTCGAGATTGGCTGTACCACTGGTCTTTCTCTGACGGTGCTCTTCATTGATGTCTGAAAATGTGGGGTTACCTCTCCTTTCAGGACAAATGAGTATCAGCGACTGATTGTATAATAAAATCTTGATCTTGAATTTAACCTTCTGAGATCAGCCCTGAAAACAAGAAGCCCCATGGACTATCTCGTCCGAAATGAAGCTACATAAATAGCTTCCAAGGCAAGACCTCTGAACTACAGATATTTGAATAAAAAATGGTTTAAAGGGGGGAAAAGGCCATCATATTGAGCCATGATGATGTTTAACATTCCTAACATTAAAATACGAATAGGCAAATAACTAAACTATAACGTAGGTTAAAACTGACATCTGAAATCAATGTACATGTTCTTAGCTTGTTGACCTGCTGTCTCACGTGAACATCCCCAGTCTCCAAAAAACGAAAATAGCTCTGTGCAAATAAAGGAATGCCACAAATCCTACAAAGCAAACTGGAAATTTCAGGGGGAAACTTAAACCTGACAAATGAATCCACTTGTCATCAAAATGTTTCATAAATTTGCTGTCAAAGCAGTAAATGTGTTACAGTTTGACATGTCACTGGAGGCTCTTTTTTTTGCCTCTTTTAATTGTTTCCTTATCTTGCAGTTTTTGTGCTCCTACAGCATTTCCCAGCTTTTTAGCATCTCCTAGCCGTGAGTAATCTTTGCTATTTAAACTTCTACATTGTTCAGTTTTAATGGTGCATTGACATAGGACTCCTGGACACCTCTTAATCTGTCAATCTGATGATATTTAACCTGCTACACTCTGGCTATAAACAGCCAGAACAGAAATATGACAGTTTATATTATTTTCTTCCTCCTGAAACCAAACACAGACGTTCTCCCTTTAATTAAATTCTCTATAGAGATTGATCTAACATCGTCAGTCACAGTCCTGAAGGAGAAAACCAACTCTGTAGGCTGAACATGATGTTTATCAACACGCAGCACAGCTGGAGAGAAGGATACCGCATCACTCCGCCGTTAAAAATTCATATAAATGATCGCTTTGGGGCAAATAACCTGCAGGTAGAACACAGGCTGTTAAATTAAAAACTTCTACATGACACCGGTATCTCCTCCCCAAGTTGTGCTTGATCAGAGAAATAGTGGGACAGCGTTCTGACATCCATCACCAGAAACCTGCCAAACGCTCCTAATCACAGCCAGTGCTGCTTGTCAGAATAAAGACTTGCAGTTTAAATGACTAAAGTCTCTGGTATACCCTCAAGCAACTTGTTTCTTCAGACGCTTTCTACCATCCTTCAGCTTCAGCAACTGCTACAGGGAGACACTCACATATGAAACTCTCATCAAATGACAGCTATACATTGAACTCAGTGGTTCATATAGTTCTCCCACAGCTGCTGATGAAAGTGTACCAAGCTAAAGAAGAAACAGACCGATGGCACTTTCTAACTGGATTTTCAGCACAATTACGGGAGAGGTTAAGGTAGAAATGTGAATATGTTTCAATAATCAGGAGCAGACTGAGAAAAAAAAGGTCTCGGTGTATCTCAGTGTAATTGGTCTCACCACTGGAAATCTAAATCATGAGGTTTTAGCATCGTTTGCAGGCAGCAGGGGATAAAGTGCCTTACAGGAAAGTTAATGCAAACAAAACATTTTCCTGCAAGCCTTGTGAAAGAGTGGCATTCATGTTTTAGTTATTTCTAGACCAAATTGGGGTTCCTGATCGTTTCAGTTGTAATCACAGGGGCCCACCTGACTGTACATTGTTCTCTGTTTTTCCCATATAAATCAATCTGGGAGCCAATCTCGTTTCTAGGCAGCAAAAGTAAACGGTTGCTTTCACTGACATAATGATATAGCGGGCCACACAGGAACAATGGTAAAGCACTCTTGAAGCCCACCCCGTGGGGTTAGAGGGTTTAGGGGCCCTACGTCACACTCAAACAAGTGTGGAAAAAGACTAACATTATAAAGTACGAACAGCATGCGGATAAGTTTGCTGATCGAAGAATATTGTTGGATTACAGCAAAATGGCATTACTGAAAAGGTCATGGAAACATTCATTTTGACTGGATTATTCTGGAAAGCATGGCTGGAAAGGTGGTGGGATCAATAAAATAAACAGGGGCCGGCCTCTGTAGACCCAAAATATTAACTGATGGTTTGATTATTTGGTTTATTTGATGAAAATGTCGATTTTAACTTGCCAATATTAAGGGCGTTTATACAAACTGAGTCTGTTTGGGAAGTTAAACTGGTTGATTAATTTGTTATTTGTTTATTTCTACAGTGTCTTGAAATGATTTTATTTTGGTCTGGTATTGGCTCAAAAGGGAAAGATGAAAGCATAAAAAAACACTTTAGGTTTTATGCTCTGAGGTCCATTATGATCATCTGCAAACTTTTTCGGCAAGCTGGTATTTGTTTTCGTAATAAAACCTTAATCCTCCCTGCACAATAAACGTCTAGACCTAATTTCATGCTTATCTGACCAGCTGTCATTGAGATATCTCGGACCAAAGTGTGAGTGAGACAGACTGATCGACCCACTGACACCGGAGTCCTGCAGCGTCTCACCTCACAGAGAAAAGATGACTTTCATATAGGTCCTGTAAATTTACATCCGTACTCCCGGCTTTGCCCTTGCTCCTGCCTTTGTCCACTAAATAATTCCTCGCTGGGCTTATTTCAATCCTCAGGAGATCAGAGGCGGCTCTTATCCATGCAGGCCGACACACCGGGTTGCTGCTCAGCGCTCCACAGTGACATCACCCTCTTCACTTCAAGGTCACCTACAGGTGGGATACAGTATCAGGCTGATTTAGGCGCAGAACTTAAACCTGCTCTTCTCTGGTTGATTTCAGTTCAGTGGTCTGACTTCACTCCATCTCCTGTGTGTGTGTGTGTTCTCCATCACTATGATGTCATGATGAATAGGCGGCCAACAAAGCGGAGGAGAGGCAGCGGGAGAGAAGGGGAGAGGGAAAGCGATCTCTCCTCTGCCTTTTTATCGCTCTATTTCATCATGGAAATCACCTCATTTACTCTGAGCACTTCTCCATTCATCTCTTATTGTCACTGGCAAAACCCATTTTCTATCTGCACCAGCACTGTGAGTCTGTGTGTGTGTGTGTGTGTGTGTGTGTGTGTGTGTGTAAGAGGGAGAGACAGGAACAGGGGAAAAGCAGCAAGCTGGCTGCATGCAGTTGCGTTTGCACATGAGCAGTTACATTAATGAACTCACAATGCAAGTGTTCAGCTCAGCAAACAAACTTTTGTTATCTTTTAAACAGACTGCTGGCTCAGATCTGTCTGCAAAAGAAAACCCGTAAGTCGTTTAATCCACTCCTAATCAAAATCTGCTTTTTATAAAGCACATCAGTTTAAATCCAGAGATACAGTTCACCTGAAGTTCACATCACTCTTAAACTCTTTGTTCTCTCCTCCTGTTTTCTCTGCAAAGCTCAGCGCCCATGTTACCCTCACCTTGACTATCATCAAACTATATTTATTCCTCCATTTTGTTGCCTATTCCAGTGTTAATTAACAAGAGTATTATTGTTTGCTGTTACTTTATGATATGGTACAAGAATGCAGTCTACAGTCCCTTATGTTATGTTCATTTGTTCAAAATATGCTCCTTTCTTACTATCATTACAGCATCTGTGGGGTTTTTCTTAGAACTGATGCAAAGCTGCACACAGACATGGAGTTTTTATTTGTGACCAGTGCATGTAATCTAAAAATGAGGTGCTGTCAGGTGCTTTGTTGGTTTGATGCTTCTTTGATGCAGCAGGACGTGATCAAGCAGAAGAAGACGTCAGATTAAATTACATAAAATAGCACCTGGGCTCAATTTACATCAGCATCATCTCTGCTGATGTAAAATGAGCCCAAGTTTGATCAGAGGCTGGTCTTTAAAGAAGAAAAAAGTCCAGAGTTTGATCAAATATCACACAGCATGCTGTTGTGGTCCACCAGCTGAGGACCATATTCCTGTCACTCAGTGAAAGATGGACGCCGTAACAGATGTGTAATGTCCTGTCAGATGATTTGCAGATTGACCGCCAGCTGTCTGCCTTTGCACTTCAGGTTGCTGCTCTGCTTTCACTCTCCACGCGAGCAGATCAGTTCTTGAACAGCAAACTGCTTGCATCTCCAGTGAGACAAATCCACCATGCATTATAAAGGTCAAAGCTCTAGGTAGCATGCATTATGTGAGTTGGATATGCGCTAAATGCATTTGCACCATGCGCTTTAGACCATGCACTTTAGTTTGTGTTATGATGTAAATATGTGTGCTCAACAACCCCCCACTTTAAGTTCACCTATGTGTCCACCAATACACTATAAACACTATGCTAAGGCATCTTCTGTAACTACTGTGTCTTGGATTGGACCTCATTTGTACATTACATTGATGAAAAGCACCAGATAAAGAAATGCTAAAAAAAATAGTGCATGTATAGTTACTGCTATTGCTATAGTTGCACCAATGCTATTGTGTAAAGCTTTCTACACTGTAAGCATGAACATTATGGCTGCAGTTCTGCTTAACTGTAGCCACAGAACTTTTAGTAGAAAAAGTATATTATCAGTGGTCATAACTCAAGAAGGATGAACTAAGACTATGCTTTAATGCTCTGTGCGCAATTAATTTTGTTATCTCTCACCTAATGTGTTAAGATGTGAAATATTGTAAGTGTGTTGTGTTTTTTTTTTTAATGAATGAATTAACTTATTTCTGCAGTGCAGCAGAGGGCTTGAGCTACATCTGCTGAGAATCTAATCAGAACCTTGCTGTTTCCATTCCAAGTCAAGCTAGGGGTCCTTGGCTGGGAAGTCTGTGTGAGCTGCTTAATGACATGACTACGATTAATAATTCAGAACGAACCCTATGTGGGTCTAAACAGAGGCATGCCAGTGTGCTGGTGCCTTCGGTGAATAGCAGGAGAGAGGCAGCATGGCTGTTGGAGTAATCCAACATGACAGCATTCACCTCGGATGATAGAGAGTGGAAGAAAACTATCAAAATGCTTATAAATATCTTATAGAGCCACTGAGGAGCGGCGGAGCAGGGGGAAGAGGCAGGACGGCTGAGGAGGCTGTCAGATGTGCACCAGCTCCTGCTGCAGAGGCAAACATCACGCTACCCTCATGCAAGATGAAGATGATGTTGTGTGTTTATCAGCCTCCTTTGTGTCTGTTTGATTGCATGTGTGTGTGTGGGGGGCACAGCATACGGTATGGGTAGGTGACGATGACAGCGGCAGATTCAGGCGAGCAGCTGTGGGAGGGAAGGTGGCGAGAACTTGGCAGCAACACAGTCACACAAACGGGATTCGGGGATTTCAAGGTGTGTGTCTGTTTGCATGTGTGTTAGCATATGAACGGTCACACACATCAGACTGCAGCAGAAGAAAAAGAAAATAAAGTCCAAGTATAGTACAGTTCCTGAGCTAAATCCCTCTTCCTCCTGGCACAGGAAAATAACAGCTACAAGTCTTTTGCAGCGAGTTGGAACATGCTCTCCCACAAAGAAAGCCCCAGGTCAGATATTATGAGAATACACAGGGTTGCTCAGATACCAACACTTCATCCTCGAGTGTTGTACAACAAAAACCTGGAGTGAAGAACCAGTTTCAGCCTCTGGTGATGGGAGGCGGGAAAGAGGTGGTAATAAGGGTGAAGCATCAGAGGATAAGACGAAAACTCTTATGAGACTCACTTGGCTTCTTATTCCTATTTCTTTTTTTTCTGTCTTAGTGTGTGTAGTAAGAGAGAACGAGTTTGTCCAGCCCAGAGCAACAGATTTGGTACTATTGTGGCTCCTTTACAGTATTTTAGCTGTAGGCAACTGGGTCAGATGATGTCAAATGAAACTCTAATAATCCCTGTGGACTCTATCCCCATGGAGTCTATAAAACTCAATTTGCCCCATAGAAATAGAAATAAGACACTCTAAGTAACTCTTCACTGATTTCTATAACTCCTAAATGGTTGAAGTTTCTTTAGGTTAAAGCAACACAACTACTCTCTTAAGGTTGGGGCAACAAAATGGAAAGGTAATGTGATTTCTCTAAAGGTTGTGGAAGACTTAGGTGCATATATTTGGTATAGGTTTAAGGTAAAGTTGTTTTTAAAATATCTTTTTACAAAAAGCAAGAGCAGATAGTGACAAAGAAAAGGACAAGAAGTCCACTGGTAACACACAACATTGACTTTTACATTCATTCAGCCTTGTGGCTACACCAAATGCTTGGGAAATCCCTGGTTAGGAACTGCAAAAAAGGTTTTTATAGGTCCAATAAATGCATGTAACTGCTGGTGAGTGAGGTAGTTGCACTGATGGGGCAACCACCACAAGTCAAGGAGTTTGGTTGTTGACATAATGCGTTATCCACAATAGTTAAATTATGTTATTTGAAATAATCGTCTACTTTAGTTTTCAGACGGTATCTACTAGTCTATTGGGCAAAAGTCTTATGCATGTTGAACCTTTAAACTCTTTTTGTCTACAATAAGATGCATTATTTAGTCTCCTCTTAGCTCCAGTTTGGTCGCCACCAACTGCTTAGAAAAATATCTGTTTTTTATCTGATATTCCGATTACTTTACCAGTTAATCTAAATGTTTCTTTTCTTATACCATTGTTTAATCAGAAATGTGTTCTGATTAAAGCTGCCTTCCATTTCTAGAAACATCTGGATGATGTGAGACACAAAACAACAGGAGAAACATCTCAGCAAAGCATTGGAGCTGGACAAGAAGTCTCTGCGGGTCAATAACGACACTTCTCACATTACAAATCATCATATTATTCAATATGAATAACAAACTCACATTTATTAGTGCAGCCTATCAAAATAAGTTAGACCAGGAATTCTAAATGAATGGAAAACTTTGCCTTCTCACTCAAAAACCAACAGTGTACTTTAACATCCCGGAAGGACAAAGTGAAAGCAAAGGGCAAGAACAAAGAACAACCTGTCCCATCAGACCACTGCACCTCCTCCTCACCGCTAATCCCGCCGTCTTTCAGGTCTTTTCCTGAACCATGTCAGGCCTCCACATTTTGTGAGTGTGTCTCGTACCTTAATAGAATGGTCTTTCGGACTTTGATGCTACATCTCAGAGGATTAAACACCTCCCCGCGGAGGGGAGCACTTCTTTCCCTTTAAATCTCTCCCCTGCCAGGCCCAGACCAACCAGACACATTATTGATCACAGGAGGTTCCCCCCTCAGCCTGCAGCCTCATTTAGACCTGCTTCATTGTTTCCAGATGAAACACCCGACAACAGGCTCCCGCTGAATGAATTTAATGCATGCTGCTACCTTTAAAGCTCACGACTCTCACTCCATTTCTCTCATCCGTGTACGTGATCTCATCAATCTCTCCCAATCTCCCGCTCTTAAAAGCCTTTCTTCGCCTCCCACCAGTCACCACAGAATCCTCTAAATCAGGTTTCCTGTCCTTCTTCTCTTCTCCGCGCGAGAATTCCAAAACTAGATTGAAACTGGAGGAAAGCAATGAAAAGTGTGAGCACATAATTGATGCGTTTTGCACCAAAATGTGAACCCTTTTTCCTCGGACCATGAATCAGTCAAACTGAAGAGCTGGATGTCAAACACACACTGCTGTAATACTATGATATCGGCCTCAAACACCCATAAATCTTAAATCTTGTTTAAAAATAAAAATTGACTTTTCAACATTTTCCAAACCACTCAAACATGGAAATGCAAAAGCATAAATGATAGAAATGGCTAATTCATAAAAAATGATGCTCTTTATAAACAATATATGTATGAATTCACCACTTTCAATATGTATGTATGTATGTATGTATGTATGTGTGTATGTATGTATGTATGTATGTAT
>JAOWBC010000001.1:3571200-3585718 GCA_028566105.1 Hypoplectrus providencianus
ATATATGTGTGTGTGTGTGTACAGCAAGAGACACACACACATAGAGAGAGAGGGAACAAAATCTGAGCTGAAATCTGCTGTGGTGTCAATGGAGATTAACTGGAGATGAGGGACATCATAAAGTGCCTCCCCAGAGCCTGTTGGCTAAGGAGACGCATCAGACAGTCGCTCCCTGAACCGTAGGGAGTTCGGCTGCTCCGGAGCTAAATGAAAGCAAGCTGAACAAACAGAAATAGCTCCGTTGGTTTCATGTGCCAGCCTCACACTGGGCTCTAATCTTATTACCCATAGCAGAAAAAAAAAACCTGCGGTTTGTGGGTCAAATAAAACTGCAGGAGAATTCAGCCTTAGCAATGAAACCGCAATGCAAAGTGCAGAGGGCGTCGTAACTTTTGATCAAATGCATGTTAATTAGGCCCAATTAAACTTTACAACTGCACAACTAGTACTCCAAAGAAAACACACAGCTGGTGGAGCGGTGAGACGGATCCATCCTAACATGTAAAACAAGGGCGAGGCGGTGCTTGAGCTGCACATAAGAGCTGCTGAAGAGGCACGCGGCGCAACGGGAGCTAATGTCGCTACTAATGTGGCTGGAGTGACCCATGAGGGGTTTTTAACAGCAGGAGAATTCTCCACAACAACCTCCTGAGACCATTTCTATGGAAATGCACGTTATTTCTGCACATGTGAAAATACTCGACTCGACTCGAGCGTCTTAGTAACTGCTGTGACTTTTCCCTAATGCGCTCGCCTATAAACATTTCCAAGGACGAGCCGTGGTGATGGAGCCTTTAATTTGAAACTTGGAGGAGAAAGGAAGTGCACAGGAGAGGCACTTGAGAGGCTGTAAAGAGAAGACGCTTCCTGCCGAGTAGGAGATCATTTGAGTGTTTGAAGAAAAAAGGTCCATATAAAGGAGAAAAACATGCAATGAAAGACAGATATGCACCATCTAGGTGCACTTTGCTTTGTCATTAGACCCGTGCTGGGATGTCACCCACCATGGAAAAGATATACACAGCACTCTCTTTGGTAACAACTGGCCATTTGGGAGGACGGTCCCTGCAGCACTCAGCTAGGAAACAGGGAATTGTGCTGTTTGTCTTGAGCTGATGCAACTGTACTCCACATCAGCAGGTTTAGTTTTCTTGGCTCAACCCAATAACGACGTTATTTAAGATAGGATGAAAAAGTTGTCAGCAAAACAGCCACAATGGTGGTAATGCAATGTGTCCTCTGGAGCCCAGAGAGATCTTTGGTGACTCTTAGGAATAACACTGACAGCAAAAGCAGGAGCTGATGAGGATAATAGTCCTAAGATAAACCCATTAGCACAAAACGTGAGAAGCAGCATCCGGTGGTGTGACACAGCGAGCTGGAAAGAGAACACAACCTGTGAGATGTAGTCTGTGCTTTGTATCAAAGGTAATTAGTGTTTGAGCACCGCCGTCACAGCAGAGTCCTCCTGTCTCAGAGGATTATCTGCCTGTACAGATGATATGTTGATGCTAAACTAATGAAGCTCCTGTTTCATGACATACTAATAGATGTGACGGCGTGATGGAGACAAGAAGGCTCTATATTTAAGAATGTGTTTCCCCAGTTTACCCCAACATCCAGACACATGCAGGCCAAGTCAATTAAGTCATTAAGGTTGGACTCTAAATCTTCCAAAACCATAAGAAGTGTCTGTAGGTCTCAGCCCTGTGGACCTGTCCATGATGGACCCTGCCTCTAAAGCAGAGGTGAGTACCCTCAGGTATGGCTGCTATGACTGGCACACAGCATCATCCTTAGTTTGTTAAAAGTGTTTTGGAAGTCAGAGGATCGGCAGAAATACAGTGTGCTGCAACATAAAGCTGCCAGTGGGTTTAAGTTCTCATGCTGGATCACTCACCTGCTGCTGACCTCAGTGTTGTTTAAACTGACGTCATTAACTGCTGCTGAATTTCTCTGTTCTGTGAGCTCCTCTACCATAAACTCCTCAGGTTGTGTTGTGAGATTTATTGCACTGTTTAAATAAAGAAAAGCTTCAAGATCCTCGTCTTTTAGAGGGATTTTTCACCTTCAGCCTCTTATCTGCAGGCTAAATAACCTCTGGGATAAGGCTGGTAACATTCTTGTATAGTGCTCATATTTCTTTTGTTTGTGAAACGTAATCCTCCCTTTTTGACATTTACTGCTATTGTAAAATTTTGTAAATATGGGAATGTCATATGCATATAATTTGTAACCACTGTACTAAAAAATACAACTATTTGTTAAGCTTATCCCTGATGAATAAGACGGCTGGTTGTGAGGGAATAATCAGGCTTAATAAAACAACAGAGCCGCTAGAGATTTACATTTTGATGTAGTGTCATCATTATATTCAATGCTAACCTTAATGTTGATATGCCTTTCTTAATAAGAAAACATAAAGATGGCAGATATAGCTAATGGATAAGTGGTACTGCTGTGAAATAATCACAACAACCAGAATAGTTTTTTTGGTCAATATTGACATTGTAAATTATTTAGCACAAGTCCTTATAATTTGTCCCATTAAGAGAAGCTTTTGTTGAACTTAAAATCCAATTTACATAAAAAAAAAAAAATGATGTTATGACACCCAAAACGCAAAAGCTCTTGTTTGTCAACAGCTCACTGTTTGATTATTTCCAGACAAACCAGCCTATAAAATATTTAATTTTAATAGAAACAGAGGCTAATTACACGGTCTCCACTCTCTGTGCAAATAAATCAGATGGTACTCAGGAAATGTACAGATATCCCTGAGAAAAGAAGATCAAAACCTTTCAGAGGATACCAACTTCTCCACTTGGCTGATGGGAGCTACCGAGCCGGCTCTGCTGCCTGGAAGTGCTTGCAGGGCCTTGAGACTGTTGACACAGACTCCTTATCTGCTTCCACTCCCCAGCATTTTCCTCGCCACGGCGTGGTCTCCGGCAAACAAAATGTATGAACTGCGGCGGCAGATCACCACGCATAAATGGATTATGGACCGCAACATCATGATTCTAGGGGAGTGGTGAAGTAAAGAGTGCTCTGGATTAATGATACAAAACACCATAAGAGCATGATTGTGAAACGCAATGCAGCACAACGGTCATTTCATCTCGATTATCTTGTTTTTAGATACATTGGAAGCTGATTAATTCTAATAGAGAAATATCCAGAGGATGAGGTAATGGAGGAACATCTTTCAGTTAACTTCCGTGAGTACGTGGATGTGTTGCGGACCCTCAGTGCTCTCAGTAATTTCATGCAGTCCATTAGACCTATTGCACTTCATGTGTCCATGCTGTTGCTGAGGCAGAACCAGCAGCCCAGTAGTAATCCCTGTTGGAGCGTTTGAGTTGCCGAATGTTGACAAGACCAATCAATATAAAACCGCTGCCGCCTCCACAAGGCTTCCCCTGGATTAAAAAGTGTTTCCCAAGCTAGGGAGAAGAGGAGCAGCTGCCTTAACATCCAGTACAGAGAGATGCCTCCAACTGGACCATCTCAAAGACTCCAGCACACACTGAATATTCACTAATACAGCTTTAATGGAGGGAATAAATACACAGGCCTTGGTGGGCGCCAACCATCATTAGTGCATGTTGTGTTTGTGTTCCTACATGTGCACATATTTTGCATATGCAGGCACATTTCTGTTTTTTTTTTTTTTGGAGATTAGGCAGATGGCTTTAAATATTAAACATTCATCACATTCTCTTCCTGGATGGAGGAGTCAGGCATGCGTCACACGAGCCGCAGCAGACAGACACAATATGCTGCATCGTCACAGACTTCTGGCGTCTCAGAAAAGCATTTTTTAATCATACGTTTCGTCCCTGTTTTTCAGGGTCATCAATCAATCAATCACACTGCAACAGACAGACATCCAAACACTCAACTTATTCTATTCAGTAAACTTTCCTCAGCTGCAAACAAATGTCACAATCTTCACAAACAAGTCATGCAGCATGATTTGATGATTTATTGCGCAAATCAAAGCTGAAAAAGCAACTTTACACCTACTGTTTGCATTATCCAGAGAGCAATGGGAAATATGGTGCCAAAACCTCTTTTTGGAACAAATATAAATGCTGTACAAGCAATTACACACTCATGCATACTAAAGTCTGACATGTTGTGCAAACAAAGAGTGAAACCTGGGAAAAATAGCCAAGGGTTTGTGTATTTACACCAGCTTTACAAATCAAGAGACATTTCAGAAATATGCCATTATTACCATAGCAAACAAAAGTCTGCATGTTTATTGGGAAGAAAACAAAAGTTACAGCCTTCACAACAGACGGGGTGCCTTGTTCGAAAACTTATCTAAAGTTGACACACTGCAGGAAAGCATGCCAGCCGAATATCCCATTGAGAATAATTAGGCATTCAGTTTAAAGAGATAGAGGATAATTATGGTCTCATAAGGTGACTGGATGTAACACAGAAGGCTCAAGCTGGGCTCCGTTTAAATCCCCTGGTCCGTCCTCAAACAGCCCTCTGATTACAAGTAAATAATCTCATCTTGCATCATTCGGCTGCACATTAAAACATTTATGAGAATATAATGGTCACATTTAATGACAGCTTAGAGACACAGCCAGACACAATTTCCAGTTTATAAAAACACAAGAGGAGAAATTAATTTGTTCTGTAAAACAATCTATTAGTGTATCAGTGACACCCATCAGTTTATACCTCAAATAAAACACATGTGATTACTGGAGTCTGATCATGAGCCGATTTAAGTTGGAGGTGAGAGTGAAGCCATGTCAAATATCACGATGCTGTACTGCAGGATTTGCACTAATCCAGACACAATAAAAGTTTGAGCTGCCTTTAGGGAGCAACCCCCATACATGGATAATGCTGCCGCAGCCAATAGAGCCGTGGCTCAATGATTTACATAGTTGATCTAACAATCGGCGTCTACCAGCCCTCACTCATATGGTGTGGGACCGTCGTGGATTGGAGTGGAGCTCTGGGTAAACCTCTTTACCATGCAGATCAAACAGAGGCAGACAGACTGGAGGGCTCGTGGCTATCCAGCACTCAGCGCATTTACTGAATTCAGGCTGCTGTGGCTCCGACCCAAAGACAACTGCACGAGCATCGAGCAAACCCTTCAATCCGCCGGCTGACGCTCCCAAGCCTCTTAATCAAATAAGGCCATTAGCTCCATCACAAGTAGCCTGGGCCTACAGCACGTTAGTGAGCCAAGTCCAACACTCAGTGCACTGAGAGCGGCCCGACACTCTGGAGGCTGCAGACAGGAGGGGATCCCCGGACATCTCCAGAATATTCACTCCTCAATATTCAGATCACAGGCTTGAGATGAAGTGGAGATGACTGTACTGGAGTTTGAGATGATTTCAGTTCTGTTGAAGGAAATGGTATGCACTTTTTTGGAAAAAACATGTGTATAATATGAACCTGCAGATCTACGTTTAATTCCCAAAATTATAGTACCTACTATCTTAAAAAAAAGTTTGGTATTATTAGCAAAAAGTCTAAAAGAGCAGGAGCACGAGTAAAAGTTTCACTGTCACTAAATGTGGGATGAAAAAAAATGAAAATTGAAAAAACACAAATCTAGTTATCATTTTTATCATAGTTAGCGAGTTTTCTGTATTTGTTTATTCAATTATTTGGTTGTGTCCACATTAATTTTTTTCATTCCACATTTATTAGTCATTTATATATATTATATACTTATTTCTACATTTATTTCTTTTATTGTTTTTCTATTTATTCATTTATTTATATATCAATTTCTACAATTTGAATATTTCTGTCTATAAATTGATTGATTTATTTCTACTTATGTAAATACAAATTCTGTCCATTTTCTGAAAACATGCCATGAGTTTACAAACTGGCCTCACACCCTGCAGACAGCTCAGTACGCACTTTGAACCTGCTTCAGATCATCCAACGCTGCCTGTCTTATTCTTTGTCATCGTTTCATGCTGTGGCTGCAGGCACAAACTGTACAGAGAAACACACAGATGTGTTGATCATCTGAGAAACTCCAATATGCACAAAGGAAGATAGTGTCAAACAGAAACATTCTTAAAGTAAGAAATAACCAGCATCTGAAAATGTGTTTACCCGCGTTTACTCCCGGTTCATCCTCTGGGTTTTATTTTCCAGAAACACAGATGTTAAATATGATTCTTCCAGCGACTGCTCCTGATATATTGTTGATATTACACAACGTGTTATTCCAAAGCAACTTAAAGTGTTCAGTCTCCAACAGAAAACAGCTAGAAGATTCCTGATAACTCCATTTAAAAAAGCTGAACTACCATTACATAATATGGTACCAAGAACTTTTTAGAACCAGTGTTTTCATTTTAAAACTGCTATTCAGTGAAATTATAGGCAGAAACTAATTAAAAACTCAATGGCGCTTTACACAAGCGTTGCATGTTTAGTCATCTGATGGTATTTTTACATGAATGCCTCCATTATCCAGGGTCCTTCAAAGAAACTGAACCGAACCCTCCACTCTAACCAACCTCTAGCATTGGTAAAATACTCACATAACAACGTGTTTAACTTCCTCTTTACACAGAATTCACACAACCAGTGTCAGATCAATGGTGCCAAATAAAGCCTCATGTGCCTTTTTTACCTTACTCCGACCAGCCCCTGTTCACCTTTTCACCCGTCATCATGTCACACACTCATATCAGCACGTTAGAAGTGTCAGTCTGGCCCACGGCCAGCAAAAACACACTCCAAGAAGAGAGCCGTGATTTACACAGTGAAACACTGCCAAGCCTCCTGCTTTTAACATCCACAGCTAATGGAAATGATGAGCCGGTCACACGAGCCCTGGCACAGCTTCAGATGGCTGAGGAATAGTCTTACCTTCGCAGTAAGTCGAATCCCCGTGGATGGAGGCATAGCCGCTTTTGCATTCACACTCTGCTTTGGTATTCCGGTTTTTGCACTCAGAATTTTCTCCACAAATGAGTCCCTCTGCGCAGAAGTCATAACCTGAAAGGGAAGGACAAAGGAGGGCTCCATTTACTCTGGACTCTGCACGGGGATACAAGCTGAGAGACGCACAAACGAGCAACCTTGTTCCTGTCGCCAACAACGCCGTGGATGACAAGAAGCCTGGTGTATAAACTTTACCGCTGCAGTAAAAGAATTTGTGCAATAATAAAAGTTTGGGATTTCACAACAGCATGCACACACAAACAATATGAAAAAAAACACACACACATAAACATGCTGGAAGATCTCCGAGGATGGCATCGATCCGAGCCGCGGAGTGAAGGAGTCGCTGTGTTCTGCTGCTGTTTTGGGTTCATGTCCTGCTTTTAATGGCTGCTTGTAGAAACAATATACTATGCTGCTCCAACTGTCAGCCAGGTGCTCAAGCAGCAAAAGTGTGAAAAATGACTGCAACAGCACATGACTCCTTAACACAGGAATCTCCATCACTGCGTTTTACTGAACAGGTGGAGGGACACGACACGACAATGATTATTTATCTGTAATCCAATGAGGAGGAGACACATAAACTACAGCCAGCCTCTAAAGGAAGCTGCACCTCCAGTGTCAAAGTTTCACAATAAGAGTACTCATTATTATCTCTTTCCAAATAAACCAGATATGTTTTTAGCGTTGTTGAGGAAAACCTGTATGGTCTTTCTTTAGGCAGCAAAATATGACTCATATTTACTTTATAGACTGTCCTCGGCTGCCATCTTGCATAGACATAGAAGTAATGATTGATAGCGATGTGGGGTTTAAATGGCTCATGTCACACTTGAGGCGGGAGAGTCATAGAAACAGCAGACTTTGAAGAGTCCTTGGGTTTCCTTTGAAAGATGCTGTATAAATCTAAGTTTTTATTATTATTGCGATTATATGTGTCGGTAGAGGGGCATATACACGGTTTATTATGTTGTTAAGTTGGATATCTTGTTGGAATCTACAGTATAAGAGCATGTGGATCTTTATAAATTAAACAGGTAATTCAGCAGTTGAGAAGTAATAATAATGATGCTGCCGCATCGTTGTGACACTTCCTTTCACTGACTCTTTGCACCGTTTCAGTCCGATAAGGTGTGAGCTGCAATCTTCCAAGATAAATCTATATATTTTTCAAAGCCGTGTTTCAAGGTGACAGAGAGCAACTTCTCTTCTTCAATAGAAGTCAGCGGTGGAGGAGTCACTGCTGCAGTGACAAGGTTAGGATCGGCTGTATGTACTGGAACATATGGTACCACCGCTGGGATTAAAAGAAGTGCTTGTGCTGGGGGAATTTTACTTTACCTCTGCACCGCCGGTGCACCACGGTACGAACCTTTTGTCAAACTGGAATCAAACCACACTGAGATCCTGCACGTGCACGGAAACGTGACATGACAGACAGACAGACAGACAGACAGGTGTACCAGGCTGACAGATAAGGGCGCAGACAGACCGGCGGGTGACGGTCTCCTGCTCTGTAAGTACGAGCTGATGTAGCCCATCATGTCCTGTAATGAAAGACAGACCGGCTGCATATAAAAGCCCTGAGAGGCAGGGAGCCTGGGGAGCCATTACTGAGGAAAGAGCTGTGTCTGCATTTTTTTTTCTACTTCACCATGTACATCAGCACCCCGCTGAATGGTGTAAACATGTGAAATGATTGGTTGATTGCTCAAGGGATAACACACACACACATGTGAGTGTGTGTGCTTATCATATATAACACATTCTGCTGCAACACCACTGAAGGGAGAAAAGGCAGTATTTGTGAAGATGGACTTTTTAACTGGCACTGCACACACATAAGCTCCTTTCTGTATTTTTTATTATTTATTATATTAAGAGATGTGTATGAGCCTTCTATGATGATTGTGTAATTGCCAATTTAACCGACTCAGAGTGACTTTGAGGATTTAACAGTGAGACACAAGTAAATATCAGAGCAGAGTCACACAGTGGGAAGAGGTCTGGAGACAATTGGGAAATAATGACCTGCTCTGAGTTTTAGTGATCGTGTGTGTGTGTGTGTGTGTGTGTATGACAGAGAAAAGAAAGAGGGTTGTAGGGAAGAATTGCCGTGGCTCCATCAATCTTTAATTGTTGGCTCTTACTGTCTAAACTCTCCTCTCTCCTTCACTCCTCTCCTCCTTCTGCTGTTCTGTCCTTTCTACAGATCTTCTCCTTCCCCTTCTCTCATTTCACGTCTGCGCTTTCCAACAAGTCTGATCCTTTCTCTACTCTCTTCTCGTTATCTTTCCTTGCGCATCTCCTTTCCTTTTCCCGGCATACAGATAAGTCTTCTCTTCTACTCTCTTTCACTCTTTTCAACTTCTTCTTCTCTTCTCGTGCATTTTTCACTCCTTACCTTCCCTCTGTCCTCTTCCTTGTCTCCTTCCCCTTTTTCTTTCTTCTCAACAAAGCTGATCTTCTTTTACACTTTACACTCTTAACTCCTCATTATCCGTCTCTCCTTCCCTTTCCTCCTCTTTTACATTCTTTTCATTTGTGGCATGCAGCTTATCTTATCCAAATGAGATCGCAATTTCCTTCGCTCAAAAGCTGTCCCAGGTTTCTTTCATTATGGCTCTACAGCTGACAGCCTCCTACAGTTTGTTTATTCAATGTATTTACTGAATTACCGGTGGCTATTTACCCTGTAGTACCTTCCTGCCAAAGCAGCGGGGTTCAGGCAAATTGGCATAGCAGGTGCTCTATAGCAGGCAGACCAATCTGCTCTGATAGGCATCCCAGCCAAGAAGCAACACACCCGGTGGAAAGGGAGAGCAACAGAATTATTGCAGAGGCGCAGCCTGAATCAGCACCGGGCAGGCTGACTGTGTTTACCTCTGGCAGCGGCTGGGGACCGGTGCACGCACGTCCACAGAAAGAATGATTCATGCAACTGAGGATAGCGCAATAAGAAGGAAGACATACCTCTGCAAACATTGCAGCATCTGCCATCTGGAAGGATTTGTTCACTGACGGTGCAGTTGAGCTCCGGACAAGTTTCTGTGACTTTCACCATGAGGCCGTTCTGTTTGGAGACGGAGACAAAATATCACAAAGTCAATGCTGGAGTCAGATGTTTTAATGGAAGGCACATTAACCCTCTGAACCCCGAGCAGCTGCACGGCATGTTTTCTTCTTTTTCTGCAATATAATAAAGATTTAATGACATATATAACAAATAAAAAGGTGCAAGTTGAAAGTTTTAACTGGAATAAATTTACATATCTAACATTTAAGTGCCCAAAAAGTGTCACGAATACTGGGGGAAAAATGGGTCTCCACATGCTACACATACTAAACTATATTTATAATCCACGCATCTACTTGAAGCCTCTCTTGTCCTCTCCTCTCTTATCTGTGTAAACAGATTTTCAGTGAATATTTGTCAAGTGAGAGCAATGAGTAAATACATACAGTTTTTGGCATTTTTTTTTAATGACACATGTAGAATAGATTGAATTGAGTAGAAATACCACAATTTTAAACTTCTTTTTGGTCTTTTTTTTTTTTTCTTTAGTCAAGTTTATAACCAATGATTCGCAAAGACCATCAGAAAGTTCAAACTCAGAAAGTTGCGTCTGTTTCTTTCTTCAATAAAATGTGTATTTTTTTGAAAATGTTTTACAGAAGACAAACTTTTAAAGCTGGCTGATTGAAGGGGTTCAGAGGGTTTAAAGAGAAGGTCTTCACCAGAATAATTCCACATCACTCAAGCTGTTTTCTGCCAACTTTTAACCACACAACACAAAACTGTTGGAATCCTCAAAAGGTGTGAACTTACTTACAGACTTGACAGTAAAAATACACACTAATGTTGAGAATTTACAGGCTAATTAGACTCATTTTTCACACCACTCGTCATGTTGAACGTCATGTTGGACACATGTTCACACATTTTAATGCACATATTAACCTCATATATGTCCAAATACACACATGTAACTGTAATCACCATCAACACAGATCAACATTAAAAATCACTCAGGTTTCTTTGTAGCCTTATTTCGCAGGCGCCCGTTTTCACAGGTTAAAATAAAAAGTGGCAGCAGGTGCTAACTGTTGCTAATTAACTATAAATCCATGAGGAAGTTGATGACAGGCTAATATTTTATCTGTTGTCAGGTTTGTGTGCTCTCTGAAAGCTGGGAGCAGTTATAAAGGAAAGTTACACTCTTAACTTAATATTTTTAAACCACTGCAACCAGTTACATTTTCTTTACAGAGATTTCAGCTTCATGTTAAACTAAATATCATGTTTGTCTCTTTCAAAATATTATTTATGTCAAACCTTCAGGTATTACAACTCTACAAATCAAACCCAAAAGTCACCGTGTTCACTCTTTTTATGTTTAATAAATATTTTCAGTTCACTGGCTTCATATAAAGGCTTTTATGTAGAGCTACATTTTGCCAGTCAGAGCCTTATAATTTGAACTTCACAAAAGAGGAGGATGACTCTGCTTTTTGAAATGTATTCAAACATACAGATAGTTGAAAGGATGTGAGTGGATGGTAAAAAGAAACAGCGTATTTTAAGATAGTCCTGACTGAATGAGGCTGCCATGACAACAGAGGATGTGGAACGTAAAGGCTGACCGTGGCGTTCACACTGGCGAGGAGGGCATGAACGCTGATAGCAGGTGAGGTGCAGATACGTGCCACCAAAGAGGGGGAACTAAAGGTGGATCCAAGTCAATGTCATCTTCCCCTGGGCCTTCAAAACAAATAGCAGACGCTCAGCAGCAGCAGCAGCAGCAGCAGCAGCAGCGGCGGCATGATATGTCAGGGCTCCGGTGGTCCAGCGATCGCTCTCAAGGTCAGAAGAATCAGCTCAAATACCTCAGATTTCTCCTTTACAACTTCCTTCAATATGGCGCTGTTCTGTATCCATGTGCCTTCAGTCAGTCTCATGAGTCTCTCGTTAAGGATTTCCCTGTGAGATCACTGTTTTGGGTTGACACCATCAGTGCTGTTTCTGCTGTTTTCTATGATGAAGCCATCATACTGCCTGTCCATCATGTATGTCATCATCTAATGTGTGCCAATGTCTCTGTGTCTGCTTCATGTGTAAATAAACAAGTCTACTAGCACTTTAGCCATAAAAACTTTAAATGATGGAAAATATGTCGGATTGTTTTGCTCGCTCCAGTTGGCAGAAACCTTTTAATTAGGACTGGGCAACATGGCCAAAATTTAATTCCTAAATAATGACATAGATTACAACATGGCATGTTCTTTTTGTATGCTTGTGCGATATAATTTAGTTATTATGCTGTACATAAAAAAGGGAAACTCAAAAGTTGACTTTCTCGTGTAAATTATCTTCTTAAATAATTTAAACAGTAATGTGCAAAAGTTTTAAGCCGTTGAGAAAAAATGCTGCTGGAATATGAATGCTTTAAATTGTTGTGATGTTTTGTTTTCATCAATTATCATAATGGGAAGTAAATGAAAAGAAAAGAAAATCTGAATTAAATCCATTTTTGTTGTGACCAGGGTGAGGGAAATTGGATCTCCACATGCTATGTTTATTAAACTATTTGCATTTTTTAAACTTTTACTTTAAACTTCTCCTGTCCTCTCCACTCAGCACTGCGTAAACAGGTTTTCAGTGAATATTTGTCACATGACTGTTCATCTCGGCTGAATCAATCATGGCTTTGCAGAGCTGCTAAAGAGAGCCTGAGTTAATGTTTTTAACAGGATCCATTTATTAACACTTCATTATTATCATTAAAATAATTGTATTTATTTTATTTTTGGGGGGGATTTTACTATTAAACTCTACTCCTCTATGCACCATCACAGACCAAGGTGACACATTTAAATTGATCATTTATTTCTTAGAGCTATAAAAGCAACAAAATCAAACATTTAAAAATAATGTTTTGTTTTAAACTTATTAATATCCAATAATTGTTTTTGGAAAATGCTTGTCTTCTCATTTTCTACCAATGGACTAATTAACTAATCGTTTCAGCGCTGGTATTATGATAGTCTCACTTCATTATTAACACCATGAGTGAAAACCTCTGAGCCTAACTCACCTTTCTGCTGACAGTTTGAGCGGCTGTTCTCCTGAGGATGTCGTATGCCGTGCAGATTGTATTTGTGATTTGTGATATTGTGGCCATACAGTAAATAAAATTGACTTGGCTTGACACCAACCACCAATCGCCTTCATCCTGATGATCTATATGTCGATGCATATATTCATTGTTGCTTTTCCCACCTCCCACCTCTACTGCTGTGATGGTGAGAGAACCGAAAGCTGCTCTGACATGCAGAAGTGCCACGAAAACACAGAAACACATGCTGAAACATACAGCCGAGATTTACGACACGGGGGGAACCACAAGCATCCAAGTAAAACTCCCGGGATCATTTCTAAACATAATTTGGCCACAAATTGGTCGCTTGGAGTAAAGGATGGCTGTAATTGCTTGAAACAAGGCTTACAAACAATGCAGTGATGTATCAAAGTATCTGAGGGCTAATCATGAGTTCAGGAATCCACCGAGTGGCCCGTGAGCAATTACATGCAGAAAATGCCAATTTTCTCCTTAAAGTAATGCCTTTTAAGATAAATGGCTCCTCAGCGATGAAAGCTCACCTCTGTTTGGTGGTGAACTGAAATAATGACTCTAATTATAATCCATGCAGTGATGAAGCTTCAATTCAAATCAGGCCTTTGTGTTGCGGTGTTCATACGTTATTCTAATCACCTGGCTTGGTCATTAGAGAGAAGAAAAAAAGGCAGATTGAAAAGATTGGGGGAAGGAGGGAAACTGAATGTGGCCTGATGGCTAATTGAATAACACCAAGCCGTCCACCACATATGAGCCTTATACAGCAGAATCAAGGTCTTTTGTGGTATATTTGATTGCAGTGCAGAGGAGAACTGATGAATAGGGTTAAGTATGTTACCTTGCATTCCCTGCAGCTCCTGGATAAAAAGCGCTGGCCTTCAGAAAAGGTCTGGCCCATGTAGGTGCATTTTGCTGGGGACACAAAAGGATATAATTCACTATTTAGGTAAGTACAGTGACTGTGAAATACCAGGGATGCAATAATTACAAGTTCAGCTCCTAGGGTGGTTAACATAGCAAAAAAAAAAGCTTTTGAAATCGCCAGTGGAAAAAAAAAAAAAAAAAGTTTCCAGCCTGAAGTTCTGCATAGTTAATTCTGCCAGAAACAAAGTTGTTCTTGGCTAGTGTGCATAAGCGGGGAGGAAATGTAACAGCGCATTAAGAATACAACAGAGGAGACCCTTCTGCATATTCCTCTGGCGATAAAGCAGAAATAGAAAATGAAGCATATGATATGAAGTCCTGCTTTTCTCCTCTCCAGGGTGCAGGACCGCGGAGCGCTCAGTCGCAGCTCTGGACCGCTGCTCCCTCGTTCGTCTGTGCCAGGGCTCTGATGTTCACAGGGGAGGAAGAAGGAGCGAGCGGAGGGATGGAGGGAGGCAGAGGAGGGCTGGAATTATTCAAAGACGAACTATCCTTCA
>JAOWBC010000001.1:3627338-3648830 GCA_028566105.1 Hypoplectrus providencianus
CGGTCTGGATGAGCTTCAGCAGCTGATGGTGTCCATGTAGAGGAGGAGGAAAGGAGGCACACACTGCAACATCTACTTGTTATAATTTCCAGTTATTTGTCTTTTCATTTGCTTTTGTAATGTTTTACGTTGTGAAGAGACTTTATGGACACCCTGTCCTATCTCATCCTCATGTTCTGGTTTTTCCTCCCACCCTGTTGGACGTGCCTGAACACCCCTAATGGAAGGTGCCCTGGAGGCATCCTGATCAGATGCCCGACCCACCTCAGCCGGCTCCTTTCAGCACAGAGGAGCAGCAGCTCTACTCAGAGCTCCCTCTGGATCTCTGAGCTCTTCACACTATCTTAAAGGCTGGACCCAGACACCCTGCGGAGGAAACTAATTTCCACCGCCTGTATCTGTGATCTCATTCTTTCAGTCACTACCCAAAGTTCATCTTTTTTGTAAATATCAAGAACAGATCTAACATTGGGGTATATTGGGGTAACATTTATGCAATAAAGAACATACAAAATATTTTCTTTAATTCATTTCTGTTATCTAATCCTAACCCAAGTATCACGCAGGTATTTTCTGCTATAAACATTCTTTATTAATCATAGATTTTAAGTTCAAGCTCAATTGAGAGACTTCTGTTGACATATCTGGACAAATTTCTCTTGTGGACATTTCAACAAACTAAATTCTGATAAACAGAGCTTTACAGAGGTTTCCTTGAGTGCAAGCTTGAGATTTCCAAAAGGTCTACTTTAACCTTTGAGACTGCAGCCTGGCAAGCCCACACAGAGTGCAAAAGCATGTTCGTGATGGAGCGGAGGCACCAGAGGATTTACTTTGTTGTTGAAAGGACAGAGGAGGCTTGTGTTGCGTGACTTAATGGACGGGATAGAAGATGTTTTAACCCTTTCTCCAAAATCTGTCCAACCAAGAGTCAAGCTGCATATGATTATAAGTTATAGGAACAACAACTGAACCTACAACAATAACATTCAGGGTTAAGACTCTAAGTACTATCTATAAATAATCATTCTGATATGTTTTTGTTGTCTAAAACATTTTAGAAAATAAAAGAAAATTTACATTACTAGTTCGCAGAGCACATGCTGATATTTCAAATTCCTAATTCACATTGTAAATTTACATTTGATCACACTGAATCCTGTGGCTACTGTTTTGTATTAAGCTTTATTCTGACCTCCAGTTTTGGAATATATGTTAAATGAGAAGTGACTTAAACTACATTTTAATTGTGATCATTTAGGTTATACTCCTGATTTTTAACATTTGTGTACAAAATGTGCTGTGTTTGCGAATGGAATTGTTAGCATGTTATTAAAATATGCAACCAGAGAGTTTAAAGACCTACTAGATTTTCATGTTGAAAACAATTAACGATTGTTAATTCTAAGACCAAAGCAGAATTAATATTATTATATATTGATGAAGTCGAGTACTGCCCCAGTACCACTTTACTGTTAATGTGCTAGCTGCATCCTTTGAATGTGTAGCATTAATCTATGAGGAGCAGCACAGCTAATGCTCCAAACGGATGCAGGGTACACACATGTGCACACAAAGGCGTTGTTAAAAGCAACTTTATCTCTGGCTTACCACAATAATAATAACAATTATTTATCTTAAGTGGCATTATTACTGTTATTGTGCAATTATGCTTTTCTGTTGTTATCATTTTTGTTGGTACTAACTTTGTCGCAATTAATATTTAATGTACATTTCTGTGCAGATAGAATATTATTCAGACATATTATACCAGAAAGCTTGTCCTGTTTTCCAAGTTTCCCAGTTCAATGACAAACTTGATCCCAGCTGAGGGCAACACTGCCCCTCTGCGCTCCCTCGGCATGTTGCCCACATGTCTTTACCTCTGCTGCTCACCTCCGATCGATCTCAGACGGTGACCGATCAGGACGCAGACATGGGGAAATTACCATGAACCCTGAGGTTTCTGATCCAGCTTGAGATTACGTCCAAATCCTGCCCCCGGGAAAGAGTCCTTCACTTGGACACAGTTACTCAAGTGGCCAAACAAAATGAAAAGCACCCTCTGTGGCTGTGGCCCTGCAGAAAGCCAGGATTTGCTTTTTGTACCAAACAACATCGAACACAGGTGTTGCAGGGATATTCAAACTGATCGAGTCAGTCAAATACAGGATAATATTGTTGTTTGTTTTTCACAAAAAACTGAGCTGAGATTGATTTTATTAGAAATAATGATGAAAATATCAATTAGTGTGTTGATTTATTAATTGCAAAGCTTAAACTCTAGAGAAAATAAGATATTGTCCCTTTTTTACAGTTGTTATGTGTCCTGCTTATTGATTGAGTTATTCTTTTCAATTGTATACAATTGATTAAAAATATCATTTCCCCTGACGGAGAAAAACAGGAAAAACCTACAAATATTCATCAGACTACACAGACGTAGAGCAGTCTGCAAAGAATGGAGCTCTGATTAGCAATTCTATTTTCCCGACGGGTGCAATGTGTAAAATATAGATGGGGGACAAATGGAACATTCGATTCATTAAATAATGACAATGATGATGAGCAACAGGGGTCAAAGACATTTCACCAGTTAGCGTTTGGATTCATTACTGTGTCTGGAGCGCTCATCTTAAAGCCATTTATAAAAGGAAAAACATGAAGAGACCTCAGCTGTTTGTTTCTGCTCTCGAGACCTGACACCGATGGCTTGACATTTGTCCACAATGGCTTTGATTACTAAAACATTTTCCCTGATCAGACCACAATAAAAGTGCCGTCAAAATTGGCCTGAATGACAAATCAACACAAAGGTATCAATTAAATCAGCAGTTTTCTCGACCATGTTCTGTGTTGCAATGCATCATGTGCAGCCCCCTGTTTTATTAGGTAAGAAAAGGGGAACAGTAGGGAGGAAGAGGGAAAAAAAGCAAATATCAAACTATCCGTCTAACTTTCCCTCTACAATTTTCCTAAAATTTGTCTTTAAATATTAAAAGCTGTATTTTTTCTTTATTTTCTAAGTTTTTAAGGCATTATGTAAAGCGCTTTGAATTGCCTCTGTGAAAGAAATGTGCTGTATGAATAAACTTTCCATGATTCATTCTGTAGAGTCACCTTTCTCCGTCTAATCACATCAATCCGTGTATGTCACAGGCATTAATAAGCGAGAGGCTTCAAGGCCAAAGAAACTCTACGCGGTAAAAGCCTACCTGAAGACGTGAGAAAACTCTGCAGCCTTTTACATTTGCGGACACTTTGGGACTATTTAATGAGCCATGAAATCGATAAAGTGCTGTTTAGTGCATCAATCAAACCCTCTAAATTTAAAGGGTAATGTAGCTGCCAATTTACTTTGAATGAAGAAATCATTCCAAACACTTAAGAGCAGAGATATAATCAGGTTAGTGGGGAAATTATTTTCTATTTCTTCTTTTCCTTAAATGTTCAGTCCTTGTACAAATTTGTCATCAAAGCCGCATTTACTTGGTTGATGCCAAAATAGTGTGAGAGAACATCAGGCGGAGAAACTAAGGCTGGAAATCTAAATTGGTTGGGGATGACTTTATCATTAGTTCTCTACAAAAACTCAAAAAAAGGTCTTTGTGAAGAAACACACTCTCTGAAACTTTGCATAATCAGTATGCAAATAATAGAAAAGACTCTGGCAACTGCTTTCTGTTGTAACTAATCTAAATCTGGTCCTCGTATAAACTATTCTCATTAGTGTCCTGTGGGAACGGCTGATTGGTAATTCTGGACATATTCAGCTCACTGCAGTGTTTATCAGCCATACAAAAGCATCGAATTACAAGCTTTATCACTGGAGAAATAAGGATGAAAAACATGCACACGCTCTATTCAACTGAAAAGACCGAATCAAATGAGAGTAAATATATTTTGATTTAATGGGTTTTCATTTCAGCCCTTAAGGCAATCCCAACTTTAGAGACTTTTTGCAGGCTTTGCATATTAGCTTGCTGGGATCTGTATATACCCGGCACTGTTGATGTCCACGGATCGGAGCTGATGATGCGGAGGTCATTACTCTCGGAGTGAAAAGCCAAATGCTATGTGGGCAGTGCGAGATCCAATGAACACTGAAGACCAGCTCCTTAACTGCACTTTTTTTCCTGCTGTAATCTGAATGATTTTTGACCACACACACACACACACACACACACACACACACAGCCGTTTGGTCTGACAGATGCAGAGATCCAACATGGATTCTGAGGTAACAGCAGGAGGGGAGTCGCACGGAGCTAAAGTGCTGCGTTGTTTCTCAGATGACAGGTATCATGCGCCGTGATTGCTACTTTGAAGACCATTTGAGATCTGATTTGCCTGCAGGTGGTGTCAGCTGGTGTTGCCGCAGGGCGTGGGGAGATGCAGTCGGGTAAACATGATCAGAGCTGAGCAGCTGCAGATGAGGTGGTTGACCTTTAAGTCTGACCCGCTACATCTACGGTGGGGCGGTGGGGGTCTTAGTTACCAGGGTGACAGTGACATACACCTGAGAAGGAATATCATCACGCAGCTCTGTATAAAGATGCTCAGCTCCTTTCACATAGTGGTGCATTCAAAGTTCATAAAAAGACAGTTAAAGAAACTGTTGTTTGACTGAAAACTAGGGTTGTCTAAATTTAAATGCTTAATAAAAACTCTATCAAAATTAGCTTGAGATTCTTTCAAATCCACAGCCAATTTTTCACCATATAGCTTTAGTTTGGTTCAATACACAAAAGATTGCTAGTTTTAAAGCCCATGTTACAATGCAGCATCACTTTTTAGAAAATATAAATACATAAAACCAGTTATTTGTTTATCTCTACAAATCAAGAGTCTTACAAGCTTTCAGTGCAGAGAAAGAAGTCTCATTCAAAAATGAAATCAAATCATGACCTCAAAAAGGAGAGTTTAATCGAATCATGGATTTGGAGAACTGTGACACTCCTATTGAACAGTGAAGGTGAACTTCAGTACCAGCTGGTGACAAAGAGACTAGAAATGAATGAGGAACCTTTTGAAGCAGGATTTGTTTTTCTGATGAAAAGTTTTGGGTTGCCTCAAAATGGTTTTGATTAAAAACAATATGGAGCTCGGTTTATTTCAGCTTATAACTAAAAACAAGCGATGCTCTGAACTGATCTGAAACACAGAGTATTGGGGCCAATCAAAGCCTTTTTAATTGGTATTGGCTGTTGAGATAATGAGCTTTACTCTGCTTGATGTGTTCAGCCAACCACCACTTAAAATGCAACAACACCAATGCAAGAAAACCATTAAAAGAAGTTAACAATTAAATCCAATGGAAACAATGACAGAAATTACCAGCAATTGGATTAATTTGGGTAACATTACTGCAGTAAATGTCTGCACCACAGCAAAAACATTGGATGACATTGTTAAAAATACAGACAAGTTCCCTCGAGATGGCGACAAGGCCAAAGACCACAAGCCCATTCCCCATTTTATACCCTATTATACTAATTTCAATACTTATATCATAAATAATATAAAAATAAAACTATTCCGTTGTGTGTGTGCACTGTGCAGATGTTTTATCAGGGAAAATAGAAGAAACTGATCACGACTCTGTATTGGCAGATACTCAGTATTTTGCTGACTCAGATCTGGGTCAGGGGCAAACTGGGGAATCCTTAACTAAAGCATTTATATGCCACATATTACCAAAAAATGCAAATAAGTAGAGAAGGTAAACAGATGAGGTTGTGCTGTTGTGTTTTGGGTGGCTATTAAAATAAAACACTCCTAGTAAATTGATGGATGCTATTTGTCGCATTTTGGAGCTTTTTCTACTGAAGGATAAGACACTGATAAAGTTTTGTATAGTGTTTAATCTTCTGTTCTTCCCACATCAGAGCAAACGGGTGAGTCATGTTTTCATTTGTTTAGCAGCTGCATGTTTCCTATTTTTTTTTATACCATTTAATCTTCATTCAGCCTGAATTCATTCTGTTACAATCTCGGCTTTATTATGGAGGAGAGGTGGTCATCAGGTCGGGGATGTGTTTCAATGGATTTCTAGAGTAAAATACTTTTGGGAGAACTTTCTGTTTCTTCAGAGGCTGATGGTATTTTAGCATTCTGAATGTGGTCAGCTGGATTTTATCAGAGGGCAGAAGTTCAAAGTCTGTCAGTGTGTGATGTTGGCAAAATACTGCCGGCTGAAATCTGTATTTAATACATTTATTACTGAACCCTGATCTACAATATAAAATCATGCAAACTGTTAGGGCTGAACTGAATTTTTTTAGTGGGGTCAATCTGTTACTCCAGTGGGCAATGGACTTTAAATCAGAGCTTTAACACACATGCTCAGAAACACAGCCAATGACTGCTGGACAAGTAAGTAAGATATGCTCTGATTGGACAAAAAATTAAGAAACACAGCTTCTGATTAGTAGGAAAGTCAGAAACACAGCAAGGGTATGTTGAAAAATCAGGAATACAGCCAATGATTGGTCAAAAAGCCAGAAACACAGCCTTGGACTGGACAACAAGTCAGAAACTCTGTCTCTGGTTGGTCAAAACGTCAGAAATTTAGCCTCTCATTGGTCAACAAGCTGGAAACATAGCTTCCAATTTGTCAAAAAGTCAGAAACACAGCCAATATTTGGTCAAAAAGTCTAAAACACAGACTCTGACTGGTCAAAAGTCAGAAATATAGCCTCTCATTGGCCAAAAATGTAGAGATACAGCCTGAAATTGGTGGGCAGGTTAAACCCAAGGAATTAGCTGTATTTCTTATCAACCACAAGCAACACTGAAAGTTTTCAATGCTGAAAAATTGATAAATTAGAGCTTCAGTGCAAAGTAGAGCAGCCAACAGCAGAGGCAAAACCGCAGGGCAACGTGCTTCATCATCACCGTGATAAAAGTCTCTGTCCTAGATATAGAATCACTTCGACACAAAGAAATAAAATCCTACCTTACAGATAAAAACACAAGACAAAGGAGACAAAGACGATACTAAAATTATTTCTGGAGGGAGGGAGCATGACAGAGCTGTATCATACAGACGACAACACACATTACCCACTGGTCAGACCAAGGGACCACTACTCAATTAAAATGTGTTTTAAAGTAGCATTTAAAAGCAGCTCCCATTCAAACAGCTTATTATCAACCTTCAGTTTCAAACCACTCACAGCCACTAACATGATCAGCAGCACTAACCCAGCCCATTCATCCTAACATCTCTTAATTATCTCAGCTCTCACCCAAAGCACTGTAAGCAAGCCAGGAGTTTTCATCTCAATTTTACCCTATTACGTTTTGATCTTTTCTCCCTAATAACACTCTGATGCTCTCTTTTATCTCCACTACGGTCTCATCTGACAGACAGCCACTGCGGCGATAATTAATCGACAAACCACCAGCCTGATGGGAATAATAGGCGTCTTGGAAGAATCGATACTACAAGCCGGTCCTCCAGTGCATCATATAGCTTTTCATCCACAAGAGGTAACGGAGCATTACATCTACTCAGATTTACACTGCTTGTTTCGCGGTGTGTCTGTCAAGCGACTGCGTTAAATAAAGGACAAGTGATGCCTTCCTGGCTCTCAGGAGGGAGTGTGAGGATTGAGAAGGATTGTCACAGCTGAAGTGCATGTTTATAGATCAGCTCTGACTGAGTGCTCCTTTAGAAAAGGGCCTCCACTGCCCAATCGATGAGGCGATTATGTCATTGTTACCTTCCACTTCATTATGGAACAGTGTGAGCGGACACACATCCTCCAGGCTGTATAAAGATACAGCCTTTTCTTGTACGCTGCCGCATGTGTATGTGTGTTAATTTGCCCTTGGATGTTTCATTGTCAGCCCTGTTAACAGGCTGTCATCCGCACCGAGACAGCACAGAACAAATATTTACCTTGATAAACACAGACAGCTCATTAGATGCGTCCCTTCTAAGGAGCAGGTAGAAATAAATCGCCAGCGCCGCCTGCGAGAGAGACATCAAGGTGTCCGGCGGGTGCGTTACCTGTTACAGTCGACGTGCAGGAGGAGGTGGGTGGCGCTGATGGTGAGGGCGATCTTGTGCCACTGGCCGTCAGCGAGGCGGTAGGGGAAGGACTCGGAGCGCGGCTTGCCTTTGAAGCGGTAGTGGTAGCGGATCTCCTCTCTCACACCGCTGCTCTCCAGCTCAAAGTAACTGCAGAGGAAGAAAGCAGGTCAGAGATGCTCAGTTTGCTGGGCTCTGTGCAGGGGAAGGAACACGAATGGAAAAAAAACTCAGGCTACAGTGTTAGTGTACAGGTCCTTTACTAAGCATGTGAGTACAGTATTTAAACCCTATCTAAAATGTGAAGTGCTGACCACTGTCTGAATAACTGATTAATGTAATAAGCCATTAAGTGCTAAATATGTGTTTGTTCCGACCTCTTAAATGTGACCTTTTGTTCTATAATGCCGCACTTAGTTGTGATATGGCAATATAAAGAGGGCATTTCCTTTTTTTTTCCCACTCACATCTTATATTTACACATTAACAAATTGGACTAAACAGTCCATTTAAAAAAATACTTAAAAGCAAGTGAATAGTAGTAAATGATCCATTTGTAACCTGAGCAAATGTCTAAAGCCTGATGAGCCACTTTCAGGGCTAAAATGTTTCACGTCCAACAATATGAAACCATGGCACACATACTGACATTTGCATGTCTCAAATACTTTCCAGTAGAAGGGCTAAAGACAAGATGTGTCCTTGAAATTAAAAGGGTTGTAATCACTTGGTTGCATCGAGGCATCCTTCTGGTCTGAAAAGATGATGTGATGTACTCAGAGCTTTATATCGAGATGACCCGAGTTCTCACTTGATTTATAACCTCAGCAAAAATTATCATAATGGCTTTATGATCTCAATCACTAGTGTCAAGTCTTCTTCAATGCAGCATGATGTTCATTTAGTAAATTATGATCCTATTTAGAGTAAAACAGACAATGAAAGGGTATGCCACAGGGAGTGGCAGGTTGCTACCGGCACAGCAAAGCTAACACCCATAATGCTCGATATACAAAACTAGCTGCACTTACCTGCTTTTTTTTTAATGTTGTGTCTTTCATTTTACAATTTTAACCATTTAAATTCATTAAGGCATTAGTTTGGGTGGCTAAAATGTCTTGGTGAGTTTCACTTTTAGAAATAGACACTCATAAATGCTAGCCAAATTAGCATCCCCTCTAACTTAGCATGCTCATGCTCTCATCCAAATGGGTTCACTTTTGCTCCATTAACCAAGATAGTAACTAGGTTCTTCAGAAGCACGGTCCACAAACCAATGACTCATGTTTCAAAGGCTCGCTCCACTTCTTTAAGTCAGTCAATGTTTGGATCAGACATACTGCAGTACAAAATAAAAGACTTTAGCATGCGAGACATTTTGAGTATCAAAGGTAGAAATATTTCATTGTCTGAGGAACATGACCTTTTTGTAGACTTGGACTATCTGAAGAAACCAGAGGGGTTTGTTTGTTATTTATTTCAAATAAAATTATAAAATTCCTTTAAAAAAAGGGCAACTTTTGACCTGGTTGAATAATAAAGGGGAACTTTCTCCTTGCGGTTGTGAATGTTTGTTCTAAAGGTCAGAAAATTTCACATTTTGGACAGACGAACACCTCAAAACCAAACCTCAACCCTGTGGGAGAAATAAAGTATTTACACCATGAAATAAGTGATTAAACCACTAAAATCAAATGGCTCACAAACAGTTCATTTGTAGCTTTAGTGCAGAAGACAGAACGGTCATATTGGCAGTCTATAATGATTTGCTGATCTGGTATTTATTAACGCCGCTCTCATCCTGACTCCCAAACACTATAATTTCATTATTTAGCCGAGAAACAATAATAGTATGTTTACACATCGAGGGCAGCGACTGGATGCTGGTGGAGTGACGGCTCGGTGTCAGCTGCATGAATAAAATGTTTCCTATAAGGCTGTCAAACCAAACAGAAAAAGGAGAACATTTCTGTCTCACTTTCACCTACTGTCCTCGGTTGTTGGTGAGACTGCAGCAACCTGCAGCTCGTCTCAGCACTGAGCTCGTTGGACTCTCCGCCCTCATCAGCCACGCTAAATTAAGAGCCAGCCAGCCAGAGACGGCAGCAGCCCGAGAGCCGCAGGCAGCGAGTCATGACATTTCAGCTTCCCTGCGGCTTAAAGTGACCCCAACACAGGAACCCCTGGCCCCTCGCCACATTCACACACACCAAATATACTGTACATGACACAGCTCTCCGATACATAATCCAAAACCTCGCCAGAATGTAGTCTATTCCAATATATTCAGAAACAAAAAACACACACATACACAGGGATCAAGTCCATTCAATACCAAAGCTCAACAGCTCTCATGCATATTTATGGGAGGGAGAGAGGAATGACTCTGGAGAATATCAATCGAGGCTGTGAGGAAGTAGATTTTTCTATCTTTCTGTTTGGAAAATGAAAGAAACTGAGATCAACCCCAGACGGACCACGGGATAAAATGTTAGTGTCACTTCACGCTGACCAAGGACACATTGGATTTTATGGCCTTCGCCTTGCAAAGAGGAGTAACAGTTATGGTAATTGTCCAAAGTGCTTCAGTCTGTTACACATATATGGGTAATTTGGGGCGTTTTTCGAGATAATCTGGCACGCAAATCCAATTTAATTTCAAATTTATTTTATCAACATTGTCTCCTGGGAAAGAAGTCTTGGTTGTTTTTGTTTTGTGAATCCCAAATGGATTTACCTTTTTTTTTTTATTGTTTTATGCAAGACCCAATAAAATGAAATGTAATATTTAACATTGACTTACTTGTGTTTTTTGCATTTTTTGTGTGCACATTTCTTTACAAAGTTAAAAGTGAACTTACTGAGGGGAAAATTGTCTTGTATAGTAGGGAAAGGCTGCTTTAATTACATTACAACGCACAAGAGCGACATCCAACCAATGAAAATTACCAATACCAATATTTTCATGCTAATTGCTACCGTAACTAGTAACGAGTAACTACCTGAATGTTTGCTGATAGATTCTATAAAAGCATCAGTCATCAGGTCACGCTTCCTACACGAACAAATCCTTTTAACCAAGAAAGGGGAAAAAGACAAAGGAAATGAGAGGAGGGGGCGTTTTGAGTTCAGATAACAGAGTTCAAACCTTTCCACGGAGCTAATGACGGCCCATCAGCCCCCCACACAGCAGGTTGTGTTAATACTGAAACAATTATCACACAGTAAATTAACAAGCATCACAGGGAAGTGTTTTTCTACAACATTAAATTGCATTTGCACGCATCGAGCGGCCGCCGCTTGCTTCCTAACGTGTGTGTGTACTAGTGAAAGAGAGAGAGGCAGAGCGAGCGCGGGCACGGCCGGCCAGTCGGGCCGCCTTTGAGCAGCATGTCATCACTCTGAAATTAGATGAATACATCACTCTGTGGCTGCGCCGGCCGCAGACCTGACAGCTCGTCTCCGCCGGGCTGCAGGAGACGAAGCTGCAGATTCTCGTCGACGGGAGAAGGATCATTTACATCGAACGAGGAGTAAAGCGAGAACAAGAGCTCTCCAGCTTCGCCTCTCCCACTGATGGAAGCCTCCTCGGGGCTTGGAGAGGCCTGAAATCACTGAACGAGCAGAAAACACCGTTATCCTGATTTGACTCATGAAATAATCATCAAAGGCATTAACTCCACTTCACAGCAAGCGTTTATTTTATGAAGCATTCAGTGGTAGCTATTGTATCCCTGCATTACAGCATATTTAATGAAGGGGAATAATCTATCGGCAGGCAGTCCATTTGTAACTAATTGTGCAGCCTGACAGACACTAAAAATGACATATCTGTTTTGACGCTTCTTTGTACCAAACATAAACAATGAGCCTTATCACCATTTTAAAGGCTTTCTTTTCATTGCTGATCCTTTCAAAAACAGCATTTTACAAAGCCGCTTTTTTACTAATGGGAACTGCGTGGATCTAACAAACCCCTAATGTGAGCATTCGCAGCTTTCAGGGAAAAAAAATCATATTTGCATTTCAAAGAAAAAAAGAAATTTTGGCTAGCAGTGGTGGAGTGGTTAGAATGTGTTTAGATTTGATGTGATAGCAACACTGTGCTACTGGGTAAGCTAATATTTTCTCAACAACAATATGATGGAAAAGATGCAAAGAGCAATTAGCAAAAAAACAAAAAAGAAGAGTTAAACTGAACTGATTTAAGTGTTTAATTGCACATTAAACAATTTGGACAAGAAATGCTGAACTACTGGGAGGAAAAAGGCTTTGTTAGCCAATGATGATGCATTCAGGCTCAGGATGTGGACTACAAAAACCCCTGAACTGGGCTGCAACTTTAGACTTCCTTCACATTTCTAATACACAGAAGAAAATGCAAGTTTTCTCATTTGGGGCTCTATGTAAAAAAATTTTGACGACCAGAGTCTGGCTGCACATTGGTAAAAACATAAGCGCCTGCCAAATGACTGTAATATGATATTGTAAAGTGCAGAGTTTCTCCCTACAAAAGGAATCCAACTTTGTTGTCACTGTGACCCACAGAGTTACTGCACCCTTTATCTGCAGATATGGTGATTTTGCCAGAGTAAAAGGAGATTTTCTGCATCACGACTCGAGCAAATCCTCCCTGAATAGAGACACCTTAATAGGATTTTTTTTTCTGTCCACAAAATCAAGTTGCCATGCTAGTGTCAACTCAGGAACTCCAGGTGACATGACAACAGGGAGGATGAATATATTCTGAATGTTTACAACCGGAGTGCATAGTGCAGACACAGACATGCTGTCACAGAAGGGATCCTATACCAACAATATAGAGCAGAAGGTACATGGAATTATCCGTACACCACTCTAAAAATATACATTCAGCATGAATTTATCATGTCCCTTCAGGCATTACAGCATTCAGTGTGACAGGATGGGTTGTGGTCATTGCCCAGTGGCACACCGGACCGATTCCCATATCATATTTACAGTCACACGATTATTATTTAAATAGTATATTGTGTGATTCTGTCACCAAGATTAGCAGGAGGTGCTGATCACAATCATATATTAAATAGCCATTAAAAATATAAATCCAGAATCTTTTCTACTGGCTTTCACCCAATTTCATCCTTATGGAAACCATTAACTGACTCCTTAGTTCATTATTTTTTAAAGATTCGTACTCATTTTCTGGCAGAGGTGGATTAAAAGAGTGATTCCTCTCTTTTGTTTTATCATTTCAGCTTCACACAAAAGCTGAAAACCTCTAACAAAATCTGCTTACCAGCTCGACTTGGGCTCAGCATTAACACATTATTAACATATTTTCATGGAGAGGCTCATCAGAAGGCACGTTGGCAATGTTAATATGATGTGGTGCAGCTAGTACCGGCTGCTTTTCTCATTAGCTGCAGACCACACAACAAATAGATATCAAAATGCTCAAAACGTGTGATTTGATGAAAAAAAAATGACGACATCATGCTTATTCCTATGCATCTCCCCCTTTTCTGCACAGTTTTCTAAATGTGCTGAGAGCGGGAGACATTGGGTCTCAAACTGCTGAGTAATAAATAAACAGCCACAGTGGCAGGGTTGCAGGCTGTGTCTCCTGAGAGGGAGATTGTGGGCTGTGGAAGGGTCTCAGGAGTGCGCTGACAGCTCGGGGAAGAAGCTGTAGAGGTGACAAGTGGTCTTCATCAAAATGCACTGGCGTCATCTGTAAGGGAAAAGTTTGGGAAATGAATGGCTGCCCAAGAGTGCTGGGTTGGCTGTATATCATCATGTCCTTTTTCTTCACCCCTGGTGTCATGCTGTTCTTTATGGCGGGCAGCTGACAGCCAATTATCTGCTCAATAGGGAGGTCAACACTCTGGAGCTTGTCCGTGGAATGGGAGGAGAAGGAGGTAAACCAGACACTGCGACGGGAGAACGCACCAGTGCCTTCAGTCACTGACCTGGAAAATGTGTCCGGGATTGGTTGTGGCTGCGTCGTCACATGAAGATTATCCTTGACGGGAGGTTCTGGATTTAGCACACGGCAGCAGGTGATGGCAAATAGGTGGAACTTTCATACCGGCGCTCAGCATGAAGTATATAGATGGAGGGGATGTTATATCCAGAAGCAGGAGCAAATGATTTGTCATTTTCATAGTGAGTGTGGTTAGCGAGACATTATTAGCGGCAAAGCATGGCGCGAGGCGGACCACCTCGTGTTCCTGGTGATGAGGTCCATCTGGGCAGTGATGCAGGCAGGTTTACACAGTCGATGGACAGGCCGGAGATGGCGGAATTACAGGGAGCAGTGAATTAAAAACACATTACTTGGGTGATTCTCCTGAAAATTCCAAGTCATGGCTCAGGAATGATTTTCTATGCATTTTTAACCCTGGCCTGCCTAGTTATTTAAAGGTCAGAGAGGAGGCTAACTTGCTTATTTGGGATGCAATGGCATTGAGAAATAATCACTATGGTCCAAGAGGCATTGCTTTTTAGTGATCATGGAAGCATACCTCATGGAAATTAGATCCTTAAAGAAATATCAAACTGTAAAATGTGACATGAAAAACTGCAGCTTTGAGACAAATTAAGAAGAGCAGTGGAATAGATGGATAGTCTTCCCGAATTTTCTGCAACAACCTGGAAAAAAAAGGACTGGTATTATCCATCCCAATGCTGAAAGAAGCTTTTGGGGATTTGGATGTTTTTCTGCCAGAAAGCTTTTCTGTGCTTTTAGCTTTAAGAAGAGGAGGAGGGCAGCAGTGAGGCTGGTAAAGGTCTCTGGGGTCTGAAGACTGTTGGACAGGTGAGGCAGGTCTGCTAGTCTCAGGGGTGTCAGGGGGATCCTGTCATTCAAACTAACAACCAACAGAGTGGAGGTCTCGACGAAGTGTGAGGGAGTGCAGGGTGAGGCGAAGATTGCCTTTTTGTTGCTAGAGAGGAAGCAGAGGCTTTTGTTGTGCGGTATGAGTAATTTATCTTCCTGTGGGCTTGATGTTCTTCAGGGTTCTTTCCCTAAAGGCTTCTCTTCTCCAGCACATGTAGAGCTTCACTACCAATGATGGGCTTTTGCTTCACAGAGAGAAAGGCAGCGACTGACAGACCAAATGCTCATGTCAAAACTATTTTTTTCGACTCTTCGATTTGTGGCCCCGTGCCATCCAGTTCTGTTTGCAAATTGCATCCTGTGAAGGATCCAGGATGGCCAGTCGAACCAAATCTACCAATTCTTCCTCAAAACGAGCATCTCATATGTGCTGACCTCACAGCTGACCAGCTACTGATTCAACCGAGGGCTCATATTGCTCTGTGTCTCCTCAATATGGAAAAAGTGAGCATTTTGCCAAGAGGCCTGTGTATTTAAAAGGTTTTATTATGTCGTGACAGGGGTTGTCTGACATCTTTGGTACTTAGAGTCCAGTTTCTAGTAATATGTTCAACAGGCATGCAATTATATCCAACTTAACCCAGAAGGTTTTCACACAGAAGCAAGAATACGGGAAGAGAGATGAAGTGAAAAGAAGACTGTAATTGGACAGGAAGTACAAAATTCAGAATCTTAGTCAGCCAATATTAGTTCTCTGATGAAGGCTGAGTAGCAAAAGAGATCATTAGCAAGCATTTGCATTGAATTGCATCCTTGTTTTCAGAGAAAGTAGAAGCGCAGAGCTATCCAGGGAGAGCAGAGTGGAACCTGTTATCTGTCTGAGGTGAGAGGGCGCAGCTCATCCCTCACTCCGACTCCACGGGCGAGATCAGGAGTTCAGGATCGAAGCCAGCAGGTTTCCTGTCTCTAAAATTCACACACAAATCCCATCTGGTAGCACAACACATTTTGAAAAAGAATAATAAACAGTGAGAGCAGCGATTCACCCTGGCAGCTAGAAACAATTCCTTCTTTCCATTCTGAGCATTTTGGGTTCATTTATCAGATGAACAAGATTTCTCTTTACAAGGCCTGACAATGTGATTTTCTCCATTTAGAGAGGCCGTTCTCTGGGCAGTTTATTCACATACACATCCTATTAGGTAATTATGCTTTCTCGGCACCTGAGAATACATTTTTGGTTTGTGGTGGTAACGACAACAAAGACTCACTGAAACATTCGATTGAACATTTATCACAGCCTCTACGATGAACTAGGTTATGTTTTTACATCTACAACACTTTTTAGACATTGCTGAGAAGATTACCTCCCTTAAATTTGTATTTTCCTTCTTGTGACAAAATTCATAAATACCTGTGTGAGTGAAGGGGGTAAGTGACAGCTGATAGCTGCCATGTGACACATGTGATCTCAGACCAAGGATCTGGTTCTGGGTTACATTTGCATTTATTAGTTTAGCAGACAAGTAATACAAAAATTAGGTACATTCCTTTAAACACAAATTCAAAGAAATATTGGATCTTTTCTGCCTGTTTACCTTGTTAGCTGGTAATTCTGGACCACAGTTTTTGTGTTTTGTTCATGCAGTTAAAACTAAAAATACAGAAATAATAGTGCACAGGGGCTAATGTTCACTGCAGGTTCTCCATGCCAACTCTCTCCAACTTTTACCACAAAGTCTAACTTTACAAGTCCCTCTCCCCCATGGAAGTGTGTGTTTTCAACCCCCGCCGTCATGTCGACTTTAGCTCAGCACGTTTCATGAAAGAGGAGAACCTGCGAGTGCTTATGAACTGAGGCATGGAGGCACAGGCAGACCTGCGGAGTGACAAAGGGCGGGCGCATGAACAGAGCCGCTGGAGGAGCTGGCTGAGCATCTGAGGTGTTTAAGTGCTCAGGTGGGGAGAGCAGTGGAGAGACCGCGCTTTGAGTTAGTTCATCACAGAGCTACTGCCACTTGCTGACAATGAGAGCGTTACTGGGACCCAGAAAACTGCTGGCTCTGCAAAAATAGGCTCCTTTTGTTCTATTCAGCCTAGTGGAGCAGCAATAAACCTCCTCTCCCATTCCCCAGTGCTGGGCACAAGAAGAAAAAAAAAAAAAGTTCCCTCTGCTTTTTGCAGCGGGTACCCAGAAATGCTTGCATTCAAAAGCCGTTTTCACTTTGAGGATAAAGAGAGCGGACGATGAGAGGAGGGAGGAGAGGAGGATATTATCATATCGGAAAAGCAGAGCTGGCAGAGGAGGTGGGAGGGATGAGAGGATGGTTTGATTGTGCTGAGAGAAAGATGAAGAAGTAAAGACGGAGCAGAGAAGGAATGTATGATTGGATTTGGCTGAGTGGTGGAGCTTGCTGTCTGTTAGCTGGCTGAATGGGAGGCCGCTGTTATAATGGGAAAGAATGGGCATCGGCCGAGGGCTCTAATAGGGCCTTCAGAGAGGACTCAGAGGTTCAGAACAAATCCTCGGCCACAATGGAGCACAGGTCTGCACCGAGGCAGTCAAGGCTCTGTCCATCTCGCTAAATTTAATTACACTCACAGTGTGGCGGTCTGACTCACACAACAGCTTGTCTCAAAATAACTTGGGCCTGCTGAGGCTCGGCTTGGCTAGATTTGCATCCCAATATGTCTTTTATTAACAATAACCAGCATCTGAAGGGGAAGGAAAAGCCCTGAAAATCAACTAACTGGAGGTTTGTTATGTTTTAAGTAAGAAATAAATGTCAGAATATTCGGCCTGCTTGTGAATGTCTGTCCATGGAGATAGTTTCAGGTTTATGTGTTGTGATTTTGAGATATTCATGTTCTAATGGTCTTCTACCTCAGCGTCAATCCAAATCAAGTGAACATATACCTTCATCATAAAACTTTACTCTGCACTCCCTAAGAGTAGTCAAAATTATTGGATTGTCTTTTAATAATATTATATATGATTCTAACCAGAGAATAAATAATTCATTAAAACAAATGAATATTCTAAGAATATTGTGATTAATAACCTATAAATAAGGTAATGATATTTTTCACAGTTTGAATGTGTTAGTTGTTTAATAAATACTACAGAATAATATAACATGGATGCTTTTTCTACACAAAATTAAAGTAAATGTTTTTCTTTGATATTTGACTTACAAGCTGTGATATAACTGCATCACCCCACACTAGTTTGTCTTCTCCCTGGTCAGAAGTCAACAAGTCCTCAAATTCTAGTTGTAGGACTCCATAAACCAACGTGTGTGTGCCTACAAACCTCTAGGAGTAAACACATAAATATATCTAGTAATTTGGCAGAACAGACCCTTAAAAAGTCAACCACCAACCGAACATTATAAATGTCAGGCAGGCTCCAGGAATGCGCACACAGTATCGGACAACCGGGTGTGTTTGAGCGCGGCTGAGTGCCTGTAATGCAACATTTGCTCAGTCCGAGCACTCCTCCGAGCTGCATGTGCCGCATGGTGCATGTCATTGTGCCTCGAGGAGGAGGACAGTACGGTCAGCTGGCTCCATTTAGCCTCGCTGTTGTTTGGCTAGCCTGCTGGGTGGCAATTATGCCTGCAGGTAATGTGAGAGAGACGTAGAGATAGAGAGGAGGAATAGGGGGCTGGAAAGCAACTGCCGGGGTCACCTTAGAGCTCAGCAGGGGCCCAAACAAACCTCCTCAAGAGTGGATCATACGGTGTGGTGCAACATCAGCTGATAGCAGCTAGTGCCTGACTATGTGGACTTCTATTACTGATGTGTTAAACGTGATCGTGCATTTTAATGTTGTATCTGGTGGGTAACCTGGATCTGTTTCATACTGAAGTTTATGTGCAAAACTTAAAATGCAACAATATTTATTAAGATATGTAGTAATTTAACCCTTGGAAGTCACAGATCACACTGGTCTGATCAAAGACTGATTTTTTTTTATGATATAGTGACAGCGTGATTCTCTGCTGTTAGCTTCCCTCTAAAGTTCGACTGGATTGCCCTCAAAATCATCAAAATAAAGCAGCATTTATGTTTTACACTTTCCTCTGATTCCATTTAGCTAACTTACATTGTCTTGGTAACTATCAGTAATAGTTTCACCTTCATAACTACTTCACCTCCAACATTTTTTATTTTTTTTACTTTAAAAACAGTTTTTTTTATAACATCTAACATGGAAGTATTGTGCTCCAACCCTAGGTCAGTGGTTTTGTAGCATAAATTCACTGAAACTGCACCCTTTCTTTAAAACAGTGAAGCCTACATGTATGTATAGTAACATGGCATTTTTGGAAAATCTTCTGTACTGCGAGCTGCTTTTGAAGCTCATATGTCATTACAGGTGGTTCTGACAAATGTTTTATTCAACCATTTAGCTTGTCTATAGTTCTTACTCCAAACTCCATACGTTTGATGATGAAAGGCTGAGTAGATCTGGATATAAAGGCAAATACATTTAGTGTATTCATATAAAACAAATTTTTACCTCTTTTATATCTGCAACCTGTGTTAACATTTATAGTTAAAACACTTAATTGATTCATGATTGTGTTTTAACAGCAAAACAAGCAATTTTCAAAACTGATTTTATGTTGTCTTTGGGGTTCAAAACATTAATCCACTCTGCCAAAGAGAAAAAGGTAATAATTATTAGGTCACATAGGTGATGATGAGCTGAAAAAAAAACATATATCAATTAGTAGATAAGGGCAGAATAAAAAGTCGAAAAAACAACCTAACTCCAAAGGATGAATGAAATGCAATAAAGGGCACTCAGCAAAAAAAAAAAAATACTAATTTTACTGGTTTTGAAACATTTTCTCAATGACGTTCTGTAGCTCTACCTGAGCACGAAACCACGTTTGTGTGAGTGATAAAAAGCTGAACAAACATCAAACCCACAGCTATTTTCCAGAACAGAGTAGCTGGTTGCTTTGTTTACTACATGTTATAAAACTCAGTTCCCCTGCACAGCTTTCTCTCATCAGTCCAGGGACCTTCTGCTTCACTCTCCAATCCTGGATGATTTTGCCTTTGTTTTGACTCCCAGCAAACACACACACACACACACACACACATGCACACACACTCCCTCGCATGCGGTCACTTTGACTGTGTGTTGTACAGAACTAAAGGCTTTTTACCTTCAGAGGAGTGGAGGAAAATCAATGTTGCCTGCCCTTTAAAAACAATTCACAGTTGTACAGTTTCTCAGGGGGCTCGGGGTGAGCTCACTGCTGCCACTCGCTGATGTCCTGCAGCCATCACATTCTGCTCGAAATTTCACACAACCGCAACAAATTCAATAAGACTCCTCTAAACAGCCAGGCAGACATTACCAACGCTCAGATTATTACAGAGAAAAAGGACGTGTGGTTACTTTTGCAGCTCAGTTATAAAGCCGTATGTTATAGTTATCAGTGCAACAATGCTGCATGTCTGTTAATGTTAAATTCTATGATAAAATTCAACATTATCTATCACATTGTCCTGCTTAGTACTTTACACTCCTCTTACAGACATGGAAGGTTATCTTTCTGCCCTGAGCATACAGGATGCAGCGCTGCATTATTCCAGCCTCCCATCACACGCTGACTTACACTGGCGGCGGAGTAATCTCACGCTGATCTTTACTTCACTACATCTGCAAACAGCCACGAGTGAGGGGAGGATTCATCTCCGGGTTTTATTTTAAAACCAGAGCGCTGAAGAAGTAAAGTTGTGCAGAAAGAGGAGCTGCAGGCCAAAATGAAGAGGATTACAGATGGATTACCTGTGTTCTGACTCGTGGATGGAGAATATGACTCCTGACGTGGAGGACTTCTGCTGGATGGAGGCCAAGAAGGTAAACTCACTTTTCCTCCTGAACAGCTGCACCACTTTCTCCGTGATGTGTGCCGGGGCGTGAACCGCTCTCCCAACATCTGAAGGAATAAAGTCAAATGGAAAGAAATCATGAGCTTATGTAAACTCTTTTCACAGCCGACGTGCTGCGGGCCTTCTTCAAGCGTACTTGCCAAAAGCTGGAGCAACATATTAAGCTATCTAATCACACATGGTGAAACACCTTTACGCTTTGAGGAAATCTGTCATCAACCGTTCTGGCAGGCGCTCTGGGTGCAGCTTTCTGGGCACCAACAGATTGTTTTTTTCCAACTGTTGCATGTAAATTGATTGTAAGACAGTTAACTTTGCAGAGATGTGTGTGTTTGTTACACTGTAATTCCAGTTTTTGGCATGAATCCTTTATGGTAACTGTACACTTGGGATTTGGGAAAACTGCAACATTTCCACTGTGTGGATCTGAGGATTAGAGAGCCTGGAAACAAACCGGTAGTTTAAGCGTGCATTCCTTTAAAAATCCAGCAGGGGTCGCCAAGAGTGGTTCCAAAAGAAGTCCGGTCCTACTTATCTCAACAGACAAAACACTTCATTTATCACATCAGAAAAATGTATTGTGGAAAAATGACGGTCTCAATCACTCGTCCTCAATAAAATCAAATCTCACGGTTTCTAAGAAAAGTTCACAACAGCTGTAATGCTGCAGTCAAACAAACCAATGGACGACGTCCTGGTGAGAACATCCATTATTTAT
>JAOWBC010000001.1:3652448-3667542 GCA_028566105.1 Hypoplectrus providencianus
GTGCGTTGAAAGTAAAATATAGTTTTAAGTTGGATTTTAGGATTTAACTGTTGATCCAGTAAATCAAAGTGAGAAAATAATGTTCAGGTCATATAAGTGAGGTTGGGCTGAAAGAATGATACCAACATTGCATGGTGAACATTTAAGTGGTCTATACGGGCAGAATGAACATTAAAATTATCATGTTTTTGACTTATATGTTAAACTTTTTTAATTAAGTTCTGAAGCTTTAACTGACCATGTTCCTGTGGTTCATATTTATAACTGAAATTAAATTCAAGCAATTATATAGAATTTTAAAAAGTTGTTTGTTTTTTGCATGAAGCATCAAAAAGTAAAGAAAGAAGAATAAACCATGTAAGCAGATGCAGGTTTGTTCCATCAGACAGCACAACTGTCGTGTCCCTACTTCCAGTTATAAATACAGTCCCAACAAGTCCTGGACTGCATGCATTTTGGTGTGTGCCCAGCTGAACATGACAGACAGTCCAGTGGAGAGAAGCCGGTGGCTGTCTCAGCACAGGGCTTTTAAAACTCCCCAGGGTGACAGTGGCCCGCCCGCCTTCACACTCAGCCTCCCTGCTGTCACAGCCCAGTCGATGGAGTGCCACTTCCCCGTCCTCCCCAGTTCTCCAACAGGCCGGCTCCCTGACCGGAGCCTGTCATGAGATCATCTCTTCAAATCTGCAGAGACACTGGCCCCGTTCTCAAGATGCAAAAAGAATATTGTTGAATTTCAAATCTGTTGTTGTTTTTTTAACGTTGCCTGCATGACAATAAAATAAAAAGGAAGCTAGATGGTGCAATGAAAGGTCTAACACATTGTTGCAATGTTAATTCCATAAACTGCAAATGTTGCTCCTCTTGTGAGCGCTTAATCAGTCGAGTTCACAGCTGTGATAGCGTCCTACAAATCGTTGTCATGGGTCCTGCTTGAAACAGGCAGCAAACAAACTAAAACACACTTATTCCTGCACATGTGCTTGACTGCAATGAGAATGGAGGCTGAACTGTTTTGTATCTGCAGTGATTAACTGCACACATTCCCCTTCAGAGAAGTGCCAGGGCTGAATTGGAAATTTGCAAAATTTTACTCTAAAATGCGTATTTAGGTTCTTTATATTCTTTTAATAAAAATCTGTCATTTTTTAACCTAATATAACATAACAAATGAATACCGCTGGGGAGGTTTATTTATATGTAGATGCTGTAACACGAGCTAGAGGGATAAAATCCAAACAGACGCTGTTTGACAAAGTGCTTGTAGACACACACTGTACATTATTAAATCTGACACGTACACAAACACAAACCAAAGATGATAGTCTACCGGTTAACAGTTTGTGCAGCGCCTGAACCAGAATTAGCTCAAACCGAAGAAAGCAAACCAACTGTGACCACGCCCAGACGGTCGTCTAATCGTGACGGATGGACAGTGTGACGGACGCTCTCCACTGTACAGCAGGCTCAGGCTTGTAGACATAAACAAACCTATTTACAGTGACAGGACGAAACAGGTAGAGCGGGAAGGTTCGTCTCCCCGCAGACAAGATGAAACTCAGTGTAGCAGGCAGCAGCCGGCTGTCAGCCCCCCCGCCCCTCTTCATTTTACAGCTCATCACTTTAATCAGGAGCCTGGCGGGTGGGTCCTCCCCCAGCTCGGCTAAGGCTTACAGATGGCCTCTTTAACTGGCAGTGAGGAAGAGGAGCTCAACCGCGGTCCGGAGAGACTTCACCCACCAAAGAGACAGCCAGTCAAGTCTGCGTGGACTTCTGTCTGGCCTGATATGGAAAACTCGTGTAACAGTGTCACAGCCAGATAAGCACATTACTGTACTACACTCAAGTTTTTGCCAAGGGCACAAAGTACATCAGGGCAGAGTTTTCTAGGAGGCCAGTGTCCAACAGGCCAGTCACTGGCAAGAAAACCTCCAAGAGCCTGAAACTCTCCAGCTGAGGAGGAGTTACTGCTCATAACCTCCTGCTGGTTTCTGTGTGTTTGTTTACAGGGCTTACATTTGTATTGACTGCTAGAATAGCTGGCTGGTGATTAGGGTTGACTGATAGGACACTGGGACAATTTGAACCATGCTAATCAAAATAATCAAAATGAAACAAAAACCAGTGAGCACACAGGGGCTTTAAATAAACCAAAACGTCACTGTCTCCATCGCTCAGTGATTGCTAAACTTTAGTTTCTTCAAACCTGTTGACATTTTGATGTACAGAACATTTCATAATTTACATTTTCTGCCTTGCCACACCTTTTCTGAAACCCAGGGCCCCTCCTAGAGGTCCCGTTCCCAGTTTGAAAACTTCTTCCATAGCTTCACCGGCACAGGTGTAGTTCTTATTACAAGAATGCTACATTTTGAGTTATTGTAGACACAAATGGCTTCTTGAGTCATTTTAACCCCAAACTGTAATCTCCAGGGCTGGAAACTGAAGCCTGCAGTTCCTCATACTGCCACTTGAGGCTGGCGCCAAAAGTCAGTCAGTCCTCTTAGATCCCATATTAAAATGACCAACTTTATAACAGAACAAATTTACAGCCAGATACAAAAAAAAAAAAAAAAGCTTTTTGTCTTTATAGCTTTATCTGTTCCCCTATCTATGACAGATGTTTGTTTGTTTGTTTGTTTGTTGGTAAATGTTCATATTCACAGGAATTGGCAAGTTTCATTTATGCAGGTTATATAAACTTTTGGGTGAAGTCTTTGTGACTCTGTCCATATTATAGAAGGTCTGCAGTTCTATATGTATGCTCAACTGCACAAAAAAAAATCTAATTTTTGACACTGGCATTCCTCTGGAAGACATAACTGGCCTCCTCCACTTTAACCAATACTTGTAGTAAAGGATGAGTGCAATATTTTTCTCCAGATGACATAATGCTATTTAATTAAGTCAATTTAGTTTTACTGCAAGTCATCGTCAAAGTAGCAACTAGTAAGGCAGTGTTTTCCCTTAATTATGACGACTGTGGTGGCCCACCATAGTCCAATTTGCCCCAGTAAATTAGTAGGGAAAGTATTTTTACACAATAATGTCTGTCACCCCCATCCACTCAGCTGAATATCCCTCACCACATAACTTGGACTTTTACAGCAAACATTTTCTCGGAGGCAGCATGTCCCCGGGCACCCTTAGATGGTTCACCCACCATAGTCTCATAAAAGTCTGTGGGAAACACTGGTAAGTGGTTTCTGGACTATACTGCCCTGAAGCCGGGACAACAAGCACCTGATGTTTTACAGATACAGGTGAGAAGATAACCAGTGGATAAACAGCAACAGTCAACAGTTTGCACAACTTCTCATATAGAAGTTCTGATTGTTATTATTTTCATCATTGTAGATTAATACTGAACACATCAAAACTGTAAAAGAACAAATGTGAAATTATGCAGTTAAAAAGTATGATATTGATAAAAATGTGGAACTCATAACAACGCTTTAACAGCCTCTAAACTGGTGCATGTTGGGCATGCAGATTATTCTGGATGAAGGAAACTGTGCATGCACGTACAGCAGATGACACTGTTATCTGGACTCCGGCGTCAGATCAAAGCGTGTCTCTGCGCACTGCGCAGCCAGCCGGCCTGTCTCTGTTGGACAGTTGTCACATGTTTACTGTCCCTGCAGCAACATGCTCAGCCTCACTGGCAGCTGCTCAGCGGCTGCTGGGTTACAGCAAGGAACAACATTAAAAGGTACAAGGCAAGAAACAGCACATCAAAGATTTCTGGCACCAATTAACGAAAGCCACAGTAATGGACGGGTAACAAGATAAAAGCTTCTTTTCTTCAGCCACAATGGAAGAAGCCATCAGAGCATGCTGCTGATCGATCCATCAGCTCACCCATTTACAGGTTGGATTTATTTTCTTGCTGTGGTTCTACATTATTCCAATTATAATGCAGACAATTAAGTAGATGTAAATCTTAAGGCAGTTACATAGTGTGCAGACTGTTTGAATCGGATATCTGGAAGGGCACTCTGGGAGCACAGACCTCCACGAGGCCATGCCCTATCTCACACTGTTAATGAAAGTTTGAGAAGATAGCATATTTTTTTCCCCTGATTAGGATCTGCCTCGAGATTAAATTGGACAATGCTACACGCTTCCACCGAGTTTCATGAAAATCGGGTCATTATTTTTCCACATAATAAAAAAAAAAAAAAAAAAAAACAGATTCACAAACTAACCTTCATGGCAGAGGAAGTAAAAATAAAAGTCAAACTTAACTTGGAAAAAAATAGACTTAATAAAAGGGAACAAAGGAATTACACAAATAAGACATATATATAGGAGAACCATTAACAAAATGGTTATTATAGGACTAAAAATTACTGTTAAGGGAGTGATTAAAATGATGTTACAGAACTTGCCAGTAACACAACAAGAGCAAAGAAACTAAAGTCGCTTGGTTGTCGTTGTCAGCTTGGTGTCGGTGAGAGAGGAGCTGTAGGTCAGTCAGAAACGTAGACTTGACAGGATTAGGCTGCCAGTGATGCCACTAGTACTGGTTTTTAGTCATAACTCACTCCAGTGGTGGATTAGATTATATTATCATCTTTAAACTGAACACTGACAAACACTCTCTTGAGGTGTTTTATTTACCCCTGCTAAAAAATGGCAGAGAGGAGTTCTTTTTCCTTTAGCATTTTGTGCTGGATGGGATTTTATTCTGATCGATATGAGAGTCGGACATTGTTTTCTGCTGCTTCAGAATTCAGACCATGTCTTGTTCACAAGTCACTTAGGGGAATTCTGATAGCTCAGCTGGATAAAGTCAGTGCCTTGAAACTGTGCCATTAATGACTTCAAAAATATATATATATATTTTTTTATTTTACATCTCCCAACTCTCTTTTTGTCATTCTTTTTGGACTGAAATAAAAAATCCACAACCTGGGATAGAAATCTTGCACTTATATCCTCACACATTAGCTCCGGTGGCTCATGTGGGACAGTAGCTGCATTCATGCATGGTTACTTGGTACCTCAACCACAAAATGTGTGAACAAACACTATATATGCTCTTAATTTTCATCGTATGCTAAAAGCTTTCATGGTCGTTTTCCTTTCTTTATGATCCTGCAAGAAAGCAGTCATCTTTATTTCCACACTTCCAGCCCTCCAGTCATCTGTACATCCTCACATGAAGCTAGCCAGCCAGTCATCCATCCAGCACACAGCAGAGTGTCCCTGAGGAGCTAGCCTGCTTTTGGCTGCTCAAGGCGGGTCTGCAGTACAGAGTAAAAAGCAGAGAGACTGGACTGCAGAACAGGGGCTGGGCTGGAACTGGAGATAAAGGACTGAGGCATGACTGGAAATGGAAAACACGCACGCACATTGCTCTCAAAGCTTCCAGGTAATGTTTAAAACTGTGTCAACAGCAACTGCCGACTGCTCTTCACCTTGACTGCAGCTGAAGCCGAGATGTTGCAAATTCGGTGTACAGTTTTCCATCAAAAGCAAAATGCAAAGAGCAACAAACTAAGAAGTGCAGCAGAAGAGATGCAAACACAAGTCACCAAATAAATAACTGAATAAGGTAGTTTGAGGTGAAGTGGTACAGTTACAGTAAAATGGCAGGGAATGTTAAATAAGGTTTAGAAACTGGAAAAAAAGCCACAGAAAGGGAGTAGTGTTCGTGCAAAACAACAAAGAAGGAAGAGAGTTTGATGCACGTGAAGGAGACTGTGAGTGCATGTCAAGCAGCCTACAAACGCAGCCGAGCTCTCAGCAAGCTTCTCCTAAGTTGACTTGGCTTACATTTGAAGAACTCCCCGGCTGCTGAAAAATTCATAAATCTGAATTGATAAAACATTGATGATTCGGTTCAAGTTTTCCTTCCCATCGCAAGTAGATAACCTGACTGTAAACATTGAAAGCCTTGTAGGCTCTGTGTGACCGGTTATTGGTGTGATGTGATGTGTCACATATCTAATGAGACCGGCCACTGATAACATCCTGGGAGGGCGTGCTCACCTCGCATGGCCTTCAACACGGCTGACAGCTCTTTATCACAGGCCATCAGACTGAGTGCAGTTTGATTACGGAAAATAAAGGATAAAACCCAGAGAAATAAAGCTCATCCATCTGTGGGAGAGTCATCGGCTGTCACTTAAAGAACAATAATACACAGCTCTGACGCAAAATCCAGCCAGAGCAATATTAGATATTGGTTAAAGTAATGAACTTCCATTTTGATTTCCTCCAGGGGCAACAACATTTGCATACTGTGTCTCTAACAAACACTGAACACAAGCACAGCCAGTCTGTGGAGCCAGTGTTCGACTCTATGCAGAGTTAAAGCACATGTGCATACATTTGTGGTATGAAATGAGATTAGTACCGTAAGATGTGGTAGTTAAATTGACTCAATTTGAAATTATCATGCTCATTTTGAGCTACTAAACGAAACACAAATTTTGTAAATGAAATTAAAAGAAACAGAATACAACTGAAGAAATTTGATTAAAACCTGGAATTATTTTTTTTTACTGCATTTCAGGGAATGGTTCGACATTTTGGGAAAGGCATGTTTGAGCCAAGAAAGTGTATTGTGGAAAACAGCTAGCCTGGATCTAACCAACGAGATCTCTAATCTAAATGAAGGAATGTTTAAGTACCACCTATAATGGCCCAAACAAGCATCTTTAGGCCCAAACAGCAACTTTAGGCCACCAAACTGCTGATTTAGGGTAATTCAATTCAATTCAATTCAATTTTATTTGTATAGCGCCAGTTCACAACAAAAGTCATCTCAAGGCACTTTACATTAAGAGTAGGTCTAAACCATACCAAAATGCAAACCATGCAAAAAGCTTCATCATTAGGTGTTATAAAGGACAGTTTAAGCAGTAAATGAATGAACCACCAAACAGTGCAGCAGTTACAAGGGTGGCATGATTACTAGAAGTTAATTTAAAAAACAGAAATGTTAAAAAAAAACGTTTACTCTTGTTTTAAGGAATGGAATGGTTATCCCTCCCAAAAAATCCCACCCATTCAGCCCTGTGGTCACTGTTTGGGGCATGCATTGGGGTATTGTCAGGTTAATTTTGGCCTCACACATTTCAGTCAGAAAGGGTTGTGGAGAAAGAAACTTTAAATGAAGGTGTTGGGAGAAAAAAGAAGGCCTTGCGCCGAGAACCCAGTGAAACTTCTTATTTAGCAAGGATGTGGTGCTGGCTGCAGCTCTCTGTCAGTCTTTGAAATGCCAAGTGGACGAGAGAAAAGACCTGCCGGCATTGTTTCGGTCTGCTGTATGAGAGCATTACAGAGTTAGTGTTACCTATGACAATGATGGAGAAAAAGTGGTGGACAGAGCAGCAACTGCGCGCGACTGTTCAGCACATGTGGCTCCTGCTAGCGACAGTACTTCCAGGATCATTTATGGAGACATCACGCTAGTGTGTCCACTGAGAGCTTGAGGAGGAGAATCAGGTTGGAAAGCAAACAACTTCTTCTCCCTGCAGCATTCAAACAGCCTCTCCATGCAGATTCAGACGGGGCCAACATAATGCACAGCACTTAGTTGTTTTGTAGTCAGTGTGCCTACAAAGAGGCATAATGGCTGCAAAACAAGGTAACAGAAGGAGCCAAAGAAAGTCTGCTCATTATGTTGTTATGGCTAGCATATTAACAAACAGCAGCCTATTTATGCCTCGAACATAAAGCTACATTGGAGTGTTTTTTGTTCACCTTTATATCAATAACTGTCCCATTAGCTCCAATTTGGTCTCCACCAACTCCTGAGAAAAATATCTGGCTCGTTATGCTGCTAGATGCTCCACTTTTCTTACGAGTTAAGTTGGTAGCTTTGTTCGTTCCACTGTTTAAGGCTGAGCACGTAGACTACACCCAACTTGGTTCCTTGAAATGTTTTTTTTTCTGTGGTTTTATATTTCAGGGTTACTAAGACTGAGTGTTATTTGATTTCCATTAGAGGACAGGAAACATTTACCCTTAACCTTTAAAAACTCTAACTTTGCCCTACCGTCTTTCATTTATCAGCAGGTTGATTTTCTTTCCAATAACTGCCTGAATGCTGTTCTCTTACTTTCTTGTTCAGAGAAAATCTCAGTTGATAAAAACATGTATGCACTCATCTGAGTAGTTGCTTTGAGGGCACAATAATACATCCCCAAGGACAAGTTTAATGAGGGAAGCAAGTGTTTGGCTTACTTTTTTCTGCGACAACTAAATCTAAAAATGATTTATGATGAGTGTATCAACAATGCAAATGTTTACATAGCATATTATGCTATACTATCATGCACACTAACTGTATTTTTCTGAATGTATGTGTTAAATTATGCATATGCATTTAAATACATTGTGCATCCCCAACTTTAAAACCATAAACAGTCAGACAATCAAAGACATTTGCTAGAAAATAAAGAAAATCAGTGCAGAAAAAGCAGAATATGGTTATTCCTAATGTGCTCATTAACATTTGTAACCTTTTTCATTATTTATTTGGCTTAGTGGTGATATCACATCAGAGTTTAAAAACTGTGGCCATATATTTTGCTAACGTTTGCAGTAAACAGTGTATATCTCTATAGCATTGTCAGCAAGCCACAGATTTTGATCCACTGTTTCAACTTGGTATCAGTTGTTGCTGATTGTTACCATGGAAACACAGCTGTTTCTGTATTTCTGCGTGTAAATTTGGTCAGTCTGTTTTTCTCTGTCGACCTCTTACACAGCAAGACTATGAACAGCTGCAACCGAAGTCTTATGGTGCCCAGTTTATAAGGTTTTCAAATAACAAGTACATTCCTCTCTTATTAATTTAACTTGATTTTTCACATTTAATTAAATTAATAGTAGGGATTAATAATAATCCCATTCAGTTCTAACTGGTGCCTTACAAATAAATTTTTTGCATTAATTTATTAGAAAAGAAAGTATTTTTAAATTCTAAAAAGCTCAAAGAATTCAAATGTATGCTGCACAACTGGAGTCCCTGTGGGCACTGATCTCTTTCCATATTGTAAGGATTTGTGTGTCTGTGTGTGTGTGTGTGTGTGTGTGTGTGCGTGCATGTGTTTTGTTAACAACTCTCTAGGCTGAGATGCTATCCATAATCTGCTCCGCCCCCCCACAGCTCTACACAATCCCCCTCTGCTGTGGGCCGGTTTTAACACCACAGCTGGCAGTCTGTGCTTCAAACCGCTCGCACTGTACACATACAGCATGAATCCACACACACGCACACACACATATATATATAAAGAACACAAACCCGCACAGGGGAAATAGGTGGAATTGAGATGTGAGCTAATTTAGTGGAGCGCTGAGTGCTTTGAGGTGCCGTATCAGTATCTGTCAGGCCTCCGGTAGGCCCACTGCTGGGAGTGCGGCTCACTCTGAGGGACCACGCAACTGTGCAGCGGGGGCCCCTGAAGAGATTCAGGAGAGCTTGAACTGAGAGCCCCCCCATCCCCCGCCGCCCCCCACCCCCGCTCCATCGCAACTCAGCCAGGCTTAATTACCTCCTCACTCTGCTCGCACCGCTCCGCCTGACAAACAGCCGATCACTGGATCCGAGAGTGGGACGGCACCAGCCAGCGGGCTCGCCTGCCAGCCAGCCAGCCTCCATCCTGTCATCAGCACTGCTTACACAGCTATTTATCTCAATTAGCCATGCTCTGCATACTTGAAAAATATGATGTCGGGATAAGGATAACGGCGTCCGTTTGTACTGTCCTCCTTATTTTTTGTGATAAATCATCCCCCGAGAACTCTAAACCGCCATGTCGTTAAATGGCGAATAAAGCAACAAATCGGCAAATAACCTCATCATCACGCAGTCATGTTTATGGCAGGCTCCTTAATCATCTCTCACAACCGCGAGCTGACAGACACATAGTTTACCTCTGCAAGATTCCTGCTGCATTTCTTTCTCCTCTGAAGGAGAGAGAGAGAGAGAGGTGGGAAAACACGATGGCGCTGGAGCAAACAAGTGGTGCAGCGTGGGCAGCATGCAGAGCAGAGCTGGGAGATAAGATCAGGACAGGACATACAGGGAGGAGACACACGGAGAGATAATACAGCCAAAGGTCACCCAAGGGCGCCTAGCTTCTCTCTCAGAAAAACATCTCTGTCACAGGCCTGTGGCAGCACTGCTAACGCCTGCAATAATCATACCGTACATGTTCTATACATGCATAATAATGCAGCTATATTCTTAGGATTGTTGTAAACAAGCTTTTGTTTCTTGCAGTTTGGGTTTGTGTTGAAACACTGGATGGGTTTGTTTCAACAAACAGAACATAGAGCTAATGTTTCAATGGCATTCAATGGCAATAACACGACTTGATATCATTGATAAATTTTGCATTAAAAAAAAGAAATCTTGAAATAAAGAGTCTGGTATCGCCTTAAAACTGCAATATAGGGTGATTGTACAGGCTGTAAAATATGATTCATATTTACGCTTAGCTTAGACTGATCTCCACCGCCATTTTGCTAACGTAGTAGTTGCTATGCAAAGTTTTGCATAGTCTTGTGTTAAAACAAAAGTAAACAATATGTAATGTAACTTACATAAAAAAAATTAAGTTATGTAAGAAAAAAAATGAATAAAAAAAACAACCTCATAATTACTTAATTAACTTGAATAGTCTTAATCGGGGCCTTATCGGTGAGTGGTCATAGTTTTTTATCCTAAATTCAGCCATATGATAACAAGAGCAAACGACTTTTATAACTTTTTTTCTCTCAAGACCCTAATAACTACTTCACTTTCTGCATTTAACAGCTAGACAGGACATTTTGGGCCCACAAACAGGACATGTATGTATCATGATCTATGTGCTTTTTAAAAACTCTCTGGTCTGGACTGTACCAGCAAGCAAAGAACCTCCCAGAGCTTCTGCAGGTAGCATATGAGCCCCTACATCCCAATTACTGAGAGGAAACGGTCAACCTCTGTGTCCGACTAGCTGCTAATTGAAGCATAATCAGTCAGAGCTTCCACACGAGATGAAAATATTCCTGACTGACAGCATTTTTCACAGATTGATGAGCTGAGCGCCTTAGTTCTCTGCTGATCTCCTGACTAGGAGCAACCATCTCTGCAGTGGGCCTGGTGCTGAGGGAGGAAGCTGTCTGTGCTTATGATGTTGATCAGCCAATAGGCAACGTGTTGAACCCATGGCACGCTTTGACTGACAGCTCACTCATTTGCATAATGTATAGGAAATACATGAATAAAAAAACAGAAATACATACATTTAGGTAAAACAATGGGGGGTAGTGTGAAGGGAAAATAACAAATTAATATGTTATGAATATGTTTATTTTAATAAATAAAATATGAATTCAAATTAAAAGCTCAAATCTAAATTTAAAAAATTTATGTAAAATGGGAAAATTAAATACAAAATCCAATGAAGAGGGGATTAGTTTAAGTTAAGTTTATTTTAAACAAATATATACATTTATGTCATATTTTATCAATTGATTTATTTGTTGTTGTTATTTTCTCTAGATTTAAAGGCATCCTCATTCATTTAATCACTTGTTAATCAAGACATTTATTATTATTTATTTATTAATTTATATTTGACTTTGGTTGCTTCCATCCTTTATATTCTAACAAGAAAATGACTGAAAACCAAAAACTTCCTTGGGTAAATAGACTAAAGGCTGTATAACTATTTATATGGCTGCAAATAATGACTATTTCTATCAATATGTTTTCATAATTTCTTAATTAATCACTCAATTGTCAAAGGATAGTAAAAAAAATATGTCATAAAAGGCTGATTCGGTCTGGAATATTAGATATGTTGAATATATGCCTTTTTTCATTACATCTTTTTTTTGCCATTGCCATGCTGAAAGCTCATTTTCAGAGTCCAATTTGCAGCATGCACAAGCATCCAGTGGAGTGAAATTATATACTTGACTTTCCAGTTTGATCTCATATCAAATTGCCGTCACAGTGTCCAGGGACTGTATCGCCCTACCTGTACCAGCAGCTGTGTCAGTATCTGAACTACTAATACACTAAGACTTCTCAAAGAAAGCGAAGACACAGCAAGACAAACAACACAAACAGTTCCCTCCCTCTCTTATCTGAGCAAATGGAGCATCAATTCACACAGAAGCAAAGCAGAAAGAAGGCAACTCATCAAATACAGGCGGCTGGAAATGCAAACGAGCTGCTGTGTGTGGAACAATATCTCCATGTGTACTCTCAACATGTGTCAGCGCCAGATTATTCACACGGGACTCCGTTTGGAGAGGAAGCTACCGGGTTTAGTGACTCCGACTGTGTTGGGGTTGATTATGAAGTCAGAAGCGATGAATTATTAAAACAAATGGCACTCCAGATGTTTCCCCTGTCTTCATGACAAACGCTATCCTCTCTCAAGCATGGAGATGCGAGTCGAGCATAACACGAGTTTGAAAAATCTCTGTGGCCTTCCCCCTTCGTGTGTGTGTGTGTGTTTGTGTGTGAGAGAGAGCAAAGGCAGGGTTTGGTGTCGTTTCCCTGCTCCGGAGGTACTGTCACTGTGATACATGAGCAGCCCTAAGTCATCTGGCATTGTAAAGTTAAAGCCTTACTGTTAATAAAGCTGGCAGGTACTACATATCCTGCTCATTGTAAAATTATGTAGTTTATGCTTTATTAGGCTCCATTAAGGCGGATAGTAAAACTTCTGCTCTGTTCTAATGCTACAACAATTAGTTTATTTATCCTCAGAAAAGAATGAAAGTCAGTGTTGTGCACATTCAGACTTTACAAGAGCAAGCTCAAAGTTCACTTCACACATATTTAAATTAAATAATTCACATTCATGCCACACAGTTCACATTCTGCACTAAGTTCACTTTCCAAAAATATGAACAAGTTCATGGTTTATTTCTCCTGTTTGTTTAAGGAGTTGTTTTTCAAAACCAGCAGGTTTAATTTGCATATAAATGTAAGACTGAGTGACCATGTTAACTTATGACTTTGAGCTAAAAGCGTTGGCGTTATGGTTGATATTGTTAATAACACAAACGAGAATGTATTTTTAATTGATCAAAGTAAAACTGAAGGATTTTACAAGGACACTCACTTGTTTTGTTTGTGTTTTTTACCAGCTGCCCACATGACAAGCAGCCACAACGTTCAGCTGAGTCACCAGTTAACACGGTCACTCGTCAAACTGTAACACTGGGCATCGTTTTAACGGAAAGAAACTATGGGAGGAAAACAGGGACAAACTTTGACAAAACACAAGGATGCCAGTGTTTAGTGAATGTGGGCTGAGCTTTTCTTTCTGATACTTCACTAATAGTCATTTACTAAGTTACTTAGCAAAAATATCCAAGATAGAGAACCAGCTTTTAAAATGTAGGATTTTCTTTTGTTTTTTTCATTCCATTTTATTCTTTGTCATTGTTTTCAACCTCTTTTATCTTGTTTCTGTTCATTTGAGACTTGACATTAATCGAAATATATCAGATATTAATGCAGATTGACTAACTTTGAGGTTTCAACAAACAAGCAACTGAAAAATGTCACTGCATGATCTTTCCAAGTTTTATTATTAGATCCTTGTTTTTATATTAGAAGCTCTCTAACCATTTAAATCCAGATTCTTTTTTTTAATGAATGGGTTATGACTATGCTTACATGTTAAACCTAAGGGTCCAAACAATATTTTATGCAGATATATGTGCATTATAAAGATCTCATTGTCACCAGTAAGCTACCATTTATTTTTTTAGTTTATTTTAAACCCCCAATAAGATGAACATGTACCTCTACGTAATCATGTTTATTGGCGTGAAAGCTGCTTCAGGAGAAAACAACAAGCCAAATTCATTTAGCAGCAGGACAGAATAAGCCTCCTCTGTTCCCATCAAAGCTCCTCTCACTTTTTTTTCAGCTCTCTGTCTTGCCTCAGAGACACAACTGTAAGACATGAAAAGCTCGCAGTCAAGAAGCGCAGCAGCATCTCTAACTGTGGTTTGCTATGCCTCTTCCTCCTCTAACCCTGACTAAAACAAAATGACGGCTCGCCTTGTGATGCAGTCAGTGCTCACATTTTTTTTTTTAATCCAGAGTCCTTTGATCCTTCGCAGGAGAGTTTTTTTTCTGTTTTCTCCATCCAAATGCTGAAGCTTTAAACACTGGAGCAGGTACAGTACAGTATCCATGCTGTTAGTAACAACCAAATGATGTTGGTTCTGACCAGTCAATAAAGTCTGCGATCGACTTTTAACCTAACAAGTAACAAGGAAACACTTTGTCCTGGGCAAATCCTTTACAGACACAGCGGTGAAATGCACCATCCTTCAAGATTTCTAACCAGCAGTCCAACGCTTTCAAAGTTTTATATTTGGGAAAAAGCCGAAATGTTTCCTTCACCCAACTTCCATTTAAGTCACTCCAATCATGTTTGAGATTCTGAGTTGCAGATTTGAAACTTTAATTACAGTCCCCCTTGTCAGACTAAGTTTCTGAAAATCTAAAATGCTGGAAAATACTTGTGTTAAATTAGGCAAAAATAAATTAAGTATGATTTGTTTTTTATCATTTCATTGGTGAAATTAAAGCGAAGCTCTTAGTGATGTATTGAAATAATAGAATTGAGTTCAGAGAGAATTAATGAATGTGAATTAATTGAATGGAGTATCCTTGGAAACTACAAAGCTAAAATGCTTCTTCTTGGACTGCAGACTTCAGCAGATACTGACATATCCAAGAGATACAAATACAATATTCATATATTACCAGAGAGAACGTCATGAATAACATCTGGTCATCCAGTCAGTTAGACCTTTGGGACAATAAAGTTTGTTCACCATTCGTCTTCCAAATGATTTTCTCAGAAAATGACACATGAACACAAGACTCGCCAAAAAGCCCAAATGAACAGACTGCAGTCACAAAACTGGAAGCTAATTGGTTGACAGCAGCTCCTGAAATGAACTAAACCTGCTGAGTGAAGACTTTCCAGCGTCTGCAAACTGGCCTGACTGCAAAACGCTGGCAGATAAAGATGGCAGGGGTGAGAGAGGTACTGAAATGCTTCACTTGAGTAAAAGTGGTGAAACTGCAGTAAAACAG
>JAOWBC010000001.1:3674612-3687862 GCA_028566105.1 Hypoplectrus providencianus
AATTTTTTTAACTAAAGTGTCTGAGGGACATTTGTTTTGTTGGAAGTTCCAAATAAAAAGTAAAAAAAATATATCAAATGTGTTGAAGTATGGTTAGTTCTTAGTTTAATCATCAGAACTATTACTGTCACCATACCTGTTCTCATGACAAAAAAAAATACATATTTCATCTTAAAAGACTTGTCGGCTGAAAGCTGCTCACTGATTGTACCAAGTTTCACCATGATCGTCCAACTTCTCCACAAACAAAAACGTATGCCATCAGAATAGCTTCAAGAACTATAAAAACCCCCACCATGGGACTTTAAAAAACCCTCAACAGATGGTAATAGAGGGAGAGAATTTCACAGTTTAGGCTCCAAACTGCAGCAGGCAGCTTCACTGTAGGGCTTCAACGCCAGGAATAGATCCTTTGCAGTAAATCCCTCCTATTGATCCTGGTCCCAGGAGACTGTAATAGTCCGGACCAATTATATGGATTTTTGGTCTGGGTGTGCCAGATGAGATCATGTTTCCCATATCCAACTGAAGGCACTTGTGTCGGGCCATTGTTCTTCCACACTGCCTTTAATTTGACAGCGGGGGGGCCAACAGAGACACGTCTGTCCCTTTAAAAGATATCGCCCTCATGTACGATGAATAATTCAGACGGAATAATTCTGCCGAGGTTCCTGTGAGGTGGGACCAGTGTCTCGCCTCCTCCAGCAGTAGGACAGCCAGGAAGCTCATACATAAAAGATGAAAGGTTTGATAGCCTCCATTGGATTCAGCGGCTGGGACTGTGCGCAGTAGACTTTAGAGTCGTAGCCCGGCTTAGCTCGCAGCTTGTGAACTGCCCGCAGCCTCTCAGGGTGTGCCTGCACGGGGCTTTCTCTATAATATCTGTGACATATGCAACCCAACTCGGCTCTGCAGTCAGAGAGGGAGGTATAAATAGCAACAAAATGGATGCAGGAGAGAATGAGACCTCGGTGAAACCTCTCAGTTTCCAGTCTGTTCGCTCCCAACATGCAGGAATGATGCAGCCTGCAACGAAAATAGATCAGTTGTTTGGGTTCACGCTCGGTGCTGTGGCTCTATTTGTGTTTATCAAGATCCTTAAAAACGTGTCATCACCTATTTCTCCTTTTTTCCAACCACCTACTGTCTTAATTTCTCTGCAGCGGCTGCAGTTTGCGAGCTAAATTCAGCTCTTTAATTTGCCATTTTGCTTTTCCGTTTTGTTACATGCGGCTTAGTTTCATCTCCACCGTGAGAGAACAGACAGATCTGTTCGAGTGGAGCCAAACCTTCTGCCTGCCCAATCGCCTGACACAAACATGATAACATTTCACTGGAGCACATCAAAGATTGGCATATTTTCACTTTCTAAAATAGGAGTTACATGCACAGTGCTGATATGCTCCGAGGCAAGGAAACCTGCAGTGAGACGTGGATTTATCAGCCCGTGTTGTTAACCTTCCACCCTCCTCGGCTAGCCTGAGGGTAAATCTGCAATACTAAGAAGACATAGAGGCCAAACATTTTGAATCTACGCATTAGTCTTTTAATTAGCTGTCAAAAAAACTATATATGTTGAGAGACCGATATAACTAGCCATCAATTCAATCATGAACTCCACGGCTGAATCTATGCATTAAATCGCTTTTGGTACCAAAATGGGCCACTAAGTGTTCATATTGATTTATATACAGTAGCACCGGGTTGACAAGAAATCTGTCAGCAGAAGATTTGATGGAGGTTAAAACACTGTTAAATCTATTTCAGGAACACTGGTAGTAAAATGGAACTCATAGAGCCGTGCAGTAGATGCAAAAAAATCATTAAACGCTACAAGGCACGAAGCTGCAGTGGAGCAACAGTTAATCATTTGGATCCAACCTGGGTTTGCTGAAAAAAGTAGCAAATTAAAGGATGTTTAGCAGCTGATTTAAAAGTCTCAGATGGTGGAGAATTCATTCAATTAATTAAACTGTACATCTAACCAACACTTTCAAAGGTATTACATCAGTGTGGAGCAGACGCCAAAAAGGCACCATTAAAAGTCTACTTTAGTTTTGGTTTTATATCACTGATACTGACTTTTTCTTGATTTTCAATCCATTACACGAAGGAATTTGGATTGCAGCAAAGCTTAACAGGTGCTACACAAGTAAAGCTGCGTTAATTACTTATAGTTTTAAATCCTATGAAAATAAAATGGTGGCTGGAGCTGCAAGTTCCACAATGTCCTCATTAATGTTCTTGAATACAGAGACAGAGAGGCAGAAATAAAGGCAGATACAAGCTCACAATGCTGGGGACTTATCTACGAACAGCAACCAAAAAGCAATCAGGCAAGTTGGGATCTAAGTTTCCCACTTTAAAGTAGAAAAAACATGGCGCTGTGGTCCCATAAAGGGGCTGCACTAATGCATACAGTAAGAATCGTTCCAGTATTAGCAGAACTACAGTATTGGCGCTAGGATGCATGACTGCCAGGGGCAAACGGTTTGAACATTCGAGGGATAAATGTGTTCATTATTATTGATATGTTTGTATAATGAATAAAACACGTCTTGTGCACACGTTTTCCTCCACCTAAACAAGCACTGCGGTAACCGAATTCTCGAAGCATATTTGATCAACGCTGCTTCTGTTGACAATTTGATCTGGTTAAATGATTTATGCTGGATGCCAGGCTGTAAATGTGTGTCAGAGTGGGAGAATGACCAGATGCTAATAGCAAATGAAAAACTGATCTGAGTGGACTTAACTAGCTTACAGGCTTTCAGGCATCAAAAAAAAAGAGCAACAGAAACAGAGCTTTTCAATATCCATTACTTTGCAACATGAAATCAAATGCTGCCGCTACATCCGAAAAACAACCGTCCACTCAGAGCTGAATATGCAGGTTACTTGCTCCATCCAACAAACCAGCACCACCACTTTGAGTTTCTGTGTGTGAATGCAGTTCCAGCTGGGAGCCTGAAGTGGAGCTGTCCACTCTGCTGTGGTGCTGAATCCTCTTCTACAAACAGCAGCTCATTTTCCTTCACTGTATATAGTACATTATGTATATCGTATACTTTTAATTCAAACTTTATACTATTTATTTGTATTCTATTTAAATTTTGGATTTTTTATTGCATGCTTTCTAGTGTTTGTCATGTAACCATGTCAATGTAACCTATGCTACTTTCAGTTGTTATTCTTCTGTTTTTAGCCTTAAAAATCTATTTAGGTGTGCATACCACATCTGGAAGTATTTTTTCTGTAGTCTTTACACAATCTTAATTATTCAATCATTATTTTTCTATTCTTATGCAGTGATTTTAATCTGCCTTTTTGTATTTTTTTGTCACTGTAAAGCACTCTGAATTGCCTTGTGTATGAATTATGCTCTATAAATAAACTTGACTTGCCTTGCTTTTAATCCTCTGTCTTGAAATGTATTTTCCTATTGTTCCAATCATTGCCATGACTTCCACTCTCCAGCACTGACACAATCACTATATTTACAATTCAGATGTCTCATTCACACGCCCACATTCCTGAATACAGAGAGTTGATTATGTGTTAACATGTAGAATTTAAAGCCAGTTAGCATTGGATTATTAGACTAAATCAGCATTAAAATCAGCATTATAACAAATGAAAGCCCGACACAATGAGCTGTCCGAAACGCGCCGCATCACACCGGCTCATGTTTGGCAGATGACAGAGATGAAAACACCATTACAGATAATTAGGAGCTCTTCTATTCAGTGTATTCAAGGACAGTAATCATTGTAATCAGCCATAATCGCATCACCCAGCCTCAATTCAGGCTTAAAAACTTCAGGGAATCATCTCTCCCATCCGCAATTAGAGGCCACCATTATTACAATTCTTCATCATTAAAAACGCTTCTGTTGTCAACACTGATGTATTGTTACAATGAATTTTTAACTGCATGTATCATTTTTTCTCTAGTTAATAGCCGTAGGCGAAGGTCTGCCTTGGATCATTTTCCTGTGATTTAGAGTTTTGATGAGAAACCTTGAACTCAACCTTCACCAACCACTTACTACTATCCATGTATATTTTCATGCTGTTTCACTGTAGCATTCACAGTTTATCTTTTGATGTGGACCTGTTGCATTTAATGTACATAGAGGTGGAGAGACTGGTCGTCCTTGTGTTGCTAGCATGCAGAGAAGTCTTACTGAGAGGCGAACGGCTGCAGTGTGTGTGAAGTTCACCGTTGATGTTTTAAATAAAGGGAAGTTTATGGAACATATTATCCCTTTGGGCCCTGTGTTGTTGTCTTTATTAACCATGGAAGTGATGAGAAAAGTAGCAGCGAGCATTCAGGTGATATTCTGTTTTCTTCTCGTTGTCAGAAAATCTATAAAACCAGCAATTCATTGATATGTGTGTACTAATTCACTACTCAGCGTGGCCAATACAGATATAACTTGATCCTTTATGCTGTAGGGCAGCTTTCCTCTGAAAGAAATAATAAAAACCAGCTGAGCTCCTCAGCTACTGCACAATGAAATCAAAGCAGCAACAATTAGAGAACAACACTACGGTCGCAGTGACCTGTCACCTCCCCGCTGCTTTGAAACTGATTGTATGATCTCCCCTCATCGTCACACATCAACATTCAGTCGGTGTGTGGAGCGAAGAAAACATGGACACTGTAGGAGAAACGAAATGAGATAAAGATAGAGAGCACATGAAGAAGAAGAGAGCATGCTAAATGCTAAATGTTAGGGGTATGGTTAGCTCATGTTTTTTTTTCTCTATTGTTGTAACAAATGGACCTCCAAGAAATTTGGAAAATTTAAGGAATCACAAGTGATATTGTGCTTTTCTATGGAATTAGTTAAGAGGAAAACTATAAAGCTCCAGTATCCTTTAACCTGAAGCATAAAAAATGAAGTAAACCCTCTCAAAGACGAGCTGGGTCTTCTGTATTTAGCACACGGCATCATGTTTTCTGGCTTTGGTACATGAAATAATTCTGGTGTGTTGAAGTGACGCCCCTGTAGCTGCCCTCAGTGTTTCGGAGGGGAGAGTGGAAGACAACAGCTGGTTATTGTCTGTTTTCTGTTGTTAAGTGCCGGCTGCACTACAACCCCCCGTCTGAGAGAAACTCTGTTTTTCTTTTCAACTGTGAGCAATTGCAGAAATTGAGCAATTTCAGTGTTGCCAATTTTGCTGTTCATAACACACCTATTTCAGCTTACACAATATATATTTTTCCCTACAACAATCAGTGTTCTCTAACGGCCCAACACAAGAGGCAGGGCCTCCTCTTGAGAACTGATCCAGAAAAGAAGCTGGATAGGAGACCTCTGTGATTACCGCTGTGCTCTGTGTGGTGTAATGAAAAAACCTGAAATGCTCGGGAAGTTCCAGTCATCCAACTTAAAAAAAATCTTCATTGTAGCAGCAAAATTACCCTCTCCGTGTTAGCTGGGAAGCATTAAAGGAATTTGGTTCTGGATTTTCTTATATTCAGCCTGGTTATTAAAACAGTGATGCAATTCAATTCACAAACCAGGAAGTGCCTTGGACACACAGCTTGTGTTGCAGGACCTATTGTTTTTTTATTTGTTTCGGAGCCTATGTTAACAGGTCAAAGCAGCGCTGCTCAGGTACAGCTCGGCTGACTCACATCTACAGATGAAGGGTCTCGGAGCGGTGACCTGGAAGCAAAGCAATCTACCGCTGGTGATGGAAAGTTAATTCAGAAACCAAAGTCGAACATGAAGAGAAACAAAGCAGCGGCAGAGCAGCCACTCCCATGTTCCTGTCACACGGCGCTTCCTGGTACATCACTCTCTTCAAAGCCAAACTCCTTTAACAAAAACCTTAATTTTACCTTGCAGGGCTGTTGGTGGTGTTCTCCTGTCTGCTTCTTCAAACAGTCAGAGTGTTGCCTGACATCTAATTCTCCTGTACTTCTCCTCACTACACCAAGAACCAATTCAAAATAAGCTCATGGTCATTTTAGCCATTGTGCTCCTAACCTCTGGAACTTGCACCCCAGGAAATATAGTCAGCTACATCTATGTGGCCTTTTAAAAATCAGACTAAAAACATCTGTTTTTTATTTGCATATAATTAGGGTTTTATTTCCATTTTATTTTAATTGAATACCATTTTATTGTAATATATTCATGACTTTTCAGTTCATATATTATTCTTGTAATATAAGTACTGTATGCTTTTATATTTTCATATTTGTTTCTTTTGTCATGTATGACATTTGCCCATTTTCTTTGTTTGTTTTTTATTATTATTATTTTTATTATTATTAATTGTAGCACATTGATCTACGCCTGTTGCATGAAATGTTCTATATTGGTAAACCTGACTTGACTCATTATAATGAATAGGAACGTGCAGTACAACCCCACTTAAAAAAGTCCAAACTAACCCTTTCAGAGGAAAACATTTAACCAACACAGGCGCTTTTTGCTTGAAATCAGTGGAGGATCTCCTAAATTTGTTAAAATGGCTTTTGACAGCATGAAGCTGTTTCTTTCAATGACTTTAGTATGGAAGTAAACCTGACATCTGTTGATGCTTTAGACTATCCCCTGCAGTTTGCTGGATTCGTCCTGATTTATGCTTCATGTGCTACTTTTGACAGTTATTTGCATGGATATAAAACATGGATCCAGAAGTGCAATGTGATTCAGCTAAAGCTCTTTATCGGACAGTCGTGAGGTGTTTTGGTGTGGTTTTCTGCTTTAAACGAGGTTGGAGAAAAGTTTTGATTAGAATCGACAGTTAGGTCGATTAAACGTTAATTAAGGACCGTCTGAGTCCTAAAACCAGACTGCGGAGTTGTTATATGTTAAGGATAATTGGCCTAAAAGGCTGATAGGAGGTGTGTTTATAGATCTCTGGGATATCAGGATCAAGGCTGCATTTGTTGTTAACATTTAACTGTTTAACATTAATGATTTTCAGTAAGAGAGTCAATGAAGAACAGAGGGATCTATGCTGGCTGGACAGTTTTACAGAGAGCAGAGTGCATGTAGTGCTAGTTTAGCAATCTGCTTTTTATACCAATGCTCAGAGAATTTAAATAACTAATAAATCCTAAACTGGTAAAATAGACTTGAATGTCTTTTTGGCTGTAAATTTAAAACACAATTGAGACAAATATTAAAACAATTAATACTTGAAGACAGTTTATTTTGCCTCATGTGACACTTGGTTCATCAAAATATAATGAAATATCTTCAAAGACAGTAAAGGAGCTTTATATTTCGGTATTTTTGACAGATATATGGAGCCATGGTTGTCCCTAGGAGGCTGAATGCTCATGACACAACAGGGAATAAAACTGCAGGAGGGTGAGAAAAGAAGATTTTTTATCTTTGTAAAGGGGTGCAGAAAAATGTAAAGGTTGTCCTGAGTGTGGCATTAAGGGAAAGGTCATCTTGTTACCGAAATCAAAAAGGTTTATCATCTGCACAGTGGTCATTCTGGGAGGCTTCAGACAGCTGGCCCAGCTCAGCCACGGCAGATTTGTTGTGTTACGATAGGTTGCGCCAAAACAGACGCATGAAAAATGAACCCAAACATGTTGCTCAAAAACACATATTGAGAGAATAACACCCGATCCAAAAGGAATTCAAGGGCAGCCAGACTATTTTCAAACAGAACAGAGGATAATTAGACACGATTCCAAAAGAGGTCAACCCGAACACATGCAAAGTGGAGAAATTAACACCAGAACTGTCTGCAGCAAAATGCGGCACCAATTAACAAGCAATCACAGCTGAAAAGAGCAGCAATACATTTAAAACATTCCCCTCCTGTGATGAAGGAAACGTATCAAGAGCTGATCACAACAAACCCAAAACCAATGCAAGGGAGCTTCCTGACCCAGTTAGACTGAAGATAATTTGGTCAGGGCCCATCTGAGGTCCAGAGTCAGGTCTCAGGTCTCCTTCACTCTCACCTTATTATGCGCTTCGGCTCTTAAGGTCAATGCTTTGAGCTGAGAGTCTGATCTCTAGGAAGAAAAAGTTGTCTGCTCAAAATGCCATGGTGATCCATCTAAATGTTGCATTTTATAAAACGGAAATGGTCTGCACTTATACAGCGCTTTTCTAGTCTTTGTGACTACTCAAAGCACTCATTCACCCATTCACTCACATTCATACTGTTTAGGCTACCCTAAACAGCGCCACCTGCCACCAGTGGGACCACATTCACACACTGATGAACGCAGCATCAGGAGCAAGTCCGGGTTCAGTATATTGACCAAGGACACTTTGACATGTGGACTGCCATGGTCAGGGATTGAACCACTCATCCAAAGCCGCCCGAGCCACAGCCATCATATTTCCAAGAACTGAGCGGCCTCTTAGCAGTCTGATGAGGAAAACCCTGTTTAATTGAAGTGCCAGCATCTGTTTGAAGCTGAGATATTTCACTCTGGACCACAGAAAGAGATCTAACACAAACCCACAGTGGGAAACCAAAATACAAACTGATAATCATCATTAAAGGAATTTTAAATCGAAATCAACATTGGGGCAGAGGGGGGTCCAAGTAATGAGGTTGACAATCTGGGCTCCAATGTAGAAACTAGGTCAGCCCCCTATCTGGGGACACTGAACTTTACTCCATGCATCACAGATGTAAAGAAATCCTGTCACTGAAAAGTACAAACTATAATAACAAATATCTTAGAAATGATCAGTGCTTTGTTCCGCGCTATCAGCACACAGTGGGGGAATATTAGCATTCCTCTTTCTTTTCACCGCAAGTTTGGATCACATTTCAAGATAAGGACCTTTGAGTAGCGGCTGCAATTGTCTGCCGTTCCTAAACTGGCTTTCACTGTGTGCACTTGTGCATAATTCTGATTAAAATAAACATAAGAGAAGTGACGATGAAATCTATTTTCTGAAGCAAAGCATCTGCTGTTTGTAAATCACGAGCTAACTGGGCGGCTGGAGAGACTGGTCCCGGTGACCAGCCAGACCCGCCGCCAGAAGCCTCTCTTTCTCTCTCAGTGCTATTGACACTAATTGAAACACAACATTCCCCATTTTCCAAGCCATTTGACCAGCGTTACAATATGTTCGGCTGCAATTTATGTAAACAGATGAAATACGATGGTGAGCCTCGCGCACAACATGATTGCATACAGCATGCATAAATCATCTTGAATAATCACTGACCCAATCAGCCACAGGGGCTCCTACAGCTTCCACTCGACAGGTAATCACGGACTGTTTGCTGAAGACTATTAGGGGGTTTACACTTTTTTAGAAGAACGTAATAGTCGCTGCAACTTCAGCTGCAGCCGCCATGTGGGTTACAAGGCCATGGAAGCAGCGCGAGGGAAGGCAAAGTGTTAAATAGGTCAGAACACAAGCATCCTCTCCAGCGCTCACAGGTCCAGTTCTCCCTGCTGGATTAGCCTCCTAGTTTCCCACACTATCTGGCTGCTGCACCACGACCCTCGGAGCCTGGAAACCTTAGGGAGAGCCGCTCGGAGTAGGAGTGTGTTTGAGCATGTGCGTGAGAGTGTGTATCAAGTAAAAAGTGAGGTTGTGTATCCCGTATGGCCTCGAGCACTGAGTCTTGGACGGCTTCACCTCGGCAGAGTTGGCCAAGCTGCCCTGCCTTCATTCATACTGAGCCAGTGGCACATTGAGCCAAGCACTCTAGAAAATAAAACCACATGCACAAGCGCACGCACGCACACACACACACACACACAATGCAAACAACTCTGCCGATATTCAACACCCCAGTGCTGCTTATTTGGGATTCAAGCTGCCGGTGTTTGTGCCAGTATCTTCAAATTTGAATATTTCCATGCCAGAAAAGTAAAAAGACTCAGTGTTCTTCCCCGACATTGAATTTTGGGTCCAGGTTGGATCAGCATTGGGCCACGATGAGACAATAAAACTCTCCAAGGAGATTTTAATGTGACTGACTGATAAATTAATAAGAGAAAGTTGAAAATAAGACTTGCACTGCAGATTTTCCCTGGCAGTTTTCTGCAGCTTCAGCCCAGCAGGAAAAACAGAAACACAGAGAAAAGCAACTAATCACTCAGATATCTTTCTATTTCTCCTCTCACTGGATTCTGCTCCTTCCTCCCACTTCTACTCTGTAACAACTCTCTGTCTGCTTTAAGGGGAAAGCACAACAGGCTGACAGAACAACTTCCACCCAATATTGTGAGTTCTTTGAGAAGCATTTTGGACAAAGCAGAGTCACCCTCTGTCACTGATAACATCTTTATACATGATCATGTCACTGCTGTGTTCCTGTTACAGCAGTTTATGGCTCAGACTTTTATCTATAATTAAGGACTAGTATTTTTCTCTGAGACTAGATAAACCACATGGAGCACATATCACTAAGATTAATTCTTGCAGACAGTGGATAGGAGGTTCAAATCCAGCTCGGAGCTCCTTCCTGCAGGTTTTACCCTCCGTCTCCTCCTTTCACCCTGTGTCTCTGCCACTGTCAAATAAAGCCCCAATAAAACAGCCACATGCTGCGTGCCCTTCAGGGTCCACACACCTGATATCCATTAAGACCAGTTGTTGGGATTACACAATCCTGGAATCCCTGCACACACAGAGCGCTCAAGTGTGTCCAGAAAGAGCCAAAGCATCTGCTGCTTGGGACAAATTAAATGTGGAGTAATTATGAGAGGAGGCTCCCCGGAGTGCTCCGTCTCAGCATCCCGGCTAATACTGTGACACCAAGAGGTGTGGCGCTGCGTGGCTCTACCCACACTAAACTAATGAAACAAAGGGGCGTGCATGTGTGTGCACGAGTGTGTTTGTGCGTGCGTGCAGCCAGAAGACAAAGACATTTCTGAACTTGAGCTGCGCGACTATTCAGGGAGAAATTGTCAGCGTGTGTGCGTTTACCTCGGAAAAGGAAGGCTTTGCTGCTGTTGTGGAGCCCCGCCACTTGGGTAATTCCATAGGTGGCATTTGCCAGGTCAAGTTCATTGATGATATCAATCTGGTAGTCTTGATCTGATCCGAAAGCCAAAGCTGAGGGAGAGAAATGAAGGTTAAAAGGATGTGGAGCCTGGTGAGAGGATTAAACCTGGCACGTTTCAACTAAAATCCAAATTCATTTCACACATGGTCACTGCTTATGTGCATTGTACTGCTTAAAATGACTGAGTGAGAGGAAAAAGTCACGCTGGATTGGTGCACGCGCAGGTTATGGCTGATGCTGCCCACTGAAATGTCCCCCTGCAGCCAACACCTGTGTTCACCACGGGCTTAGGTGCATTGGCGCGCGCGGAAAGGTAAAAGGTGTCATCTCTTTTACCTTAACTGCGTGCAAGATGTCAACAGATATAGTCTCAACTAACTGCATGCGATTTAATAAGCAACATACACTAGTCCGGACACAGTGACAAACAAATCTACCATGCTTGCGCACAAACTGAGAAAGCGTATATAAAAAAAAGAAGCGCGTGTCACTCGCTTCCCTCCCTGCTGCCACGCGCCTTGTGCTTACCTGGTTTGGTTAAAAAGAAAAGGGATAACAAAGCCACGTAAATATCCATTTGTGTTGTAGTTGCACTGTACAGAGTCCCCAAAGCCGTGCGCTCCGCTGCGTATCCACACTCAACCCGCTTCTGGTCCGTCTGGCGCTGTGCACCGCTCTCACCTCGCCTGGATGTGGAGGAACGGAGGAACGGTCCACATCACAGGAGCAGGGGGTTCCCTCCCTGCAGAACCGCGTCCCTTTATACTGTCTGTTTGCGTCCAAGCAGTCACCGCAGGGCATCAGCTGTGATTATATCGATTATAATATTGAGGGGATATTTTAAATGTATCTGTAAGAGGGGGGAAATGGAAAAATTCTCATGCATTCATCTGTAAAGTCCCCCCCACCCCTTCAGACCACAGAAACTTCCAATTTCGGAGGTGAGAAAAAGGCTTTTCAAAGGAAAGTCGGTGAGCGGTGGATATGGGGATTCTCTGTAATAGATAGGTAGGCTGCTCTCACTTGTCACAGAAGAAATTATTCAAAGAATTTCCAGTCTCGCGGGGCAAATTAACAACAGTGCAGCTGACAAAGTAGAACCAATTTCATTAAGTGTACAGAGATACTGTAGCCTGTGGAATATACGTTTGCTCTGTGTCAGGAGTTTGTATAATAGCACAGACATCAAAAGAGAGTCCATGTATCTCCTCTTCGCTTCACCCAGCACCCCCATCACTTCCTCCAGCTCCTGAATCGACCACTCTCCCTCCCCGCCTCCTCCTTGCCGGTGAGAATCCCTGGGATTTATAAGCTCTGCTGCTCAAGTCCTCTTTCCTCTGGGGCCCTGTCCTTATTGAGAACCATTAATCATGCCCCTCTCCTGCCTGCCTCTAATTTGTGTACATTGTCAGGTTGTCTGGGTTACCTGCATCAACACAAACCAGTGAGGGGGAGAACAGTGGCATCCGCTCGGTGATTATGGTGGTGACACAGTGTGCACCGCCTGCTCCGCCCTTGCCTGGGTGTTTAGCACCAGGGATGGTGTAATGTCTGCATTGGGATGCAGGTCACTGTTCCACGCTCTCAAATTAGCCTATAAACAATAGCAGCATTCTGCAACCACTGATCCAGAACCGAAAGAACTTGACGGGGAAAAAAACACATTATTTGAAATTACAGGTTGCAGAGCAGTGAGGAGAAAAGGGAGGAAGGGGAAATTGTTTTTGGGCAGGCTGTGAGGCAACAAAATCCCTGCCTTTCGGGCTTCTAATCAGTCAAAAAAGCAGCAATTAAACATTTCAGAATTGAGCTTTCTAGCTAATCTGTACTTTCTGCGCCCTCATATGAAAGATCGCTGGTGGAGTTACTGACATAAAACTGTACATAAAGGCTTCTGTCAGCAGCCAAAGAAAACTAAAAGTTAAGTTGAATGAAAACAGCTTGTACTGAATCCTAAATCAGCAGCTTCTCTCCTCTACTTAGCAGTGTTTCTGACACCCAGACATCTATCTTTAACCGACCACATTTGGCTGAAACTTTACACCAGCAGGATTTCACCACCTATAAGTTAGCATAGTTAACTGCTTTGCATTCAAATATGTTAATTTATGTAATGCTGTTAAGATTTTTTTTTTTTTGTAAGCTCCACCTGAAAAAACATTTTCTCCGCAATAAGATTTAGCTCAGTTGGAGACGCATAGACTGAGAATACCAATGAAGTGCAGCTGAAGTTGCACATGGGAGGAGTGGAGCCTCCAGGGCTTTCTGCCAGA
>JAOWBC010000001.1:3715204-3727660 GCA_028566105.1 Hypoplectrus providencianus
TTCACAGAAACGATGCACAATGCATTCAATCTTAGTGGTGAACACAGCAATATGTGTATTTGTGCATAAAATAACGACTGGAGTGGACCTTTAAATATCTGGTGTATGAAATTCTGCTATGCAGCTTAAATTATTTTAACAACATAATTGCGAAACCAACTGCTCGTCTCCTCCCATGTTTCATCCACCTAATAATAAACCCTCATATTTCAGAGATGAAGTCACAGGTTGGTGACTGTAGGATGACCTTCTCGCTGTTCGTTTTTCTCTCTGCGTGAATGATTTGCTTCCATTTTGTGTCTTTCTGTCTCGACCGGGGCGAGCAACCTGCGGCTCCAGCTCATTAGCGTCTCTCCTGCAGCTCCCTGTAGCTTTGTCATGTTTAAATTTCATTTATCACTGTTGTAGGCCTAAATTCATCTTTCCATTACATCTTGGTTAACTAAAATACCATATCCTTTAGATTTTGTCAAATCTATGTAGCGGGGGCTGGTCTCGAGTCTTGAATAAGGAGTGCAATTAAAAAAAAGAAAAAAAAGAAAAGTCTCAGAGGTTTGCTTTTGCTTTTGGCTTAGATGTGTCTGTGTGTGGGAGGAGTTTCCACTCATTAACACTGACTACATCAGTGTGGACTAAAAATTATGGGAATTTTGTAAAATCTTATATTCTTCAGCTTCAGAAGTTAAAATAATTTGACTTTATAGCCATTGTTTACAACAATCTTTAGTTCATTATTTCAATAAAATCATAACAGAACCTGTTTTTGTCTCAGCAAATCCAGCTGTGAATTGTGCTGCCTTGACCATGTTTTCTTTATATATTTAATTATCTAGAAATAAGAACTTACTGCACCATATTCATGGTCAACGCAGCTTTTGTATGATAATTAGAAAAGAGACATGCAAGATTCTGCTGTTTAAATTATCTAGCTGCTGTATTCTGAACTGACAAAAAGATTTCATCAAGAAAACTGAAGGCTTTTTCCCTGCTAGAGCTCCATTGGCCTATAAAAAAAACAAATAAATCAATACATAAGTGTTATCTGCTGTCAGGTTTAAGCAGCGACACACCCAGCAGAGATTTTTTTCACGTCCCCAAGCGATTAGACGCATTCTCCAACTGAGCTGATGGAAATCTTCTCTACGAGCTAAGTGCAATGACATTTAGATAGCAGTAGGCTGGTTTTAGGCCTTCCATACTGAGACACACACACACACACACACACACACAGGAGGAACACATTCACATGCCTGTGTCCTATGCAGGCATTTTATTTCCCTGAATTAATGCAGAAGTTTGACTCTGCTGATTTCCCTGCAGTGTTTCAGGCGGGCAGAGCTGAACACCATTTGTCCGTCACGCTGTTTGTGCTCAGCAAGATTCAGCGTGTTGTCTTGTCTGCTGTTATTTACCACATAATCATGGTTGTTAGGGTAACTCAGACAAGCAGAGAGTGTTTTACTGCATTTTTAAAAGTCCCAATAAAGTGGAGTCAGCTTCCTGGAGTTAATTGCCAGGGGAAGCGTGCTATCACTCAGTGTACCTGACTGCTAATGAGTGTCCTCGGGCTCCACGGGGCCCCGAACATGGAGCTCCTGTGGCTGTCATCGAGTGCTATTGACCGTCCCGGTTCCTTCAGCTTGAACCGGCGATGTCCGTCCCACTGCAGCAGCACTCAGCGCCGTCACTCCCCTCCATCACCATCAGATATACACAGCCTCAAGCCTGAATGCACAGTCACAGCGCATGCACAGCCCGCTGCACATGCAACACAATCAATGCAGCTATCAGTGCATTCTCTCCACAGCCCATCATTTACCATCACGCCAGACGCTCTCCTTGAAACAAAGGGGGAAAAAATGGATTTTGCAGTTGTCAAAGCTGCTGCGGTGAGGAGGTGGGAGGCTGCTGCGAGGAGAAAATAGGGTGGGGGCGGGTTGAGGGTGTGAGGGGTAGGGGGGGAGGCCTCAATAAAATCAATTACCATCATCGCCATGTGCCAGGCGGTGATAAATAAGCAGGGCATGGTGTGGACAGCCGCCAGGGTGGATGTGATGGTGTGAGTACAGATGGCATTCTCACACCAGCACTGCCCACTGGCACACTGCAGAGCGTGCGCGTGAGTGTGTGTGTGTGTGCGTCTCACAGACGGAGAGCACGCAGATGGACCGGGCAGCCGAGATGGACGCTAACATGCTTCCCTGCGCTCCACGTAGGCGGAAAATGCATTGTTTGTTTGTTTCAAATAAAAGGGGCGATTGTGCACGATTTCCAGAAAGAAGGAGGGGAAGGAGAAAACCTCCCCACTCCTCCACGCTCCTGCATGACGCATCATCGGTATTCAAGCTTCATATTAATCAGCCCTAATGCATTTCCCTCCTAATGAGATGAGTTTATTGAGTCCTAAAGCAATCTTTGCACTAATAAGCTGTTTACAAGCAAATCAATTATGGAGGAAAAGGACATGCATATTCAATGTGCAAAGACTATCAAATCAAAGCAGATGATGGTGAACATCTGAATAATCACAGTTTTCAACAGCATATTTGCCGGCAAAATTAACCCAGTCAAGCTCAGATGAGCTCAGGGTTAGAGGTTCTATAAGATAAATTAAAAGTTTGAAGTCTTATTTAAATAGTGAATAATTTTCTGCAGGGGAAAGTGTGCGTTAATGGAGAAAAGAGCACCAAATGGAGGATAAATCAATTAACGTCTGTTCTTTAAAGCAGCTTCAGAAAAAAAAGGAGATTCCACTCTGCTGCGTATACTGAATGCATCCTCATCGACAGGGCAATTAAATAAAATAAAGTCTGTCAATTCCTCAAGCAAACTTCTTCCTCCAGAGGCAGTTATAGACTAAACGATCTACGCGGTTTTGTGAGAGTCCGTGCTGCTCGTTCGCTGCTGCAGACCTCCCGCTGTCTGCCTCATTACGTTTAACCGTGATGCAGATCGAGCCGCGCTGATCAATCGCAGCGCCGCAGAGATCCACTTGTGTCGTATAGAAAAACTGTTGCTGACTGCTATTGGCTGACTGTCATTGCTCTTAGCTCAGAGAATACAGATTTCCATCGAATCAGTACAAGAATTTTTTCTTATCGCCACATAATAAGTTAAAGAGGCAGGTTCCAAGTAGTGCAATAGGTCTATTGATCTCTGAGGAAGTGTGTGTGACTGCATGTTTTAACACAGAGGGGGCAAAGGTCACATGGAGCTTGTGCATAAGGTGATGCATTGATTGTATTTGTGCATGGACAGACATAATTTTATCCTGTGATCAAATATTTAGGGAAAAGCAGCTCCATGACTGTGCAGGTCTCTGATTTCATCATTCCATTGTTATTTGGGGATAATATGACAGTATCATAAGGTTTCATTATATAGGCATTCAGGGTTTTAAAAGGTACAGTGTGCTTAACTCTAAATCTCCTCTTGAGATAATTAGATTTAATCAGGATTTTAATCAAAATGCTCCTTTGACACACTGGCTCTGATCCCTCTCTAATTACATTTACATTTCATTCCATAGTGCTTCATTCATTCAAGTTCAGCGTTCAGAGATCGTTAAGGCAAATCATCAGTTTATGGAAGTCTGCTCTTTATTTGTTCTATCCAATATATAAAGTATATTTGTATTGCATGTTTGATGCTGTGAGAGGAATATTGTGACAATCAGGGTCCAAACTCAACAAGATTCACAAACTATACAACAGAATAGACTGTTTGTTAGCACTCATATCGTTATACATACACGTACGGTTTCATGGTTTGATTTTTAAAAAAAAAGTTTATGTGAATTTATGCTCTGACCTAGGTTTAGGTCAAAAACATTTCAGATTCTGCATTATGTAAGACAGTGCACACAGCAAATAAGTGCATGTAAATGCTGAAAGGGAAGTAGGTACAAGGGAGAGTGTCTCCTGAAGGTTAAGTTAAAAAATGCTTTTGCTTTTGTTTTCACATTTGACAAAACCTCTTTCTCCAGGGTAAAAGTCTATTGTTTTTTTGAGCCACCCCCCCCTCCCTCCCGGCCCTAGTGTGACATTTAAACTCCACATCGCTGCCAATCACCTTGACTCTGCAGTCACTACTTTTCAGGGGAGATACGTCTCTCTCCTGTTGTTTTAAGGTTGGAAAAAATGTCTTTTTGTTTCTTTCTTGTACCAGGTATGACCCAGAGTCAAATACAGGCTTAGGAAGATACCTGGGCATTAGAAGGACAAGTGGATAATCCAAATTAACTACAAAGCAACAATAAATATAATTTTGGAACATTGATGACAAATAAACATCAAATCTGAGGTGAAGGGATACAAGTTTGCATGGTTTCAGCACAGTGGTTCTGCTGCCTGACGGAAATGTTTCTGGGTTAAAGAAAAAGAAAATTCAAGCACAAAGGTATAATTATATAATGGAACATCATGCAAGGAAGCTCTTGGGCATTTATAGCAGCTTTAAATATGTATTCTCTATTTAGCCTACAAGGTGCACCTGAATGCACAAAGCAGTCAGTTAGAGCCCGCTTCACACCGCCGGCACCACCTGGATAGATAAACGGAAAAGAATTACTCGAACTTTTGAAATGGCCCCCATAAAATGTATTCAGGATTTTTTAAGGGGGTTCTATGATTTAATTTTAGAGACACAGCCTTTATTCCACACACTGGCTAAAGGAATGGTCAGAGGGCTAACAAAAACATTCAAATTCATCCTCCTAGGAACATAAATTCCCAAAGCAAATGTAATGTGCTTCTGTCCAGGACATGTGGAGATACTGCATCGAGACAAACAGCTTGAATCAACATTTATTTGGCCATAGCATCATCACATGCAAAACGTGGCTTATTTCAGCCCCCACGCTAAGTTCTCCCCATTGTGTTGCGAGTCCACGCTGTTCTGTGCGCCTCGCTGCTGCACATCATGGAGACTGGAAATGTGGAGATTAGCAGCAGGCGTTTTCTCTGGAAAAGAGAAGCCACCAGAGACGGTTTGGAAGAAAAAGCAATTTTAAGTTTCAGCAGAAGTTCTTTAAAATGTGTGTCCCGTCATCTCGCAAATATGATGAACTTTCCATCCCAGATCAACAAAAAGTCCAGAAAGAAATGGATAGGAGGAGAATAAAATATCTATAATGTTTATATACAGAAAGTAAGAGAAACATGAAAATCATGTTATACAGATGGTATCCTGCTACGACTGCCACCAGCACTCAAACCTCTTAGGTCTCCATGTTAATGTGTTGTTGTTTTTTTATGTTTGAAGGATAAATGTCATTTTTTGGACATTATTTTTTAATTCATACCGCAATAAGCTAGTAATGGAAAAATGGCTTCCATTTCAGAGAATTTAATCACACACTCAGCACAGCATGTTTCTCTCTCTGAAATATTTTGGCCCTCTCCGTGTTCATGTCCCACTGGCTGGCTCAGTGCTTCCAAACCTTTCCTGCAGGACCCTCCTTTTGTTAATTAATAGAAATATTTTCAGCCCCAGACTCAGGCGCCTGCCCAGCGATACACTGCGGTCTCTGTTTAATGAAGCTAATGAGCTAAATTCTTTCTTTCGGTTGTTGTTGCATTTGTTGCAGATTCGTCACCTGCTTAAAGTTCACTTTGCAGGACTTTTCCAAACACGTCCAGGTTTTGCAGGTAGTGCACAACACTGCATTATTTATGTTTGACCTTGCCTAGCCTTTTATGACTCAGGGTGCCCCCAAGAGGTCCCACACCCCAGATTGGAAACCACTAGTCTGGTTACTCTCCAACAGAGAGGGTGGTAAGTGCTGAAAACAATCTCGCTTTAATTGTTTCATCGAGCATATTTCATTTTGAATCCCAAATACTCCACCTTTAACTTCCAAACAATTATCCATTTAAAGTTTCATCTCTTTGTCACATCACATGCTGCTTCAGTAAATATTCAAAAAGCAGTTAGATGTAGGTTTGAATCCACCTTGATCTTTTTCCTGAGAACAAGCCCATCCCAGGCTTTGATTTATAAAATATCACGTTGATCCAAGAGATAAGATGACTGTGTGTTCCTGCACAAAGGAATACAAAGCGAGTACAAAGTGGACACAAGGGGAACTTGTTTTTACACATTTTAATGAATTACTATAGCAGAAAGATCAAAATGAGAGTAGTTGGTGAAAAGATGACAGGAAAAGAAATCCAGTTCCTGGAGAGCGCCAGGCTTTGATTGTGGGGCAGGACTGAGCCAACCTGTCCCGGCTGAGGTAGACGATGCTGCTCCGTGTTTGAGCTCATACTGAGAAGCCGGGACACTTTGCAAGGGGTAAAATGAATCGATTGTCCGTGAGCAACCCTGCTCCACCACCAACTCCGAGCTAATCAAAGAATTCTTCTCCACAGCACAAAAAAAAAAAAAAGAAAAGCAGACACATCCGGCTTTCGGCACTCAGCGCAGAGTGTCTCTGGATACGCTGTGCAGTTGTGAAAGAAACCATGGTGCGCTCACCAGAGGTGTTTTCAATGGTGGCTAATTGTCTGCCTCCCCTCAGTGAATCCAAAAACCAGCCTTGATATTTCCTTGGCTGAGCTGAGGGGTCGAGCCTTGCAATTACCTCCTGCCTTGTAAACAAATTGTCCTCCAAGACTGTCTCCTGCCAGGAGCTGTGGAGCAGAGGAGAATTAACTACTCTATGCTCATTAGATAAAACAGGCCTGCCTTTATAGCCACAGAAACTCGCACTACTTCAGAATAGAAATGAGAAGATCTGAATTTCAAGCTAAGACGTTGCAGCTTTTCAGGAAATATACTGCTAATGTGCATCGCCTCACGGATATTCCTCACAAATACACCATTAGTGTAAAATATACAGTATCAAGACATAAAGATTTCTATTTAACTACTTTTTATTGTAAAAGGGATGAAACAAGGGCAAGAGAAACGTCCGAAATGAAATAATGAGTGATAAAAATGCAAAGCACTTATGTGCAGCTCCAGTCTGAGTGCTTTTACTGTTTGTTAGACGCAGCAGCTGAATGGATGCATGAAATTAGCAGAAGCCATGAGAGGAAAGTGTTTTCCAAACAAATATAGCATTAATGGTGACACATGTTTTTTTAGGTGCACTCCTCATTACTATAATGTAAAAGTGACTCTGTGCCCTTTAAGCCACCCTGTGTTGTCATTTAATTAAGGGAAAGAATTCTGCTGAGGCTTCGTTTCGAGGAAGTTACTAAAGGAAAGGGAGAAAAAGGGAAAAGAAAATAACAGATTCAAGTTTTTAAAGCCTTACTGCTATATAAAAAAAAAGAAAAAGAAAGGAGGGAAATCACAGCAAAATAATTGAACTACAACAGCATCTAAATTGAAAGTCTCCATATTAATGTCTGCCGGCAAACATATACTGTAACATCATTTACCATGTCAAACTAAATGCTGTGATTGGAATGAACCCTTTAAAATGTGTTTATCATGTATTGTTGGTATCATTTCTATCAGCACAACCGAATCTATATGACGTGATTTTTTCCACTTCATCACATTTTGCTTGAAAAATTACATACAAAAAAAAAATCGGATTTTGAATTTTTTTTTTTTTTTAACTTTAAAAATATTCAGACTCAATAAACAAATATAAACGAAACAGATATAAACACAGATTAAAATATAACATTAGAGTAAAACGTGGGGAACATCTATGGTAACTAAACCTCTATTTGCCTGATCCGGTCACATCCATATTGCACTTTCTGCTGTTTTGCAGTCATTTTGAATAAGATTGCCACCACCAGTTCAGGTATAATTAATTCATACATATATAACAATCTACATATGAAATTTAATTTATGTACACAGCGATTTACATGTCTCATTACAGATAGAAAGTAGCTCTGATGAGAGAATGCAGAAAGAGTTCTTGGCCAACCATCTTAACAAGTGTGTTTGTTTTTTCAACGGACTGTATTTTATTGTGAAGGACAGAAGATTGTTGATAACGATGGTTGATCATGGTATTTGACTTTCACAGAAAAAAAAATCCAATTTCCCCTGAAAAAACAGCAGTAACCATTGTTATACAGCAAAGAGATGGAAGTGACTGATCTGTGGCAAAGATAACGCACGGCTAATTAACGGACGTTAGCTTCCTCTGGTGACTCTGGTTAACCCTGGGCTACACATGTATGGTAAAGATAATAAATGGTTTGAAAGATGAGAAGTTAGACTCCATTTTTATTCCATTTAAATAATTGGAAGCGTAGCATTACCATTTATATTAGCAGTTAATGTGAACATTTGATAGAATGCTAGCCAATAGCCGGCCATTCTTCATATATTTGACCTTCCCTCAATCATGTTTTTTATATATTTAACACAAATAACTGTTTGAGAAAGAGGGGCTTGCATCTATTTCAGAGCAAGTTATTTAGTAAAGACACTGTTAGAGTATCTCCAAGAACATCATGGGGTTGGTGTAATAAAAATATGACAAAAAGTGAACATGTGCAGATAAATTACAGCGACACGTTCAAGCTGTTTAGGCAAAGAGGAGAGCACAGTCGTGACAGATTACTGCGGTGCAACTTGAATGCAGCATGATTGAACTGTACGTGCCGTCACAGACCGAATGAAGTGATTCACTGGAGGAGGAGGAGAACAGCTAAAAGTCAGAGTCAGAGCCGCTGTGATCAGATCCCTACCTAAGATCTTATGTGCGCTTCATTCACGTTATATTATCCGTCCTAGCGCAGAAACACTCACCCTTCCTCTGTGTGCTGAAGCGTACAAAATGCAGATGCTCAGCCTTTGGGGGGGGGAAATAGGATTTCCTGTTACATTTCCTTTGGTTATGAATATATGGATGCAATTGTATAACTTGCTTCACTGTATGGATGTATATGTTCAATATGGATTTTTTTTTTTTTTTTATGATGACAAAATGGCACACTATCAATAAATGGACCTTTGCTGCCTTTGCAAACATGAGGAATGACTTTGGATGTTTACAGACATGTGGTCTCTGGTGATTTTTAGAAAATAATGTTGACTTTGAAAGATGAACACAACGGTATAATTTTCTTCTTTAAAAACTTCCAATTTCCATGTTATTTTCCTTTTTGGCTATGCCTGCTATTCACAAAGTGTGTGTGAAAGAGAGAGAGAGGGAGAGCGTCACTGTGGCAGGCTGGTCGCAGAGCTGAAACTGTCAATTCACAGCAGGCTAATTCATTTCTCTGGATCACTGCGTTCTCCCTCCTTCTCTCTCCCTCTTCCATCTCTGTTATATCACCACGGAGATGTTCTAGATGTCCTATGGTCCTTATCACTGGATCGTACAACGGCCCCTCTTGGGTATAAAAAAATGTGAACACAAAGGTAGCAGGGCTTAAGCATGGTGATAGAAAGAGAGGGACTACATGTGGTTACAGTGAGGTTCCCAACACACGGCGGAGATCCGACATGTTCCAGACGGTTCTCCCTTCAAGAACCACAATGTGGGGGATTTTACAGGCAGAAAATATGACACATGGGGAGGGAGGGAGGGAGGGAGGTGGATGGGATAAAGGAACAGCAGATTTTCAAAATGTTTTTTTTTTTACGTAAGATTTTTATGTATTCCTCATCACGACTTCACAATCAGCATTTATATACATTTATTTACTTTTAAACTATCTTTCATAATGCCTAACCAGGATTTTTTTTTTTTTTTTTTTAGCATAAATCCACAGAAACTGCAGCATTTTATACAACCGCAAAGCATATGTGCATGCATAATGACGTTCATGCTATTTTAAAATGCTCGACTGCACTCTGAGCCGCACAAAGCTCATAAAGGTCATTTAAACTCGTATGTGTTATTATTCTCACATTCAGGTTAGAGATCTTGTTGCACGTTCTCCAGTCCACTCTGCGACTTCATGGATATTAGAAAGAGGAACGAATATATTCAACAACTTCACCCTGACAGCTGAAGAAGCTGCGGAGTTATTCTCACTGATTTGAACAGCATCTTACCCCCCCCCCAAAAAAAAACAAAAAAAAACAAAGATTCTGTCACTTAAAGCTACTCGTGCAGCCGTGTGGCTCTGCCAGCAGCTGGGAAACTGTGCAAGATTGTTTTTGCCACCAATTCGCTGCAGGTGAGAGAAAGACTGTTAAAGTCTGGGCTCACATGAAACAGACGATGGTGAGTCCACATGGGTGTGAAGCGGGCATGGCAGCACATGCTGTTCTTTGCAAATGAAACACACATGAGGTCCAAACAGGGGAAATGGAATATGAAAGGTTTCCTGTAGCCGCAGCCACAAGTCCAGGCCCTGTGGACAAAGTGTTTGACTGCATGGTGGCAGAGACTTCTGCCCTCCTGAAAGATGAAAATGTAAAAATAAATGTATATAAACAAAAACCCCTTTGCCAAAGCATGCAAGTCTGAGCAAAACCAAACACAGCTGAACCAGATTCCTTGTTAGAAACAGATGGACTGCTCCCATGCAATCACAAAACTAAATCAAGGGAACAAATGAAAAGGTGTTTGCAGATGCAGAAATAGACTCTTGTTACACAGATCAAATATAAATCCATATATATGTGTGAATATTCCTACAGGCAGCATGGCAAAAATGCCAATGAGAAGTCGGTTGATCTGCGGCAAGTATTACAAAACCACAGACCTAGGTTTTACTGAACTTATTTCTTAAGGCATTATAAAAGGTAATCGCAATAAATAACATACTGGAAACTCTGGACGTGGCGCTGGGGAAGTTACTGAAAATGTCAAAGCCATGGAAATTACCAAAAAATGTCAAAAGAGAAACTGCAGAAGTTACATGAAAATGATCAATGACATACTACAAGCCACATAAGTTACATAAACATGATAAGATATGCAAAAAAAAACAAAAAAAAAACCAAACAATTTACAAGCCACGAAAGTCACGTAATTAAAGTTGTGCATGTAAAGGATTCTGTGCTGCCGGTTCATGTTTTACACACTTTATTATGTGAGATCAGAATGTTTTTCAAAGACACTCAATGTATTTCTCAAGGTATATGGTGAAATGTTTAAAGACCACCTATGGGGAATATTTAAAGATCTGCTTTACTTTAGGATCTGTGGAATCATGTATCCAAGTGAGGATTGCTTGGACACACACACACATCTAGAGATTTCAAAGTCCTCCTTGAACTGCATCAGTCGTTCACATGACTCCAGCAGCAGAAAGACTTTGATCCAGTAATAGTCAACGTCCAGAGCAGACGAGCAGATTCTGCCTATCAGCTGAGCCCAGACTGGTAGGCAGATGCAGCGACAGGACATGGAAGTTAATCTGGTGAGAGTTAGGAAGGTGGGCAGGTCTCTCTCACTCACACACACACACACACACACACACACAGCTCCGTCTGCGTTGCCATGGAATCCAGAAGAGCAAAGCTTTTCATGTCTTGTTCTGCGATGGAGGCATTCATCACTACAGTGACATCTGTCAAGGCGTTGATTTAGCACGGGCCAAATGCAGACATCAGCAGACACTGTTGTCATTTCACAATGAAAAATATGTTTTAAAAACCAACAAAAGAATCTGCATGAAATTGGGCTATTTTTGTTATACCGTGCAACAACTAAAATGTTTAGAGTCACGGTTTAAATCAGGCTTTATTTTCTTTGCTAGAGGCTTGAACAATAATACATGGAGCTTTTTTTTTTTTTTTAAAGTGGTGCGCATAATTCATTCTGCATTATTTTCTTTGCTACAAGGCAAGAGCTTGACAAACACAGGTCAATCTCAAGTTTGAGCAATGTAACTGATTTGCCGGAATAAAATCAACTGTCTGTTTCCCATGGCGAGCGACACGAGATCCTCTGACAGAATGAAGTACAACCTGCAGCACGCGACAGCACCCAGACGGATTCATCTCACAGCTGATTGATTTGTTCGTCTGCTTTGTTGCTCATTTAAAAGTGTGTATGTCTGTGTTTCGTACAATGACAGCCATGGTGGAATCACTACTAGGAGTTCTTTTGTAAAATAAAAATGTATTTCTGCTTGTGACGGCGCCAGCGAAGGAACAGAAAACTGAAATAAACACAGCCGCCGTGTTTCTCCAGTTACTCCACAAACTGACCTCTGAGAATCAGTCGGACTGAGCAGCCGAGCAGTAATGACACCAGAGGTCAAGTGAAGCAGAAACAATCTTGACCAATCTCAGCTAAAGTCAAGATGATGAATAATGTGAAGGTTTAGGTATAGAAAATGTTCAGTTGGAGCTCTCTACAATCCATTTAGTCTGTCACGTACTTTCTACACCATACAGAAAATGCAATACTTTGCTTATATGTTTTAATTTAATAATTTTGTTTTCTAACTAATTATTTCACTGATGATAGAAAGACCCGACATCAGTGTGTATTCTCTGTGTGTCCTCCAGCTTCCTCCCAAAGACCAAGAACATGCAGCTTAGCTTTAACTGCCCGTAGGAGTAAATGAGAGC
>JAOWBC010000001.1:3745506-3755881 GCA_028566105.1 Hypoplectrus providencianus
ACATATCAAACATTATGTAAATCAGATATATACTTGTTTTCCATGTATTTCTCAAGATATGTGACCTCATGAGACAGGATTCTTTAATTACATCCTTCAAGGAGTTAACCACTTAACGTGTTAAATATGTGTGAATTTTTACATTATTATCAAGGAAACCACAGCAGAAATAGAAAGTGAGGGAACTCTGTCTTTCTTGTTGAAGGGGTGTGAATGAGGACATGGTAGTGATGTGTTTGGAAGCTTTCTCTCTCCTGTGTTTCAGGGATGAGATGTTTACTGGGGAAGAGGAAGAATGAGGCAGTGAAGGGACAGAGGGACATCTTAAACTCATAGGAGGGACGCTTGTTTGTTCTGGTCCATGTCATTAACCCCTGCCCTTTTGTCTTCCTTCCTGTCTCTCTACAGCAATAAGTCCTTCAAACTGAACAGCAAAGTGGGTTGTTTGTCACCGTCTCCCAAGTGATCGATAGGACTTTTTTTCGGATCTGCTGCCCCATTCAACATCATCATCAAACAGAGTTACAAATTACAGAAAAATGTTGGTTTAATTTTCAAATCAGTCATTACTAAGGTTGAGATTTGGTTAATTTGTGCAAATAAACTACTTTGTTAAGGTTATGCAAGATTGTTAATGACATCAGCATGGATTTTTGGGAAAAGGGACGCAAACGCTCCCGTGAGTTTCCTTATTGAGGACGAGCTAATAGTATCTCACATTGCCAACTGTCTTATATTGTGAATTAAAAAAAAACAGGTGTTGGATTTAGTAAACTCCATCATCGAACAACAAACCATCTTAACAGAGCTGCTATAAGCCACAAAGTCTAAATTGGATAAAGCGATCACTTCCAGGTAGCGGTTCAACTCAGGCCAAATGCAGCCAAGTGTCACGGTGTTGTGATGGTGTGGACACTGGTTATTCCCGCTAAGCCAAGCTCCTGTGAGAAGCCCAAAAGCCTCAATTATGCTTTCCACATGGAAGGTCACACGGACATAAGCCGACATGGAAACATTTGGAACATTTTATTTTATTTTTTTTCAGGCAGGTTTCTTCGAGCAGCCACCTGCACCGCTTTAAAGTTCTCAGTTTGTTTTACAGCCACCCAAAAAGATGAAAAACCACCATATTGGACCCCCGTGTATCTGATGGTGTGACATGTAATACTGCCCCAAATTAAGACCAATAATAAAACCCAGTTTCATCAATTTTTCTGTCGCTCATCATAAATCAGCAACATCATCACCAATTGAATGACAGAATAGAACATTTGTAAATACCACCAATAAATAAGGAAACCGGAAATAAGGTACAAATCCTCTGATCTATTTTTTTGGGGAAAAAACGTCCTGTTAGATAATTCAATAAGTGAATAAATGCATGTAAATGCTGGACGTGAAGTAGTTATGAAGGTGTCACAAGCCATGGGGGTTATGTACGAAACAAAAGCTCCATAAAAACTAATTTTCTTTTGTTTCCACTCTAGACATTAACCCTGTTTCCTTGGAGAAAGTCACTGTTTCTTAAACCCATCCACGTCTCCTCCTCCCTGACCAAAGCATGACATCCACTATTTAAACTCCATGTCATTCTCAGTCATTACTGCAGGTGGACAGTCTGAAACCTAAATATTAATCCAATTTCTGTGCCTGTATAAACGCTCTATATTGTCATTTTTTGAGGAGAGACCAATCTCCAAGTCTGGTAAGTTTTAGGCCAATCTATATTCACTATCAGGGTTGTATCTGGAAAATGGTCAGCTGATGAATGGACAAAACCATGACCAGACATTTTTTTTTTTTAATCTTCTTTCTAATCAGCAGGAAATTAGAAGACATGCAGCAGTGCAGCAGGGCATCACCCATCATTCAGTAGGAAATTAAAGAAGGAAAAAAAAAAAAAAACAAGACCTCTAAAGTCTGTAAAACTCATTTGCACAAAACAAGCAGTGTCTGCGGGCATGTCACTGCAGAAAAAAAAAAAAAAAAAAAAAAAAAAAAAGCAGAGGTTCTTGTATCAGCCACATACGGCTCTTGTAGTGTGGAATGAATGGTGACCTGAGGTTACTTTCTCACATTGATAGTCTGAGCAGCGATATTTAGCTTCACAAGCAGCTGCGAGGCCTTAGAAAGTAAAAAAAAAAGAACACAAACACAAACATATTCAAGGCTAGCCCTTATGTTGAAGACGATGTGGATTTAAAAGGCACAAGAGTTGGAGGCAATACTTCCATCCTCTCTACAACTCCATTTCAAATGTGTGATGAATTAAAATGAGTCAAGACAAAGGAGGCCCTGACCTTTAGAGAATGTATGGACACACTACTAGGGCATTTATCATTTTCTAATTAAGTTATGTGGCAAAGGCATATCTAGTGAGCCCAAAGTCTGTGGTGAAATGAGTCTCTATCAGTATGAAATTATTACAAAGCCATGTTTAATTAATGAAAATATGACCCAGGTGTCAGAGCTCATACATCAAAAAAAAGGACATGCCATCGTCTCAGACTTTTCTGTGGCAAAGGATGAGAGGACGGGCGGCAGCTTGAAAATATTATAAGGGAGGAAAAAAGCTTTTCTTCAGCCATGTCTGATTTCCCCTGATTGTAAAATCAGACACAATCACTTAAAATTCAATTTAAAGGCTCTTCAGATTTTCTTTTTGTTTGAAACAATGAAGATTAAGTGAAAACATGAAGAGAAAAAGTCCAGTGTACTGTTCAAATACTGCTCTCAAGGCTAATTCTACCCAAATGGGCTCTTTTTTTCTATTGCAAATTAATTTTAGGGATTTTCCTCTGAACAGTTTTAATGGAAATGATTGAGGAAAATAGAGAATATATATATATATATAGCTTTGAGCATTCCTCTGCATTCTGTGCAAAGACTGTGTCCACTGAGGGTGATGAAGAATGCAGCAGCTAGATATATCAGAATTAATGATGACATTTATTTGTATGCTGTTGTTGGAGGTGTTGTGTCTGGTCAGCAGTGTTGTCCACATCACATTTTCATTTCAGATCCCCAACAGCAGCAGCTGCATGTAAATAACACCCACATAATGTACTGCATTGTATGCCCAGACTCTCACTGCAAACATTCCCACGTCCGAGCAACAAATCTGTATTTCAGTGGATTCAGAATCTCAGTACTTCTGTGTAACAAACAGTCAAATCGTGAAATTCTCTCTCACAGTTCCTCAATCACAAACAGCTTTCAATTATCAGGTTGTTTTCATTCAACTGGGGCTTCTATTTTCATGCACCATCGTGTTAATCTGCAGGGTTTCTTCTTGATTGTGAAAAATTTCCTGAAAATGTTGCAAGTTCTTTTAAGTGCAGGTAAAATATATATATATTGGCAGAACATCTACTGCATCTATTGTAAAAAGCTCAAAACATGTTGTGTTTTTAGGCACCAAAGTGCACTTTTATCATGTTTGCACTCTCCCGATCAGCAGAGACTTCAGGTTATGCTCCACTGTGTTTTCTTGAGAAAAGGGACTGTTAGAATAGGCTGAATACTTCTGCAAGTGCAGCCAAGGTTGCTGCCCAAAATCCGCATGAGAGAGAGCAGTTAATGAGGTTAGTTCCCGACGTCACAGCTGAGGCTGATGCAGGGAAAACACATAGTTCCTTTAATTTCCTGACTACGTTAATACAGCTCAGCTGATTCATTACTTCAGTGATCTCCTGGCTTTTCATGTTGCACTCCCAGAAAGACAAAGTTTCCACTTATCCAGTAAAATCCCTCAGATGATATGAACTGTTATAACGCCACCATAAGCACCACTTCACAATGCCAAGAGCTCCAACTCTAACTTTCCCTGCTTATCAGCATAAGAACATGTAAGTACCAAGGAACACACATTAACTGCTAAACATCATCAGCATGTTGTCACTGCGAGCATGTTAGCATGCTAAAGTTAGCATTTAGCAAACTGAGCAGCCTCACAGACTCTTGGGAGTGGATTGCAGCTGCTGATAGCACCATGAAAATGAGCATCAGCTACAACCGCGATCCGCCCCATCTTAAGATCCATTTCACTAAAGACATTGAGCTAATCTTTGGTTTTAGGAGAAAAGAGACAAGCTGTGTGCATTGTACACACAATGCACAGAAGTGCTACTTTACGGATTATTTGAATCTCCAGATGCACTCCTGAGGCAGGAGTACATTTCATCCTGTGCAGGTGCCTTGTGAAGTTTCTTTCTGTCTTGTTTGGACAGGTTTAGTGTTGCACAATCCTTTTGTTAATTGTCCACTTTGCATTTTTAACCACAAAAACCATCACAGAAATCTACTGAGCTGGAAGGGTCTATAACGCAGTAGTTCATGTGTACAGGAGCACAGAAACTGCTGATATGAAACCTGTAATTTCACAGCTCTGATGATCACATCATGGAGTAATGAAGTAAGGGAGCAGACGGAGAGTGAGTGGCTCTGGAGTGCTAAGAATAGCCTGTTGATTCACAGAGGTCAGAGGTCACCGACACAGACCACAAGTGGCAGGTAATGGAGAGAACAAAGTGCACTAAAACCACCTAATTTTACTTGCAGCAGACTGTAATCACTCTAATATCACCTCAAGCATGCAGAGAATTATTAAGCGCATGTAGATGACGGATATTATTTGGAGAATGGAAATACCTGATCATCTTACGGGAAGTATACACATATACGGATGTATGTTGAGCATGTAGAGTGTAACAGTCTCATTCTCTTTCTTTTGTTTCCAATTTACAGCATGGGGCTTCACAGCTGAAAAGGATTCAAAGAAAATATAACTATAAATATGCAGGGTTTATTCCTGGTGCTGCTATTTAGTGCTGGGAGTCGGTGGGAGAAAGCCATTGTAACTCTTTAAGTATAAGTGCCATGGCTTTAATATTTTTAGTTTGCTCTATTTCTCCCACAATGCTATCATTATTGCTCTCTCCAAATACACATAAAAGCAGTTTGTTTTTTTTCTTGAATTCCTCACAAATAACTGATGTTTCTATGTGAGCGTGCTTTAAATTAGCTACTTTAAGCCAACGCTCAATGTGCTTTCTACTAAAGATAGAAAAGAAAATCTTCCTCTAATGTCTGTGTCGTGTTCTGGGTATTTCAGTACGAGGCTAAAATTGAGATTTTATTTACCAGTTCCAGTCACATTTCAGATAAAATGGCTTACACTTGATGCGACACAGCTTAGCAGTTAAATACGACATAAACATGTGTCTGCTCTTTCCCTTCTCACTTCTCCATAGAAACCATAACGTCTAGTAAAGCCTGCGGTACCGTTATCTGCTTCATTTGCACTTCAGCATCTCTGGATAAGTGTTCTGCCTCATATTAGCTGGGTCAGTTGGTATACTTTCAGGAATTTAATGCATTTATGCGGCAATTTCACTGCCAACGCTCTTTTTGATTACACTCTAACAAACAGGGCTGATGGGACTTACAGTTTGTTGAGCCTCAATAGCCATCACAGGCTGACGAAGTGGATTACTGGAGGAGTACAATTCAATCTCGCACTTTGTGAAATAGGCAGGAGAGCTCTTAAGTGCAGACGTCAAGGTCTAAATCCAGCTGCAACCTCCCAGGAGGTCCCCATAGGCTGCCATGGTAAAATGCCTGACTTTAGAGCAGAAAAAAACATGTTTGCATCCTGGTACAGATGACAGTTTTGTTCTATTTAACTTATTTCCATGTTCAACTGTAAAATGGGTGGCTTTAATATGCAACTCACCCATCTGAATCTGGTTTCCAAATTGCATACCTATATTTTTAGTATTGCAGCAGCTTTTGTAAAGCATTTATATTGCATTCACTATTCATTTAATTAGGATATACATCATAACATGGCACCTTAGCCTTTGCCCCTACATGCATGTGTATATTCTGTGCAAAAGATTTCAGGTCAGAATAACCAGAAGAGCATGCCGGCTTGCATATTGCAAAGTCAAGGTCTCCAATCTCAATGTCAGAACAGACCATTTGTCAGTGCCACCCATAACTACAGATAGGAGGTTTTTTTTTTTTTTCAAAATGCTCTATTGAATGCTTCACGGCTTGCGATACAGCATTATAAAAATAGCACACACGTCATACAAACATACATTTACGGTTTTAAAAAAAAGAAGGCTGCCCGTTCAATGACTTTCGGCTCCAAAGCCCTTAGTTGCGGACAAAAACCTTGATTGAGCGTTAAAAGAGGCAATCCTGGATGTGAAGTCGTTACGAGGGCGACGTTACTGATGGAATCTGCCATTTAAACTCTGCATCGCAGTAAATTACTAATACTACGTCAGAGGACAGCACAGTTGTTTTCTTGATTCCTGTGCAAAGGTCATATATTGATGCTTTGGAGGGGAAATCACTGAGTCAGGCATCTTGGTATTTGTGACATACTGCATTTAACTGCACATACTATGAGTTGGGGCAAGCTAAATACTTTTCTTGCATATTAAATATTATGATGTACAACATTCAGAAATACAGTAAGTTAAGGCTTGAAGTTTGTGGCCTTTGTGTAACATGTGGGTGCCATCACAGGTGGCACATTTCAGGAACCAGTCGTCACATGGGGACAAAATGTCGATTAAATACAAAATGTTTTCCTTCACAGTTTTGATTCAACAGTGTGGTTAACATATGCGTTTGTTGGGTTTTTTTTCTGATGTTCGTTATAACCTTGAATGTCTGGTCCATGTCATCAAATTTCTTTCCATCTCTACATTTCACCCATGGTTGGTTTTTTATTTACACATTTACATTTCCTGACATTTCCAGGACCAGGCATGCAGATCGAGCCTTACAGTACCTATAAAGGTGCGCGCCCATCCCAACGTGAGTCTTGTATCCTGTGTGTCATTGTTAATGCATGTGTGTGTGGAGAATCTGAACCTGAGAAGAGAGAGGGAGAGTTACTTTTTCCCCTCTCGCTGCAATGCTCAGCTTAGATGTGAGTTGTGTGAATTTGTCCTCAGTGCTGCATTTCAGCTCTCAGGCTAGCTCTCTGCAGAGCTAACAGCGTGCCAATTAGGCTGGTAATCTAGCTGACATTTGTGTTCACTGCTCTGGGCCCCAGACGGCATCGCAAGCTCAATTTGGTGGGTTTGAGGTGTTGAGGGTGCGGGGTTGAGTTACACCTCCATAAATGAGAGTGCAGCAGAAGATAAAAAAAAAACAAAAAAACACCAGTGATGATGAAGCCAGAATTAATAATACTCTCACACTATCCATGTTTAGGCAGAAGAAAGAGGAGAAAAGGACGCTAATGCTCTTTCGTCTCGGTGTGATTTGCATTGATAACTCGAGAGAAGAAAACAGAAGCACAATAGACAACTGATTTCTTGCTTTGCCTACTTGTTTTGTGTTCAATCACTGCACAGCCAGTTGGATTTTCTCAAATGATTCAGAAGAGTACAGCGTAATGAGACAGAGACGAAGGGAGACAAGTTAAAGCTTCAAGGAGTATTGTGACATTTCGGGAAGCTTGTCTCAGTAGGAATTAGAACGTGAAGATCAATATCAACTCTGTAATATCATCTCGCAGATTGGATAAAGAGCTCCCATGACAACACATTCTCATCAGCACCCGTCAGATACAGATGCGTTGTCACGAGTCTGAGAGCAACATGCGAGGCAAACGTCCAGGCGTACAGGAAACGGTTAACTTAAGGGAAAGAAACCACTCGACTAAGGTTTGGGTAAAAGAACAAGTCGGGCCTGAAGACACACTGAACATCAGGGCGCATTTTAAAAACATTGCCTTCGTATATTTTCTTGTACTTTTTGGACTATTTTTTTTTTTTTTTCAGTGACCACATTAGAATTCATTTTCTGCCAACTCTCTAGTGTGTTACTGTTTGACTCAGTGAAAATGTTATACTAACAAAAAGGTATTTGTGTAGTTTAGGAACAGACTCTCCATCTGCAGTGTCAAATTTTTTAATGAAACTTTTTTTGTGTGTGTAGACTGGTGACCAAGAATGGATACGTTGTTGAAATACTTTACGAACCTCCAATGTACAAGAAAGAGAGATAAGACTGAACCAAAGAGAGCAAACAAAATGACATTTTTATACTCCAGCCCATAAGTTTGGATGTATTTTGAGAATCTGCCAATGGGATCTTTCATTGGATTTTGCATCATTGCAGAAAAAAAGCTTTGGTAAAATGTTCGTTTCTGATGTTTACAAGTCCCATTCAGAGGGATAATCTTCATAAATGATCGTGAAATGTACCTAAAGTTAAAAAAAAGTAATTAAGAATTCGTTCTGTATAATGTCCCCACTCAAATTGTTAAAAATATTTTAATACATTATAGGATTATTATTACTAATGCATTTATTTTGGTGTTTTATTTTGTCAAGATGGGACTCATTTTTACTTATATAAACAATTAACAATTAAACAATAGTAAAAGTACAATATTTGCCTCAAAATGTAGTTGAGTAGAAGTATACATAAAATGGAAATACTCAAGTAAATTGCAAGTACCTCATAATTGTACTTAAGTCCAGTAATGATACTTAAAAAAATAGATTCCTCAGGAAGACAGAAGATGAACAAAACATAGAAAATGCTTCTTTGTTTGGCCGGAAAGTTAAAGAGGAAAAGAGGCAAACAGAAGGAAAAAGTGATGAATATTCCAGAGCCAGGAAGCGAAAAGTCATCAAACAGGCGACAAGCATCAGAAACAAGTGACACAAGCGAAAAAGGAAATGAAGATCTCCGCTGAAGCAAAGCCACAACAGGCACTTTGAAACATGACAATGGCCCGCACGTGACATGGCACTGATTAACCTCCAGCAACGGGAAAAAAGACACCAAATGGATTCACACGTCTCCACCCAAGCCTGATAAAGTATCAGCAGATCTCATGAATAAAATAATAAAGTCTTAGAATGGGATGCAGAGGATCATCCACATCGGGATAAAGAGGGCTGCCCTGGTTCAAACACACATAATACCAGATAATGTGTATCGTTACTATAATTAATCATTTCATCTGACAAAATAATCTGAGGAACATGGTGGAAAGACAGGGATTTCATGTGATGATGGAGCAGCCTGCATAGATGAGTGAATCCATTTTATAAGGCTGCATGCTCTCCCTTCCTAAGGTGGTAACCCCCCCCCCCAGTATTTTGTAAACTTTAATTTTGTACACAATATGACACTGATGAAACTGCTTTCCATCTTACACCACTGCAGCTTGTATAATTAGAATAAGACACGAGCGCATCAGATGCTTTCTCTTGCCTGAAGGTGTGCACGAGTCCCAGACGGAGGAGTCGGAGCGCTCCCGACCTGAGGAGCTCCTCCGAGCCTCCTCCCGCTAACATCGAGCTGGAGCTGCTGGTGGGCTGAGAGCAGCCGAACACGGCGCCGCAGCAACATCTCAATCCTTAACAACTGGCACAGGAATACAACACAGACGGAGCTTTTATAGTGAGGGCCAAGAAACCGGAGCCCACTTTCTGCTGTGTTCACCGTATCACTAACAATGCTGAGCTGGAATAAGAAACCGAGCATGAAAGCAGAAAACTTGCCTCAAAGCGACGCAGTGAAGATAAACCAATACTTATACCAACAAGATACAGATACATCACTCTTTGATGCTCCTAAAATCTATTTCAAACATTTTTACAGTGTTGGTGCAACCAACTGCTTTAAAAGAATAATAATAATAAAAACAAAAAAACATTTTATCAGCCTCATCTCAAAAACAAAGGAATGTCTCCATCCAGTGCAACTGCATTATTAAAGTTAAACTCATTTGAAGTTATTTTGGTGCCTAAACCCAATTAGATTGTGAGTGTTTCATAACAACAATCACGTTAAACTGTAGTTTTCTTTCCTATCACAATGTTAACCACGTGTTTCAAATATTAACAATAACTAGCGAAAAACAGTAACTAAGAATGTATTTTTTGTTGTTTGAGAGGATATTTTTGCAGGAGAGATAATAAGTTTAAGAAAGCCTTAATGTTCGTGATTATTTAGATCTCTTTTGTAAGAATTGGGATAAAGTGTAAGTAGAACTAGAACAGCATTCCCTAAAGAAGCACTTCTTACTTTCAGGCAGTTCCCGCCATAGTTTAGTGAATTTTAAGCAGCAAATAAAAAAAAAAGGCACGTGGGCGGCAACCATCTCCTACGACGCCATGATCAAAGTCATCAGCTATCTCCCTCTCATTGGAATGAATGGAGGTAGCGAGTAACAGCACAGCAGTGTTTAAGGTGATCACTCCAAGAAAGATCATAGTTTATATCTTCTTTAACATTACGTTTGAGAAGTTTTAGTTTTAGTTTGACGCTTTAAATTCAGCTATGAAATGATTTTACTCCACATATGATGATGGTTTAAACCAGGCATGGG
>JAOWBC010000001.1:3871602-3883086 GCA_028566105.1 Hypoplectrus providencianus
GCGTGAGGAAAGAGCCGCCACAGAGCGACAGCGACGCGGATCCACTGGTGAGCAAAAATACACATGAAGAACAGGATTAGTCGTTGTTATAGATTTATAGTAACTGCCAACGTTGAAACTAATTTTAGAGGAAATATTAAAAGTTGCTTTCCCTTAGAAACACAAGTTCTCACATCCTAACCGCTTCCACTAACTTAGGTCAAAGATTCAAAGCTGCTAAATGGACCTTTTTCTGTTTTTAGACATTTTGGAAGAATTATCCCATGACCGATTTTCAACATTTTCAACATACGATATTATGATTTTTTTTCCCCAAAATTTTGGACATATTCTAAAATCATTTTTTAAATTATATGTTTGGACATATATTACTATTAGTGTGATCAACAAGTTATTTAAAAGCATTTTTTAGACAATTTTAGACAAACAAGAGAATGACCAATTTTCAAAATGTTTGACAAACTATACTACTGCTTTTTCCAGATTTTTGGCCATATTCTCAAGTTGGTCTTTTTATTATATTTTTTGACATATTTTACTATAATTATGATCAACAAGCCATTTAAAAGCATTTTAAGATGATTTTGAATGACTGATTTTCAAAATTTTTCAACATAGAATAGTATGACTTGGTTTCCAGAATTATTTTTTGAAATATTCTAAAATTGCAGTTTTTTATATTGTTTTTAGATATGTTATACAACTATTATGATCAGCAAGCTCTTTACAGGGAACATCCGCGTTCACCTCCCTGAGTAGTTCAGCCTAATCAGACTCTTGTTTTTATGGCAGATGAACATGCTGATGCGTCTGAAGGAGGCGGCCACGTCGTCGAGCCCGCAGAGCTACGACAGCGACTCCAACAGCAACAGCCACCAGGACGACATCCTGGACTCGTCGCTGGAGTCGACGTTGTGATGCAACACTGAGATCGATTTTTAGGAAGAATTTTTGTTTTAAGGACTGTTCTCACTGTGGGAACTTCTTCTTTTAGGGTATTATTTCATGCCACAAAATCCAGCCACCTTAATTTGGGTGCAGGTAACCCAAATATTTAGGAAGAGAAAAAAAGGTTCAAATTGCATTTCAGAAAACGGGCAACAAAACTTTTACTGCACTGCGCTGTTTTTTGTTTTTTTTCACCGCTGTGGCCCGCGGCTCCTCTGTCAGGAGCCTGACATCTACTTCAGACAGACAGAATAAAGCACACAGCCTGTGACTGTCGAGGCATCATCATGACCATCATCAGCATCTTACACACCAGCCAGGAGTCCTCCAACCTCCGCTGAGCCCCGGCATCGGCTCCAGCTCCTCAGGCTGAGATTCTCCCGGTTCTGCCCGGCTGCAGTGCTGCTGAGCTGCCTGCAGATGGCGACACAGACCTTTCCTTATCTCTGGAGAGTCAACGAGCCGCCGAGGACCCGGACGAGGCTGCTGCCGCTGGTCGGACGGATGAACAGCCAGCAGCTCTCTGCTCTTCCTCCTCTGCGGCTGAAGTCATGATTGCTGGAGGATAAATGGAGGCAAAGTGAATGTTAAGTCCTACAGCACCAACACTTCAGAAACTCCTGATCCAGGTCTTTGATTTCGTCCCAAACGATTTTAAAACCAACATCTTGGGTGGAAAGAAAAAGTTTATGCGTGTCCACAAAAAGTAATAAGAAAGCATTAATAAAAAAATAGTTACCTATCAATTATATGTGAATTTTTTTTTGAAGTTACATATTTGCATCCAAAACTCACCACAATTCTTGCTGACACTGTTTCTTTTGGAGTGGACCCTCATCATGGTGCTCCTCTTTAAGGTCCTCACTGATTACATCCTTTGAAATCAAGCAGAATAACAAATCCAGGGGAAACACAGATGCCAACAGGAAAAGCTTATTTTAAAAGACATGGATGAATATTCATTTCAAAATTCCCTTTAATAGTTCAAGTTGTCACAAAAATGTCCACAAGCAAAGTGCACTAAATGGGAAATTAACATTCACTATGTCTGGATTTATCTTTTGAACTTTTACCATATTTGAGATAATGTCTTTTCGATCTGTGTTGAGTCTTTCCGTGTAATAATGCCTGTACCACTTCTAAGTTCTCGCTTTGACCACTTAATAATCCTTTGAGATCTCCATGCACATTGGCCCAAACAGGCTGTTGTAGCACAAATCTCTTTCGGTGCTGGACTGAACTCTTACAAACAATGCCTTACTCTTTTCTAACAGACTATGTGCATTAGCTGATTCTTTATTTGTCTAAATAGCTGTAAACTTAACAGGGCTCCGAGTCGACTCCCTCCTCGAGCAGCTCGGGTTGTCGAGGAGCGCCGTCGACCTCTCATCATATCAAACACCAATGCCGTGGGATTGAGACGTGAATGGGACGCAGTACTTTGGGTTTTAAATTAAAAGTTGTATGCATGAATGACCCGGTGCTGTGAAGCTGGTGTAGATATTTGGACCACTAGCATAAAAAAAAAACAAAAAAAGGAAAACATATAAATGTGTTTTGGTGCTTGAAATCAGAACGTTTGATTGGGTGTGGGAAGTTAAAGACGCCGTGTTGATTTTTATACCTCATCCCCATCCTTTAACTGTGCTTTGCCACGCTCATAGTCTGTTTTATGTGATGTGTGATGAACAAACTGTCCCTAGCAAACATGTCGAACTAATTAAGTGAAAACTAGTGTAAATGCTGCTTTGTTTATAGTGAAATAATTAATCTGAGGTTAAAGGTATAAAGGTTCTTGTTGTTGAAAGATAATGTAAAATGGTTTGACATCATTTCTGTGGCTAAAAAATATAAAGAATAATGTACTTTTATTGGCTTTAAACCTCCCAGCCTGCCTTCTGGGGAGGGCAGGCGGACGCTTAAAGCCGGGGTCATGTCATCCAGCACAGCTTCCATCGCTTTCAGTGTTTTTGTCAAAGATCCTATGCAACATTCATCCTGATCTCCAAACGGAAGCCAAAAGCTGAATGTGCGTTCGTCCCCCCCCGTGTGGATTTCAGCACTGCCGAGACGTACAGCATGGAAGCAGATTTGTGAGGACGTTTCCAGATGTGTGGCCCGTGTTATTTGTCCATGTGTGTGTCTGTGTAGTTTAGGAGCTCCCATGCTTTGGTCCTTGTAAGCACAAAGAGACTGCTTGTGTTCGTCTCGCCTGTCCTGAGCGGTGTGGATGTTGTTGAAGCATTTGACCAGTCTGTCAGTTTATTACTCACAAACTCAATGAATGTTTAGCCTTCTTTGCTATGTACATTTTTATATGTAACATAACTTTGTAAATAGTTGGATTATCTTGCAGCATTTTGATGACTTTTCTAGATGATTTGTTACAGTACTTGAAAAAGGAGTATTTTGTGTACAGTCTCTTTACATCAGAGCAGATTGATGCTGTTTGTCATCACTGGTCTGTCCAGGGCTCGGAGAATTAAATCTGATATCACTGTACTAGTCTTAAGTTATTGTGATTCAATAAAATTAATGATTATTTATGATTGAATTGTCACATGGTTTCTTGGGCAAACAACATACACACACTTAACTTGGAATTGTTTACAATTTTATTTGGTATTTGTACAAAAAGTGTGAAATAAACATATATACAGCACATAATACAACATACTTATTAAACAAATTCATATAAATTATTAACGAAATAGCTACATTTTTCAATAAACAACTCTATTCAAGGTCAAGGTAAAAGTAAATCAGTATTCTTGGCATAAAATTTCCATACAAAATTGTACAAAATACTGTACACTTGAACGAAGCTGTGCAAAACAGCAAATTGTGTCTCAGAAGCAGATCCTGTACAGTGCGCACGCGCTGATGAAGCGACAAACATGAGTGAAACTTGTGTTGTTGTTTTTTTTGTATTTTAACAGTTAAGTTTATGGGTTTCCCTTTAAGGCCGGCAGCTTCTCACAAATGTGGTCACAGTCTCATATGAAAACAAAACGGGTTATAGTCTCTATATTTGCTTAATAAAATAAATTAAGATACTGTTATTTCTTCCTCTTCTGACTCTGAGAAGTCCGAGTGCTTACTGGAAAGAGACGGAGAGGACATGCTGGACCCCGCTCTCATCCTCTCCCTTCTGAACTCCTCTTCCTCATCTTCCTCCTCAGCGGAGGACTTTTTGCCCACGTCACTGAGGTCCGGGTGCGGGTTGGCTTTGGTGGGCAGCGTCTGCTCGCGGCAGCCACCTGATGACAGCAGCTCTCGTTCCTTGGAGTTCCTCCACTTCATCCGCCGGTTTTGGAACCAGATTTTCACCTGTGGAGGTGGAGTAAATGATTAGTGAAAAGGTTCAGCGGCGGGTGCAGAAGAATGTGCAGGCGCGTCTTTACGCACAAATTACGCACAAGATATTCATCATTTTAAGCTCGTGTGAAGTTTTTACCTGAGAGTCTTTAAGGCCCAGCTTGGAGGCCAGCTTTTTCCTGTCTGGCTTGCTGATGTACTTCTGTTTCTGGAACATTTTTTCCAAGGCTTTGCGCTGCACGTCGGAGAACACAGCCCTCCTCAGCATCCCTCTCCGGGGTTTCCCTCTGGCGGCCAGAGGCCATGAAAAGGTCCCGGGAATGGGAACAACGGATGAAGATGCTACAATGCAAACACAGAAGAGGAATTGGCACCTGTTAGTTTCGTTTTCTTCGCCTTGCATCTGAGAAAACAGTCTGTTTGCTGGGAAGAAAACCTTAAACCGACCCTGCAGCCAAAACCTCACTGCTTTATTAATCAAAACTTAAAACCACTCAGGCATCTATATGAATTTAATGATTCCCCTTTCACACTACACTTTTTAACCGGTTATTATTGGAAGTTTTCTCTCTTTGGAACTGTGCAATACGTCTCCGTTTTGAGTGAAATGGCACGAGGTGACTAATTAGCACATTGGCCGGTCCCCAACCGCATTGGTATGGTAAAGAGGTAGCATATCCTTTAAGGAACCCTGTGAGGGCGGATAGAGGAGTTAATAAACCGTGAACGGTAATTGTGTAGTAATGAACTAACGCAGAAAAGACTCTGGACAGGCGGCGAAGGCCATATATTATCGCAACAAAAGGAGATTTACACTTTCAAACTAAACACAACTGCATACCAGAATACTGATGCCCGGAGGGGGGAGTGAAGAGTGGAGGGGAATGGCGCTTTTTTTTTTCTTCGTGCCTTCAAATCATTTTCATTAAATGAACACGAAAAGCTATTCAGGACGCTGGAGTTGTTTTGTTGAGGCATTCAGCTGAGCCCATGAAAAGACTCCATCTCCATTATGATTTCCCTGAATGAAAGCACGGACTAGCGACTTTATAGACTTTTCTAAGAGATTATTCTTTATCTCAACTCGTTGATTGGCCCGCTTGGAGAATAAACGTTTAGGGCACAGAGAGCGCGAGGACTGGAGGTCAGTGGTAACCTATCCTATGGGCTGAGCGGAGTACAGGGACAAACATTTGGGATGCAGTTGGGCTTCTACTTCAGCTCCCACAGCGCGAGACACTTTCCCTGTCTGCAGACTGCTAACTGGACTTCCCCCTGACAGTAGATGCCCTGTGGCCGCAGAAGAATCAGGAACAACGACGCGCTATGTGGTCTTGTGAGAATATTGAAAACTCTCAATAGCGCCTAATAGGGAAATTAGTGCATGACTGGTTCACGCCTTTGGCCCCCCTGGTAAAAGTCACTCTCCGGGGTGTGTGGGTGGTTCGCCCGGTGGGAGCTGACCAAATTGGTCACGGTGCTGAAGGCTTTGTTGCCCGCCACAGCGGCCCGGTGGCCCCCCGGGCTCTGTGGGAAAACGCGGGGCCAGGGAAATGCCAAAACGCCCCCAATGGGAAGCAGGGGGGACTATAACTCGCCACCCCGCCTCAAATTTAGAGCGTGACGATTTGGGATAATTGGTTAATTAGGGGGAGGGTGGGTGGGTCCGGGCAGGGGCCAGAGCCAGCGCTCCCCATTAATAAGACAGTGATTTCTTCTTTTCTGGTAAAAAAAAAAAATATATATATATATATATATGACAGGGTGCGAGAGTGTTTTACATCTAAATGCAATTAGTTGAGAGTGAGTTCTAAAGGCTGCAGAGCGATGGAGCTGAACGGGAGACGTGCGTAAAAGTTGCGCCTACCTGGTAAATAAGGCGCCCTGAATATGGGGTGAAAGGTTCCGTCAAAGCAGGGGATGGGGAAGGTCTTGGAGTGCAGGCTGTTCAGTGCCGGTGGTGAGGACGCTGTGGAGGAACACCAGGCATGTTAAAGAATCATTCACATGAATAAAGTTAATAAGCAGGAAGAAAGATCAACTCTGAGTGGAGGCAGGAACAGAATCTGTCAACTCACCGGTCTTTGGTGAAGGTGCGAGGATGGCGCTCACTCCAAACTTGAGAAAAGTTGGGTCCTTGTTGCTCGACACCGACATTTTCGGCGAGCACGATTCGCGCGTCACCGCGGTCGTGGCCATAGCGCGCTCCGCGGGCGCGCCGCTGAAGGACAAGGTGGTGGTGGTTGTGGGCGGCGAGGTGCACGCTGACGGGACAGTCCGGTTAAGGAAGGCGGCGGGGCGGCTTATCCGCAGCAGGTCCTCCACTAGAAAGCTGGAGTGGGTCGGGAAGGCGGACGGCAGGGTCTGGTGCAGCGGCAGAGCGGCGGCGGGCCGGTACAGCCCCGGGTAGAAGGCAGGAGGCGCAAGGACGCTTGGGATCATCATGGTCCCGGTTTGAAAAAAATCAGTGCGTGAAATGTGAGATACTCCTCGTGTCAGCTGGCAGAGAATGAGTCGTGTGAATGGCTGCTAACTCCTCTGGTTTCCTCACTCTGGGGAGAGGAGTTTTATAGCAGCCTGCCCCCCCGGCCCTCCGCTCCGAGCTGACAGCCTCAACAATGGGGCTCAACAAAGTTCTCCACATGGGTCGCTTTCATGCCGCATCCCCCGGCCCGCTGATTGGCCGAAGGACGCAATTTATGATTGCATTAGACTTCATAAGCAAGCAACACACAATGTCCCCACCACAAAAGAGGCTCAGTCATCAATTTTGCATGTTGACCACTTTCCTTTCAATTTGTTTTGTTTGGCTGAGGCAAGCGGCCTAATTAAAGAGCAATCTTTACAGATTCAGTCATTATAGGAGGACTTTTAATGAGTACTTTAAAGGATAGTTATTCTTGTCCATTCAGAGTGTCTCTATATGCAGGATATAAAAATATACTCGTTAAAAATGTAAAATTATTCTTTTATTCTATTTTCAGTGCTGCAAAAATAAACACTTGCAAGCAGATAGGTTTTAAACTATCTAATATATTAACAGAATAAATGGTTGTATTTTTCATTATAATTATTATTAAATTCACATGTTCTGCACTAGTTGCAGACGCTGCCAAGCAACTCAAATGTAAATCAGTTTTAGGGTTTCATAGGATTCTCAACACTCAATCTGGCCCTCGTCATGGAATAATGTCTTAAACGGATTTCTGCTATCAAAACGCTTTAACAGATGTGTTAAATATCACTCTTTTTGCTTCTTTCTGAGCCGCAGCTCAGTGCGCACAGGAGAAGTGTGCGGCCTGAGCCGTGCGCTCATGATCCTGTTAACCATGAACTAACTGTCACCCTCAGCTGCGGAGGAGGCGCCCCTCGGCCTTTCTCTCCTTCCCTCTCTCCGCTTTTTTTTTTTTTTTTTTTTTTTTTTAAAAGCCCAGAGGAATAAAAAGCTTTATTTCTAAAGACGGTTTTGTTCTGCTATTTTAACCGGCTGAATAAAAGTGCATCTGTGATTTGATTTAAAACGCATTCATATGAGCGGACACTGAGACCCCATATAAAACTCTTATTAAAGCGACTTGGAGCCTGATAGTCGTGTTCTGTCAGCTTTGCCCCTGAAAACCCGTTAAAGCAAAGCAATCAGGCGAAAATACACTGCACACCAAAAGAAGAAGAAAACACGGCTAATTGTTGCCAGTTTGAAACCCAATTAAAATAAGAAATAGTTTGCCATTAAACAATTAGAACATTTATTTAAAATATTTCAAATAACGAAACGACAAAAAGTTAATGAGTTATTTTATTTTTATTTTTTATTTTTAATCTGCATTTTACTTTTTAATGTATGCTTTTACCTGACATAGTTTTTGGCCTAGTCATAACAGTTTTGAGTGTAAATAACGAACCACTAGCTTTATTTTTATACTTTTTACTTAATAAAAAAACCGGATTATCCCTGTATTAAGGACTCATGGTGCGCAGGTTTTATTGTCTTCCTATGAAAACACTTTCATAGAAATTGTTAAAAGAAGTTATAATAATATTTTGATAATTTTCGTGATATGAATTTATTTGTTATATCCGTCAATAAAACAATAAAAATCAACTTTCATTGATTATTTAAAACTGTGAACACAATCTTGAATTTAAAGCAGAATTCCGGCCCCCGGTTTGTCAGTTTGTATCACTGAGTGACTTTTCTGTGTGCAGTAAAGCAGCCAGTCAGTTTGCATCATCTCAGATAGCGATAACTGCTTCGACATCAATCTCATATAAAGTGGCCACAATCCGATAATTAAAAGGGAACGCCTCCGTGAAATGATCCTTTGCAGAGTCAACGCTCCTCTGAGGTGCGTCTGCCTTCATGAGCGCACGCAGGACGCACAAACAGGCGTTAACACAGCGCCAGCCACCGGCTACACCTCCGCTAAGTAACGACACCTTCAAAGCTTTTTTATGAGCCCGTATTCCTTTACTTGGCTGCCCGAAATCCTCCCTTTGTGAGCGGTAAGCAGATGGTTAGCAGGAAGCATAGGCTGCTCTGGCTGACCGAGACTAATTTCGACGAGCTTTGCAAGCTTGCCACGTCCCCGCTCCTTTACCAGGCCGAGTAAAAACAGCTGGCTGCGGCTGAATTAAGGCCATTAAAAGCACATCTCTGAAATATTACCAGCGGCCCCCTCCCCCTGGTTAAGTCCCATCACTCCGGCAGAATTATACAGCGACCCGTGTTAAACTTTACACGGCTTTGTGCAGCACTTGGAGCGTTTTATAACCCGTCATCAGGCCCAAACTGGTTTTAAATGCATTTATTTACTAGAATATATCAATTTATGTACCAATACTCATACTCGGAAACTATTAAATATCTGTTTTAGCGTTTTATCTACCATATGCATACAGAAACCACCTAATTATTCTGTTTCTGATCACTTCTGAAAGGCTCATAGCCCCGCTGGGACTGATGTTTATCTCTTATGGTATCCTCAGGATTACTCATTTTAACCACTTATTATATAATGTCCTTACTAGATTAGGTTACCAGTGTAGACAACTGGGATTTAAATTAATAATATTCCTTAATGACTTTATGGTTTTCCAGATATTTCCAACTTTATTTGGCAGAATATTTATACATGTAACTGACAATATGTCTGAATATTATCGGATTGTTGTACTTTTTCCGACAGGGCCGTGGCTCTTTACTAAATAGATGAACTTAACCATTGTCTTGGCTCTCTTTCTGCTTCGTTAAGTGAAAGGGGCTGAGTAAATATGTTACCCATGCATGAGGGGCTCTGTATGGGCCGTCCCATTGTGCCGCGGGTCCGACAGGTGGTTAACTGTTTATTATTCCCTCATTATTTATCGGTGACGTGGACGCACCAGGAAAAGGGGAACTCCCCATCTTTTCACTTAACCGGGGATGAACAGATTGTGCTGACTGGTTGCAGCCTCGTATCTGACACCGGTCACCCGTCCATCCATCTCAGCCCTGCAGCCATTCAGCCCGCAGCCAGCTCCATCAGGGGTTTGGTAAATTAAACCATTTATTTCACTTAACACATCCATCCTGACACATTCAGCCATTTTTCTGATGCACTTAATGCCAAATAGGACCCAGCAATCCACTTTTAGGATACCATGGAAAATTGGCTTTATGTTTATTAGGCTACATATTATGTACCTATAAGTGCCAATAATAATAAACAGAGACAGATATTGTTGCTGTGAATACTTAAAGGTGCTTAAAGATGAGTTTGCAAGTAAATGCATTTTATTTTGACACCAAATGTTGAATATTAAAGCCTTTCGTTGTAAATGTAGACACATACTGCTTAGTTTTGTAACTTTACTCGAATATCTCTATTTTAAAAGACAATCTTTTCTCATGGTCTTGTTTGCTTAAATAGTTCATATTAAACTGGTACTGTTTTAAAATGAGTTAAGACTATTAAGTTCCTGAATACCTCTGCGACAATTGCATGTTACTTTTCAGACTTGAGTCCATCGTGCCGAAAAAAACAACAACAAAAAAACGTCACAGTTCATATAGTCCTCGCTCCTGCCATGTGAAGTTAACCAAACATCTATTTCAGCGGATTCAGTTTGTGACCGGGCTTCACCTCAGCAGTGGCTCCCACTTGGGGTGTTTTGGCCGCGGCTTCACCTCGGCTCGCCGGCGGCACTGAAGGTTCCTGCGGCATCTGGAGCAGACGGCGCAAAAGCCCTGCTCAACACTGAGCGAATTAGCAATGCCACAAGATTCAGAAGAGCAGTGACAAGCATTAAATCGATATTAACTTTGTATTAAACATGGGCCCCTCCCTCTTCCCCAAATGGACCGAAGCCATATCATCGCACAAAGCGCTCTGTATGAACTCTGGCTGCACCTGTTCCCTCTCACTTGGCCATGGGAGTTCAACTTCTTAGTTTCACCCCAGGCTCTTTCTTTTCGTCTGCTTCACCCCACCGAATTCTTGCAGTTGGGCTTTTGTCATCCTTTTTTGATCTCATCTTCACCTCCCACGTTTACAACTCATCAAGTCACATCATTAAAAACACGCACTTCACATTTACATTTTCATTTACGCTCCAAGACTGAAACAAAACAAGTTCCACTTTGTAATGCAGAAAGTTTGGAGGAGAACTGCTCTTTCTGGTCCAGACTGGGACACTTGCCTCGCCTTTTTGCTGTTCATTTATTAGCAGTTGTCAGTATGGATGTCGAGTGGTGTCCTAATCCTCTTAAAGCGCATGTTGGTACAGTTTGCATATCATTTTCTCATCTTGGAGAAAGGCCACAACCCTCTCTATTCACAGGGAATCCCTGTCCTCTTTCAGTGCGGCCACAGCCAACGGCATTAGCATAATCTGACAACCAATACCATTGTCTGTGACCTTGTATGCAAAGTTAATTGCTCATTAATACCAGACAAAACAGAGGGGTGCAGAGGAAACACAGTAGTCCTCTAAATCCTTGTTTTAGAATGGACGGGCAGGCAGGTGGAACATCCTCCACTGGCTCATTATACTCTACCTGAATCATTAGAATTTATTCAAAATCTAAATATTTTAATTCTGGTGTCTGAAAAGAGCATCTGGTGCCCAAAATACTCTGTATCAAGTGTGAAAGTAGAGTTGTTGTTTATCCAACTTATTTAGTTTTAATACAAATCCTGCAGGGATATTGTATCAAGTCCATACACACACACACACACA
>JAOWBC010000001.1:4150004-4161883 GCA_028566105.1 Hypoplectrus providencianus
GATGGATGGATGGATGGATGGATGGATGGATGGATGGATGGATGGATGGATGGATGGATGGATGGATGGATGATTGGTGTCTTCAGATCATTTTTAAAATCTGATTTGCAGTCACAATGTGATTGACTTTAGTTCTATGAAATAATGGTGGTAAATTTGTGTCTCCCTTTCTGTTTGTGCAAAGCATGACTGTACTGCTTCAATAAACTGTTAAAACAAAACAAACAAAACTCTGTAAGTATTGACAAGCCCAAGTCTCACTGGACCGTTCCAAAGCTGGAAGTCACTCGACCGCCATGTGAAGAAACTCCAAAGCTCCCTAACTAGGCCTCTCCCGCTGAGGATGAACCGAATTCTGGGGTTCAGGATTAAGTCCATCTTGTGTAGGAAAACCAACAAAGCCGTGTAGGATTTCCCACTCATCTGTGTCTCTTAGCTAATTATGAGGCTGTGAGAGAATAACCGCAGCAGAGCATTCAGCGGCGCACGTATCCACTGTAAACACCTCATTATCCTACAGAACCGCACCCAACCGTATCGAACACCTCTTAATGAGCAGTCAGAAATGACAAGAGAAAATAAATACATAATTTCCAATGGTTGTGATTGAGCAATTAGTGTCAAAATCCCTTTCATCCCCAATGGGTTGAATCAATAATGGATTCAATTACAGAATGCTCTTTTCACCTTTTGAATGCCCTTCATCATCTCTGGAGAACTGCTGTCAGACTCATTGTTTGTTGTAAACGCACATTGTAAAGGCATGTTTGGAGTGAAATCTTGTGAGTTTAAGACTACACTAAAAGAAACACTGTAACGCTGTAAATCTGGAGGTGAGGATATAAATCAAACAGCAGTTCGATAATACAGGTTTCAGTGTTTCATTAGCGCTCAGGCTGTGAGGGAGGCAGGGATATGCCAACTGCCCAACAATGAGCTGCTCAGACACAGTTAATCAAACTTTGCAGTAGCTCCTTGTCTTTGACTCTGCTGCAATAAATTAAGCATGCCTGTCTGGACCTGGAGTTCACGGGCATTTAAATCTTTCCAATGTAATTTCATGCAGGCTCACTCAAATCCGTGATACGGAGGACATGCAATGCATTGTGAATATGTAATATATGGTGCTCTTGTGCTGTTATGGAATTCAACTTTTTAGCAATTAAAAAAGGCAAAAAGTTCTTCTATACAGATTTAAAACATTAGATTCATGAGGTTATCCAATAACCAAGATATACTAGAAAGGGTTTTGCTCTCAAGTCCACCCCTTTCTCTTAAAACATTGGATATTTCACTGAAACCTGTGGGAGAGCTCACCATCCGAACAGGAACATTTTAAATATTTAGATTTTATAGTGGTTTTAGCATTGCACTAATGCCTATTCTGATGGGAAGGTTCATTATCTGAGTCCCAACAATGTACTGCAACCTGCTTTTTTGACTTGGTAAATCATGCATGAGGACAGAACATGTGTTAAAGACTTTAAAGATATATAGAAATAAGAATTGCCTTGTTTTTAGGTGGACATTGTAGTCTTAAAGCAGCAACCATCACCTGCAGAATAATAACTGAAGGAATTTTAAAAAAGTGAGGAGGAAAAAGATTTTGATTGGGTATTTAACACATTTACAATGGCGATTTCCCATGTTTTTTGGAGCCTGTTGACACTAAAATAGGCAAATGAAGTGAAAATATAACAGTGTCTGTTTAGAAAGAAGTTTCACCCTTGGTCAGATGTAGTTAATAAGACCTGAGTGCTAGTAATGCATGAAACTGGATCCTCTCTCAACTTCTTGACATAGTGAAATAATGACTGAAGCATCCGTTCTGATTCCTTCCTCACTTAATGTCACAGGAAGAAAAAGTCATTTTCAGTCAGGATAACTTGTTCAGGTGAGAAACTTTTGTTCAAACTAAACATCTTCTAGTGCTGTTGCTTCTCAGACACAGTAAAATATGCATAACAGTACCCCAACTCCTCTTTTGATGGATTCCTCAGCCTTTCAGTAGGTTTCTAACAGGGTCTGAAAAGGTTAAGTCCCGTTCTCATCCTCCAGTTTGAGCTCAAAGAAAGAGACGTACTGTACATCCTAAATCCTTTTTCGTCTACAGCTGTACTATTCATGACACTAAAGGATCCAATCTCATGGAATCGTAGTTCAATGAATACCAAATGATTACAAATGGGCAGGTTTCTGCAGTTCTGCTCCATCTGACACTGAGGCTGCTTTCACCACAACACAATACATCCCTGATTCTCCTCTGACGCTCTCTGCTTTCCCACGTAGGTCCATGATTGCTCCTCAATGAGCATTAATATACAGAGCTGGGAACATGTGAGAGAGTAAATCTACAAAGGGAACAAAATCCAATTACCTCCTGCTGCGGCGACTATCACATATAGGATCTTGAACTCACGCAGTGTAGGTAACTGTCAGGGGACGCTGAACCTTGATGCATGAATGCCTGAAGTAATTCTGCAACAATGGGGCCCGTGTGTCCACGTTACTACCTCAGTGCTTTCAATTTATTTAAGTCGGCTGATGTCCATTAAGAGGGAAGGTGAGTATTGGCTCAGTCTGGCACAACCTCTGTCTCTTCCCTGGAGAGAGCACCGAGCGTCTGGCCTCGTCTGGGCTGCGATTGATGATGCCTCCACCTTTACAGCTGCAGCTGGAGCATCTAATGAAATCTAGACATGCTGCACATTCATTGTGCATGCAAAAGGGCAACAACTCCCTTCATGAATGGAGGCAGGGTTGGTTGCGGTTGTGTGGGGTTTCATAAATATTGAGCATCATGATGAACCCAAATACTAGAAAACTGAAACGCTGCTCAGTGTGTCACTAAGGATTCAGAGATTCTGCAGTCTGGAAAATTGGAAAACAGCAGCTGGGACTTTGGTCACATCAATTAATATTCATGTTCTACATAATCCCAAGTGACTAATTTAACACACCTGATCAAATCAATAATTTACAGGGGGGAGGACAGGAAAGCAAGCAGAAAAGGAATAAACCCAAACCTGATCCCTGGCACACCAACAGTGCAGCAGAGGGAGTAACGTTCAACAAAATCTCTGCAGCTTTTGGAAAAGAACCAGACCTGGTATTGACCGTACTCAATACAACATGCATGCCATGACCTTGTAAGCCTCAACAGCTGTCCAATCTAACAGCTGCCCTCGTGCCCTGACCCCTGAACCCAGGTGAGGTCACCCACCAGTAGGATGTTGGGATCCCCTATTATATTACTGCTTTGCCTTTAAACACACTGTCAACAGAGCATTTAATGCAGCATGGAAGCTATAAGTCACTTGGATCAGCATTCTGCACAAGCCAGCAGAAGAAATTCAGCCCACCCCCACATGAAAATGAAGACTAATGTGCTCTGAATCAGCACAGACATTTATTTAGCCTGTACACAGTTGTCGCCTGCTGCCTGTGTCACAGTCGATCACGACTGCACAACGAAAACCTTGTATCTCCAAAAACATCAGCACATTCTGAGCAACTGTTAGAAGAGAAACCAGGTCTCTGAATGTATCTGTGGCAACCAAGGAGCTGTCGTTTTTTTCCTCAATACGTAATCCTTCATCTTCAAACCAAGAAAAAAAGAATCAGGGAAACTAGAGCCGTGAGGTTTGCATACAACAGAAACACTACATCAACATCATGTGGAAAAATGCAGAGCGAAGCTGAAACAGGGAAAATGAGTCACGGCATCAAGTGCCCCATCAATCTTAACGTACACCGCTGAAGTAATTCTACACAACCGCAAAGCTTCAAAGAAGACTTCACAGACGCCTCGATGCTTTCACTGACTCTTTGGCTTTGAATCAATCCGGTTATGCGTCCTTTGACACCTGAGCTGCTTTTTCTGATGAAGGTCAGACTAGGACACCATGCAAACGTACCAAAGACTCATGCAAGTGGTTAAATCTCCTCTATGAAAAAGTGAAGGCATTTTTCTTTTTGTAAGGAGACAAACAGTTTTGTCCTTATTGACAATCTAGGACCTAAGGCATCAGTTTGAAAGACTTTTAGAGGTCTGAGAAACCAACTTAAACTTGTTTATACCCACCAGAAAAATCCTGAGAAACTTTTTTGTCAGTTCAGTATTAGCAGCTGTTTTGTTTTGCATGTTGACCTCCAGTGCATTAACTGTGAACATTCAAACATTGCTCATCCACTTCTGCCATCATGCAGCACAGAGCAGACTTTATCTGGTAGATAATGAGACTGACTCACCCTTTTCTGGTCCTCCAAGCCGTGCAGCACAGGTTTCCTCCTGGGATGCTGTTGTGGACTTGCCTCTGCTCCTGCCTCCATCCTCCCCACAGTCAAATATCCAGCCTTTACAACAGGCCTCTCTCAGGGGAATGAAGGGAAATACCTCCTCAAAGTATTTAAGTCCCCTTCCCACTTGGTTCCCGGTTGTGGTGCATGAATATCAATCCAAAAAAGACAGAAAAAAAACTGTCCATCAACTTTGCTTCATGAAAAAGATGACACCCAATCTCTGGGAGGATGCAACCTCAGGCACGCGTCTCGTCTCAGTCATATCGCTCCTCGATGGCTTCTCTTTCTTGGTCCTGAGGGGGCGGCCCGGAGCGAGCATCAGGGCAGAGAACGGGAACCTGAGACAACCAGCACGGTCCTCACTCCCAGCATCCTCACCACTGCCATGGAGATCTGATCGTAAAGGAGGATGTGATCATCGTGATCCTCCCCACTGCCCCAAAAAGCCAAACTGTCTGCCTCTGGGAGCAAGAAAGCGTGCAGGTTTTGATGTCAATGCAGCAAAATTATCTCCAGCAGGAGCATCCAATTATATTTAAAAAAAAGGGTGCTGATGTCACTCACAGCTCAAAGGTCACGGCCGGTATCCTGACAGTGAACAGGTGCTTGAGGTGAGAAAGAAAATAGAATAAATGGATAGAATATATATGAAAACCTTCAAGATAGTAGTTCAATGACAAAAATTGTCAAATTATTAGCAGTATTACCATCTAAAAACATGATTAATCAAAACAAGAAAAGTTTATGACATAAACTTATGAATAATAACTTTTACAGGGTGACCTACACTTTCAATCAAGCTTAAAGGCAATGACAGTATTCTGAATTTAAAAGAAGAGATAAAGATGATGGTGTCAAAAATGCACATTGAGTACCACACAGGTAACAAATTTCAAAGTTCATCTTGGCTTCAAATGTTTCAAAGGACACTATTTATGTCTGTTGCATCGAAGAAATTGTTTACCAATGGGAATAATTGCAGTAAAAACAGCCCGTCTTAACAATCAGCCTGCTAATTGCTGCAGGTGTGAGTTCTTCTTCACTCGCTGCTCGAAAAAAACACCACCAGCGAACTTTTTGTAGGATAAAAACTTGCTATCTTGCTACAAGCTTCATGCAAGTTGCAGACAACAAGCTCCTCGGCGTGCACTACACGACAGACAAACATTCACTCAAGAGTTACAAGCTGGAACAAATTGCTTGCTGCGGGTTTGAGCTACTGCAGCATCCCTACAGGAGGATCTGCGAGGCTGGCTGACAGACCGGCTGCTGCCGCTCTGAGCTCTCTGCAAACTGTTCTGCTTTAATAAAAGAATAATAAATAAAGTACGAGGAGAAAGAGGCGTTAGGGGGCAGGATCTGTGGCCGGAGATGATGCTCGCCCAACACTTCTCCGTTTCTTACCTTCCCGGTGGAGATGGTCCCTGCCTCGTGCACTGACTGCGCTGTCCGTTCCTCTGGCTGAGAGCGGAGCAGCCAGCTGATATGTTCACGTACTCTCGGATATTCCGACTTGTCACTTCAAAACCGTTGCAGCAAACGATTTTCGCATGGTTAATATTCTTCAACTGAATTTTTTTTTTTTTTTTTTTGCAAGACATCGATACTTGATTTCCCCTTTTCTGCATCCAGTCATGGTGGAAATGTTATGCTTCTTTCTGCTTAAACTGTTTATAGTTGCTTTTTGTTTTTGCATTGCAGTATTAAGGTTGGATACGGCCCAAAATCATCATCTCTGATCTGATAATTGTTCTTTTAAATAACTTATACGCTAAACGTGTAGTCTGTAGATTTGTTTCTCTTTAAGTGAGGATGTTTTAGTGATTTGTACATTTAAATGCACTTTTTCCAAGTTTGTTTTTATTTGTTTAAAGCGGCGAGAAGGAAAATTGGACATATTGGGTCTGCCATTTCTCCAGCAGAGTGTGCAAAGCTTGCGGACATTCTGGTTCAGGTCAAAGCTATATGAATCACTGCACTGACCCAGTCAGAGTGGATGTTCTAATTTACAATCAGTACCTGAATGCAGCATCAGGGTCCCACTTGCTCTCTCTCACAGCCGTAACATTACGTCACTGGGTGCTTCAGCTCCGCTCCTCTCCAACATCCTTGAAGGCGCCCGTCGGTTTCCATGACGACTCCCGGTACGGAGAGCTCTACCGCCGCCTAGCGACGAAACACAGACATGACTGTATTAGGGCATAACAGCAGATAAAAATATAATTTTAAAGATTAAGATAATTAATATAAGATAATTATTTTACAGTTATTTCCTATTTATTTTTTAATGAATACTATTATTGGACCACCCACCCCCAAACAGACAAAATCAGGGTAAAAGGAGAACAAAGATGCAAATAATTGTGACAAAAATGCCTTATACCACCACAGCAAAAGTGTGTATGTATCTCCTTCTCCACCAAAGATAATGACCAGTTGTGAAACTTAATTCATATAATTAAAAAAAAAAAAAAAAAAAAACGTTTATAACCTAATCTTTAAAGTGATGGTGGAAAGTACGGAGCTTTTTCCATTTATATTCAGCCATCATAATCCATGTAAAAAATATGAGTTTATTAGCTGTGTTGTTTGCTATTCTGTTTGTACACATAATGTTTTGTTAACTGGCTGCAGAGAGCTGCTGATAAGGTTTTGGTAAACCCCCAATGGTAACTCGAGGTTGGTCAATGGGGCCCCCCAAATGCAAATATTTGCTCTGTTAAGGTCCTAAAAGGTTAATCCAGCCAGGCTCCCTGCAGGAATATCATGTGAAAATTCATTTGAAAAAAAAAAAACATCAATCAGCAGCCTGTAAAGGACAATTGCATACAATGTTCTTTGCATTTTTTTGTTTCACATTGAAGTAATGCATAACAATGCCAAGTTACCCTGGGGCTGCAGGGCTGCGTCATATACAGTATCTGATCTGATCAGGACCCGCCTCTTTCTGCAGGGCCTGACGAGAGCGCGCATGCTCGCTCAGGGCGGGCCTAATGTTGCTGCTGGTGGTCACACACAGACACACAATAGTGCAAACTTTTCACATCTGTAGTAAAGTTGACCAAGAGGCCACTCCTCAGAAGCAAGAGGGGGGAAAGGAAAGTTAGAATTGCGCACATTTTGTTCCACTATTCAGCATTTTGGTCTTTTTAATGGTTATTTTGCGTGAAAACGTGTGGACTTGTCGGTTAAAATCCCAATTTCAAGACTTGGATTTATCTTTTGGAAAGCTTGGACCCACAGGATGTGGAGTTTCCTCTGAGGAACGCTTGTTTAACTGATTTCGGTAAGTTTTTGTTTGTGTTAACTACTTAACGTATGGATGTTTTAAACCTTAAAACTATCTAAATGTGGCATTTAGGCAACGTTAAAGCTTTGATTTCGGCTTCGCTGGTTTACCGCCTCCTCTTTAGAAAAGCTTTACATTCAAGCCATGTTAACGTTGATAAACGTCGCTGGTGTTTCTTTTAAAACAAAGCAAATGATGTGTAAAATCTCTGGATAATCCGGTTTTGTTACCAAGATTCATCAACCGGCGGGCGCTCAGACACAAACATTAACTTAACGGGGGGAGTTTAAAGCTTTTTAGACAAGTGACCTTATAAATACAACCTTCTTCTTGCAGTAACGATTCATATTTTGTCACAAACGTATCAAAGTTTAAAGTAAACCACCGCTGTTTCCAGACGAGACGTTCCGCGCCAAGGATTTCAAAAACAGTTTACCTGCGCGGGACAGGCTTTCCACTTCCGCTCCGTTACTACGTCCAGCTCCCCTATTGGCTACTCCTTACGCAAAAGGGCGGGACCTCCGCGTCCGTTGGGCCCGGCGATTCGATGGAACCCACGTCAATTACCGCCAAGATCAGTCTGGTGTTTTGATTAGATTTAAACTGATTTCTGAGATAAATATTACCAGGAAAGGTTTAGATCACTCTAATTAAATTAGATTTGACAAAGTTAAGCAAATTGCTGTCACGCCGTTTTATCCAACTGCTTTTTTCGACTGATAAACGGTAAGGAAATTATGTAAGATAAAAACTGAAGTAGCATTTATGCTAAAAATTTCCAACTTTATTCATGTAACTTAGGGCCAACTAGAAGCCAGAAAATGCCGTTACATGAATGTTAATTAATACGGCTAAGCTACAATATTAAAGTAGGAACATGCTGCTTGGCAAGTTTAAAGTTTGTTAAATGGGGCATATATAAGTTAATTGTACCTTTTTAAGCCACATTATTAAGAGCATAATATATTGTTTGTTGATACTTTTCCCCTAAATTTTGTGGAAGACTTGGATTCACCTACATATTTTATGTTGTACAGTTGAAAATATGCAATTTCACAAACTATGTTTTTACAATATCTTTACAATTGTAGGCAAAACCCTGCTTAAACTGGATTGTCACTTAATGCTTAACTAACTTTAGCTAATATAGTAAAACTTCCCCCGTCTGTCATTCACAGGTCAGTAAGTACAAATGAATCTAAGTACTCATCAGGTTTAAATTGTTATAATACATCTCAGTGGGAATGGATGATCTTTCAGCTTAATAATTATGAACGTCTTTCTTTTTTTTTCCTGACTAGGGTGATGGCTTTGTAGCACCCCAGGTTCCTGTAAATACTCCAAAGAAGTCATCAGGTCAGAGTGCAGTGTCAGTGGAGAACCAGCCGACCATGGGTCCCCTCACAACGCCCAAAAAGGGAAGGGAAGCGGGTTCTGTCGACCCCTGGACGCCGACGTCCAACCTCAAAATGCTCATCAGTGCTGCGAGTCCTGACATCAGGAACAGAGAGAAGGAGCTGTGCATGGACAACGACGGGCGGGACAGACTCGACCCCTCGCAGGTACAAAACAAAAAAATTAAAACTTAACGCATGACGGACACTTTCTTATAAGTCAAGGTGTTTAAGGAAAAAGATTTGTTATCTGTTGTTGTCCTGCAGGAAACTGAAAACGGAGAAGAATCGGAGAAAATGATCAGCAGAAAAGATAAAAGTCTGGGTTTGCTCTGTCATAAATTCCTCGCCCGGTATCCAGATTACCCCGATCCCGCCCTAAACAACGACATCTGCCTGGATGATGTGGCCACCGAGCTCAGTACGTCCTCATATCAGCTATTTATATCTGTAAATTAAAAATAAAATTCTGTCTTCTTTATCTTCACAGTTGCATTCATAGTCACAGTTTAGATGTGATAATAACCAAAGATTACAACAAAACAGAAGATTTGAAACTAGATCATTTTAATTTGGGAACCTTGAATGGTCTTAAATGTTGCTCTTAAACTCAATAAATGAAAAAGTTTTGAGTATAATGTAGAATTTCAGTGTATAATACAATTTCTTAACAGTATTTTTCCTAAATTTGTGCTAGCACTCATGAATTTTATTTGAAAAATATTTTCGCATAATTTTTCGACCACAATTTGTACCATATTATCTATCTAAAATAATGTGGAAAAGATAGGTTTTAATGATTCTCAATGTTTCACACAGAGATAAAAGATAATTAAATCATAATAACTGGGATTATTTAAAATAATGGATTTATCATATGTTGGTTTGTTTGAAATACAATCAGTTTAAAGCTGATTTTTCAAATATTTTCCATTTTTGTTTGTAGCAAATTGGTTTAGTTTTTGTCTCAAACATTTTGAATTTCTCTACTTTGATCAGTTTATTTTACTAGACACTGGTTCACTTATTAATTTGTTTCTTTTGCTTCATGTTTTCTCCTTTCCTCTCCTCAGACGTGGAGCGGCGGCGTATCTACGACATCATGAACGTGCTGGAGAGCCTGCACATGGTGAGCCGCTCCGCCAAGAACCGCTACACGTGGCACGGCCGCACCAAGCTGGCGCAGACCCTGGCCATCCTGAAGCAGGTGGGCGAGGAGCACAAGTACGGCCAGCAGATGCTGCACATCCGGCAGCGCCTCCTGGACAAGGAGTTCGACTTCGACGGCGAGGAGAAGGAGAACGAGGAGGTGGTGGAGCTGGAGGGCGGGGAGCAGGGGCAGAAGGAGCTCTTCTTCGTGGAGCTCCCAGGAGTGGAGTTCAAAGCAGGTGAGAGAAACGACACCAGATTTATCTATTTTTAAGGTTTTTCCTAGTTTCCCACAGGAGTTAACTACACTTTAAAATGGCTTCGCAAAATAAAACCGTATTCATTCAAGAAAATATGAATAAAGCTCCAAAAATTAATTAATTTCTTAGTTTTTTGGTGCAGTCATCTGATATTTTCCTTTTTTTTTTCCCCCTCTCCAGCCTCTGTTAACAGTCGAAAGGACAAATCTCTGAGGGTGATGAGCCAGAAGTTTGTCATGCTCTTCCTGGTCTCCAACCCTCGTGTGGTCAGTTTGGACGTGGCGGCCAAGATCCTGATCGGAGAGGACCAGGGCGCAGATCAGGACAAGAACAAGTTCAAGAGTGAGCACAGAGAAATGAAATAGTGCTGGAATATGATTCAGGATCTCATCAGAACAATCTGTTTCTTTTAGTACTAGTTCAAAACATTTCTGCAGTCAAATACAGAAAGTTAGTGTCAAAATATAGATGGAATTGGAATGCAAAAGGTTGTTAAAACTGATATTTTAACACATTTGATGAATTCTCCTTCCTCATATATTAGTAGAGTTATTAAAAAATTTAGAAAAGGTCTAAACTGAATACATTACCAGTAATTAAAGTTAGGATTATTACATAAACATGCACATTCACTGCACTTCATGCTTCCCATACCCATATAATAATACTAATAATAATACAAAATATATATTTTTTGTCAGTAATCGTGGTGTTTTTTTGTGTTTGCAGCCAAAGTGCGCCGGCTGTACGATATCGCGAACGTGCTGCGCAGCCTGAAGCTCATCGAGAAAGTCCACGTGACGGAAGAGAGGGGAAAGAAACCGGCTTTTGAATGGGTCGGCCCAGAAGAGTTCCCACAGGTCAAAGGTATACCAAGCAATCCTTTCCTTCTTTTAATGTTTGGATCAAATTAAGGGGGCTTTAAGTGTAGCATCGCATTAATCTTCCTAGGTTTGGTGAAAACAAATGGACAAGTTGAAACAGATTTCAAGACTGTTTCTTTTGAGCAATGCATGGCAGCTACTTGTACTGAACTCATGTTTACAAAGCACAAAAAATACGTAAAGAACAGGATATTAAATACCACTAAAAGACAGAAAATTGGACTTAAAACCTGTTAAAAAAAAAAAAAATCTTAAAATAAATGCTTACAGAAATATTTGGAACCCAATCACTGTTGGAAAAGTATAAATTCATACATTTAAAGAAAAACTAATTTCTCAGGGTTTATCTAAAGGACAAATTCAACATTTTTAACACATCTTAAATAAATGTCATTTTAATAAAAGTCATTTTTTAAGCAAAGACTACTGAACAAGTTGACAATGACTGGAAGATAATAAAAAGCTTTATTTTTAAAGATCCATTCATACAAAAAAATGCAGCAAAATGTGTTTTAAGGAAAATAAATTGGTTGCCATTAATCAACAAAGAATGATCAAACCAGTTGAAGATTTCCTAAAGTGAATGTTAAATGAGATGAAA
>JAOWBC010000001.1:4208712-4219625 GCA_028566105.1 Hypoplectrus providencianus
TGTTGTGGATGTTTAAGGGGGAAATAGCAGGTTGTCAACAATAAATGCCACATTAAAATGGCGAACATCATCTGAAAGTTATTTTGTGATATTAATGCAACCTAAATGTGGCGTTTTAATGCTTCCAGGGTCGAGGGTTTTGATCGCAGCTGAGGTTTTTATTTCCCTCCTGCATCCTCCTGTTTTTTCCCCTTTACAAACAATACTGCAATGCAGCAACAACAACAACAACAAAACAGGAGAAAATGCCCCCAAACGATCCCTCTGTGAGAAAACCCATGCAAGTTATCACTGAGCCGACTTGCAGCATGTGTAGGATTTTATCTTCCAGTAATCAGGTAAACAACTTTGGTCTCTGGTCTCCTAATTCAGGAGACAACAAGCAGAACATGGCAGCCGTAATAAATCCTCCTGAGCCGCAGCCACATTTACTATCGAGAGCATTTTGCAAGAAATATCCTGAAGTGTCACCAACTTCCTGATGTCAGGCAGCAGCCCCTCACACACTGTTTGTTGTTGTTGTTGTTGTTGTTGTTGTTGTTGTTGTTGTTGTACAATCATGCAGGCGTCTGTTTCCTTGAAAGTGAAAAACAGAAAACCTTCTTTCTGTCCTCCTCTGGCTGCTTTTGTGTTCAGTATGGATTAGAAAGAAGAAATCAATATGCTTTTACCTGGATTCACCTCATGAGGCTCTGATTTTAAAGAGCATTTTAATAAAACCTCTCAGGTTTGGTCTCTGGAAACCTTTTCGGCTCAGATATTTCACAAAAGAGGAAAGAGTACGTATGTACTTAAGACATGTTCCTTTGGATTTTCATGTTTTTGTATATTAAGTGTATTTTTTTAAACTATTTTATTCACACACAGCAACTTTTTACATATTTAGTTGTTAGGCAGCAGCACAATTATCCTACAGATCCAGATGTTTGAAAGTGAACCTCAGTTTCTGGGTTTGTAACATGGAGATCATTCATTCACACACTGGAGGGATTTTTTTTTTTTTTTTCATTTCTCAAGCTGTTTGGAAAAAGTGAGAATGTGAGCAAAGAGGAATTGTTTCTGAGGAGAAAAAGTACAGCAGGGGACACGAAGGGACACAGCCGATAAAATAAAAGCAGCATCAGAGCACAACATTGATTTGACAAACAAGACAGAGGCACAGCCATTGATTAGAAAATCCACTATTAATGACTTCGCCCGGCACAGTACACAGTGTTATTGCTGCAGAATCACAAGAGAAATCAAATCAGCCCAAAGCAAACACGGTTCGGTTTGAGCGGCCGTCAGCGCCGATAAACGCATTAAAAATATATTCAAATGATGAAATCTGAGGCGGTTTGCATCACAGGTGCAGCACTCGGTACGGAGCTGCATGTAAATAGTGTAGATGCAGATCCTGCCTGGTGTGTGATGCCGTGATGGGGGATGGAGAGAGGGCGAAGTGTGAAGAGGGGGAGGGAGGAGGTGTGAAGGTAGCGCCGGGGGTGGGAGGAGGAGGAGGAGGAGGAGGAGGAGGGGTGAGGGGCTGATGGGGGACGGTTGGAGAAGCTCATTCATCAAGTCATTACGGGAGGTGGCTCTTGTGGTATTTCAGCCTGTCCATCAGTGGAGGAAGAGGAGGATGGGGAGAGATTCCCAGAGGAGGAGCGGGGCTCGGCCGTCCTTCCCTCCTCCCTCCTCCCCCCCTCCATCGGACGTCCCTGCCCTCTTCTCCTCTGACAGCTCACCTTCTGACTGCTATTACTCCCCCTTCTTCCTCTCCTCCATCACACTGTCCTCCACTTTATCTGCCCCCTCCATTACATCTCCCATCTCTCCCTGCACAGCCTCCGTACTTCCCTCGCTCTCTTTCCTTTTTACATTTCTCCAGGGAGGCCGCCCTTGACTCTCAGATGTCCCTCGCATGCCAAAAATTACTATTGACATTTCAATTCAGTGGGGTTTTTTCTCTCGCTGCTCTGCGCTGATGCCTTATAGCAGGAGGACATTTACATGTCAATGGGCCGTACGAAAGAGAGGCAGAGTGTGTCTGCTCCCGTGTCCTTAACACAGTGGCTGTAACACCGAATTTGTGGCTTCTGTGGTGACGGCGAGGCTGTGTGAGCTGCATATTGTCATTATTAGATGGAGTATTAATAATATAACTGGCTTACAATGCTAAGGGAAAACACCGTCAGCATGTTTTATGGATACTTTTGTTGTAATTTTGTGGAATTGCAAAATGTCATTTAATCGCAATTAGCAAAACTATTTCTGAAACTTCTGGATGTGACAGTTTGACATGCAAACACACTTCAGGCAGCAGCTGGACAGATGTGCAGCTGCCATGTTTGAACTCTGACAAGCCCTCTTCAACGTTAGCATTATTTTTTTTACGATAATTCGCTTTATTTAGAATGAAACAGCTATTAAAACACTTTATTTCTAATGTGGTTGGTCAAAATGTCGTAATATAACCTGCAGGGACCAAGATAGCTTGAAGTTGGGTTTAGCTGACCTGAGTAAGGCCGCACACGGGTTTGAAGTTGATGCATGCAGCGACGGGGAGCTTACTTTTGTTTTCACTTGGGACATGAAGCCTTTTCTCCTGGGTGAAAGTCAGCATGAAGAATTCATAGCAACTGAGTGGGTCTGTTGATGACTTTTGCATCATGTGGCTCATGCAAAAACGTCATGAAGAAGGTTAATATAGATTCAAACACCAATAAAAACATTCAAGTGGTCTGAAAATAGTCTGAATATTTGAAGTAACAGAGAGATACATGTGGTTTAGGACCATTGTTGCATATTTTTTGCAGCATGTCATCTTCCTGCACATTAGCCACTCAGCTAAAGCAAACAGACTCTGTGGCTTGTTTGAGTGATATAGAAAAAGTTTCTGCATTTATCAGTTATCTATAATTTGGATTTTCTCTCTAGCACAAACACAATATATAACCCTGTTGTATCATGCACAGCTTTTATCAATAGATATTGTATTTCTTCACTTTAAGCAATTTTTGAGTTTGTAAATAGTACATTTTCAAAGTAAGGGAACTTTAGAATAAAAATAAAAAACATGTTCTTGCACGATTCCCAATCTCGCTTCATTTTACTTCACACAGAAAGAAAACGGCTTCAAACCAGTCTGCAGATCACTGAAAGGACAAAACTAGAGACTGCAGGGACGAGGACCACAGAGTGGAGTGATTAAATCATCCCAAATTATATAGAAGACAAAGTAGGAGTCAAAAACAGTTACATTTACAGTGCAAACAATACGAGCCAAAACATAAAGCGGAATAAATTATGCAGAAATCCATTGTGCCTGATATGGGTTATGTGGGGCGAGACAGAGATTAAATATATTGATTGCTGGCTGAGGATCAGTGGGGGCTGCGAGCTGTGTCCCTGCACCTCAAACATGAGAGCGGCTGCTGTGTTTGTGATGATGTGCGACCTGAATTGGTTGCATATAGTGTCTTTACCATAGAAATAGCCTGAAATGAGCTCTGCTAATGCATGCAAGCGCGTGTGTTTGCATGTTTCCCTGTATGCCTGCACGTCTAAATAGATTTCGCTCACAAGAGGGTTTTCCAGACATGCATCTTCATTTTTTAAGCCCTGTAAGGTATCGCCACCTGACTGGTCCCGAGGCGCCGGGGCTCCTGCTTCTCTGTGATTATCTTAAAGGAGATGCATTGCATATGTAAATGTCCTGTTTTGGAGAGAGAGCTGGCTGCTGCTCAAGAGAGGGAGAGAAAAAAAGGCCCCTCAGCATTGATCTGCCCTTCTGCATTTAGTCTGGGTTAAGTGTTCAGCTTCCATTTGGACCAAATTCATGCAGGGGTTTGTATAATTATGCCAGAGTCAATCCCCATTACTCCTTAGCACTATCGAGCAGCTGCTCACTTTAATAAAAACACATGTCAAATTCAGGGAGAAGAGCTGCTGCGTGCATCTTTGTGTGTCTGTGATTGCCCGCGTGCACGCATATTCCTGTGTTTGCACATCATTTGAATCAATACACACAGGAAGGAGGCATTAAAGCGGCTAACCAGTCGCAGGCGGCAGCAGCAGCAGCAGCAGCGAGCAGACCTGGTGCACCAAATGTTCTGTCAACTCCACAATCCTTTCAATCAGTGCAACAAACAACTCTTTCAACATTTGTCTCTTTCTCCCCCGAGGACACGATTCCTCTTTTCTGTGTGCTTACGAGAGACCATCAATCTGTAGCTTCTCCCTGTTGTCCTTCTTTCATCATTTCAGGGTTTTTTTTTTTTTACTTCCAATGAGAGCTTTCAAGCCTGACCTTTGTGCCCTTGGAAAGGACTGCTGCGGGTAACAAAGACCGCCAACCAATCAGAGATCAGTCTGAGTGGCCTTGGGTGTGTGAGCCTCATTGTTAATGACATAGGAAAGCCTGGAATGTTTTTTTTTTTTAGGTTAGCTGGTGATAACTCCTCTCCCACATGTACTCAACATGCAAATAGCCCTCAAACTCTTACTTTGAAATCCACTTTATTTTGTAAATAAAACACCAGCTCATCTTCACATTCCAGATGTTCCCGCTGACCTGTGTTGGACTTCCTGTCTCTTTGCTCCGGCTACGAGAAGCTTGGCCAAAAAATGATAAGACTTTAAGTATTATTAGTTCAAACAAAGCATTTGCACATTGTTTCCACGATTCATGTGGTTTCATTAATGAAACAGGTCTTATGTCATACATCTGTTTGTTGTTTTTGTGTTTCTTTTTAGTTATTTTGTCTGATTATTGATCTTAGTTGTTTTCGTTAAAGTTGAATCAAATTTAAAGCAACATTTCTGAAATGTAGCATTAAAGAAAATGCAAATAAGGGACTTTCCCCTCAGAGCAAATAAACAAAGCTGCAGTAACATGCTGCGTCCACAGGTGGCAGTGCGACACATTGCAAAAGGCTAATCAGACCTTTTGATTTGTTAAATCCAGTTGTTTTTGTTTGACACAAAGTAAATTCAGACTTCAAACAGATAAATCAAGAAAGTCAGGTGAATTAAAAGGCACACAGCTCTGCATTTGAGGTAAAAATCACATTTTCTGGAGGTCAAATTCAACTCGAGCAGCCAAATCCCAACAGACTCGTCCTGCTGGATCAGGAGGAGCTCCTCAGCCTTTTCTTCAGGAGCAAGAGGAGCAATTACTTCACTTCCTCTCACCCAGTTTTTATTTTTAACAACCTGATCCCCTTTTGTTTCATCAGGTTAGCTAGCTTAGGCTAATTAGTGAGTCGCATAGCAACAAGAACAATGATGAACGCTCCTTCAGCCCTTTGCTCTCTGCTGCTGGAGACAAAAAAAAAAAAAAAATGCTGCGATCAAATCATCATGATGGTCATTACTCCGTCTCGCCATAACCCCGTGGCTCTGTGAAATATGTGATGAATGTTGTCTGCATTCATATAGATCCGCACCGCTCCTGGATCTCTATTCATCTATTTTATTCCTGACAACCTCTGCAGCGCAATAATTACTGGAGATTTAATTAGTCGGAGAACAAAGGCAGCTTGACCTTCTCTGCAGGTGCGGGATAGTTGTGTGCATCACACAGACAGTAAGCAGATGTTTGATATTTTCCACCAGGATGTTCTTTTCCCCTCAAATATTCTTTATATTTCCACACCAAACTCAAGTTATTTACCAGGAAAAGCTTTTTTTTTTTTTTTTTTTTTCCTTTTTTCCAGAGGAGACGGGGGGGGGGATATCCCTCCATCTCCCTCGGTGCTCACAAAGACATAATTACACAGAAGGCCATTCAATTAAAGGAGGCCGTGCACCTACATCGCTCAGCACAAGAAAAGAAACTAAATAATCACGGCTAATTAAATGATTCAAACCTGGACTCGAGGCCACAGCTCCGAGACGCTCCGGGTGAGCGCCAACCTTCAGCTGAACGCTCTGATCAGCGCCTGAGAGACACAACAGACCCAAAAAAAGAGCAATTATTGCACTTTTCAGACGCTCGTAGCTCAGACAGGCCTGTTCATGCAGCATTATGTTCACAGCAGGCCTGCAGACGCTGCTGGAGGAGGAAATTCATCAGGAAAATATTTGAAAAATGTATCAAAAGCTTCAAATCTCCACAAAAAATTCAGTTCACGCAGTCAGGTGTTTTCAGAAAAAGTTCAAAGTTTAAATGAGATGCTGTTTTGCATGTTTTAAACAGGAAACACTGCAAAGGTTCAACCAGGCTGAAGACTGAAAGGACAGAAAGAGACAAAAGCTGCAGCTACAGGAACCTTTTTCCCTCTGATTAATATTTACAATTAAATATTAACATTTCAGCTCAAACATTGCCATAGGATATGATGTTTTATCATATGGAGTTAATCATATAATAATATTAATGATAGATATGTCATGTTTTATCTACTCCAAGCAGACAGCATTTTCATTTTGCAAATAATCAGGATTAAAGATTTTAAATGCCATATATAACATTAAAGTGGAGACTTACTTTAAATTCCCTCTGCTTCATTGTTGTTGGTGCAACTTTATTTCTTCTAGCTGCTTTATAATCCAGCATGGAACAACTGTTGTTTTAAAGACCTTAAATATTCATTCATATGTATATTCATTCATTTTCTAACTTTAAAAGAAGGTTGTTATTGTCAGGAAAAGATTTACGCTTCAAAACCAGCAAAGAAAAACTGATAAAAGTGGAGAACAGAGACGACGGAGGGAGATAATGAGCTCCAGGTGAGAGCAGGCTGATGGAAACAGGTGAGACCAATCAGACAGGAAGTCAACAGGGAGAAGGAACTTTCAGATTAAAACAGGAAACAGATAGAAGGATTTTTTTTTTTTAAGTATGAAAACAAATAGGAGATTAGCTTTTAAAAAAAACAGCTTAAACTGTACATTTTGAAGCTTTAAAGCAATGCTTTATGTTTACTTATTAGTTTAATTTATGCAGTATTATGTGTTGTTATTGTATGTAATGAATTATGAAAATTAACAGTATAAATGTATAAATTAACCTTTGATAATAAAAAAAAAAAAGAAACATCTTCTTTTTCTTTTTCTTCTTGGTGAGCTTGAACATATACAAATGGGATATTTATTATTATATATTTGGATGGTTGAGAACTTTATCTGCATCTGGAGTCGACTTTTCCTGCTTTTTCCTGAGATTAAAACGAGAGAAACGTTTCCTCTGATCCTGCTGCTGTGATCAGATCATAACTTCTTCATGACGTCCTGGTTTAAATATGAAGCAGCGTGTTTCCTGCTGTCAGCTTCCCTCTGAAGTCCAAGCTCCAAATTTAATTTCAGTTTTTGTTTGTTAATGATAAGCAAAGTAAAACTGAAGATAAAGTCAAATATATTAAGAGTAAAAACCTAGAAGTAGATGTTCTCGTCGTTTAACTCCTTTATGTTTTATTTCTAACATATTTAAATTCCACATTTTGATTTCATGTTTGTTTTTGTGTGTTTCTTTAAGTTAAGTTGATAAAGTAACCATCAGGTCATGTGGGTGAGGTTGTGCTGGAAATTTTAAAGTGGCAGACTGAAAAAGAATTCAAAAACCTGTTTCATGAGGCTTCGATTAAGATTTTGGTCCAAACAAAGTTCAGAAACGTTGCATCTTTCACTGCTGAGAGCCACTCGATAAAAACGACTTCACTCCCTCCAAATTCTTTCACATTCTTCGGAGAAACATTGAGATTCTCCGAGCGCGGAGCAGAAAGGAGAGCGGCTGGATAAACAACTGTGACACCGAGGTTATCATACTCAATTAAGCCGCCATCGCAGAGACAGAAACAGATCTTCAGCGGCGTGGAGGCGGCGGGGCCGAGGGCGCCGGCACCGCGTCGAGTGGCTGCTGTTAACTCCCAGGGCAAACACAATTGACACTGTGTGCCAACGATAACAGCTGTAGTGCACAGTGTGTGTGTGTGTGTGTGTGTGTGTGTGTGCCAGGGGCTTGCATCATCGGGGTGAAGAAGAAACTCCGGCGCCAGAGTTTCACAGGACAGAAGGAGAAATTCCCGCTTGATTAACGGAAAAATGCTCCTCAGATTGTTTTATACGGAAGCCGAAAACAGCCATGGAAGTTTCATTTATGCATATTTATCTCAGGATAGCAACTTATTATCGTATTTCCTATCGTTTTGTTTATCTTGATTTAAGTGAACGTAACGTCGATGTCGGCTAACGCTAATTTAGCAATGTAATCAAACTTTTATTAATAAACATTTCTAATATATTGCGCACATGTAGAGAGTTTTATTAGCCTCTCATCTGCTAACCGGTAGCACAGGGTGTTAGCGGGGTTTTAAAAAGTTTTAAAATGTTGGGGCGCCCCCGGTGGCTCACACTGGTAGAGCACATACCATTAAAGCTGAGTCCTCTGCCGCATGTCTTCCACTGACCCAAAAATATTCTAAATAAAAAGTTTTAAAATTTCTAAACTACAATAATCTGAAATGAAGGCCTTTAAATGTCTCAAAATCTCAAAAAATGTCTTAAAAAAAGCTTTTGAATGGTCTTAAAAATGTTCTCCGCCTCGATGCTGGTGAATATCATCGATTTCTGATTCTGTCTGCAGTAAAGAAATGCTCCAGATATGTGAAATGTAATTGTTTGATAGCTTGAAGTTTTCTGGTGAAATAGTAAACTGGTTTTGTTAAAATGTGTTGATGCCACATGGAGTTTTTCTCAGTTTAGCTGTTTAACACGTCGTCATTATGGAAACACCAAAAGATGGCATGAATCCCATCCTTCTCAGTTATTTTAAAGCTGACTTTTGTAAGAATTTTAAGGATTTTTTATATAATTTCTCCCCATAAAATCACCAAAAACTGTAAAATCTAAACTTGAATCAGTCCAGCCTGCTCAGAGAGCCTCCATGGTTCCCTCCAGGCTGTCTCAGCTGCTGACTCAGGCCACGTTTCATCCCAAAAACCTTTTTTTTTTGGCTACGTTCAGGCCGCCCCTCTGCCTGGCGCCCTGCTGACCCCGGCGGCGCTGCGGTCGGCGTCCTCCGGCTCCGGCTGCACCCTCCCGGCCAGCGCGGCCATAATGCTCCCCCATATGGCAGCAGCGTCTCCTGCTGAGGGACTCCTTCACTCCTATTAATACACACGGCGTAATAAAGGGCTCAATTGAATTAATCAGCTTGAAGACATTAATCAGACATTAATGAAGTATTGACCTCTGCACCGCGCCGCTGCTCGCCGTGTCTGTCGGCCTGTTTACGTCTGCAGGCGCATCGACCTGCTGCTCCTGTTTCCTGGAAGGATTTTCTGAGGAGGATCTCCTGATTTTCCAGAAAAACTGATGAGAAATCTGAAGCTGCAGAGTTTTCTGTGTAACAAGGAAGCAAACAAAGACGCTCTGAAGGAAAATAACAGGAGAAAAACATTTTCAGTGCAAATAAATAAATTCACAGTGTGTCAGCTCGGCATAAAGTCCATTCTCAACCTTCAGTAAAGTTAAAAGTTTCTTCTAACATGAGATGAAGTTGGTTTAGTTGAATGTGGAGCCTGTTTCTGCCAATATGATGTTCTTTTGTATTTTATGTAAAATAACATTTGATTGAAGCCGTTCTTTAGAATATGGGATAATTAAAGCCATTGAAACCTGCCAGTTTCCACGTTATTATCAGCTGATGAAACATCGCTGCAGTGTTTAATAACTTGTCCGTGTGCAGATATTTCCAATCAGAGGAAACGTGTTTGATTGTGAGGGACTGTGATTGTCCTGATTAGCCGCTAATGGAACAATGGGGCCCAACAACTGTAATTACGGTAATTTTCTAAAAGTCCACACACAAAATAATCAATGAGGCGCTTTTACATGCAAACGGCGGCAAAAAGCAAAGAGAGAGTCAGGAGAGCGGGAATCAGGAAGGAGGGAAATTATATAGCATTAGACAAACACAGCTTCTGAATCTGCAGAGACGCAAAGAAACGGCAGAGGAGGAGGAGGAGGAGGAGGAGGAGGAGGAGGAGGAGGAGGAGGTAATCACCGTCCATCGCTCGCACCATCCACTTGTGATAATCACGTATTGTTGCCGAGGTCGGAGGGTCATTTTCTCTCCCTGAAGCCTTTAAGACGAAGAGAAGAGAAACGAATCCACTCTGCAACAGGAAATAATTAACTGCAGAAATAATTAGGAAAGCTGCACAATTAGCCATTGAACTTTAAAAATTAATTTAATCAAGTTTAACAAGTGAAAGTCACTAAATTAAACCAGTCTGATTTCTATGTGACTTCTCAATATATTCAGATTTCTGCAGAAAAAAACTTAATTCCAGTTTGTGCTTTTCAGTAGTTTATATTATATAACTGAATATAATTACTAACACACAGTAGTGGAAAGTATTCAGATTACTTTACTGCAGTAAAAGAACTAATATCAAACTGAGAAATTACTCCACTACAAGTAAAAGTCCTGCAATTAAAGTACAAAAGTATCAACATCAAAATGTACTTAAAGTATTAAAAGTAAAAGTTCTTGTTATCCAGAATAGACTCAGATTGTTATTTATATTCCAAATATATTATCAGATTATTTGTATTGATGCATTCATGTAAGCAGTGTTTTCATTTCGTAAAGGTCATGCTCATTTTAACGACTAAATATACTTTTATGAGGTACAATTAAACAAATTATTAATCATTCATTATGTCAGAAAACGTTTGATTCAAGGACAATAGGGAAAAAAAAAACTCAAGACATTAATATTGTCCTTAAATATTTCCTCAGTAACATTTTCAAGACGTGAACAACCATCTCTGTGACATAATTTAATATGTTTTTAGTCCAAAGTTTCTTAAATTTGTATTGAATATTTAGGCAGAAATGGATCTGCAATTAAAAATAAAAAGAACTTTGCATGTCCAGGAATGCATTTCTGCATCATTGACTTTTATTTTTCCTTAATTCTAAC
>JAOWBC010000001.1:4385311-4395746 GCA_028566105.1 Hypoplectrus providencianus
AAACCAGGAGACACATTGAGCCTTCTCTGGAGGAGGAGACATTTTTAGAGGGGTACTGAGTACATAACACTAATCTAATTGAGAGATCTCATCACCTGCCTTTGTAATATTTGTTTTAAATTGTAGAGAGACTTTATGGACACGCTGTAGATAGTCCCTGAGGTTTTACAGCACATACCTGTGGAGTATCATGGACCTCATGAGCATAATGAGACTGACCAAACACGACAGGGTCATGGCACAGCAGTAGCACACTGACAGACAACGTGGTGGAAAAGGAAACAAAATAAATCACTTGTTTTCTAATACTCTCAGATAAAATAAAATAAAAAAGAAAAGCACCCCTGCTGACCTTCCAGCAGCCACGTGTAGAAAGTAACTATTTCGACGACCTCCATCCTGTCGTCTGACAGCACGATACCGAAACTCAGCAACAGGAAGGCGATGTTCTCATCAATACCGGCACGGACAATATGGAGAGTGGGGACCACCAGGACCACCAACAACAACGCAGTCTGAAAACACATTTAACACTCACATGATGGATTTATGCTCCACAAAGGCAAGTCAACATCTGTTTTGTCTGATGTGAGAGCTGACCGTCTATGAATACTTACGTGATATATCGCCACAAAGGCAACAAATGAAGACACAGCCAGCTTCAGCGGGAAACGAAACACTGAGAGACAAAAACAACTCGATCACTTCAGTTACAGCTGTTGAGGATTCACCATCACATCAGGTTACACTTTAGTTTATATTCATATTAAGATGAGCTAAATACAAAGTATTATATATGAATATATCTTGACTTTTAAAAGTGCACACACCTTTTTCTGGTACATAAATATAACTCTTTGGCACCTCCAGTATTCTCTCTGCCAGTGTTGGTTTATCTGTCGATGTAGAGCTGCAACATACATACACACACACACACACACATACACACACACAGAACAGATGATGTTCATGATTTTAGGGCAGTTATTAATCAGAGCTACTGATTTAAAGTGAGGCACAAGGGTAAATATTCCCAAATGCATGTTTTGTGTTTTTAAGGCTGCTTAGCTTTAATTATCATCAACATAAACCTTTCTCTTCTTTTTGAATACTTCATGTACTCCTTTAGATTAATGTGCCATTAGGTTCATTATGTTGTATTTTATATATGTTGGAAACACATGTCCAGTTTGATGTGATCTGAAAAGTTCTTAGAGAAGAATGCAAAGTTTTACTGCTGTGTCTCTATTCACCTGTCAGCTGAGGACTTTTTCTTGAGAAGTAACTTCACATAGTTGGAATAGTAGCTGCTGTCGAGGTCCTGAGAACAAAAAAAACATATTTCAGACCAAATTATCACTTATGATTAGTCACTCTCAGACCTCTTAATGGAAGGTCTTGGTTTTAATTGACGTGACAATTGCTAAGTGACTCTTAAAAAGGTTCAGTATTATTTTATGGAGAGAGAAAGCTTTCTGTTTAATAGGCAAACACATTTAGTAAGAAAGAAAGAAATTCATAAGGTAAAAAAAGAAGTGACTGATTTCCTTTTAATAATATTAATTCTCTACACAGATTTTGCTTCTAAATCATTAACATTAACAGCAGGGATTAAACCTGTTGTTAAAACAAAAACTCTGTTGTATTTATATGTTTGATAGGAAGAAAAATATCACCTTCCTCGTCATAATCGGCTCAAGGATGCCGAGTTAAACCCACTCTGCTCTGCTCAAGCTGCTTACAGTAATCATGGTTATGTTTTACATACTTCAGATTTTTCTTTCTTCAGTTGCAGCAGAGATTAGTTTGCATCTCCGTATTCACACAGATATTATAAGGAAGCAAAACAGGACATATGTTAGTTTGTTTTGGCTGAACTTGTCTCACCTCGTCATTCTTTGGGCCTTTGAGGAACAGCAGGAAGAACTTGACACAGAGATACGCGAGACAGGCCAGCTGAGGCAGACTGGCAAGCAGAGCGTAGTATTTATAGATCTGTGAGGAGGGAAAAGGAAAGATTTTAAAGGATCACTTCAGCTAAAATCTGAAAATGAAACTTTTTTGGCTTCATTTAAGGTACAAAATTGTATTGGATGAAACTGGATTGCCTGAAAAATGATTGCTCACTGTGATTATGCTACAGACATTAGCATCTTTCAAAGCTTTGATTTGGTCTTATAACCTGCAACTTTACTGTTTTTTCTTATAACTTAGAGTCATCAATGTTTTTGTAGCCAAAGCAGAAAACTCTTTAAACAGAGAAACATGTCTAATAAATCTACTTTGCACTACCTACCCAGCACTAAACAGAAGGATAAGCTAACTAACGTTTTCCCCAAAATCAAAGCAGAGCTAAAAAGAGTGCACATAATAGACGTCAGGTGAATGGAAACATAGTTCTGCATATGTCCTGTTTACAGCTTAGCCTGCTGCCCTAATGTAGCCAACAAATTAAAAAAAAACAATAAATAAATGCATTAAATAAGTCTCCTACCTGATATTTCCCTATTCATTTTTTTAAGTTGTGAATGATTATTCTCACTGGATTACACAGAAGCAGACAGTCCTGTCTGGTTATATACTTATGTTTTTTAGATACTGCAACTATAAATAACATTATGAAAACATTAGTGCGCTGTTGGTGTTTCACCTCTGGCGTCTTTGGACAGTCAAACTTCTGCCACACCAGGACCCCAAAGTGACTGAAGGAGAGGAGCGACCCAAACACGTAACCTGCTTTGTGCTGCAGTGTGCAACAGACCATCAGAGGATAATACAGGACGGGGTAGTAGAAGATGGCGATTATCTTCATATACTCTGAAAAACAAGAGAGGGAGGATGGGACGGAAGGACGGAAGAAAGAAATTATGTTTTCTTAATTTCATGACAAAAACAATTATTATTTAAAGAGATTTTATAGAACTAGATAGAACTGAGAGTGCAATTATCACAGCACAATAACATGTAGACAAAAAAGTCAAGACAGATGTAGAGATGCAGCTCCATCCTGAAATAAATCAATCATTAAAATGTCCACCTTTAATTTCGGCTGGAGTGTCTTTGGAGAACGGCAGAGGGTCTGGAGCGATCACCAGCATCGCCAGCTTGCTGAACACCAGTCCAAACACGGCCATCACCAGGCCTTTCTGCTGAGTCTGGTCCAAGAAGTTGGCTGGACTGTGAGATCACAGAACAGGAACATTAGATTAATAAAGGATTAAACAGACACACCTGCAGACTGAAGTCTTGTTCACGTCTCGGCCTCCAACCTGAAGATACTGGAGGATCCTCTGGTAAATCCTTGGCACAGTTTGTTTTTCCTGGTGAGAACTGCCAGGATCAACATGACCACCAGCTTCAGGGAAAGAGGAAATTCATCAGGATTACTGTTATGACTCAAACCATACGGCATTTTCACATCAGGGTTAAACAGAAAAATCTTTTTGCAATACATACAGTAATGGAATAAATGTCATTATAGATTCTAGACATGTGGTTTAAAGCATTGGAGTAAAAGTACATTCTTATCTGCTCCAGTTTTGTAACATCAACAGCAACTCTAGTCTCAGAAATGTGTCAGTGTGCTGCTACACTCATGGTAAGTTATAGTGCTGTACTTTTAAAGGGCATAAAAGTGAACGTTTCTAGGAAATAGTACATCTGCATAGCATTTATAACAGTATAAAAACAAAGATACAATTAGAAATCTGGACAGAGCAGCCATTAGTCTGATGAACATGCATAAAGAGGCTCATTTTGCAAAGAACATTACTTTAGATTGCAACATCCAGTTATTTCTGATCATCTGTCCCAGTTTATTACACATTATTCACTGAGGAGGAAAATTGCTTGTGCTCCCTTCTGTGTCTACAGTATGAGTACAGTTTTTGAGGTAAAGCAGTCTCTACTTGTAATTGAGGACAAAATGATGGCGAGCATCATTAAATCAGATGTCTGCCTGGAGCAGCGGAAGGACTCAGAGAAAACGCACTCAAAGATTTGTTGGATTTGATACCAAAACTTCAGAACAAAGTCAATCTCCACTGGGATACACTAATGCCTTGTTGAATGACTGTTGTGTTTAGGTTATTGTGATATATATTCATTCATAATTTCCAAACTTTTTGTTCCTGACAACGACTTTCATGGCGTACATTGATGAGCAAAGACAGCCACGACGCTAGCTTTCAAAGGCTACACTGTTGCTAATACAACATTTTTAACAGCTGTTAAATAACCGCACTATATAATTTGGAGAACACTATTGATCCGAACTACCGTCTGAATGGCAAGCTCAGAGAAAATGTTGCATTTGATAATCAGTCCTAAAAATTCAGCAATCACCACATATTCCTGCAGGGATGGTGTTAATTTGTAGGCCACTCACACTGGACTTTTTATTATCACAGAAAATAAACTTTAGTTCAAAATAAGGAAGAGGAAGCTAACCATAAACAAAGAACACCATGGTGGCATGATTTCAATGTCAAATTGCCATATATTCTTACTTGCACAAGCTGCAGTGACAAAGTATCATTGAGTCAGATAGACCAGACAATTACGTAAACAGAACAACCCCTCTGCAAATTAGAAAGGGGTTGTTAACAAAGAGGGATGGCATACCCAGTGTTTCTCACAGACTTTTATGACACTATGGTGGTACAGATTAGACTGTGGTGGGCCACCACAGCCTGGGTAATTAATGGGAAACTCTACAAACCACATTAAACGGCCTTCTAGTGACAAGACACAAAAGTTTGGAACCAGGAGTCTAACCTACATGGACACTTAACAAATGTTTCACTTTCAGATGTATAATCCATTTTGGGTGTACTTACAGATATTGACAGCATGCATATGTGGAAGAGCTTTTCGTCCGCTGTGGGGTCACATGGTAAAATAACTCTGTGGCAAAAACACAAAATTAAAATAAACACAGCTGAATTCTTGGCATAAAAGCCCCACACATATCACATATAAACAACAGAAGGATTTTATGTTTTTGTGCGAATATGTTGCCACATTTGTATCATTTTTTGCCCACCTTATTATGATTGCTAGTAATGAAGTTATCCATATGATTTAAGTGGTTATTTATTCATTTTTTAATATGCATTTCAAAGTTTGAAGAGGCTCAAATTTCGCTCACAGCTCCTTTTATCCCTGATTTGTAAAACAAATAAGCTAAAATGATCTAAAATTAGCCCTATAATGTCCCAATGCAATTACCACACTGCATTTGTAAATAAAATCTAGACTTCTGACATCTTTGATACTTTCAGTTGACTGACTTGAACATGAAATTATCTTCAGGTTGTTTTTTTTTACTCACTCTTTGGGTGGTTTGGTTGGCTCTGCGTTGTTTGAGTACCAGTCTGAATAATCATAGTAGGAATATTCAAAAGGCACAAATTCAGCCTTGCTGTCATTCATTGCCATTGCAGCTGTTCAGTCGATTCCAACACGAGGAAGAAGAAGAAGAAGTGGGACGGTTAAAGATCCAGAGGAGTCCTGATCCTCCTCCTTCAGTCGGGTTACTTCGCTTGGTACTCTGCTGGTGCTGTAACGTGTCGGGACAGTTTGGCCCAAACACCCAGACACATTCCAGTTCAACTCCACACTGCAGATTAACAGCTGCACAGAGGGGGTTCAGAGGAGAGAGAGAGGGTCAACATTACAGTGAGTTAGAGAAGAAGTGGAGGAAGAAGTCAGCTTAAAGTGACCTCTGGGGATAGTTTATCTCAAATCCAATTCTATAATTCTTTTTATATGCATATGCAACAGAATTATTTTACAGCACATTTCATCCAAAACGAAGCCAAATCTATTTCGCAAAACAGTGAAAGATAAAAGCAATCAAATGAGATGAAATCAAAGAATCAACCAAAAGACAATTTGTCACCAAATAACCAAACATTAAAAACAATACAGTTATAATTAACCCAGAAAAAAAGCCAAATAAAGAAGGTTAATTTCTTCTTACTATATGATGTTACCATTTTATGTTCATGTAAATGTTTTGTACTTTTGATATTGTAACAATTTCCAAAGCTAAAAGCAAAAACAACAAACCATTGATTTAATTTGTGTGATTAAGATTATGATGTCTGATACACTGATTTCTTTGGAGTATTAATGTTGAAATAAAAGCACTCCTGTTGATATTAGGTAATGTCATTTTTGTGCTGCAATGTGGCATTAACCTGTTTGCCTCCCTCTGCCTGTTACTTACGGGCCTAATCTTATAATAAGATGAAAATCTCTCATTTAAACAGGAGCAACCTTTGTGTGAAAACGGCTCAGAAAAAGGCCAAAGTGAGAATGTTGAACGTTTGACACGTGAGGCAGGAGTCCTTTCAAACTTTTGTTTTGATTTTATAATATTAAAATAAGAAATAAAGAAAATACTATATGAACGTCAAGTCAAATCAGAGGACAAACACAGATCAATACATACCTTAAAAAACTGAAGAATTGCGAGTTACATTTTTTGATGATCATTTTGTGCATCATTAATAACATTAAGTGGTACATTTTCTGCCATGAAATACATAATTTTCACTATACTTTGCTGTGAAATCAAATGAATCTCCTTCTGGGAGTTCAAAGTTTGTTAATCTGGATGTGTGAGCTCGCTCATATGACAGAGGCCGCAAAGGGCGAGCTGATCTGATCTGATCCCAGGATTTTCTTACTCAGGGCTTCGCACGGGACCCGCAGCACTCAGCTGCTGCTATTTCAACATGAAAAATGATGTAAAGACAAAGTGTGCTAGATGCTTTTAAAGCTCTTTGTGGTGATTCATATCTGCACTAAAACCAAAGCTATGAATTCTCTTTCTTTTCCTCAGAGTCATCTTTTACAATATGTCTCGCAGTGCTGGCTCACAGTATAAAACTAAAATAAGTGTTTGATGTGTCCTCCCCCATCTCTGATGTTTTTCATGCGTTTGAACCAGAAGGTAAAGTAATACTGACTGACGTCTCTTATCAGGCTTGACATTTAGGTGAGAAACACCAACACTCGCTTCAACTACAACCGCCTGCTTTCACATCTCATTTCAAAGAGGAGAGCTCTTCACACAAGTGCTTATTTTGGGTACATTTACTCTTAACAAATAAACCAATTAAATATAGGAGTGGGCGGTTTTTCTGTGTTTTTTTAAAAGGTTGGCACGTCAATCCCAATCACATACTTCAGAAACTACATGCTAAAAATTCCAAAACAAAAACACAATGGAAACCTACTGCAAAGTAAAAAAAAAAAAATTAATACTGAAACACAAAAGACACCCCTTAATATGTCTTTCAGTCCAACACAACCCCGAACAAGACATTCATCTTTGTTGAAGTGAAACACACACTGTGAAGAACCAAAGTTTAAAGAAGACAACATACAGTACTGGTGACAGAAGCCTGTATATCAAAAGGTAGACTCACTCTAATATATACCCTATTATAATGTCTACTATGTTCTAAAAGGGAACACTATTTACAAAATAAAAATCATCCAGTAAAGAAGAAGACTAGTTAAATACAACTGACTTCATGTTGTGCTGCTGTCCCCCTGCTGGACATTAGAAAGGCTGCAGCTTTATGGGACATTTAGCCTAATTTAAATACAAACGTTTTTCTTGTGAAGACTGGTCTCAACCTTCTAGACTAGAAAATATTAATTACCAAAAATCTTAATGAATTTAAAGCATGTCTGTGAAAACAAAGAACAACATCATACCTTTTGCTTCCAGATAAAAAACCCTTTCTCTTTCTTTCTCTGTATCTCAGCATCTCATAACAAGAGCCTCTCTGAACATAATTTGTATCCAAGAAAATCTCTTAACAGGCCCTTAAATTCAATGTTTGACCCTTACTGTAATTGGAATATCTTATAAGCATTAGAAGAAAATAACAATGCATCTGAACATCTGAACTCCCATCTACATTTGTATACTTGAGACTATAATAAGCGTTTGTGTGTGCGTATGCAGTTGTACTTCCTCCGTGGTATAGACATTTTTGGGGGAGTAAAACACTTCTTCCAAAGCCTGTTGAAGGGTTTAAAGGTTAAGGGTACAAATAGATTAGGGCTGGGGTTGCACACTAAAAAATGCTGTATAACTCATGGACAGAACTAGTTAGACGGGTTAATTGATAAGCAAGGTCAGCAATTCTTTCTACCTGTGAATTGGTTCATAATGACAGTATTGCTGGAATAAATAACCTCATAAAAGGTTTATTATGTTATGGTTCTTTTCCTTTCCCTACAGTGAAACTTGTAAACATGTTAGGCTACAGAATTACTATAAATTATATTTATTTGATACATTTAATCAAAAACATTTTAAACATCAATATATAATATTAATCGAAGCAGTAAACAAGCCCATAACAACATGAGAACAGCTCTTTACCATCCATGGTATTATCATCTGAAAGCAGGAAACTCTCTTCATCCACTGCATGATCTGAAATATAAAAAGATACACAACAACCATTAGAAATCTTGCAAAATACCTCAGTGAAGTTCCTTGCTTCATTATCCAAACTCAGGTTGTGGGGGCTTAGAGAGGAGGGTACACCCAAGACAGTATCACAGACAATCACTCATACCTCATTCAGCCTACCGGCAAGTGGTTATGTTAATATATCACTTTGGTGATTTAAACTGGTTAGGGGGAAGAAAAACTAACCTACAAACTACACGATGAAGGCAGTGAGTAGACCTGACTTGAGCGCGCGCCTGGTTCTCCAAACTGGGATCGCGCAGATCATCATCCGGTGTTACGCTATAAGTGGTGACCCTGTTAACTGACTTTCAGCCAGCCGTTGGAAGCAGAAAGTAGCTGCCCGCTTCCTTTAGCTTTTTACTACAATGTCAAAATTAATGGTTTTTAAAATTTTCGACGAGTTATTGAACATGAAAAGTAAAACGCTTTTCTCAACAGCAATTTTAACGGCAATCACAATCAGCTCAAAGTCGATTAATAATAATAATAATAGTCACCAGTTGATCCGTAACACCAGCGGTTGAGCGACAGGAACTAATAGGGCGAACCCTGTGAAAGTTTCACTGTATGTTTAACTTAAAAATTACTCGCTTGAAGGATTTCTTACACAAAAGGTGTTTCTCTGTGATAGGAACTGGACGAATAGGTTAGCGAGGAGCAACGTCGTAGCTAGCTAGCTTGAAGCTGTCACCTCAGCTAGCTAGCTAGCTAGCTGAGGTGACAGTTTCAAGCTAGCCTGACTCATTCAGTCGCTCCTTAAAGTTTTCGATGATGTTTTGACTGTTTGTACGGTGTTGAACTAGTAGGTACGGTTACTAAACAAGCACATACAAACCTTTATTTGAAGATACTTGTGGCTGCCAGCGCAAGAAATGATACAGTGACACAGCCGTTGGGTCCGTAGATGTCATAGAGACAGTAGCTAAGTACCAGTTGGACGTTAGAATCGACCACGCCCACAATTATGTGACGACATTCCAGAGTGCGCTGTGATTGGCTGTTACTTACTGTTATTTATTTATATTTAATTAATTTTGTTTTACAAACCTCAGTCCCCCTGATCTGGTTGTTTTGGACTGTAAGCTCATTTTATGAACACAAGGTTTCATAAATATATTTTTTTTTCAATAAAGTCCCTCAAACCAGTGAGTATGTTTTCTTTAAAAGGATAAAGAAAATACCTAAGATCAGTCCTTGAATTGAAAAGACCTTTTTGGAATGACTAAATCCTGTTCAAAACATTAAACACGGAGCAAAGAGGAGAGTACACTACAGATTGTAGGTAAATAAAAATGCAAATAGTTTAGTATGTATGCTATATGAAGACCCAATTTCGCTTCCGATATTCATGATAATATTCATGACACTTGTGGGCAGCTGGAAAGTTTTGTATTCATATTTCATTTTATCAAAATGTTGTAAAATGTTATCAATTATGCTATCAGTTTGTGATCTTTTTTTATGATTTATGTAATTTTGCCTTTGTAATGCTGCATTATATATTTTTGAGTTTCTCCCAAATCTTTCTATGATTGTGCTTATTCCATAAAACTACAGGACTTTAATATTTTGTGACTGCGTGAGTGAGCTGAGGGTTTTATGTGTTAAACTAAACAGAGGAGGGCACTGTTTCATTGATTCTCTGCATATTATATTGAGTCTGGGTAAACACACTTTTCATCTCCTTTTTGTGTTGTAGCTGAAATATCACATGTAAAATAAATGCTTCCTTTCTTTATAAATGTGTATTTGTAAAATCGATGCAATGATTTATTCTTCCCTAGTTGGTAAAGGTCTAAAGGCTGTTTCGTCTCATGTGGAACCCTTATAAAAAAGAAAAAAAAAGGATTATAAAAAGCATATTTAAGCATTTTTAATTCATCAAGGCATGACAACATGAATAAAACAGTCACATTAATTATTGACAGC
>JAOWBC010000001.1:4590940-4603447 GCA_028566105.1 Hypoplectrus providencianus
CACACACACAAAGCAGTACTTGTCCAGCGTTCTGTGCTGAGCACTGAGGCCCACTGTCCTCACCTCGGTCGAGTTTTGGGATGGGGGGAGCTGGCACTGACTTTAACCCAGACTGAAATTCACTGTACATGGTCAGGTCACCCACTGACTGACTTCACTGAGAGGAACGTGGGCTGACAAGTTAAAAGTGCTTTTTATGTGTTTCAGATCATTTAAATCCACGTCAAATGCCAAAACGTATCTCGATTTAAACAATTTCTCAAACCACATATCTGAGATTATAAACTGCAACACAGTTCCCCTGTTTGAAATCCAAATCAAACTTTAAAAATGAGCTTCTTGGGCTCCAATAAGTCCGGAATTATCGATTGGAAAAAGACCTCCTGACTATAAGCTGATCACAGACTAGAGAAACTGACTTTTCACTTTTCAGATCAGTTCAGTCTGACTTTACTAACACACCTTTTAGACACTTTGATCTTCAGTTTTGCTCTAAAAATATAACACACATTCTGGTCGGGTCAGATCCAGCTAGCCGTTACAGAAAGCTTTTATGAGCTGAAGAAATGGAAGCATGAGCGTCTGACATCAATGTTAATGGTCGGGTGTGACAACTTTATACCCTGATAAACCTGTAAGACAAGTGTATCCCAGCCTGGTTATTTTAAAAACACAACACGATACTGGGGCTTATAAACACTAGGCTTGAGTGGTATCATGGTACACGATGGTATTTAGAAATATAATATAGTTTTCAATACTGTCCAAAATAAAGATGCTGCTCATTTAGTCTCAGGTCATTGTGCTGTTTGTGTGTAGTGCACAGCAGCCGCCACCAGAGGTCAGTCTAAAGGCAGCTTAGCTGAGGAACACAACAATTTACAGGACTCTAAAACTAAAATGACTCTGTCCCTCATCTGGTTTAATCCTGTTGATGGGAACCCAGCCAACACCAACCAAGCTGTTTTGGGGTCAGTTTTGTCATTTTATTCTAACTTCAATGGACAACCTCTGAAGAACACAAAGCTGCTGCAGTGCTGTTCAGATGAGAGTTGATCTGCTTGCAATCGGGGGATTTCAGAGAGACTATTTTTTCCCATCACACTTTTTGAATTAGGGGTTTTATTGTGATATATCATGTGTTTCTGTGACTGAGAATAGGACAGTTATCTCATAAATACTGATGTAATTCACTTAGGTAGAGGGGAGCCACTGATATACTGACTGAAACTGGTTAAACTGCAGGGAAACACTTGTTTTTGTTTGTAATTCTTGTCTTCTATTTCCTGGCAACAAAGTGAAGAAATCAAATACACAAAACAGTAATCAAACCAAACAGTGCCACTGCAGCCAGGAACCAAAGTGGATTCATTGTCAACAGCTGAGATAATTCAGTCAGCACAGAAAGGACAGATAACTGCGCTCTGCAGTGGATATGACCGCCAGACAGTCACTGTATCCTGGACAACATGATAATCAAAATAAATAACCACATTACTCTATGATCCACTGAAAATGTAATGCAAGACAGAAACAGAAACTTTACATGTTCTTGAAATACATACATTCTCTGTAAAGAACTGAATCTAATGTGTTATGGCTGAATCCTTTAAAAAAAAAACACTGTGCTTTACCTCCCAGGGCGTGCTCAGTCATACTCAGACAAAGAGACTCAAGGCGATTGTTGATGTCCGGCTCTGTCACTGGTAACTGAAGATCTGAACACAAACAAACAAACACCATAGATGATTACATTTAATTCATACAAAACAGATCACGTGAACAAAATGATGATGATCAAGGTCATGGCAGATGAATTAATATGGATTGAATCAAATTTGTAAGTATCCACTCATTCCAAAGCTGCTGAAAATTTGTATAATGACTTCACACACTATAAAAATGAGAATAATTCTTTACTTTTTCTCCCTTTCTCAAAAAAAAAAAAAAAAAAAAAGGAAATCGGCACTAGGCCACTAGTTGGCTTTGAACAAAAGAAATGAGTTCAGATCAGTCCACTGGCACAATGTGGTCCACTCGACCAGAGTGCAGCCTCAATAATCAGATTATACCACACTGTTAACTCCAGCACTGACTCACATGCTACAGCAAAACAGTCACTGCAGGGGCACGCTGTCTGTGTCTTTGTGAGGGGTGTGTGTGATTGTGTGTGTGTGCGAGTGTGTGTATTGCCTTCAACTGCACTGTAATATTAAATATTTATTATAATTACTGCTCACTTCAAGCGGCCAAAGTTGGACGCCAGCATGTTCATTAGCCAGTTTAAAGGAAGCAGGAGCAGACTTTTCTTTTCAGAATTAGATTCCTGACATTGATTTTGTGGTTATGGCTGATCCCAGGGAAGCATTGGCAGACACAAAGAAAGAATTGGAAAAAAAGCTTTGTGAATAGTGGTTTTACATCAAGTTATAAAATATTGTTGGTGGATAAAGCAAAGTTACTTTGTATTAATAGATACATTTCCTCATCTCTATTCATTCCTAAACACCTTGATGCTCAACGCAACAAGCCCTAAGGTTTTGAGAAACAGACCCAGACTTTACAACTTGTAATCTCTGTTGCAGCTCTCCTCTCTGGGCGTACTCTAGCAGGTTAAACGTGTCTAAATATTCTGGGGAAAGTTCATAAAACATCCAATGCTTTTGTCTAGGACACCCAGGCCTACCGATGTCACCAAACAAGAGTTTGGCATGCTCTCATTACTTCAGTTAATGGCCTCATATATCAACCTAACCCCCCGACATTTTGTATAACTAAATGATTTATTAATAAAGTTAGTCCTTAAGTATTACAACTGCACATTATCACTACATCAGTCAGTACAATCCTTACTTGCAGGCCTCAAATCATTCAGATAGCATAGCGACTTAATTATCAAATAAACTGCACATCCTGGCTCAGTTACTTCTTCCGTCTGGTAACATCATTAAGATTATGATAACATTAAAACATAATAAAATGTTTTAAAACAATAATATTAGTGTTTTAGTGTCACATAAATCAAGCATTATACATGACTTAACCTCTCCACTTTGTCATATTTTATATATTTCAGGTGCAGGTTACTGTTGGTTGTCTTGGCATCAGCTAAGAGCAGAGTGGAGTCTTTTGTAGAGGGTTGGGTGGAGGTTGGCGGGGGGACAGTATGTGTGTGTGTGTGTGTGTGTGTTTGTGTGTGTGTGTATTGGGGGTTGTATTTGGGCCACAGTGGAGCCTAGCAACCCCTCACAGCCATTTAGTCCTTAGCTGAGTCTTCAACACAAGCTGGGCAGTGAAAATCCCTTGTGGCCAGAGAGAAAAGCTGAGTTAGGCCCAGTAGTCCACACTGGACTATTTATAGGCTCCAAATCCCTCCAACACACCCCCCTCCACCCCACACACACATAACCCTCCACCCCCTGTACACACAAACTCACAGCGACACAAACAGCCACTGAAGTAAACTGTACACACACACACTTGTTCCTTCATCCCCTCATTTTCTCTGCTGTGTCTCACTTAATAAGTCTCTTTATCCATCTGTTGGCAGAGAGTGCACATATATGCCAGGAGTCAGAATGTGTGTGTGTGTGTTTGTTTCTGTGTGTATGTGTCGGGGGGGTCTAGCCTTTCAAATCAGTTTCTCTGGACGAGACCCAGCCACTGCCACCCTTGAGAGTGACTGCAATGAGTGCATGACTCTGCAGAGTTGTCAAAGAAGGAGGGATGGGAGGGAAAGAGGGAGGGAAAGTTAAGAAAGAGAGTGAGTCAGTGAGAGAAGGAAGCGGAGGAAAAGTGGGCCAGGGAGCCATGTCCTCGCCGCACAAAGAGCCTCATTGTGAGACTCCTCTGACTCTTTCCTCCCTCCCTGCCTGCGTCTATCTCTTCCTCTCTCACATACAGTCTCCACTCTCCCTCCAGCTTCCCTCCTGCTTTTTTAAAAATATGCGTTTCCCCTTTATTCTTTATAGAGGACATTTCTGTTTCTGTGCGCGTGTCCGTGTGTGTGTGTGTGTGTGAGACAAAAGTAGAGGAAGTCTCAGTTTGTCCCACAACTATTACTGTCCACCAGAGTCCAGTCAGCAGAGGCTACTACAGGTCATAATCCGGATGCTGACACGGCACCTCGATTGAGAAGAGATCTTTCAATATTTTTTGTCTTTTTTTAAAATCTACCTCTGGAAACAAGGTGACATTTTGATTTTTGGTCAGTAGGATTATGAAAAATCCACTGCAAATATTTATGACAGTATTTCAGTGGAAGGGTGTAGCATGAGCGGAGAATCACTGATCGCACTGTCTGAGAGCACTTCTAGTTAATGATTTTGTTTATTTTCTGTCATGCCATCCAATCTTGCATAAAAAACAATATTTATGACCACTTATATAACTGAATAAACTGTTTACAAAAAACGCATTATAAATATGTTTCCCTGTGTTTCTTACCTGCTTGTTGGAACATGACCATGGTTTGTGGCGTGGTGTGAACTGGCAGGGAGCGGGTCCTCTGCACAGAGCTGTGAGTACGGCTGGGCATGCTGTTGCTTCCTCCAGGGTTGGCAAACCAGAGACCCTGCAAAAAATAATTAAACAACATTAAATAATCTTCTTAAATACACCAACACCTCTGTAGAACACTTGGAAATTAACCATGGAAATCTCATCTACTGTCACATCTGTTCATCAACTTCTATCCACATCAAATCAAATCACAGCCTAATGGCTGTAGGAACATTAAGATCTGAGGAATCTCTCTGTCCTACAACACATGAACATGTTCTGGGCGGACAGCTTGTAAAAAATAAAACCATAAAAAAAAATATGTTCATCTGATTTGGACTCGTCTTTTATCTTTCTAAAAAAAAGAGAGACTTAGAGACACAATGTTTGGAGGGAAGATGGAAAAACGCTGAAACCAGGTGAGAACCCCTAGTGTAGTGGAAGGTCAGAGCACCTCCCGATTGTCTCCAACATCCTGAGTGTGCAGCTTTCCACCACCTCCAATGGGTTGAAACTTGCTCAAGTTAAAGATGCAGCCGTTTTTACCACTCTGCACAACCGCCTTGCATCGCTGTCTGATGCTTCCTCCCCAACAGAAGACACAAGTTCTTGCTCCCATAAAAAAAACTAGGTTTAACACAGCAATGTGATCAGTGTTTTGATTATTATTCAAGTTTTTGTAAAATTTAAAGCCAAGTCAAATGTCTCCAATGCTAACATTTGTCCACAGATATTATCAATTTAAGGTCTGACTAATTACACTCCCAAATATTGAATGTTTCATTCTGCATAAAAAAAGAGTGTTTCCACTGATTAAGTGAATGTAGAAGCTAACAACTCTACTTAAGAATATTAAATGATCTGTGGAAACCCTGGTAATTACACACTGGCATTTAAAAGGCGATATAATGATGTGTCAGAATTTGATGCAAGTTCAAAGTTTCTCCTCTTACTTTCCCTGCATCACTGGTTTTCAAACATAGCTGAAACTTTCACTGATTAAAGCGGTTAATGAAATATGCATGCTTTGAAAGCAGAAGTCTGGTGGAAGATCAAGGCCAAAGTTTCCTCAACATTTTTACCCCCAGCACCCCTGTCTGGATGTCTGGCCCACACCTAATGACAGTCTCAGACTCACCACATGAATTCCTCACTGTAACCTGCCTATTATACCCCCAACGCCACCACACACTCCTCCCCTCACCTCTGACGCCCCCCCTCACGGCCCTGCAGTGCCAAGGGCCAGGGAAAAACAGGAAATGCCTGTGCACTGTTCTCACTGCCTCTGACTGCCTTTCTCTCTCATACACACTCATATAAACTCTCTCATTGCCCCTCCTCCTCATACACCACAGCTACCTCTCCCAAACTATGACTCACATATTTCCCTCCCACCCTCCTACTCCTTCTCTCTCTCTCTGTCTACACATCTACAGTACAGTCCCACACAAGAAGGTCCAGCGTGAGGAGGAGGAACTGAGGTATTTCCTCCCATTGTAAGGGATGAGAGAGAGGGAGAGGGAGAAAAAGAGAGAGAGAGAATGAGAGAGAGAGATTCCCAATGAACTGGGTCAGCCCAGACCAAAGTGTGCCAGGATGGGCCTGAAACAGCTCCACAGCTCCTCCTGTTTCAGTGTTCGGCACTGACGCAGGGCCTCTGGTATGTGGGGTGACCTGCCTACGAGTTCCATCTACCTCACTTCATTCCCCAAACACCACCACCACCACCACCACCACTGCTGCTGCTGCTGCTGCTCTTCCTCACCCAGCATTTTTGTGTCGTGGAATAAAAAGTCTATTTTGGGCAGAATACGTGCTGAAGAAGGAATTTTGCTGCCCAGGTTATTGTTAACATCCTGGAATGTATTATTACGCATTTCAAAATGTTCCTCTGTGAAGTCAGGAACACCATATCCATGAAGAAGTCCAGCCACTACGTTCACACAGGATATTACCATTAGTTAAACTCAGGTTTTTCTGTATTACAGAACTTTAATCAACCAGCCTAAACTAACCATCTTTCTCTGATTACTTGAAGTGATGCTGGATAAGTAATAACACACGCTGAAACAATTTTAAACAAAAGTTTAGCCTTAAAGAGGTTTTTGAAATAAAACTCCCTGCCATATGATCCACTAACAATATATCACATAATCTCATGCTATCTTCACAACAAAAAGATGTCATGACATGTTTGGAACCATTAGATTCCTTCTCATTTCACCTGTAATTACTTATATATATATATATATATAGTAACACTCTCTGGACACTGACAGGCTCATTATCCCCATAAATGATGGGTGACTCTGAGCTGAAACCCTTGCTGGTGCGGCTCCAACTTTTCTCCTTGTTGCCTACTCGCTAATTTGCGTAAAAAGTTCTACAACTTGGACTCACCTGCCTCCCCTGCTTGGGGCCGGTGGGCGTGCTGCTGGAGCTGCGAGGTGTGGGTCCCAGCAGCCCTCCGCTACCCAGCAGGCCCAGCCTTGCACCCGGCAAGCTCCTGGAGGGCATCTGGAACTGGCGCAGGCTCCTCCTGGCGGATGCGCTGCCCCCAACACAGCCAGCGGTGGGGAGAGAGTTTGACTGGCCGAAGCGGCTGCAGCAGGTCAGGGCAAAAATGGAGATACATGTAAGCACTGGTTAAGATCCTGATCACAGGATAGGCATTCAAATTAAATTTATTAATTAAAAGATTTTGCACAATTCTCATCAAAAATGCTATGTCTCCTCTTGTTTAATGTAGCTGAGGTGTTATAGAAGAGAAGGAAACATGTTCTGAAGAAAGTTGAACCTTTTAGTTTGGGATTCATGTAAACTTAAATTACTTGACTATTTGGAATTGTATCTTTATTCTAGCAATGGAGTTAATTTAACCACTGAAAAAACTCGAAAAACCTAAATCCTTCTAATTTCTATTTGTCTGCATTTATGCTTTGTAACTGTTAACATATCAACAAAGAAAATAAGGTGTATGAGGGGAAAATGTTGCTACCCATTTTTCCATGTGTATATGAGATACTGCTGTTCCCTTTCTGACATTTCACAGTCATTAAAGTTAAATCAACTCTGATCCAAAGTGTTTTCATCATGGCCGGTTATACCCAGAAAATAAAAGCTACTATCTGTGTTCATGTTCACCTCCTCTGCGGTCGGTACCCTGCGATGTCGAGGAGGGTTTTCCTTGGAATGGACCGGAACAGCCTCTGGACCTGTTGTTTCCATGACAACAGCCTCTTCTTCTGCGTCTCAGTGAAGGACTGACGGGGGAGGGGGGAGAACAGAGAGTAGAGTTGGGGATGAAACAAAGCAAGACTGGTGAAGAGCGCGCCTGAGGATTTTCAGGTACATTGTGGCACATAAACATGACCAAAAATCTCCTTAAAGCATGATACTGCACATTTATACTGTAGCAAAAACTCATATTTAATAATGATAAAAGAGTTACATAGTGACAAGGAATGGTCAGAATGAGATCATTAATCATTACTCTGTGATCTCTTAAACATATCCCAAGGTTTAAAATTTTATGACAACTCAAATTATTCAGTCGATGAATTTTCAGAACCTTTGTGATATTGTGAAAGTTTCTGCAGAGGGATGAAATGTTAATAATTAGGCTGAAAAAATAATGTCTGCATGTTACACAAAGCCAGTTCCATGCATGTACAGAACTATTTCCTGAATATTTTTCTTTAAACCCACTGTGTGTTTACCACATTAATTGGCCAATATTGATTTGCAAACGCATTTGTGATAACATCTGTGTATCTGTACATCATGAATGTATTGCAGAAGGAGTGGATACCTCATGGATAAGGCACTTGTCGATGAGTTGAAGGTAAGAGCTGATGTTGTCCTCGTCTGATCTAGACACCAGTAGCTGGGTACAAACTAGAGGAAGATGGAAATATGATGTTGCAACATATCAAATTAAAAACATTGCAAACCATTGAAATTGATCCTGGTGCTTGCAGCTCACCTTTGCCCATGACACGAGTGAACTGGCCTGGTAGATCCCCGTCTGAGATGACGCTTGTCCCCGACTCAGCCTCCCCTCCGCCTCCACCAACCCCAGAGAGGTGAGAGCCGGGCGCTGCACTCTTGCCCTCTGAGCTCAGTAGGGGGCGCTGCGGGGAGGCCTCCTCTCCGCCGCTGAAAGCCTTAATAGGCGTCATGATCATCTGGTGGAGCTCTGAGAGTGGTGCGCGCAGATTTACATCCTCCAACACGTCCTGGTGGAGTTGAATGAAGAGTAGGTCAGAGATTCGAAGAATAAAGAGGGCCCTGCCCCTTAATCCGTCAGCATAACTTGTGTTTAACTGTTGTTTTGAATATCCTGCCTCAATTCATGTTTGTTGGTGTTCATCTGGTAACAAAACAAACCCTAATCAGGCACCTGCCCCTGTTCAGAGGGACATCTTGCAGTAATCCTATAGCACTATATGTTACATTTGTAGAGATATTTTAATTTAAGAAGGTTAATTTCATAAAAATAATCATTTAAATTGATTTATTACTTTATCAAATAGAGAACTGTGTTTGACTGTTTTTAGAGGGTAATGATGTCACAAAACATTCAATGTTTGATATGAAAACCTAAAAAGAAACTCTGAATTAAAAGACAGACACTGACTAACAGTATAGCCCTACTTATGATCAGACGGACAGAAAGGGTGGGGTCCCTGACCATACTGCTAAGTGATGAAATAAAGTTATACCAAAAATACATACATGTGGTTTTCCTTCATATCAACCTTCCTCTCTTCACACGGCAGCGCTCTACATGAGTCAGTGTAAACCCAAAATACCAAGCAACAGGTGTCTTGTTTCTGCGGCCCTACCAGCGCAGCAGTAACAAATTTTTAAATGAAGCGTTGGTGAAAAGGTTAAGCCTGAATTTAGCTGGCCCAAGAAGTCCCTCCTGCGGTGTGCCCTTGAGCGCCATTGTCTTGCTTTGAAGGCTGAATGGAGGGGTGAGGGGTGGGGGGAGGCGGATGGGTTTAAATTAGGAGCCCAAAACTCTCCTTCCTGGATTAGGTGTTCCCTTAGCTGCCATCTCAGATACATAACACCAACTCAGAATGGCCAACCCTCTCACTCTTACTCACAAACACACGAGAAAAGAGAGGCGGTGTCCTGTGGTGTCCGCTAAGGTTACAGAGCGGTCACATACAACGTTACATCACCAAAACAGATAAATAAATCAACAAGACCTCAAAAGTGAAATATTTCCAGCTAGTAATAGAAGCTGTGTGAGTTGTTTGTGTGTGAGGAAAAAGATGAAAAGAAGAAGAGAAAAGTAAAGGAATCACTGACCTTTTCCAAGCTGCGCAGCAGGTTCTGCCTCTCTTTGAGTTTCATGATGCTGATAACAATCTTGTGTCTTGCTCCTTTAGTGACCTTCTGTTGGAAGAAAGTTTGTATGAAACATCCCTTTGCTGAAGATTGAAACCCTCTCCCTTGAGAGAAAGCTATGCAGTGTATAAAAGGAGGTTGTGATGGTTCTTTCTAACAGGCTCCTTCTTTCTGAACTAGTTCAGCAGATGTTTTGAGTGGGGAATATAACTGTAATCTGCTTATGTTTTAAATTGCAGAAAGGACTAGAACAGAATCCAGCAAAAAAAATATTTTGGTTATTAAAAGTCGCTTTCTACGTAGAACTGATATTGAACATCCATATATTTGCAGATATACACCACTATTGCAGGTTAGCACGTCAGTGTGGTTGTGCATTATGTGAGGGTCAGACGCGAAGAGTGAGCAGCACCTGGAGGAAGTATACAGCTTCCCGGTGAGGCGTGTTAATTTTAGCTGCATCCTCTGTTTCGGAATAAACTCCTCCACATCTTTAAGTTCGAGCACAGTAACAGCTAACTAGGCAAAATCGAATAAGATTCTGACATTGATCTAAATTGATAAGATATTTTTAACTGGTCAATATAATGTTAAGATATCTCTATTTTACTTTAATACAAGGAGAAAATGCTGACATGTTTCTGCTCCTCCTTTTTACACTCAGAATTTCAAGCTAAGATTTTGTCATTTGAAGTATTGCTTTGCATACAAATGTTAATTTATGAATGGCATAACTGCTTTATCACATGTTTATGTGTTTTTGTCACTGCTCTGTTATGGGACTGTCATGTCTGTAATACACAGAGTATGGTGAAAGGTGTGTGGAGATAACTCACAATTTGCCAACATATATAAAACTGAATTAAACAGAACTGAATGAAGTTGACTGAATTAGTGTGCAGTGGACACAATATAGAGTACACTGTAAAAAAAAAATTATTTTTCATGTAAGGTCCAGATTGTTTTTACAAATAGCATTGAAAACGAATCTGGCTGCATGTGTGTTTATGCGTGTCAGTATATATAAAGACCTGTGCTTCAAGTTGCTCCTCAGTCAGTGACATCATCTCATCGTAGGTCATTGTGGAAAAGAGAGCAGCATACTTATGGAGACGGAGACTCTTCAGCCACGCAGGAACATCTGTGAGGCAGAAGAAATCATTTTCCAACAATTTTAGCGCAAAACATAAAATCTACACTGTTACATTTGGTTTGTTTGTTTTGCAGCAGGTATACAGGAAGATTACTGGCCTGATTTTAATTTAACTTCGTGGAAGGGTGAAGAAAATGTCAAAACCTATTAAATTTTAAATCTAAATCATGGGGTGGATAAAAATTATTACATTTTGTTTAAAGTGCAGAGCATGACCTTTACAGAGGCCTGTGCTCTACCAGTGTCCTTTGGGTTTTCTTTGTTGTCGATATACAAATATCGCAAGCAAAAAAAAAATACAAATTAATATATTAACTAAACTATAAAAAACACCTGAAACTGAGGATAGTGTTGATAGATATCAGCCTTACTATTAATCCAGACTAAATCAGAACATTTCTGTGTATGTAATTAGAAATGAGTGATCAAATCAACCTAAATGATAAGCATTTACAAAGACATTCTTTTGGTAGAAAGAATCTGATCACATGTTATAACTTTACTATCACATGCTTGTCTGTGCTCCACATCCAAACTGCTGAGGGTTGGAGGCCAGGCGTTAGTTGTTGACACATCTTTGCTCTAATTTGCAGTTAAGAGTAAAGCCTGTGGCTGGTTTACTTGTTTCTGCTGCAGTACAAACAAACATATAAACACTTTGAATGTATCTTTCTACTATGTTTGCTCTCTTTAAAACATGTCCATGGTATTTGTCCTTTGTTTGTCTGTTGCTTTAACTTCATATGAGTATTTTGCTTTGATTGCTTTTGTTAGCAGAACTTTAGCTGAGTGTTTGATCACAATTACGCAGCTGTTTGACTTAGCTGAAAAAGATGTATTGTGGTGAGAACTAAAAACCAAGCTTGTAATGAATTAAAGTATTTTGCCACGGACATGCACAAGCACCTACATTAAATGATGACAAGTCATTGCTCTGCAAACTTCCTGATACCTGACGTCCAGTACAGTCCTCTCTGGCAGCAACAAACAACTCAAGACAACAGCTGGCTTGTTTTCTTGGGGTTGTGGAATATATTTGAGTTGACTTCACGTTTAGTTGCATGACAACATAGACAGAGCTAACTTAAAAGGTTTCGCTTCAGTGCAAACATTGATAGCCTCAGAGTAAGGTCACCGGGGTCGGCAGTTCAGGCCTCTGCTTCCCCCTGACAAACTGCTCTGACTGGATCAACAACTTGCAACAGCCTCGAGCTGAATGCTTGTGTGGCACACACATTAGACAGTCATATGAGGATCTCCTCTGAACGGTCACATTTGTGTCCCAGTTAGATACTCAGGTCTAAGTAAGCAGCGAGTTCAGGCAACAAGGTTTGCCTCTTTCTTACCAAAATACATGATATCTGTAATCGTTTTTTGTGTCTAGTGCAGATAATTATTGGTAGAATGTAGTCAAACTTGGTACAATTATTATCTACTTTCTATAGGTAGGTGTGGTGTGTTATACACAACAGTTATTCAGTTTCTCGAATCAA
>JAOWBC010000001.1:4608116-4627566 GCA_028566105.1 Hypoplectrus providencianus
GGGACAGAAAAAACTTCACTTACTTGTGTTACCACCTCCACCAGTTCCAACCGTGTTGATGGTTGCCGGCACAGAGGATGAAGGGTAGAGAAGGAGGTGCCCGTTCTCACAGCCCTGCTGCTGCTGATGCCAGCCTCCACTCAGTCCTGAATCCCGGGAGCTCTGCCACCCGTTGAGGCGGTCATCTGAGCCATAGCGTTGGTGGTGATGCAAGGAGTAGAGATTTCCTGATGAAGAGGTGCTTGTAGAGGAGGAGGAACCGGAGGAGGAGAGGGTGGATGGTGGTGTGGACTGGTGGTGGTGGTGGGGCCCAGAAGGAGGAGGCCTTTCCAGTGAGTCTCCCCTGGCAGCGGCCCTTTCCTCCAGGTGGTTGAGCCAGAGTGCCAGGGCGGAACGGTCTTCCAGTGAGGTGGCAGGGTGGATTAGGGCATATGACAGAAGCTGGCGAGACTCCTCCAGGTGGCGGCCATGCTCAATGGTGTGGGCCAGAATGCGTGGCAGCAGGCGCATGTACTCACCCTTGGCCTCAACGTTGCCCGGCTTGAGCAGTGGGAGATGGGTGAGGACGAGCGAGATGACCCGCTCCTTGGATTCACTTTGCCACTGGCTGATCACCCCTGAAGCGAGAAACAAAACACAATAAGTATTACAAACCAATAAAACACAGTTTATTTCACACAAAATAATGTCTATCTTCAGCAGTGCAGGACTGCAAGAATTAAAATCTCAGTGCGACTCCGCGAGTGATGGGTGACTGGACTCCAGTTGTGAAATTGCTGGATACATAACCTAGGATATCAGCCTGATTGTATCCAAGGTGGAAGCAGAGGAGAATGTAATTGATGAATGGAGAGATGGAGTAATGCACACATGTGCAGATAAAAATAGAAGACACAAAGATGATGTCAGGCCCACTGCAACGTCATCCTTCTATTTTTCTCTAAATAGCCTCCTCTGTAGGCTGCTGATGGTGGCTGTACAGCTCTATACATAACATGGAGGTCATGGCACTCTATTGTTGTCCGAGTCTGTGGGCCGCTAGGAGCCCATTCCTATCAACTTGGACCAGAGCTATAGATACCAACTGGTCAGGGTGACAGCTCTGGACAGCCACGCAAATAGAGGCAGGACATGGGTCAATACCTGCTTGAGAGATGTGTCTGTTTGAATCTGGCCACCATGGTGACTCTTAACCCACAAGGATCTTGTCTCTAAATATGTAACATATGAGGTGAAACTAAAAAATACATCTGCTAGCCCTTCTGTCCAAAGATATCTCAATGTCACAGTCTACTTTGTGATGATGTACAGCTCTCTCTGCCCTGTTGAGTGGACAGCTGCAGCTCTGACTGGGCAGATGGACGAGCACAGACCCTGAAGCCTTCCAGACAAGGTTCAAATTCATGTCACTGTGTGAAAGATGACCAGGATTGAAGGATTAAACAATTCCAAGTTGAGCATATTCACAGGTGGATCTGACATTTTTACTCACACATATACGCATAAATTCCACTGACTTTCCAGATCAGCAGCATGTGTGTGTTTTCATAGAAAAAAAAATACTTTTTCCAGATATGTTATTGGGTTCAGTTTTATATTTTATTCAACTATGACATAAGGATAATGGCAATGGACTGCTCAAAAAGCATGAAAGCACCAACTCCCCTAGAGGTCTTTTTTGTTGTTTTGAAGGAAAACCCTTCAGATCCATGCAAGTTTCTGTGAATGAGTCACATGAAGACAGAGTGAACTGTCCCAAACTCAGCAGACCGCCTACAGTAAGAGTGATGTAAGGTGCAGGGAGAGAGGAGGAGGGGAAAGTCTGAGGTAAAAACTAGTTTTAAAGAGAGGAGGAAAAAATTTAAAAAAATGAGGGAGGGAGCGAGGTGTGTGAAGGGAGCCAGGGAGTTACTCCCCTCTGCTCCAGGGATGATGTAATCCTTCATTCCTCTGAATGAGGCAAGCCTCGGTCCATCCGACAACAGGAATTGTTCCATGATTAAAACTAATTTGTTTCCAAATGACTGGAAAACATTAAGATGTAACAGAAAAATGCTGATTAATACTCTAAGAATGCTTACAGAAGCCATTGAGCACTACCAACTTTAAACATCCCCATTCACTGCTGACAGTAAAAACCTTTGTTCACATGTTTGAAAGTCTTAGAAAAGGTTTTTCTGCGATCACATGTTACACAGAGGCTACAAAAAAGCCAGACAATTCATTTTTGTCACTGAAACAATAACCAGCAGCAGTTAAAATGTCTCCAGCAAAATACAGCAAAACTTTACATCACCAGCTGTTTATAAATGTGTGAAGTAGATATTTTAGATCACAAGCACTATTAAAGCATACATGTCCTATATATTCTTTTTATTTAAATATATTTCTTTTATCAGCTGTATTTAATGAACTAGAATAATTGTTTTCAATACTGCCTTATGTTGTTGTATGTTAGGATTGTGTGGTTGCTGTTTATAGCACATCTTTCACAGTAACCCAATTAAAATAATAATGTTTTTGCCCCTTTGTTAACTTTTAATTACCAACTCATTTTATCTGCATTTCTAAACTGATGATTAGTAATGTCCCTCACCTGTTTTGGGTAATGAGGGTAATTAGAGAATAATTCAGGTGGAACTGCAAAGAAACTTTGTAATTACTTAAAAAATAACACCCTACAATAATGTGGGATTCTGATTAGCCATCAGATAGTTTAAAGAAGCTTTCATTAGATCTGTTCTGCACTGCTTGGAGTACAATATGGAATTAAAAAAAGGATGATACAGATATCCTTAGATGAAAGGATGGACATCTAATGTGGTGATATAAGGAAAGAAGAAATCATTTTAATGAATATTATGCTAATGGAAATTTTGAAGGTGTTTTAGCTAAAACACTGGTCTATATTCCATTAATGAATTACTAAATCAGAAGAGAAGGACTGGTGAAATCCCAACACCTTGGATTGAGAGGTCAATAAGCCTGAAGTGGCTTCCTGACTTCAAGGTGAGAAGGTCAAGGAGTCAGTCTTCAGAGTGAACAAACATGCAGCATGTCTCACTGCTCTAAGACAGGTCACAGGAGCTGAACCCACAGCAGGTCAAAGGTCACCTGCCAGGAGAAACACTGAGCTACCTATTACACAAACGCATCAGACCAGCAAAGGTGACAAACCCAAGCCTGGGTGATAAAATGTTATGAAATTTATGCCCGGGCTAAGATCTTTGAAAATGCCAACTCTCCCTTTTCAAGGTTGCAATAAGACAAAAACAGAAGGTAAGTTAGAAGATGTGACCATAAGAGGGTGTTTGGTTAAGGAAAATCAAATCCAGTCAGGCCAATGTCAGACTGAAATATAGAAACAAGAAAACGTCTGATATCAAGTAGAAAAACTTTTACCATTACAAGAAAATGCAACACAAATACAACAGAGATACCCATTAGCTGTTCATTAAAATGTTATTTAAACAACACATGAACAAACTTAATTCAAAGTGGACAGGATGAGAAAGTTTCCCATGCATGTCAGACTTTCCTAGCATGAACGCTCCCACCCGGTGCCTCAAAGGGGAAAGTACTAACCTCATCCAACTGGAGTAAAAAAGGAGGAGACGGAGGAATGAAGAGAGGAGTGGTTGGACTGAGGTTAAACTGACAGAGGACAGAGAGACTGTGCTGCTACTCCTCCTTACACAGTGATGCTAATACCTGATTTTACCTCGTTGTAGTTTATGACTCAGAGTTACTGTGAATTTCACTGTAACTAGTAGAGTCAGTTTAGCTCACCCACCGCCGCATACCACCTGACAGAGGGGATGCAGGGACTCAAAAAGTATTTCAATGTTAAGTCAAGTTAAGCAAGTGAGTGCCCAAGACAACAGATAAAAAACATAAAGACTGAACAATACTGTGAGGTATTTAATGAGACAAAGGATGTTAAGTTTATTTTTTCATGCCAGACAGAGAGAGACTGGGGCATGATGGGAACTGATGAATCACATCAGCATCACTGAGAAGAAACATAGAAAAAGAGAGTCTGACATAGACAAGCACTAAAACCTCAGACAGAGAGAGTCATTTGTTCGGGTGCTGACACAGCATTTCTCTGCTGGTGAACTCTGTGCCACCCTGCTCAGGCACTGCCCTCTGACACCCTCTCTGGCACCAAGACAAGGGTGCTGCTTTCAACACAGCCCTGCTATGAGTACAGTTCTTCCTCCGTTAAACTTGCATCAAACCGCCCACCTTTCCTTCACAGCGTGAGCACTGTGTTAGCACTGAAGAAAGCACAACAGAAACAGAAAGCAGACAGACCTATGGGGAAGTCATTGGGCCACCATGTTTACATGACAAGAAAACTAATTGTCCACGTTATTCAAAAAAGCCCTGGAAAGCTTTCAATGGTTATTAATGCCGTTGATGTACAGTTTGGACAGGAAGAGTCATCTCTGAAGTGTGCTCTGACATTTTCAGCTGCTGCTGGCTGCAGATGACTAAGAAACTTTTCTAAGATGAAAAGGCAGTTGACATCTATATAGAGTTTTTTCACAACACTTTGTAATAGATATTGGGCATTCACTAACTTGTTGATGATCATTCCCAAAGTGGACACATCAAGATCCTCTAATCCTACTTTGTTGACCCCAATGATCCCTTTTAATCAAAGAAGTATTTCTTGAGCTGCAATTTAGCAATAACAGACAATGACCTTTCTGCACTCATAGTTACACAAACTGACTTGAAACACACTATTTGTGGCAACTATTTTGTCCCCATTTTTGGGCTCTGATGAACAGAGATGGCGTCTCTGTGCTTAATCCAGCCTATAAAGCTCTGACTGCCCCTAGTGTTCCTCCAGCTGGGGAAACAAATGAAAAAAGCACCACACCTGACCCATTTCAGCTGATGAAAAACAGTCAGTAATTCAGAGGAGTGTAACCAGCTTACAAAACAAGGCACTGTTTAAGTTGTGAGTAAGGGGTGTGACTCATTTTTCCCTAAAATGTGAAACATCGCGCTCAGCAGTATCTATCAATACAACACTGTCCACCTACGTTGACAACACACAACTGAATGCAACAAGGTTACTCTCGTTCACCAAGGGTGGTTCAGCCATTTTATGGGAAGCACTGACATTAAACTGAAGTATAAGGACACAAGTCAGTTCGAGGTTATGTGGGTACTTAATAGAAGAAATAAGATATTAGCCTACAATGTAACATGAACATGTTAGTGAACATGGTGATATCCATGGAAAACCCCAGATGTTAGAGGTCAACAAAATGAGTGATCTTTGTGGAAAAGCAGAGCCATATACATCCTTAAGACAGACTTGAATGCTGGAGAAACTTAAAAGTTCACAAAAAATGTACAATGAGCTATTATTATCAGTCAAAGAATAAAAAATCCATAAGCAATTAAATAATGTACATACAATGGAGTGGATGCAAGAACTGAAAATAATATAAGAGTTTTATATTATATTATATATATAGGAACATTAACAATAAATACCCAGAATATTTGTAAATATAAATCCCATTAAATATCCAAGTAATTTGAGTCCAGCTGAGAAGGAGAGCAACAGATGCTCTTTAGGTTTAACTTTGACCCTGAGCTGGATGAGTGTGTCCTCTTCACATCCGTCTCTGTGATCACAAGACACAAGTGGCAGTGGTGGAAACAATTGTGATTGTCTTAGCTTATTTGTTACACATTGGCTATGTGCAAATACGACCCAATGGAGACACACATACACCTACACACTTGTGGAGACTGTTTGTTAGACACATGATTCCTCTCATTCTAAATATAGACGGGTCAACAGCACACAAAGCCACAACAAGGCAGCTAGCACAACAGATAAGACCATATTAGTGGTTAGCAAAGGGACAAATTAACTCCAAAGCACACTGACAATGACACAGCAGTTTGGTGTTTGTGTTTGTGAGTAAAAAAGACAAAGAGACATGAATCTATGTAAGGGACAGTGTGCGATGAAAGGTGTGTGTGTGTGTACACTTGACTCTAACTCACACCTATAAAAAAAATGCCATATTAGCGACTATGAAGTTGCATAAACATATGTGCAAATTTGAAGATTTCTCAAAGTTTGAGTTTGTTTTAAGTTTTAAGTTCACATTAGATTACTTTTTGGTTCAGAGTTAAAATTAAGCTACAGCTGAAGGAATTAATCGAGTCCATGGAAAATCCTCACAATTCTGTGTGTATGTGTGTGTCCTCTAAACCATGTCCCGTGCTTCTGCTGTTAGCAAAACAAACATGAGACTGGCTCACTTTGTCCCACTGCCGGCAACTCACTATAGCTATTGTTGATTCAACACCACATCCAACACAGCATGTTCCCTTTCCCAACCGGAGGACAGCAATCCGAGCAAAAGCAAGAGAGACAGCTGACCAACAATTAACAGAGCAGGGGGTCTAATTAATATAGGAAAACTACATGCTAAGGAGGCTAGTACAAGCTGGCTAGAAAATACCAATAGAGGTAAAGACAAAACAGTGGTGAGATGTCTGTAAAAAACAAATTTACACAGCACAAACTCACATGTAGACTATAAAATGATATATTATGCTTTAGACAAAGGCTCAGACTGTATGGGGAAGGAATTTGGAAAACATACTCTATTCAACTAAGAGGAAGAAGGATAAAGGGGTCCATGGTGGAGGTTACTTGAGGAGAACAAAGTTAAAACAGACAGAGTAGTAGATGGGTGGAGTGAGCGGTGGGAGGGGGTAGAAAGGAAAAGTTCCCGCTCCTGCTTTCCGAGTGGATTCTCCAGCTCAGCAGTGGGGAATGTGCTGGCATACCACAGAGAGCTGCTGCTAAAGAATGCAGTGATTCCTAACGGACGAGCTCACACTCACACACACACACTCTAACACACACACAGACCAAGCCCTAGTCCTACCCCGACTCTGTACTACAGCTCTATTTAACAGTCACTAAAACACATCACACCACATTCAATGAGCCACAGTTTCACAATGTTCATTGGTTTACACAACACAGTGGTATGGGATGGTGGTCAGACAATATGTCAAGGGAATGAGTTCATGGTTGATGTGCATGTACATCACAATTGTGACACTTAAGGGTTTCTTTGCCACAAGAATATCCTGACCTGAAGAATATCCTCACTTTAAATCATAAGAAAGACTGAGGCATCAAATTACATACATTTCAATTAAACCACAAAAAAGTGGTAGCAGTATAGCAAAAGACAAACAGAAAATATTATTCTGTTCATTGCCAGATGTTGCAATCTAAAAATGGGAAGAAAGTATGCTTTATATTTGCTAAGTAAGTCTTTTATTTTCTTTGGGTTTCCTTTGAAAGGTGCAATATAAATCTAAGTTAATATTATTGTTTTTAGCCTATTTGACTTCATAATTGGAAAAAAAAATCATTGTATAATACCAGGTAATGTTTATGTTTTTTTCTTTTGTCCTGCACAATCATGCAACATAATTCCCAGTTTGTGCAGTTGGCTTACAGCAGAAACAGAGATATGTCGGTGACACTTCAGTTGAGGTGAGATAATCCTGAGGCGACAAAAGTGGCAGCATCTGGTGCCTGAACACTGAATACATGCCAAGATTTACTCTTACCTGCTAAAAAACAATATGTAGAAGGTGTTCTTTTCTTTTGGTGATCTTTACAGAACGCTAAGTGATGGAGCATATTGGAATAATGTAAAAACAGTGTTCAACTAAAAAACCAGCAGGAGAGAAAATTTAGTGGAATTTGCACATTTGCATTTATTTGCCCACCAAAAAAAACACTTTTATTGGGACTGGTTCGCAGTGAGTTTTTATTACAGAAGACTAAAGCCTTGCTCATTGTTTTCAGACTGTAATCTGTAGAAAAGGCAAGTGAACAATTTGTAGCAGGTGCTAGGATTATCCTTGCCCTGCAGCTCCTAGTTCCAATTTCCTTAGACGAATCAACACTTTCTCACCTGAGCACTTCATCCACAGGTATAAGTGCACTGACTCAGACACTGTTCTAACTGAATGTTACGTGAACGAGCTTTGAGCGTGACAAAATCATGATTACATTGTTTGTACTAATTCTGCTCTGTGCATCATTTTGAGTAAAACTTTTGTCGACGCTCTGTTTCTATTTATTCCTGTTGTTAATTTTAAAAGTACCACAATTAATGTGAACTGGCTGATTCAATGAGGAGTAATGAATGTGATAGTAATAAGAGAGACCTAATATAAAAATTAGCCCTTGGGCATCCCACTCACACTGGCTCACACTGGTTGAGCGTGTACAATTAAGGCCTTGCCACCCGGGTTCGAATCAGACCTGAGGTCCCTTTGACGCATGTCTTTCCTTCTGTTTCTCCCCTCCATTCTCTCTGTCAATATCCAATAAAGCATGAAAACGCCAAAAAAATATTTTAAAAAATTCCTCTAAATTGGGGACGCAAAGAAAACTATATGTTAGAGATAGAGTGAGAAAAGTAAGAAAACATGAAGCAAAATGTTGACCAAATCGACAAAAAAAAGAAAAAGATGACTGAACAAATAGAGTGAAACAAATCAAGATGACAAAATGAAAAGAGTATTTGCCTTTGACTCCACAAAGTGTAAACAAGCAAAACAAAGAAAATATAAAAATGTGTAGAAATAAAACAAAAAGTGAGAAAAGAGCAAAAAAATTCAAGGAGCAAATTAGTTAAAGAAAGCATGCAACATAAGAGGGAGCACACAAGGCACAATACAAAAGACAAGCAAGAAAGAACAAAAGGGTGCAAGTAAGAAGAGAGAGTGAGGCTCTGGTATGACTATAGCTTCAGTGAAAGAGGTGTGGTACACAAAATATATGATGGAAATGATCTAATGCATGCTGCATTGCCCCACCCAAAAAAAGACCCAGAGAGAAAAAGAGAGAGGTAGAGAGAGTCCATGTCCTGACAAGATGTGCAGGCAGGCTTCCACAGGCCCTAACTAAGCTTTTGTGCCTCAAACACACACACATATGCACACACACTCAACACACACAAGGGAAGAGGTAAGTGGGGTGGGGGGTAAAGGCAATAGCACATGCAATAAACAAAATGGGAAAAAAACAATGGGAAGGACACGAAAAAAAGAGAAGAGAAACTCCAATATAGAGAAGAGAGGGAAAGGGAGGGAAGGTCGTAGGATCAGCCTGACCTTGGCCTCAGCCTGACCTACTGACACATAACTGAGTGAGGAGAAGGAGGGGGAAGTCATCTGTTTAATCCTGTCTAGTCTCGTTTTAAAGTAATAGCTAGAAAAGTTTAGCCATTTCCCAGAAGTAGCTGCATATTGTGCTCATAAACAATATCTTTCTGGACTCGTGCTGCAATAGTCTATTTTTTCTGCTATAAAATCAGGCATAGAGTGGAACTGTGATCAGATAAAAAATATCTGCATCAGAGAAAATGAGGACTTAAAATTAAAAATTTGGTCCAGCCTATACAACGAAAAAAAAAATTGCTATCAATTATAACAGCTGTCAAAACTACCTGGCATCACTGTTAAAAACTTAAATAAGTCCTGAAATACCATGTACGTGTGAGTTATAAGAGATTGGTGAAGTGAGAAAAGAATAGCAGAGAGAAAAAAATATCTCCCTGTCCATCTAAATAATCTGCATGTCAGTCATCCTGTCAGACAGGTGAAGCAGAGTGAGAGGAAACAGGCAGTCAAGCTGTCAGGAAACCATTCAGCAGGTGATTTACACTGCTCCCTCACTGGCTGACTCTGCTGCACACATGCTGCTCTGGATCTGGATATTTGGACAATAAGCCTTTTAAACAAACATGACTGACATGCCCCCATTTCTGTGTTGACATGCAGTAAACGCACTTCAGAATAACCTGGTTACTGTCAACTTCTGCAGCGGGCTGATTTGTTAAAGCTCAGGTAAATGAGAGGCCTGCTGTGCATCAACCAAAGGTACAATACTATATGTCAACAATACCTGTAACCAGAAGCAACCTGTTATAATCTTAGTGATAGTATGTCTGTCAGAAAGAGGAAGTATTTGTGTCATATACCTTACAAATCATATTCTACCGACAAAAAAAATCTTCATTTCCTACACATCCCTGCAAAAAAAAAAAAATCTTTGTCTTTGTGAACTTGCAAAATAGCAAAATATTATATCCATTCTGGCCATTCCTAGTTTTAGTGCATTTGATCATCGCGTGGGATGTGAAAACATCTTTGTACGCAACTGCAATACAATTCTTTGTAAAGGTTAATAGACATGTCATGTTTTCCTTTGTTGCACTTTGTATAATCAAACAGCAGCAAATATGAATAATCAATAGCATATAATATATGGATTTACAATATGAACTTTGAACTGACTTGGGATTTAAATTAATAACATTTAAGGAGCAGCCCTGCTGCTTTGACAGGTCATCATCCAACCCCAGCTTTCCTTCCAAATCACTGTTCAAAAATAGACTGTTATGCTCTGATTAAAAGAAACAACAAAAAGTGGTTAAATATGGAAACTAGTCCGCTATCTCATTTCCATGGGAAATACTGTCGTAAAGAGGTGTATCCTGTGATCACAGGAGTGACTTTTTCTGAATGAAATCAGTGAAAGATCAATCAGTGTCTACAGGGTGCCTGGACAAACAGAGAGAAAGACAGACATTCCTGTGGCCCACAATAGAAAGCAGGAACACTTTTTCATAGCAGACTTGCATCACCACAACCCAGACACCTGGTCAATTTATAGAACATTAAAAAAAGCAAGGCTCTCATCTGGTTTTCACATTATGTGTGTACGTGTGTGTAGCAGAGGGGGTGTATAGTAGGTGTAAAGTAGGTCTTTTCCTGTCGGGTGCTTATTTATTTATACTGAATAATGTTTTTTACAGTGGCCAAGTATTATTATATTTGTAAAGTGGGAAACACCTGCATGACGACTGTGTGCGTGCGTGTGTCTCCCTTCCACAGGAAAAAGGAAAAGCATCATTGCGGCCACTGTACACAGCAACATTTAGGTTTATTGGCTTCAACAGAGCCTCACAATGTCTGACATCATTTCACATCCAGTCTGGATCTCATTCAAATCCATGTCTGCCAAGACAAGTAGTCCAGGTGGTATCATGAGTTAAAGATTTGCTGCTGCATCAACACCTACCTCTATTACAGGGTTTTTACACTGCATTTAAGGGTTCATCCTTTAGTGGAGAAACATGGATCCTATTAACTAATCTGTGCACTATACTTTTATAGTCATTAAAAAAAGTTATCCACTCACTTATCTAAACAGCCTTTATATTTTGTTGAATCCACAACTTTTCAAGTACTTTCAAGGCCCATGTAAACCTTGCATGCCTCAGCGTTTTACCTGGATATTACCCAACACACTGCTGTCATTCGGCAGAATGCAGTAAACAATGATTAAACAACAACAAGTAACAACTCCTTTTCCCTTGTCAAAACCCTATCAAACAATATTTACAGTTAAACAAGGGGAGGAAAACATGCTTCACATGGATATTTCCTGCCCCAGAAAGGGTAATAAAACAATTACATTCTACAATTTTAAAAGTGTAATATTATAATCCAAGGGTAAAACTAACTTTGGGCAAAGACACAACTATGGGGACTCCTGTGTTACCATGATATTTTTGTCTCTCCGTCCTGCAGGACGACTTGTTGCAGGCTTGTAGACATATGATTAATTTGCGTTTTGGGTGAGAGAAGAGGCCAGATGATGGTTTCCCATTGTCTCATCTTTTTCCCAGCAGTGGGGGAGGTTTCCTCGTAGGACATGGCTGCTGTGTGAATGGAGAACAATTCTTGGCTATCCTTTAACCCAACCCCCCTCCTTTTCCACTTCCTCTCGAGTCTTTCATCAACATCCCCTCTTCTCCCCTGCTGCATTAATAACTGGTGGTTGGGGGTCTGGAGGAAGCAGTGTGGGGGCTAAGAGCAGGGCTACCTGTGGAAGAGTACGTAGCACTCCAGTGTTGGGGAGGCTCTGAATGTGGCAGTCACAGCTATGCTGGGAATGTGAGCCTCAGCTCTGCCAGGGCTGGACCGGAGAAGCCCACAACTCTATTTAAGGAAATGGCAGTCAGGGGCCAATCAGCCGCTCTCTCTGCCTCGCCATTTCTCCATCTGTCTCGTGCTCTGCTCAAAGCCCCCATTCCTTCCTTTTAGAAGAATGATAATTATTTTCCTTTGTGGAGGAAAGGTTTATTTCCGTACCTGCTGGGAAACAGAACACACACACTCAAAGAGAAAAGTGTGTGCAAACACACACACAGCAGTGCATTGGCGGTGTGGTTTGGGTAATTGTTTCCGGTACATTTGTGAGCTTAATAGGGATATGTCTCTGTAAACTACCTAATGGCTGCGGTCTGCCAAACAACAATAACAAACACAACAACAAGTCTGTTAAAAAGAGAAGTCTGAAAGAAGGTGAAAGTTTTAGTCTACTTGAAGGAGTTTAGTCAGTGAAGGGGGCTCTTTTACCACTCTTCATTTAATAGTTAAACATACATGCTACAGCTATCAATATGCAGTGCTTACATCTTACATTAACTATATCCACTCTAACAGAAACACTATGTGAATGTTTCTCCATTTTCACAACAATTACAGAATCATTTTCAAAAAAGTTGAGATGCTGTGTAAAAAATAAATAAAAACTTAATTCAAATTCAGCATTACTTTACTCACAAAACCAAAGTAAGCCATTATTGTCTTTGTGCATACAAAAATGTAGGTCACAAAGCAAAGTTTTGCACGTCCAACTTGGTATCTGAGCTGATACTGAATAGAGAAGATTTTGGTTTTCTTTCCAATAATGATGTAAATTCTGTTTTGATGGCTTCTTATGGCATAAACTATTGAATGGTTTGACTGCATCAGTATGTCTGCTGTCTACTGCCCAGTCGGAGTGTTTCAGGCTACAGTGGTCCCTCCTGCAGTGCGCTATGAGTTTGTGTGCGTTTTGCTGAAGCTTGACATGTATATTCAAGTGTCATGTGGAATGTGGAGAGTTGCTCTGAGTGTGAGACAGACATGTTTACCCAGCATCCTTGGCTGTTCACAGCCTGAGGGAAATATCTCCAGCATCCGGCTGTAGCACCACGTGAGAAGACACAGCACTATCACACATGGAGACCCATTCAGAAAAACACTACAGCATGACAACAGCCTGAGGCGACCAGAGCCTACTGCTCAGGTCACTGCACTGGCTTCCTGTCCCTCAGAGAATAGACATTAAAACAGATCTGCTTGTGTACAAGTTTCTTCATGGTCTACCGCCAAAGTACATCTGCGATATGATAGAGCCATATGAACCATCTCAGGCTCTGTGAACCTCAGGGAGCTCTGACAATGTTCAGCTACGCTGAAAACTGTTCTAATTAGGCGAGCATGCCACAACTAAAAGTATTTTATCTGTAGCTTTTAGTTTAAATTCAATTATTCAATGACTATTAATGATTATGTTTCCGTTTTCATGGAATGATTTTAATCTGCCTTTTTGTATTTTGTTCTGTCAGTGTAAAGCAATTTGAATTGCCTTGTGTATGAATTGTGCTCTATAAATAAACTTGCCTTGCCTTGCCTACATTCACCAGAGTCGATCAGCAGTTAATGATGGCGAATGTTTGTAGATGAAATGATGTTATTTTCTAAAATGTCAACATCCAACTGGAACTTGAAAATCACGGTGGATTTAACAATGTGTGAAAAGCAAAGAGAACTTTGGGCAACAATCACGAAACTTGATAAAAATTTTGTAGCCGACACAGTGATCAAATATTTGTCTTTGATAATATATAGCTTCAGGTTTTCATCACAATTTCACCTGTAGATTCATGTACTGTGGGAAAGAAGCTTCTCAGGTTATGCTTATGACAAAACACAGACCAGATAAACTTGTTAGGTGTGTCGCTTGGTATACAATCTTTAAGTGTATGACCCTGTTGCTGGCCAGGCCAGTTACAACAAAGAGTCCCAATTACAAGACAGTAAATAGTGTAGTGTAAACTATACCTCCATCTGACGACTTTGAAAGTTAAAAATTTAAGTTTATTGGACATAAGCTGACCATGATTTAGACTGCTGTATCAGAGGCTTTAGAAGAAAAATATCTTAATCAAGAATATTATAAAAATTAAATCACTAAGATTAAATATTAGGAAAAAATATAGCCAGCTTCAGTCTAAAATATTCAGTACTGGCCTTCAAAAACAAATTGTAGTCAAAACCAGATGTACACAAAGTCATGTTGACGCTCAAAACATTAAAGATCTCTTTATTATAAAGATTGAAATTAATTAAAACGTTTAATTAAAAACAAAGATCAAAAAAGTACCTTCCCTCACAAAGTCTTAAACCTGAGATTTGTTCCTTGATTTTGAAAAGTGATCGATAAGTTAACACTGACATCTGGCCTGGATGTGAGCACCTTGGTGAGTCTGGAAGCAGACCATGTGCACAGCTTCCTGGAGGAGTCTGGATTAGATGAGGTCATTTCCACCCACCAGGGATTCAAAGACTGCTGTTGTATGGCCGTCAGGCAACCGTTGCCATGGGTCTCTCTTAACTGGCCAGTTCTGCTGATGTCATCCTCTCTGTTGTGGCCAACAGCACGTCAACCAATCAGAACTAAACAAGTATAGTCGTCGGCGCCTTGCTGTGTCTCCACTGTCAGCGTCCATTCATGTGAGGACAGAGAGGACAGTCAGAACACAGCTGGGACTGAAGCAGAGTCCCACATTAAGGTTTTGGCTCAGCTGCCATAGGCAAGCAAACTAAAAACAGCCCTCAGCAATTTTGGAAACAGACAATATTAGGATGGCCTTAAACTTTTTTTTATGAAAAAAGGAGTTTCTGTGAAAGACTTCAGACAACAAAGGTCTTCACTTTCAAAAGTGATAGCTTAACAACATCTGCCCATATTGGTTTGTTACAGATACCTTTAAGCGGTATTAGCTAAATATCCCTATATATATTGTTACTAACATTTTTATGAGAGTTTAATTTATCTTTAACAAACTATCATACTATACTCTCTACTTCATACATTTTATAGCTGTAACTAATGAATTTAAATACAACAGCTCAGCCTTACATTCAAACGTTACAAAAGTAAAAATGCTTAGTTTTGATTGACACTGGGGTTGGGAAAAATGACTGTTCATACTCTGCAATAGAAAGAGTGTCAACTGTTTTCTAGCAATGTCGCTAATTGTACGGTAGCTATAATCATGAGATCTTGTGATCTCTCATGATTTTTGTAATTCTTGCAGTTTATGCACAAATCCAGTTGCCTGCAAGGCATGCAATGTTGCCCACTCCAGTGATTTTTTGTAATTACAGAGCAGGAGGCAGCAACCTGTTGACCTTAAACCTGAAACACTTGAAATTATTGTTTCCAGGAACCTTTAAGTTTTAATTTGGTAATAATTCCAGTTTTACTGTTTGGAGTCTTTTGGTTTAAGTGTTACCTCATTTAAGCAGCTGTTTATTTGAAACTTATTGCAGTTTTGAAATAACAAAACATTGACATTTTAAGTGCCATTTGGTTATTTCAAACCATGTCTTTAATAAACTAAAAGAACATTTGCTGTATCAAAATATACATCATGTGCTATGATGGAGCAAAAATGATAAATACCAATGTAGAATATGTTTGACCATTTAGATCCATTTAAATCCATTGATCAGTGACTACAGAAAATAAGATAGGCTACTGGCTGACAGTGTGCAGAGTAAGGGACCACCTCTTCTTTGTTTCAGGTCAAACTTGTGTTATTCTGTGGGCTGCTTCGTCTGATAGCTATGGGGCCGGATGGTCTACAGGCTGAAATGGCTACTTTACACAAGAAGTGTAGTGTATTACACAGTCAGCTGCCTGAGAGTGGGTTGGGAATGGTAGAGGGCTGGGCTGAGCGTCTGAGGGGAGGATGTGGGGGGCTATATGGGGAAACATTATACGCCTGTATGTCTGGTCTGGTCAGGACGAGACTGAATGGTCATGTATGAGACAGACTGGTATCTCTCACCTGTTCTCACCCTCTCTTGGACGCTCTCCCTCTTTCTCTCTCTCTCTCACACACACACACACACACACACACACACAAACACACAAAAACACACACATCACACACAACACAACGCAACACAACACACACACAGTCTGTTAGGTTTTCTCTTGTTTCTTATAGAGGATGTAAATTAAGACAGTGTTTTCAACTTAACAACATATTCACAAAGGGTGTAACTGTAAATATATTCACCATTTGATGGATATTCAACCAGCAGTGCAATTTTAATTTACCTAATCCAACAAAAGTGTAAGTTTCAACTGGAAAGCTTTAAAGAAGTGACGTTTGCCAGCTGAACCATGTGAGTCAGGTTAGCCCTGACCAAGTCAGACAACATTATGTGCACAGAAATAGCAACATCAAACATGCTGTTCATTTGCAATGCAAGTGGAAGGCTAGACCAGTCCAGTCGTTCCTTCTGTACACCGAAGATCCAGACTGAGCCCAACCAACACCCAAGAATGTATGAGTGTGTAGAGTTGCCTCCATACTTCGATTAGCAGAGTTGAGCCCACATATAATTATGTTAATATTCACTCAAGTGTGCATACTTTTGAAATCAGGTCGAAGAACACTGACATATAACTTGTGTTTCTATTCAAATACTTAGTGACCATTTGCAAATGGTTGAGCTTCCTGGCAAAATTTGTGCCCCAAGAGTGACTGTCTAGTCTTTGTCAGCTTTCAACATAAATAGGAAATTGTCTTTTTTCCCTGCTGTACCAAAAATATACAAAGCCCAGTTCAGACCTAAAAGCATCAGTCTGCAGCCTTTAAATGTTCTTTTTGTGTACCATTAAAACCATATAATCCACCATGGGTCTGTATTTTGTCCATCTGAAACAGTTTCTTAACAGTGGCTATAAATCATAGCTGGTGATCATGTGTCTTTTAGTGTGAGGCGGGGTGTAAACATACACAAATACACACATGGCATAGTAATCCAACTTGCCGGGGAAAGCAAAGCCGGGATCAGAGTTATAAAGAAGCACAGAAGGGTTTTGGTGAGAAACTAAACCTCAAGGATTTATGAAGCACTTGATTGCATAATCCCTGCTATCAGTGACACCTCGTCCGCCTCAGAGATAATATCAAGCGCTTGACATGTCTGAGGCTTCAAGTAGCTTCTATCAGCGGGAAGACCTTTTGGCAGTGAGACCTAAGGCCTAGTGTCAGTCCATCGTCATGTTTTCACACAAAGAATGAAACAAAAAACAAAAAACACACACCTGGAAGCAAGAACTGAAAAGAAAAGGCCTTTACTGTAGAGGCAGAGGGGAAAAGATGAGCTTTATTTCGTTTTCCCCTCTGGTCGTTTTGGCAGGTTGTCTGTCCCCATTCCTGAGGTTCAGAACGAGTTCACAGAACACGCCGTCAACTTCCAGAAATAAACTGTTTGCTCATGCGTGGGTGCGATGGAATAGTTTGGCGCCCAAACCAGAGACAAGAGTTTTCTCTTTCTCTCTCTCTCTCTCTCTCTCTCTCCTTCCCTATCTATTTAACTGAATGGCCAATGAAATGTTTAGAAAGGCAGAGAGGATGTTGACAAATGGAAAAAATGTGTGAAAAATCAGATCAGATAACTTCTACTTCAAACTTTTATCTCTATGGGGCCTGGTATTTATAGATACACCCTTGGCAGAGCATGTCAAATTCAAGTTAAAGGGTGATTCTGTTGTTTTTTGTTCTGTTTTATTCTTTTCTTATCTTGAAGCCTTCATTTAGTTTGTTAAAAAAATGTGTTTTCATTTCATGGTGTTGTAACCTTTACCCGTATTGGATCATGGTACTCTATACTCACTGTCTCCTCCAGGAAAAAATAAAAACAAAAACTTCTGAAAAACTTATTTTTATGAGTGGTAGCTAGGACACCACAAAATCTGGACATCACAAGTAAATATTAAAACAATAAGTTAGAGAAAGTCAGACAAGGCAGAGAAAGAAGTTAATGAGCTTTAGCTGTAAATAGCACTAGTATTCTCTGAGTCTTCTTCTTTTCCCTTCCTCGCCCCACCCATCCCTCCACCTCCTCCTCTTATCCCCCCGTCCATACCGCTGTGTACTCAGGAGACCTTAGCTCCACTGAAGGTGGAATCAGTTTTCCTTTTCCACTGTGTCTTTTTCCCCCCACGCTGGAAAAGCCCCCATCCAACTCTCACTAAGCGGCTGACTCAAGTGTGCTCCGACGTGCCCACATTCCTAGACAGTATCCCCAACACCGGAACCGTTTACCGCCTAAGCCAGGAATGCTGATTTCCAGCGCAGGTTTTCATCAGACCTAGTTTAGGCAGAGTGTGCAACAGGAATTCACTGAGTAATACTGGCCATTATACAGTACAGACTTTCTCTCCATGTCAATCATCTTACACACAGACAAATGCAGAGCTATGCTTTCTCTCTTATACAATATGACACACAAAGCTAGTGCTGAAAGAGCTCTGAAAAGTTTTTTTGTTGATGTTTTTTTTTTTTAAGGTCAAATTCATATTTGAACTAGATCCAAACAGCCTTTTATATTGAAAATCTCAACTGAGGTTAAACCGCCTAGCCACCCTCCATCACTTGTAAATTTAGGACATTTATAAGGGTCTGGTGCTGTCAGAAACAAGCTGAGCAAATGTTACTATCAGCTCAGCTAGCAAATCAATCCACAGACGTGTCAAACAATGTTGAAGAAACACTGATATTTAAGGTGAAACTGGTTTATTCAGTGTTTTTACCCATTTTTATCAGCTCGATTGTTTGTTTTTGACATGAGGTGACCTGGGCTAATAATCATGCTCCTGGTAAAAAGGACTGAAAGATGAACATTGTAAACATTGATGGCGTTGCTTATTCTTTTGTTACTGTTTAGATTGAGAGACTCGAGGAAGAAAATTACAAAAAACGAAACAAACTGCAGCTAGTTAGGCTAACTGTTGTGTTAGTGTGATGTTCGTGATCAGTAACAAAACAACCACAATAAAAAGCATTTCAGTAACAAAGATGGAACCCAAATGGAAGGAATGCAGGGATTACCAAACTGAAACGGATGAATTTGCAAAGAAACACAGTGAGTGTCTGCTGCCACTCATCCTAAACACAGAGCTCTAACTCTGTCACCTTTAAGTTCTTCAACACAGCTGCTTGCACATATCGGATCGCTGTCTGCCTCCGTCCAGCTCAAACAGCCGTGTAGGCCAGGTCAGCAGTACACCACACCACACGAAAATAAAGTTAGTCATTCAGAACACCAGGCCCACTGTCCTGTCCTAACCCCACCCCTTACACTAACCCTACACCCTGTGTGTGTGTGTGTGTGTGTGTGTGTGTGTGTGTGTGTGTGTGTGTGTGTGTGTGTGTGTGTGTGTGTG
>JAOWBC010000001.1:4825923-4838494 GCA_028566105.1 Hypoplectrus providencianus
TATTTCTAAATTTTAACAAGGGCCAGTAAAAAATTGATGGCGGGCTGCATTTGGCCCCCGGGCCGTAGTTTGGACACCCCTGCTTTACTGCAACAATATTCAACAATATTTAATATTAATATAGTCAGTGATCATTGGGGATTTTTTAGGCTAAATAGAAATGTTGTTTTTTTTTTTGTTTTTTTTTACAGTTTTATTTAATAAAAATCATAAAATACACCTAAATTTTCCTCACAGTCACATATATTCTAATAACTGCCTCTGTACTGCCCCCTAGGAGCTGAACCGTACAGCTACAGCCCCCTGCAGGCCTCTGAGTGGCTCCACCGGCTTCACTTAAGTCATCCATCATCGTCTTCAAGCAGCGACCGTCTGGTCCCACTTCCTCAACCTGCCTCTGAGAAATAAATTTCACAGGAGGAAGAGAAGTTTTACGAGGGAAAGTGACACCTGATTTACAGGACAGGCGTTGCATGGCAACACATGTCAGCAGCAGCAGTTGCCAGGCGCTGAAGCTGTAGACTACACATAGATACAGAGTGGGTGTCACATTCACTGAATCAGATTCAGTTTCTTTAACCAGGAGCTTGTTAAAATACTTTTGTTCTGTAAATAGACTATACATTAAACATATTAATATTACGAAACAGCTTTTGGTTTGAAATACTGGCCATAATAATGATAGTTAAATGATAAAATTAAATGTCTTACCTTATCTTATTTTATATAATATTTCACATAATAATGAAAACAACTACATTGTCATTATTCATGTTTTTTTTTTTTTATGGCAGCAATTGAGTGATACTGAAGAAACAGCACTATGTAACTATTTATATTATTTTAAATTATTATTTATTTAAATGGACATTCACTCATATTAAAAAATATACAGCACTGATTTATTTTTATTTATTCTTTTTCCACACAAAAAAATTCCTTTCTAAGTCATTAATTCTGTTATAACTGTCTCTGTATAATTAAAAAAAAAATGTGTAAAAAGTATTTTAAAGCTATTGTCACCTGTCACATCTGTATTTTTGGTACCTTTTTGAAGAGTCAATCTAAAATTGGAATCAGTGTGAAAAATCCCATATAGTTGGATAGTAGGAAAATTAACACAAATTTCAATTTAAACCTAGAAAATGCTTTGTGTCTATTGCTTTAGTTGAACAATAAATAGTTGTAAATGTAGTTTCAAAAGTTTTTTGAAGGCCTGAATAAGTTGAGAAGCTGAAAACAAACTGTTTATTTTCCCTGAACTAAAGGAGTGATTGAGGTTTTAATTATCAACAAAGCTTAAATTAGATCTTAATTAACAATCAGTAGACCCCAGGTTGTTGTTGCCAGGTAAAAAGCCTTTCTCCTGATTGTTTTTTCTCCTGCTGAGCTGACTGAAACCTCCACCATCCCTCAGGTGGAGGTGTCCGCCGGCCGCCTGTAGGGGCTGAGCCTCAGCCATCTCAGGTGGCCTGGAAACCCCCCTCTGCCCCTGCAACACACACTGAAGGAAACTGTTTTATTTTTGGAGTGGCCGTGGGCACGGTGGCTCGCTCCCTAAGGCTTCAGTTCACTTCAGGATGTGTGGCCCTGTGGCACTCTGAGCCGGGATTAACAAGCAGAGAGCAGTTTGTCCCGACAGCCGCTCACCAAAGGTAAAGCAGTCGAACTCGGTGTCTGCTTGATTGACATGCCGGCGGTACTGCTGAGTGGTCCCGGCCCGTCGGCTGGGCGCTAACCTGCAAACGATGCATAGAATTTGATTGAAGCACGTGCACGATCTGAAATGTTAAACGCATGATGCATATGAGACATTATTACCTCTGCGGGGAAGAGCTTGCAAAGCAGTTTTTAACAGTGTTTTGTATGTTTTTGCACTATTTTGTTCCATGATCTATAAATTCTAGCGTGAGACTGCGATTAACAAACCCTTCATTGTTCATACTTTTACTTTGTTTTCGGCCTTTTTATGCACTTTTGGTTGTGAATAAATGTATCGCCTGTGTTGGCTCATTCTTACACCGACTGTTTGTTTGTTTGTTTGCAGCCTTTCCTGCAAAACACAAGCAACACCTATTTCCCCTTCAGGTAAGTTACTACTCACACTCATACTGTAGCAACCTGATAATTAATAAAGACCTTGTCCTCCATTTCGTTTAATTAAGCTCTGTAAGGCTAGATAGATTGAGGTCATGGCACAGTTTTATCTCAAAGCTAATCTTACACTTTCCTCTTTTGCTCCAATGGAAACCTCCCAGATACCCAACCCCAGAGCCTTAAAAGGGGGACTTCTCATGTGTCAGCTGGCTTTCTTGTCACTGCGACTGTAGGAGTCACTTTGACATGAGGGATTCATGTTTAAGCAGCCAAAAAGTGTTTCAAGACAGCGACAATAAATCACAGCGGGGATTATTTTATGCTGCAGCTTCTATACTTCATAATATTCCAAATAAAGATCCAGAAACTTCCATAAAATCCCCAAATGGATGTACTCTGTGTGCTTCTCTCGGCCCAAACTGGTGTTAACATGAAATATATACAAATTTTAGATAATCATCGCTCCGAAACATGAGGCTAAGCTCACAGTCGGCGCAGCTCTGAGAGGATTTGGGCCTGGGATTGATTTCCAGCAGACTGAGGCTGTTTGTGTGAGTGCAGGACAGCAGGCAGCAGGTGCTGGGTGTCAGGATGTTTGCTCTTATTTCCCCCAGGCTAAAATTAGCAGTGGACCTTTTCTAGTGTCACCCAAAGATCCACTCCAATACTCAGACAGAAAGGGAACAATTCAGCTCAAGTTGCTACTCGAGACGACCGGTGAAAGGATGTTAAACAGTGAACAAAACAGACTATTGTGTTGCTACAGTTACATTATTACATTTTAATTTTAAAAGGAGAGTCCATCTGTTTTTTGCCCACTCCAAAAAATAGTCACGTAGGTTACCACAGTAAGCTATGAACCCTAGTAAACAACAACTCTAAAAAATTGCTGGTTTTGTTAATGGAGTCTGGTGGCTTTGAAGAGACTGATATCATGGCTTTAGTTTGCTGTCAAAGAGTGCTATTTGACTGCATCATAAAGCAAAAAAAAAAATATTCTCAGCATAAACTGATACTGATATTTTATTATGAGGCTAAGATATGCTTTCTATGGATCTCATTCACAGCACAACATGTCCCTCTTTTCAAATCCACCAGACTCTGTTGACAAAAACAGTAATTTTACCTCACAGAACCCCAGAGTTGTTGGTCCATCAACCAAAATGTCTGGATCTCAAACTTTAAGGAACATGACTAGAAAATTACAGAATGATATAAAAACCTAATAAAATAAAATAATATGAATTATAGACCATTATATATCATGGCACTTTAATTTATTTATTGTATAAGCTTTCTTATATTGTGTATGTTAAAATTTAGCGTCAGCTAACGGGAAAAGTAAACACAGCTCAGTCTAATAAAAACCTGGGTGCAGGGGAATGTATGTTACATTTATTGTCTGTTAATTATGCCTCTGCCCTTTGACCACACTCTTAGTGTTTGCTTGTAATGATAATGACTGAGGAGTTTGAACCCTCTTTACTGCTGCTCACGTTTTAAGTTTCTGTTTTCACGAAACACTAGCTAAACGCTGCCACCCCTCCTCCCGCCATGAACCTGGTCACCCTCCTGTATGTGTCAATCACCCTCCTTTGGGTTTGCTTTTATTTCCTGCAGAGGTCATTTTTAATTCCGACAGTCTCCTTGAGAGACTATTTTCATAAGTAGTTTGTCATCATTTCAAAGTAGCCTTGCCATAAGCAACAGCTTTACATGCCTTTCTATTTCCAATAGTGACGCGTCTTGTAGCCATGCAGCATCTTCAGGACCCAATTAAGATTTCTGAAACCTGCTAATGAGCCTGTTGTCATGAGAGCTCATAGTTTTCTAAAGCCAGCTGCAGACTTGTTTCGGGGCTGTTAGCACGGGTTAAATCAGTACAGTTGGGAAGCAGCTGAGTACGCTAAACTGGGAACACATGAGAAGACGTGCACAGTAAATGACAAAGTAAGAAACTCACTAACAGCTAGACTACTGAAGAAGTAAACAGTTAACTTTAATTAAGAAAGTCAAGTCATTGTATTAAAGATTTACTACAGAGAATATTATTCACAGGATAAAATGAATACCTGCAAAGAACAAACAGAAAAAAGACCCACTAATTATTTCACTACCTTTTGAAAAGTGATAATGGTCAAAATAATTTGGTCATTGCAACAGAATTAAAGCACATTTTAAAACTAGAGGTTTAAATACAGATAATGTTGAAGAGATGGAAAGTTTTTTAAGGTCTTCAAAGTCCAGCATGAGTTTCACAAATCTTCGTAGAACTGTCCAGCTGAAAAGGACGAAAAACATGTTATTAGTGTGCATGCTCGGCATAAAACACATTTTAAATGTGCAGCCTGTAATTACGGGCCACATAAAAAAGGGGGCAGTATTTCACATTCCAAACTGAAATCAAGACGTACACCTGGCTGAGATTCTGCATTTATTTAAACTTGATAAGTGGGACTGTCTGGCTGTGAACAATAGCCAGACGGAGAGGAAACACAGACAGATGCTTTGTCAAGTCAGATGTGGAGGTCCTCCGAGAAAAAAAGCAGACTGTTAGCTACTCTGCTAAGCTAGGTCTGGGATATCTTTATGTAGTGAGGTCTCTGATAAATCTAGTGTCATTTATCGGAGTATTTTTACCCAAAAGAAAAGAAAGTGGTAATACAACACAAGCAAAGATTAAGTCAAAAGACAACACATGCCATGGGTTAAGTTATAACACCATAACATGGTGGCGCGGGTAATAGTTGCTAATCTCTAGTCTGATGTTGTCTAGCTAGTTTGCAAGAGAGCAGACGGAAAGAAGATGTACAGCAGGTTGTGCAGGGCTGCAGTTCGGCTCAGCCTGATGCCAGGTTACCTGTTTTGCTAGTGCGTTTTCTCTGCTCAATGTTGGTCTTTATGTGCTCCACTGAGTGAGTAAAACCCAACCCCCAACTAGCTAGCTATACCTTGCAGGGACCATGGACCAGGAACCATTGCAATGGTATCTCAGAATTTCAGTTTGCATACAGGTATTAACCGTTTAACTTAAGGTGAAAACTAAAGCTGGTAACAACTCTACAGCTAACAGTGCAGCTGCATTTACTTGTTCTGGATAATAATAGTGACTATCACAGTTAAACCCAAAAGGTATTGAAGGACAGGACATGTTGAGGCTAGCTAGCTAGTTAACATGCTAATTTCAGTGGATGTCTCTGCAGCACAATACACACTTTTAACACAAAACTGTCAAATTTTCTCACTCTGTTGGTAATGGTAGTTCCTTTTTACAATGATTCAAAATAAAAATCAGCCCAAATCTTACAAATTGCACCTTTAATGACCCAACTTGAATTTTTATTGTTTCCATAATAAGTCACAAGCTGCTAAGATGTCTGGCATTAAAAAGGTCTTTTGGCCCGAGTCAGCTCTGTAGTGGAACAAACTGCTCAACATTTCCAACTGCTTAGTGATTGAGAACATCACACCATGCAACCAGAATCTCATAATTCCTGCTCTGACGTCTTAACAATCTATTTCCTAAGCTATAAAAGCCACTGCCAAAACAGAGAGGTGATATGTCACCTCTCCATGAAACATTGTGTTGGATCTTGGCTCTGATTTTATTTTTTTATTATTATTTTTCTATGACTCATTATAACAATGACTGCAAAATATGTTAGAGACATTTTTTTCAAGTAAATGTGATGAAACCAATTATTACATGGCAAGAAACTGTTTGCTTTCCAATAAGTTTTTTTTTTTTTTGAGTAAATAATAATCAGCAAAGTGGGTAATGAGAAAGTAGATCAAGCAAAAAACAAAACAAAAAACCAAACAACTAGAACAGTGAGTACTTGTCTTTTTAAACCCCAACCATCATTCCCAAAAAGTTGGGACGCTGTGAAAGAGGTAATAAAATTGACTACATTTATTGTGCAAAGCATTGATAAGATATATAATTGTAAAATTGGGAAACTCTGAATGTAATGCATTCAGTTTATTAAAAAACATCCCATTTTTTTGGAACCAGAATTGAAGGAAAACACTTTAGCCATATTATGATATCTTAAATCGAAGCTCATGACTTGTCTCATGTCTCAATATCAATCAAATATTGCACAGCTCAAAGTATTAACTTGGTAGATTTTTGGCTGAGAAGAAATTGGCTCATGTGTCTTCTCTTTCGTGCAGGAGTCTGAAAATGCTGATGGAAGTTGGCTACGCTAACGGGCTGGAGCCTGACCTTTCCCAGCAGTATCCTCCACCTTTACTGCCAAAACCTGGCAAAGACAACGCAAGGCTCCAGAAACTCAAGAAGAAGAGAGCTAAGAAAAAAGGCAGCCTCTCCCAGACACCCATCCCCTTTCGCTCCTGTTTGTCGCCCGTCAATGAAGCGAGCACGGACCTGGAGCACAGCGACCAGTCCAGCCCACCAAAGACGCCAGATTCGATGTACATTGCAGACCCCTCGCTGTCCACCTTTCCCTTTGACTCCCTCTGTGATCCCTCTGCATCAGCATTCCCTTATCCTCGGAGCAGCCTCTGCGGCCAGACTGGCAGCTTCCCCCCTCAGACCCACATAGCTCAGGTCAGGACTTCTGAGGAGCAGGTGGCCCCACTGTATGAATGCTCCTCTTTTTTATTCGATGACGTGACTCCTTTCATGATGCCACCTTCAGCCTCACCACCCTCTTCAACACCTGAGCAGGTTCCAGCACCTCCTCCTCCCTTTGCTTTCAATTTAAACATGACACCAAATTCCCATGGGTCAGTCACAACAGTCCCTCCAGTCCCTGTCTCGCAGTCAAGCACTAAAATATCAACCCACAGCCTGACCCTATCCCCAGCCGCTCCCAACTGTGGCCCAGGCCCGGCACCTTCTCAGGTTGCAGACCTACCTCCAGTTCCAGCACTGCTATCAGTTTCACACACTCAACCTTTTATTCCCAGCCAGAGGGAGACAAACGCCAGTTCAAAGGACAACGCTCAAAGACAGACGTCATCTTTAACCACCAGACCTACAAGTAATGGCAACTTTGTTCTGAGCCAGGTGCCCCCGGAGATAACCGCCTCAAAAATATCACTTGTTGAAGCTGTGAAAGAGACGAGGCCTGACCCCCTACAAAGCAGGATTTATACATCAAAGGCAACATTTTATGAGATCTCCAAACCTCCTTCCATGCAGGATCTCACAGCCATAAACACAACCTACCATGGAGCATCGTTATCTGATGTGTACAGAAAGAAAGCAGCTGTGACAGTGATAAAAAGTGATCCAAAACTGAATGCGTCCATGTCCCAATGTGGAAGACCTAAGACTCCTGCTTGTGCACCAGCTCGAGTATCCACCCCCTTTATTGAAATATCCAAACCTAACCCACTTTTGTTTGCTGCTTTCAACTCCTCCCATGGTCAACAAGCACCTGCAATTCCTAATGAGGCTCCAAGACCCAAAACAGCAAATGAAACTAGTGGTTTAAGTAAACTGCCAGCTGTAAAAGATGAACTGAAGCGGACTAATGTTAATCACATTGCTGCTATCAAGCAAGCCAGCAATTACAAAGAGATAGAGATTCAAAACATATCAAGGAGTACAATGAATTTAAGCTTTTCCAATACTGAGCTATACCCCAGAGAGAATTTAGTATCAAGTTTAAGTGCAGCGGGTCCTGCTGTGGTCAAACCAACACTGATAGAACCAGTCATGCCACAAACAAGCCAAGTTTCTGAAACTGAAGCTTCATCTTTGCCAAAGTTGCCATCATTTTTATCAACTGTACCAACAACTTCAAATTATAACCCTGCACCAGGGATTTCAAGGGAAGCTCAACCAAGTCCAAACCCCATTTTGTCCCCTTATCGTCCCCCTGTACTCGATGCACGCAAATCTTTGTCGTCACTTTTGGAGTCTCAAATGACTCTGGCAGCCTCAAAGCCAAAATCACGATCAACATATTATGGGCTTACTCCAGCTGAGTATGCTGCCTATGGTGGGATAAAGACTGTCACATCACGACATAGCCCTGTACTTACCAAGGCTGATGAAACCCCTTCAAACAAAACACAGTCAGATGTAGCTGTAAATGGATCATACATCACAAAATCAGATGCAACAAACCAGCTCAACGGCCATCCGGATGCTCCATCTTCCATGGAGGCTCCTGCTGCTAACATTTTACAACCTCCAAAGGAATCTGAACTTCCAGCTGAACGGATCATCACACGTAGCAAAGATGTGCTTGAGGAGAGTCATTCTGAAGCTCAAAGTATTGGGATACAATTAATTAAAACATCTAATGTGGACACAATAAAACCTGAGATTCCTCTTGACTTGACACAGAAAACAATGCAACAGTCCACAAGTGATGTATCCACACAAAAAGCCTCATACCGTGAGGCTTCAATACCAATGCCTAAAGCAGGTGAGGTACACACACCAAGTGCGGCACTATTTACTACACAGCCAGCGCTAAATATGGCTCCATGCCTGACTGATAGCAAGGGTCTGTCCCCTTTCGCGAAAGCAGATTCAAGTGCAGAAATGCAGCATAGTGCAAATGGTAAAGCCATAGAGAAAGGTGGTAATCTTGAGAAAACACCTAAAAAAGTAGAATCCAAAGTCCCAAATGTAAAACAACAGTCAGGACATATAGAGGTTGCTCCAGTCCAGTCTTACCAAACTGTTAGTGGAGTCAGTCCATTTACACCCAATGGTCCCAATGTCCATCTCACTTCCAAGCCTGTTAAAGACTTATCTGACTGTAAAAAAACAAGTGTTCAGTCTCCTGCCACAGATTTAGATCCCAAATACTCAGGAAGTTTGACCATGAATGGTGCAGTAACAGTAGGAATACAACAAACCACCAAACTGGTTACAGAGACACCACTTCCCAGCAAAGTGGCTACTGAAGCAGTTTTACATAAACAAAGTGAAGCAATTAACAAACATATTAAAATAAGCAGTGAGGCTACTTTACCCAATACAACAAACATGGGGAACATTTTGCCTCCTGTTGCTTCTAACACAAAAACAAACACTGAGCCTCAATTCTCTCATATAATCCCCAAAGAATCAATAAATGCTTCCATTGTGCAACATGAACCTGTCACAGCATCTCTCTGTTCTGCACAGTACAGTGTCAGCACAGTAACTGCAGCCACCCTAAGCCCAAAAATCACACAACAAATCAGCACTGAAACTAAAATTAATAAAACTGGTCAAACATTAGCAAACAATGTACATATGCCTGGAGAAAATCTCTGTTTGAAACATTCTCAAGCAACGAATGTACCAAATACACCAGCAGTTAATACTAACTTAGTGGGAAGACCAGTGACAGAAACCAAACAACCTGACCCTTCCGTAAATGCAACCAAATCATTCAATAATTCAGCCATTAAATTCCCCTTAGACATGACGTCCACTGTGCCCACAAAAGAGCCCCCAGTGCTAACCAAAACGAGTGAGAATTTACCTCTGAATACACACAGTAGCACATTATCCAATGGCCAGGATAAGCATGTTCAAGGAACAAGTTTCTACACAAACTCAAGGAGAACCTATGCAGAAGTCACACAGGCAATTGAAACCAGTATTACCATCCCAACAAAAAATGCAATGAACCAAGTAAAAGCAGAGCCAAAACACCCATTTCCTAGCAATATTGATAATAACAGAATTGGTAACTCTACAGTAGATACAGCTTTGCATCCCCAGTCCACCACTGAGAGAGTAGGTTTATTGCCTTGGAAATCACCAACAGAGCTTCTTCCTAGTATCCCTGTTAGGGTGGAAAACACTGAAACTAATTGTGCTATTGAAACAAGACCAGTGTCTAATCCTTTAACAGAAAACACAGTACCAAACCCGCTTAGTAGTGAAATCCAACCGTCCAACAAACCATCTGCAGGATTGCTAACATCCAGTAAGTCTACCACAGACCTGGTCTCAACTGGACAAGCAGGTATAAAGCCCATTCAACATGGGGGACCAGTTGCAGAAACTTCACAGTCAAACGAATCCAAATTGGGCAGCAATACTTACACTGTTCCTGCCGCTAACAACCACGTCCCTGAAAAGCCTATTGTCCAAACTACTTTGCCTGTGATGATAGACCCAGCAGTGAGCGTTAAACCCCCTTTTAATGCTGCACAAGTTGGTAAACCTGCTGTGCTTTCCAGTCCAAACATGAGGCATGTTACATCAAGAAGCCCTCTGCTGAGATCAGACAGACCTGAGAGTCAATATGCAACAAAGCCTGCCGCCAATGCAAGCCCTATTTCTGGCTCAGTTGTTCAAACAAGAACTTACACAAACTCAAAAACAGACAATAAACTGATTGCTAGCCCTCTTATTGAGAAAAGATCACCTGAGCCACAAAATATAACTAAAACTCCCATAAAAGAACAACCATCTTTTATCCAACCAATTATTGTCAATACAACTTTAACAAGTCCACCTCCAAGGACAAAAAAATCCATGCTGTCTAAGACTGAGACAACAACCTCTTCTACAATCATAGCTAACATGTCTGGTACCAGTGTCCAACAGCAAACCATTACAAGTCAAATTCTTGTTTCTGGAGATAAAGTTCAAACTTCTGTGACCTCTCAGGGTGTAATGAATCAGGTTAGGCAATCTGTGACTGAAACTAAGAAATCTATAGAAACTAACATTCACACTGTCAATACCAAAACTGTCTCACATGCTCCTCCAATTATTCACCACCGAGTTGAAGCTAAAACGCCACCTATTCCCCCTAGAGTTACTAAACCTTGGAGCACAACAAGAGCCTCCCCTGTACCAGAACCAAGAGTCTGTAACACCCCTATTCGGAGCTATACTCCAACTTTGCCCCAGTCCTCTCAAACTCCCATCTTGGACACCAAACCCTTATCAGCTGTTATGAAAGACCAGATAAACCCCCTAAATAAAGCACCTACTAGCAGCGCTCAACCCTCTGCCAAGTCAGTCAAAGATAATTTATCAAAACCAGAAATAAAACCACCCACAACTCAGGACACTTCAGTCCCAACTAACAGTGCTGAGGTAAAAGTACATTCCCAAATGCACCAGACAAAAACAGATCCCAGTAAGGAAGGAAATCTCTCCTCACTGACCAATAAAACAAGCGCTCCCATCCAATCTGCTGACCCTATTTTAACCATTAAACCTAATCTAAAAGCACAACCTCCAATTAAGCAGGTAGGATCAAGACCATCCTCTGCTACTGTAGACACGAACCCCTCAGTTGTAAAAACAGATTCCTCAAAGATGTCACCAGATCCAGCCCAGATTAGTTTGAAAACCAGTAATGTTCAGCCTTCAACAGAGCCACCAGTAGGCAACAATTCCCCTCCAAAGCCAGGAACAGATACTATCATGAAACCGCCCATAGTTAAAGCCGCTGTGATTGACTCTGCCACTCCTGCCTCTCTGCCTCAGGCCTCAGTCTCAGTCAAAGCTCCGTCCCCAAACAGAGGAACGTCACCGCCATCTCCGCAAAAAACTGGACTCAAAGACAAGGAAGTTCCGAGGACCAAAACCACAGCAGCCAAGACGGAAGCCCCGGCGGTCGAATCCTCCACGAAGTCAGCGACATCAACTGCATCTTCAACTGCTGACAAAAAGGCCGAGACAGCAGAGAAAACCCCCTCACCCGCTGAGCCCAAAGCAGCCCAAAAGCCGAAAGGCCTCAAGGGAAAGCTCAGCGGATGGACTCGGCTGAAGAAGCACATGGTCGTTGAGCCAGAGGAACCCACGTTTCCAGAACCGGAGGCCAAACCTCAGGTTGATTCCAAAGGCAGCAATGAGAAAATAGATCAAAGTGGTGGTGGTGGTGATAACACTTCACCAGACCAATGTGTCAATCAGGAAGTGGTCAACACAAAAGATGGTCCCAAGGCGTTGAAGATGTGGGATGCCCTCCTATTTCAAATGTTCTCTACCAAAGAGCGAATCATGCAACAGATCCACTCCAGCAAGAAAGATTCAGACAAGAAGAAGGAACCAAAGGACAACCAAGGAGAACTTCCTTCTTTTGTCAATCGCCTGCCGATTCTGCTGTACAGCCCTCGATTCGATGCCAGGAAGCTCAAAGAAGCAGCAGAAAAGCCGCTCACGAAAATATCAGCCGTGTTTGAAAAGGGGCTGATAAAACGCAAATGTCAGGAAGAAGAGCCTAAGGACTTCAACAGGAAAGCGAGAGGATTCGGTAACTCGAAAGCTGCAGATGTGTAACTTGCAGTGATGCAGAAGTTTGCTTGGGACTGATTAGTGATGAGGAACATTTGAGGTCTTGTCCCTGTTGTGTAATTCATCTTAAAATAGAAAAATGCAAAATCAAAAAACTGTACAAAGAGAATTTGGTAGTAGGAATAAATAAAACCATTTGTGGACATAAATCTATGCTGGAAGGATATTTTTGAAGGGGAAAAAAGATTAAGTGTCATTGAGTGCCGATTTATCATCTTCTGCTGAAGCCACATC
>JAOWBC010000001.1:4902115-4917776 GCA_028566105.1 Hypoplectrus providencianus
GCCTCCAGGTCATCTCGCCGGCTTTGCTCTGTATCAACAGATTTGATAATATTTGACTGAGAAGCTCCAAGAATAAAACCAGAAAAAGCAAGAAACCACATTACATAATCAATATGTAAAATGCTACAGTTCCCACAAAGCCGTGAGACTCATCTTACCTTTGCCTAAATGTGTATTGATGGACATATATCGGGCAGTCCCGGTCAAGCTCTTATGCTCCCTGTATGGAATGTGTTTTTTGGTCTCGGGGTCGATGTATTCTTTGGCCAGACCAAAGTCGATGATGTGGATGATGTGTTCCTTTTTATTCCCTTGCCGTCCGATGAGAAAGTTTTCAGGTTTTACATCTCTATAGATGAGGTTTTTAGAGTGCACATACTCCATTCGAGAAATCTGATGAGAGAAAAACAGCAGAATCAGCAAAAAGAAGCTTTACCAAAAAAGATACAGTCACAAACCTGGCCACAAAGAACTGATATTTTAAGGCAGATTCACTGCTGGAATATGTTTGTCAGAGCATAGTAATATTTTATTTCCAGAGCATTGTTTTCCATAGTACTGTACTGAGTGGGTGTCAGGGCCATCGGAGCACCCACCCTGCTTGGCCAGCAAGGAATTATTGGCTTCATTCATTTGTTATTACATATAAAAATATAAAGAGAAAAAAATATATATATATTAATGGTCGAAATAATTTTCCTAAGTCACATTTAATATTCAGCATTTCTGAATGATGTGCTGTTTTATTTTATTGGATTGCTTGTCTAATTTAAGCCCATTGTTTGCTTCTGGTGTCCTGAAATGGCCCAAAAAATGTGATGTGGCTGCGTCCACTTTAATCTCATTCCTATATATTTTGTATATACCCAATATGACATTTTCTTTTGCTCAGATTATATTAACAGGTATGTCACACATTCCACATTGTCACCTACAAATTGTAAGGGGGAAAGAATTTCTATATTTGATTGAAGCCAGAAATCCAGACCTCTCTGGCTACGGATAAAAAAAAAATTAAGTATTTTTACCGTATTGACCTGGAGAATTGCAAAAAATGAATCTTCCATAGTGAATTTGCTAGGTAGGTAAGACCTAACTTCAAAGAGGTGAAAGAATGTCTTTCTGTTATCAGAGATTTCTAAGCTCCTGCAACATCAATTTCTGACCATGTTTGAAGCCTCTCTTGTAGGTCCCAACTTTGTGGAAGTGCAATACAAAAATGTCAGAGAAGCTCTTTAAATACATAATGATGCTCTAAAGAGTGAATCATAGAGCCCCAAAATAAAAACATAAACAGAGAGACAATTATGTCAATATTATCACCGTTATTTCAATATTGTTAGGCTGTAACTCAGGTTTATTTTAATTGACTCATTTTTCAATTACCAAATAACCTTTTAGTTTCTACAATGTGTTAAAGGTTTAGGGTTAGGTCTAACATTTACACATTACATTTATTTATCCCTTTCAGTGATGAATCATTTATAAAATACTCAATGAATTTATGCTGATTAGCCAATGATTAATTCACAAAGTAATTGCCTAAGCACTATGCTGCACAGCTACCACAGTGATCCATTACAATCACACTACAAAAGCTTCTGTTGATGTTGAGCCAGAATTTCAAGCCATTAAGTGAGATGCAAAAACCATCCTGCTGGGACTGAGGACTACGAAAAGCAGCAGAGATTCAGACATTTGTGAGAACAGTTCAAACACATTGGGAACATAAGTATTGGTGTGAGTAATAAGATCCCTCACTTGGGTTTGATCTTGAGGGATCCTGATACCCTGAAACACTCTTTTCTTTAACCAGACCCAAAAAAAAGGAAGTTGTGTAGGAGTATAAGCTCACAGCACTTATTGTGGGATCACATACTGGTGCCAAAAAATAAAGAGGAAGACCTACATGATAAACACAGAGGAGAGATTGGCTGAGATGCTGGCTTTAGTAGCAACTCTCTGTTCTGCAGCATCATGCTTATGTTGTGCTGTTTTGTAGGTTTCCTTACGAATTTGCAAGGGCTATCTGCATTACAAGAGCACTGCAGATTTTCTGCTGACAAAATGAAATGCTAGAAATTTTGAGATGTCTGAGGCGCCTAAAGGACTGGGTAGAACCACCCTCTGAGCTGCTCAAACTTAATGAGATTCAGTGATGGCTTTGCTCTTTTTGACAGCCCACCTGACTCTGACCAATAGTACGAGCATACTGACAGACTGCTGTTGTGCAGACTATGCACTGGTCCCCACCTGCTCCATGGACTATTGCAGACAGGACTTATATGAATAAAATATTGTATAATTTGTTTAGCCGAAGGCACACAAACAGTGAAAAACAGCTTCATAAGCAGTTTATTCAATATCATATAATTTTTTGTATAACACTCTCTGGGACAAGTTAAACTGCTTTCATATCTCAAATGTTACCTTGATTCACCTTACAGAAAGGCAGATCCATTTTCTAAATCATATTAAGTAGATGTCCTTCACCAATTTAATGTGGCACTTTTGTTATTTTCTATCAAAGAAAACACAACAAATGCTCAGTCTTGGCTGCAAAAGTAATTGCTGACCTTGAACACAATTTGACAAAAATCTTAACTGTGGGTCTACTTTATCTAGACCTTTCATCCACATCTCACATTGCTCATTTGTCGGCTGAGTTTAGCTGAATTGTAAACTGAACACACTCCATCTCCATCTGTGAGATGTTGAAACATAACTGGACAATTGACCACATGTTAGGCCTTTTTTGTTTAAGTTCCTCTATCTGGTTTATATTAAAACTTAGGGGGCAGAAGGCAGAGAAAACCACAAAAGGCTTTCATTGTGAAACACATGCAGGAAGTGTTAAGCTTTGTATTCATAATTACAAAATGGCATTTAAGTAAATGTATGTATCTTTTATAAGATAAAAGGGGGGTTGCGGGGGGGGGTTAGAATATATTCGAACAATGAAGTTTATTTTTAGATTCGTTCGAACTTGATATTTTTTAAAAGTGACGGCACTAATCTCTACTCAAAACACCTTAATTTGTCAGAAAATGCTTTGAACTCACCAGCTGAATAGCAATCATTAAGACAGTCTTCAGTGAAAAGGTCCTGTCACAAAGGTCGAAGAGGTCCTCTAGACTCGGGCCCAGCAGCTCCAGAACCATGGCATTGTATTTCCCACAGGGCCCAAAGTAAAACACCTGGGGCACACCTTCAGCTGTAAAACAAGGACAGAGAAATTAGACTTAAGGGATACTGAAAAATCCCAGCCCAGTGGACACAGCTGAAGATCTCAACTTTTCATTGTTTAACAATGTCTTTGCAAAAGTATCATAATACTATTAATAACTTAGATAGTGAACAGCAAACTTAAAGACTAGCTGCAATATGATAAAAAAGTAATGAATGCCTTCGGGTTTTTTTCAGTTGTTTAAACTAGTGGGAATTCGGAGAGTTAAAGTGTTTATTATTACTGTCTCCCTTGACTAATGATATTACTAAGCTGGGTCCAAGGTGAACCATGAGAGGCCTCAAACTGGTCAGATAGGAGGAGGGGCGCTGCAAGGTTAGTGAGGACAGAGAGCAGAGAAAGCTGCTAGGTAAACATTAACCCTGAAGTATAATACAACGCAGTGCCTGCAAATAAAACTGTGTCACTCCTCTACTGCAGGCTGAAAACTAATCTTTTCACTGCCTCATATCACATCCTCCCAACTGAATCATATCCTCTCTGCTCTACTCACTCTAATTGCTCCAAAATCCTTTCCATCTGTCACCTTGGCTCTTATTTTACTTCTTGTCGTTGTGCGGTGTAGTGTTGTGTGGTCAGTCTAATGCAGCAGTAATAATGGTAAGGCAGGTGCTCTGAACATTATGCTCCTCCATTTGGGTTTTGTGTAATGGAGGCGATCTGGGAATTACAGGTTCTTGTACTGTAAAATTCGGGATGGCAGGGTGTGGGACTGTTTTAACTTTTCCTTTAACCATGCAGTTTTTTATTAATATTATACAGCTCACAGTAATAAGCACACAAGGGGAATTTCCCCTTCCTCACCATCCTGCACACAGTTTGAAAATCTAATTAATCTAATATGATCTAATGTTTTGCAAGATTTCATGTTTAATGCACATGCAACTTCTATTCATTATAATCATTTGTAATTGGTGATATCTGCCTTTGTTGTCTTCCTGACCACATCCTGAACTTCAGTTTCAAAGAACAGGAAATCAGGTCAAACTGTTAATTGCCTTTGGGGGAAGCATGATTCAAAGTTTGGCCCTGCTCACTGCTCGTCAGAGTCCTATTAAAAAAGGTCCCCTCAAGAAACTTCAAAGAAAATGCTGCCGCTCCAATCATACAGACCTTGCTTTATCAGACTGCTTTAGCTGTGCTCAGTCCTAGGAAATATTATAATTGCACAGAAGTTAAAAGAAGTAGGAATGTCCTGATTGCTTTTCATGTCCCTGATCCCAAATCAGTCCTTTAATATCGAGTGTCTGCAGATTTTGGAATGAAACAACTCTCACAGAGAGATACTATTGCTGTATACATAGTAGCTTTGTTAACCCAGTCAAGAAGGTCATGTTTTCAGCTCAGTTTGTTTGTCTGACAGCAGGATTACAAACAAACTATTAGCCCAGTTTTATGGTGAATGATGAAGCTCGAGTCAACCGAGAAGAATTACCGATTACATTTTGGAAGGGATTCAAATCACAGGACGGATACACAACTTATTTCCAACTTTTTACCATTTCAAGATAGGGCAACGTGATGCATTCATGTGAGGTCAGAATAATCGGAAAAATTTGTTCCCAACAGGGGAAATCCACATTTACACATTATATGACTCGCCTGATTCATTTCCCATGCTTTTCACTGTCACGCAAATACTGGAAACAGCCACAACGTGTGCTTTGCATGCTCTGAGCAATGAAATACAACACATCCTCTTTGGCTAGTTTATAAGCTTTAAATCTGATGTTACAAAGTCTGAAGAAAAACTCCCTGATTTCTCCTACTCTCTCAATAAATTACTTTTATTGCAAGGTAGTGGCAGCTCAACCTGCTGCAGACACAACATTGACATAAAACCACTTGATAAAGATGATACAGGGATCATCACAGGGAGCAAACAGTTGTTTGCACATTGCATAACACATCCAGCAGCAGCAAAAAAACAAACAAAAAAAAAAACCATCAGCATTCAGCTGGAGCCCAATACAAAATCATCTGGCTTTGTTTTTTGTCCTTTCCAACTTCTGAAGAAAATATCAGGCTCTTTAGCTGCTTGATGTTCCTCTATCTTCAGCAGTTTACTAACCTCCGTCTAAAATCTGTTGCCTTTTAATGCAGCTAAAGTAGTGTACTGTGGGTTGATAAGAGTGAAAGTGAACTGAACAGTGAAGAAATTAAACTAAAACAATAAGCTGTTTAAGAGGCTATAATGCCCAGTATAACTGAGGACAACTGAAGTGAACTTTGAGTGAATCAACCCATAAAAATATCACAGCAGATTGTAGACATAACAATTTCTCCTTATTTTATGTACTTCCCAAGACAAGAGGGGTTCACACACTACAAATCTTTATGTACAAGTTTGAAAAAGATTTTTCTGTTCCTCTTCACACACACAGGTTAAAATGTTGGACAGGCTGTCAGCTCGCAATATACTTGTTGTATGATGAGGCCATTCATGTTCTGTGTGGCCCAAGGAAGACGACAGCTAGTTAAACGAAGGGACCAAATTGCCCTCATAAACATGATTTTGCACGTGTAATTTTAGCAGTGAATGATAAACAGAAAGCTAAAACAAATCCTGATGCAGTGCTTTACCATATTTACACTGAATATGCTGCTCAAGATTTTTGACTTGCCAGCTGGGTAATAGGAAATACACTGCAGCATGAAAGGTGCCGTAAATGCTGTCAGCTAGCATATGGGCATGTAGGAGTCATGCTGTGCTCCATCTTGTGTTTCTGGACACCATTATGCAGTTCTGTGGGTTGCTAATTGTACCATAGGAATGAGTGCCTTGAAACCCCGGGTGCCTGTGGGAGGCCTAAAAATGTGTCAGATTGGAGATGTGCTGTAAATAAGTGGATAAACGGTTGTTCAACTGAAAACAAGGTTGGTCAAGCTTTTTACAAGCAAAGGGAAACCGAGGATCGCAGAACCATCATTATCCGCAGCAAAACGGTCCTTGTGAGAGATCAAATCTGTGTGTCCTGTACTGCAAAGTATATTCTAATTGCACAGGAAAACCCAAACTGATGGAAGCTACCACTTCTGTAGGTACCACTTTGGACTTCTCTCTTCCACTTTACTTAAAAATAATGAGAGCAATTCCTGGGTGCAGTTCTAACTTGATATTCAAGACATTTCTAAAGTGCTGCGAGCAACTGAACGGCATGTGGCATAGACAAACAAAGACAGCAGTTTCAACAAAATATCTACACTGACGGTATGAATGAGTAAGTGAGTCAGTGAGTGAGCAGAACAGCACTGGGTAGAAAACAAGGATTGTTAGCTTTGATTAGAGTAATATTTTGCAGGTGCTTACTTTTTAAAAGGCTTCTTATTTTCTTACTTTACTTAATAAATTAAATGTTGAAGCATGAGGGTTGAAATTATTCATTGTGAAACTCAAGGCCAATCAATCACAAGAATCATCAGGAAAAACATAATAAAAGATAAGTTTGGGTAAAAAGGGAAAAATAAAAGACAGTTGAATTCCCATGATCACAGATAAGAAATAGATGCAACATCTTCTAAATGTATTTATCTTGTTCTTTCATTTAAACAAATGTTCTTCTTGAAGCCAAGAATGAAATTTGGCACCTTTTAAATTAAATGGGTTAATATTATTTGTGTAATTTAAGAAATAAAAGCGTTGCGATTTCTCGGTAATAAATAATAATATTTAGTTACTGCTCTGCGAGGGCCCGTTCAATGTCTTTATTTCTTACTTTACTGCACTGTAACATTAAGGAGAGTATTTGATTATTTAAGTAATATAGCTGCAGCCCCACAGTACAACTAAAACATACAGTTATTGTAAATTTTAGATTGAGGCACTTTATATGAACTAATTTCATTACTCAGAGCAGCAAGTCTGTGATCAGAAAAGAATACAACATCAGCATAAAAATTATAACTACAAAAGGTTTTATGCAGACTTCCACAAATGTATCATTCCTGTCAGCTGTTGAATTAAAAAGTCTGTCTTATATGAGAGGTGAAGGAATACATTTTCCTATGCATTACTGTAATCTAATAGACGTGCTGGCTGCAGTCCTTTGTGAACAAGATGAATGTGTGATGAATGAATATGTCTGGTTCTAAGCCCGACTGAAAGGCACTCGCCCAAATCTCTCTGCACACGACTTTCTCTGTGTGCAATTCTTCAACGAGCTGTCAAAGACCAGATTTTTCTCTGGACTCTGTGATGAGACCAGTCCTGCGCGTCGGTGTGTTATTGTGACCATCTGGTCGCAGTTGTTCTGTTATTAATAAATCATACGTCACTGTGACAAAGAAGGTTGAAGTTATCACTCAACATCTATTTTTACTTATCATGCATTTGTAGACCTATTTATGTTATAATTTAGTCTTCTCAGATGCTTAATGCAGAGCATCACCATGCCACGTCACAGGGCCCATGCTACAGAAAGATTAAAAATGCATGCTGGCACTTAAAATATCTTTAAATAATGTAAGAAAACATCACGGAAACGGTGTTGGGATCGCTGTGTGCAGCCTGTCTGTGTGGAGTTTGCATGTTCTCCTCGTGCCTGTGTGGGTTTCCTCCCACAGTCAAAAGAAAAGCAGCTTAGGTGAATTCGTGACTCTAAATTAAACTGTAGGTGTGAGTGTGAATGTGTTGTTTTTTTTACTATATTTATATTCATATGTTAGCCCAGTGATCACCTGTCCAGAGTGTACCCCACCATTCACCGACTGTGCTGGGATCAGCTGCAGCCTTGAGTCACAGGATAAGCAGTTTAGAGAATGGTGAATTTCTGCATCGTAAATCTATGACAGGTGTGTGAAAAAAACCTGTTAGGGAAGTAGAGATGTAGAACAAGCAGAAACAGAGAAAGCTATATTTGTTTTGCAGTCGCTCTACAGATATTTAATGCCTCTTGTGAAATCTAGCCGGGTTCTAGTACATGTCAAGTTATTCTTTGTTGCCTGCCTGTAAAAAGAAATTCATAGGTAAAAAGTTAGTTTTCCTAGTCTTTCCTTGTAGTAAATCAGGTCTCAGTACTATATTAATGTTGGCACTATATACTGTGAAAGTACGAAAACATTCAGCCAGAAAAGAAACTCAACTGTGCCTTTAAATTACATGTCAGGACTTCTGTAAGGTTGTGATGTCCCAACTAAAACAAAAGAAATGGTATTTGAACACCAAATAGTGTAAGATGTTTTAGTAGGACATTTAAACAAGAACCTTAGAATGAGCCATTATATCACATTAAATGAACATATTAGCTGACTAGTTTCAATTAGGTGACTGCTTGCAAAGCAGCAATGCAAAACTGTGCCCGCAGGTAGCTGCAAGGGTTGTTTCACTTGAAAGAGAAAGTAAATCAACACTAAAATTGTACTGTAATTGTACTGTGTTGCACTCTCTCTTTGTATGCAGTTAGCTACAGGAACTTTTAGTTATATCCTCGATTCTTCAAATTTTATTGAACGTTTAAGACACTGATATCTAAACACTAACAAATGTGTATTGTTAAATTTCAAAAATTTGTAAAAAAAAGAGACCTGATGCTCTATCTCTCTTTAAAAAGAAATGCTTCATGACTAATGGATTACACAGTTGTAACAAAAAAATCATCAAACACTGCTTCACTCTGTATTCATCATGCCTTATTTTTCCACTCAGCACTCTGAGAGAAGTTCTAATCTTAACAATGATCCATGTGTTTGCAATAGTGGGAACAGACAGCCAGGATAAGACCTCCGGCCTTTTCCTTTACATGTTTGTAAAATCTAGTAAGCTCTGTCACTGTGGGAAATGTTTACTCCTTGGGATTGCAACGGTCACAGAGCTGGTGTAGTGTTTCACGATGAGGTCTGACTGCCAATGCCTTTAACAGCTCAATAGCGTCCACCCACCCTCTAACAAAACCCTCTTGATCTTTAAAACCATCTTGTCCTCAGCACAATAATGCCTCACAGTCTGCTGTCTTGTAAAACCAAAGCAGCGATGAAACAGTTATTGACTGCAACTGTTCATACTCCCTCATTATATCTGGATGGAGATGCTTAATTCCTGATTGAATCATCCTCATTAATATCCAGTGACAGTTGGTTATGCACCAGATACAACACCTGATTGAGCATCTGACTCAAACCACATTAATTCATAACGACCCTGTCGCACAGACACCGTGACAACCACATTGGCTGAGAGGAATGTGGCACAGCACACAGCCAAGAAGAAATGAGGTCACGTTATCCCATCTGGAGGAGAGGACAGAGGCAGGTTAGTACTAAGAGAGGCAGACCCACTCTCTAAATATTTAATGAGTTTCCGCACAGTTGGCCTTTTCCAGCCCTTGCCTTTGCAAAACAATAGCCATTATATTCCCAGTCTGGTTATCATATATGCATGTAGAGCTCCAAAAAGCACATCAAGGACCATACATCACAAAAACGTGCCTTTAATTTTTCATGCCAAACTGACAGAGACCATCCTTAAATTAAACCACTGTGATTTAAATGTAAGGAAATCGTTGATTAATAAATTCATGCATGATTAAACATATCCTATCAATTAGGTTAGTTAAGATGTAATCATGTGACTGTGCAATGTATACATTATTTTAACCATTTTACCAGTAGAGCAATAGACACTGTTAAAAAGATTTTTCTATTGTTCCATTGTTTCTCAGGTTCCCACCCATTTCCTCTCGTACCAAGACTAAAAAAGTTTGCCCTTAATTTATTTCTCTGTGTTGCAGTCATTTAATCCTCACAAGATTCCTGTCAGTGGTTGCTGTTACAGGGATGCGTCAGCAGACCTTGACTAATCTTTTATGACAAACTGATAAATTCTCAGAGGAGAGTGAGGGGAAGAGGAGTCCAGAAGCAAACTATTATGTATTGTTTTTGATTCTGAACACAGCATAATAAAGTGTAGAGGGCACCATTCCAACAAAGAAAAAAAAAACAACCAAATATGGGCCACTGAAAAAGACAAACAGCTATGTCTGTTGGTGTTGACATCACTATTCCAAACCATGAAGCAGACAGAGTGAAGGACAAGCTGTTGCCATCAGTCATTATGTGTGAAAAAAGGTGAAATAAATATGAAAAATGATGAAAAAATGAAAATTGCCATAGGTATCAGGAAAACTACATTACTGACTGGTGGATTGGAATCATTTGGGTTTTACTGATTGCAGACAACACAAGAACTAATAAAGGAGTATCAGATAGACAATAGTAATACACTAAAATGAAAATGATATGAGCTCAACTGACCATGAATAGATAGCTTATCGAGCAAGTGCAAACCTTTATGGCCTTCTCATTACATATATAAAATAATTAAAGACCATCTGGTGATGCATATGAGTGCTAACCTCTGACTGCATGAGCCAGCCTCATGCAGTAACAGTGACTTCGGTCATCCATTAATGGATATTCTAAGAAGACGATAGAGAGCTCATCATACAAGTAAATTCCTTTGCTACACACAGAAATGTATAAGACTCCTTCATGCTGGAGAGGTCAAACCTCACATTTCCTTCATCTGACTAGAATCAATATTTTTTTTAAAAAGACGGGTCAAATGACTGTGCAAAGTGAAAGGAATCGCTCATAGTGATGAATCTGCAGAGCATCATTGCCCAACTCTTCAGCTAGCTTTATAGCTTCTTTCAACCTGTTATGCGTTGACCAAACAATATATTCCTATGTCTTCAGCCAATCACTATACACTTATATCTCACTTTTCCTCGCGGGGTGGGAGAGTGTCTACTCTGAAATAGGAGCTCCACCACTGCCATTTCTTATTGTTTTGGAGCCACAAAAGCCAGCCAAAATCTTAGCTTTTTATAGCTCCACAGTGATGGACTATTTACTCCTATTTCAGAGTAGGTGCTCTCCTCACACAAAAGGAACCAGGAGTGATGCAAATGATAGGTGATTGGGCCAGAGTATGTTGATTGATTGGTCGAACACAGTCGACGAAACTTCAGTGAATGCGGAAAAAAAAAAAGAAAAAAAAAGAGAAAATGAAACTCATAGAAACTCATTCAAATAGATTAACATTAAAGTCTAGGCTTTATTGAACATATATTTGATGGGCAAAAATGCACAGCCAGAAAACAATTGATTTGGTTTTCCAATTCACGATTTCATTGTTTTCAATGAAACCTCAGACATCCACTGTATGCCATCAGCACAGCACTTTACTGTACGAAATACACAACGGAAACACAAAAAGGGAAGTTAGTTCCTTAATTATTTTGTCTCTTTCCACAGTTCCTGGAACCTTTTGGTGGTAAAAAGGTTAAAGCTAACCACTGTATAGTAAACAAAGTGGAGTATTTAGTGCCAGATAAATGCCTCAGGGGTTAGGACAGCTAAAAAAAAGGGCTTAAAGGAGAGCCAGTATTAAATGCGCATCCACCAGGGGTCCAGAAGCACGACTACAAATTAATGAATTATAATGATACTGTAACTGCTGGATGTGTAAAAAAGCAAATGTGCTCACAAGTTCAACATTTCGACTTAATAAGGTTATAAAATGTCAGTGTTGTGTTCACAGCTTCTTTCCACTACCATGTGGATGTGTTCCAACATACCCAGACTAGACACATGCACAACCACACCGAGTCAGTGAGACGCACTGAATAATACAGAAGATGTTTAAGTTATTATCAGCTAAATCAGACCTGAACATTGGACATGTTTGTTAAGTCTACTGCTGAAGGGAAACCACTGATTTTGCAGACAGCGCTGAAGATAAGTTCTCAAACACAGCATGCAACACCTCCTGTATATTTTGCCAAGACAACAACCAATAGATAACAAGGAAGTCTTTTCAGTGAAGCAGAAAACACATCAGCTGCTGCATATGTTTTGTGGGTGTATAAGAAGCTTTATGTCAACACTTTCCATATTGATTTGCACCCCTGGTAAGTCTATTGTCGAGCAGGGTCACTTTCCACAAGCTCTCTCTCTGCACGTAGGCATCGACGCACTCATGCACACAAAGTCCTGGAGATTAAAATAAGTTGCTGACCCAGCTTAATATCAATATGTAACCTGAGTGGAGAGGAGTAATCACTTGTTGTGGAAATGATGCAATCTTTTGGGCAGATCTTCCTAAACAGTCATATCACTGTCATGCAGTCTCCCAAAAAACATGACAAGGAGAATGAAAACACATCTGTGACCTTACCTGTAGTTCCCAGTGTTTTGTAGAATCTGTACTCTAAATGCAACTGCGGTGCCCTCGACTTCACTGGTTCCTGCACAGTGGACACATTCAAACCAGAATTCAGTTTAAGACAAGAAGCTCACGAACCAGAAAAAAAGTGTATAGAATCTTTGTGATGATTCATCTATTTCTTAATGCCATACGGTAATATGATAACCAATGAGACATCATAACAGAATTTGGAGGTGAACCAGGAAACCCTTACAAACAAAGGGGCACTAGCAGCAGAAACACTGTTAGGGATTAAGAGTTTGGTGTCAGGTTTGCCGAAACATCACCAGCAACTCTATCTGCTAAGATAAAGAATGTAAACGGTGTACTGTCAACTGGGGTTAAAAGTGCATCTGTCATCTCTGATCTCCTCCAAAAACTCTGACTCAGAATATGGCTTTCATTATTGGGGTCATCCTAAAAGGATACCATTTGTCTACATTATGCAAACGACGTCTGAACTCAAACTTTAATTGCTGTATTCTGTTCTCAGAACAGAATACAGCAACTGAAAACGTTTGCTCTGTAAACCTAATACCATTGTATCTATTATATTTACTACTCTCTCATAAGCAATAATAAAAGCATGAGTCAGGATTTCCAGTCCAGCAGCCACTGGGAAGACACACCTCATCCAGTTTCTACACCTCATTCACATTTCTCTCTCAGACCAGAACAGTCAGTATAAGAACCACCCCACTGTGATACCTGAGCCCAACCTGCGAGTCATATTTCTGGAAATGAACTGCAAATGGCTGTGAAAAACATGTAATTTGGGTCTAATTGGGGCTTAATAACAGCTTCCCTGGCTGAACAAAGCTCTGACATTATATAATTTAAGAGACACTTAAGATGCATCACTAAACTCGAGTCTACCAAATGCTTCATTATTCATCGATGTAACGGTGTTGTATCTATCATTTTGCAGAGGATTCTTACATCAGCAGAGGCGAGAAATCAAGCAGAGAAAGAAATTGTGCACTTACCAGTTTAATAGCTACATACTCGTTGGTGTACAGATTTTTACCTGAAATACAACAAGAAAGATGGCTTAGATGTCTTTTAAAAATAAAGTACAACACATGAGGCTACAGGTTTGCAAGGGAACAGGCAACTCCTTTATAGTGTCTGAGTGAATTTATTATTTATATTTCCTTAAAATTTATCAAGGTCCATTTATAAAAGATCTATAACAGGAAAATATCAGTGGGTTTCTTTTATCTAGCTATACTGAGAATATTATCCACTCCCTGGTACAACCAACAAAATATGCTGCAGTCTAGGTAATTTTAAAGTGTTTAATTTACAATGCAGTGGAACTGTATGCCAATATACAGAGAGTTACTTTCAATATTTAGCCGACCTTGATTCACATGAATGGGGAATAACATTTTATAACAAAAAAATACACAACACAAATCAACACCACCCAACTACAGCATGAGCATAAAATTCAAATCATCCTCATAAAATGGAAGCAGAACCATTAAAAACAAACAAAAGTAAAAAATTCCCTCCATCTGTTGTTTCTTGAACAGTTAAATAAAGCCTTTCAACTCAACTTACCAAGCTTCAATTCCCCAAAGTTTCCACAGCCGATCTTCTTGCCCACACGAAAGTTTGGTCCCACCATGAGGACCCCAGATGAGCTGGAGGAGCCAGATGGTCGGGACGAGTGTCCGCTGCGGCTTCCCTGGGAAACTTTAGTGCTCCTGGCGGGCCGCTCGCCATATTTATCTCTCTGTTGATCCATGGTGTGAACAGCACAGGTCAGCGGGAGCCCGGAGTGATGTACAAAAAGGCCTCCTGGGCCGGGCCCACCACAGCCACAGCCCTGGTCACTGGCGGTGCCTGGATGGCACAGTCACTCTCATGGGACAAAACCTGGCACAGCAGACTGACACACCTCGCCCGTCCTCGCCCTGTCACCTCTAACAGTTGTTCAACGGGCTGATCTCTGGCCTCAACATCTGTCACAGGAAGGAGAAGGTGGAAGACCTGGAACAAAGAAACATGACATTAACTTTCCACAGGGACCAAAACATGGGACATTGTTGTGTGGTTCTAATAATCTAATAATACATTTATAGACATAATACAGATAAACCGATCAGAAATTGGAGACAAATTAGGCTTAAAACATTAAAAGTGATTCACTGCCTTTGGTATAGGGTGATGGCAGGAGTAAGGCAGATATGCTGTAAAGTTTCACTACAGTTAATATTATGTAAAAAAAAAAAAAAAAAAAAGGTGCTGTAAAATCTGAAAAAAAGACCTGCACCACTCAGCAGGAGTTCAGTCAGGGGACAATGATGCACTGCAGACAGTCAGGTATGGTGGAGGACTCGTAGCTACAGTGGCAGTTAGTTTAATGTTCAAATTTAATTGAAAAGAGGCTCCTTTTGCTTTGATTCCAGCGTCAGAAAGAACAATCATAAACAGCATCACCATTTCACAGTTCAGTAGTTTCTAAATTTATCTTCACTGTATGATTGAATGTTTAACTCATGTGAAGGTCATGAGTCATGTAAACGCTCACTGTTTACAAGTAGACAGTGCTAAATGAGGACAGCACAGGCTTACTGTAAAAGTGCTGCTGAGCTCAAGAGATAGTCATCAAGTCATAGTGGTCACAGAAAACACCAGCCACAGTCTGAGCATCAACACAAACCTTAAGTCATAGTTTGTGATAGTGAAGGCATCTAAGACTCTCCACCACCCACAGCTAAAGCCCGGCAGACAATGTCAGCGGGGTATGTTATGTAAACAATTATATAAAGCTACGTCTGCTCGCAAGGACACTGTAGCTTAACTTGATGGACATTGGTTGGATTTCATCAAGTGCTCAGAAAATATTATTTCGGGTTCAACATAACCATGGGCGAAAATGATGCATTTATTACATTATGTGAAGGTAGTTTAGGGTTTCAGCAAACATAAGAAACAAGATAAATGAAGTTTATCAACCGCAGGCCGCTTTGGAGACTTCCTACTCTGTTATCAAGTTAGTATACTGAAGCAACATGCACACATGGTATATCAGGCAGATAACCAGTTCAAGTGTTCACCCAAAAAACACATTTCCAAAAAGTACTGCTTCATTAAAAACAACTTATTCTATGCTTTCAATAAAAAAACAACAGCTGCTAATGTTTTCATGACAATGCTGTAATTCCTGAGCATGGAAAGGCTGCTGCTGAAAAGTATTT
>JAOWBC010000001.1:4918759-4938976 GCA_028566105.1 Hypoplectrus providencianus
TGTGTGGGCTTCCGGATGACTCATACTCAGTATTGCCTGCACAGATCTCAGCATCAAAGACAGCTAGTTTGCTCTCAAGGGCAATTGTGCACTGTTGCTATTACATAAAACCAGGAACAGAACAACGTGGCTATAAAACAGGTTTGCAATGGTGAGCTGTAACAGTTTCCATTGTGCAAATAATCATTTGTAGGCCACTCTGATCCCACTGTGTGTGTGCGCCAGTGTTTAGATTAGCTCGACGAGGTGCCTCTCCTGATTGAAGACCATCCTCACACACAAGCTCCACAGTGGACGCAGGATAATAAACACACACTCACAAACCAGACTCAAACACATCACACACTGCTCAACAACAGAAGCATACCTGACCTTGTAGTTCTGTTAAACACAGCAATAATGAGGTTAAAGTGAAGATTCAATAAGATTGTGACATGTAATGATACTTAATGGCTGACGTGCTTAAAGAAAGCACAGCATGCCTCATTGTAACTGGTCAGCACACACTGAGGTGTCACAGTTTTGCTCATTGTTCTTTCCACAAATGTGCTTTTGGGTTTAAATTAAGGTTGTTGTTGTGTTCAATTTCAGAATGATGCTGGCCAATTTAATTTGGTTAATTTGGATCAAATTATGCTCGGCAAGCTCTACTTAAATATGTTTTTATGTTGAGTATGACAATATCACATAATCTTTGCCTGTTTTATTCCAATTTGATTTGTATTACCAGTGACAATACCACAGCCACACTGTCAGACATGTTCAGACATGTCTAACCTGAGGATTAGGGAGAAAAAATACACATCAAAGTGAGACAAGAACTTAATTCATGCTATATAGGCAGGAAAACATCTGCAACCTTTAATTACAAAAGGCGTATCACATTATGTGCTGTAATGAGCGCTTAGGTATTAATTCTCTACTTGTGTATCATTTCATCTGCTTATTACCTCCACCAACGACATTCTTTTCAGATAAGTTTTTTGTTGTTAGTTTGTCTGTCAGCAGCATAACAAGCTACTGGCCTGATTTCTATAAATCTTTGTGGAGGGGTGCAGCATAGGCTGAGGAAGACTCCATAAAATTTTTGAGCAGATACAAAAATTCACTTTCACTTTGCTCTCCTGATCAGTTTTCTTTGTTGTTCATTGTTACATTGGAAACAGCTATCATCATGTTGTTTAAAAGACTTTGTAGCCTCCATGTTATTCCCACTTTATAACTTAAAACTGGGACTTCGGATGCCCATTTGAATGCACAATTGGTCTTGACAGTGGTCTGAGTTCGGTATCATCTATGTGCCATTCAAGTTGATGAATGTGTTGGGGGTTAAATTCACATCTATGCCTGCAAAATGTAGTGCAATACAAAAATTACTTCCTTATAAATGTTAAATTTTTGCTCAAACTCTGCAACTCTGCAGACTTTTAGGCCATACTAAGTGGTGATGTTGTGGTGGATTGCATTATGTTGAATGATGAAGCAGTATTTCTGTTTTACTTTACCATATTATGGATTTACAAAACAAATATTATGGAGCACTAAATTGGAATTCATTATATTGCACATGGATTCAGGTCTGTTTAGATTCACAACACCCAAATGCTTCATTGATAAAGTGACCAACAAATTCCAGCTATCCACTGGACTGTTTAACACTCTGGTCTGCACAAATAGCTTCTGCAGCTTAGATGTAACGTGGGTAATCCCCAGCTTTTATCCCTGTGGAGGCAACATGTCTCCTGATAAATGAGGATATGTTTGACGATACACACCTTTTGGCATCCTGTAAAAGCATTTTGGTTTCTTGGAAGACCTGAAAGGATTTTTATAAATTCAAGTTATTTAACCTATTTAGCCAATTACCCACCTTCTTTTTCATGATTCAACAATTCTTTTTGACAGTGTTCCAAACACATTTTTAAGTAAATTGGTTTTGCCAGGATTGCTTACAATTCCTTATATAAAGGAAAGCCTTTTGTCCTTCTCTACTTTGGTAAAACTTGAGCATTAGTTAAAAAATAATTTCCTTTCTAACTTTCTAACATGTGCAGGCAATGATAAAAATCATCTAGTATCTTCAAAGCTTCAGTACTACCTAACAATAAATGTCTTGATTAGAACAATTTTTTTTGGTTCCCATCCCTATGTCTTCAGGTGAGAAAAGGCATTGAGTTATTTGTCTGACATAATGACATTAGACTATAGTTTCTTGATTAAAAACAACCAATCTGACACATTAAAGACAGGCAATCCAGTGCCATGTGCAGGACTATCACCATGATGGCATGACTTCTCAATATCACCAAACATCGTTGTGCTCCACTCTTAAAACCCCAGCCAAACAAATACACTGACATGACATTGGTTAGTGTGTTGATACATCAGACTGAAGGTTAACAGGAGACAGGAGTTAATAATTCTGTCTGATATCAGGCAAAATTTGGACTGATGGCCATGTTGGGGAAAGGCTGAGACTGTTGTTGTTATTGTTCCTCTGCATTTTGAGTGACATATTTTTTAAAGACATCAGTTGGATTTGTGTAGGTTTTCAGTAGATAAATGTGAAATTTGGCTTTTGGTTTGATGAGGGTTTAGATTTATGATGGCACGGGCAAATGTTTGATATAGTGTTCATTTGCATAATTTAATTTGACTCTGGCTGCGGAGTGCTTAAGGAATACTAACCTCATTGTGTGGATTGATTAATGAACTTATTTGACATTGAATGCAAGAAATGGTTAAAATTTTAAAATATATACACACAATTCTCACTTATTTTGCTTCATGAAAATGGCATTAAACTGATGAGCCAACCTCAACAACAATACACATACATCATTCTGTGCAAGTAAGACTGTCTGTCATGAGGATTTGAATCAATTATTCATAATAATTAATAATTCTGCATGAAGAAGGAATGTGCCATATTACTAAATAGTCTCTCAAACTGAGTGTGTTAACACTACAATCCACAAGTTCTCCTGTTCTCACATCTGTGTGACATCCCACATTTATTATATTTATTAGGCTGAAAATATACATTAAACTGAAGCAGGAGTTTGGCGTATGTAGAAGGTGTTGGTAGGTTTAGAAGGTGTTGGTATTATGAAGTTATTATTTTCACAGTGCTGTTACAATATCCCAGTGAAATGTGAAGAAAGTATCAAAACACAAAACTGTTTACAGTCTAATCACTGGCACAAAGCCAAAGCAGCCAGGCTGACTGACAAAAAAGTGTCAGAATGGGTTTCTCTGATGAAGCCGGTAATCAAAATTCAACATTTTAATAGTTCAGAAAAGGTTAATGTAATTGATTAATAGGTAGTTTAAACTCAAGCACTATTCATTGGTATATTCCCTTTTGTAACACATTAAAGTGGCATTGAAAAAGCATTTAAGACGACAAAAATCTTGATTACAGTCCACAAATCCGCCTGTCAAAATACTGGGAGGAATTGGGGTGTTTGAAGCTGATTAGCATCTATTTAAAATGACTAATCTGTTGACATCTTTTCATTTTTACAGAAACATAAAGGCTCTGAGTGGAGTGATTAACCTTCAGAGGAAAGATCAGCCTGAGAGGGGGGCCTGCCAATAGTGCAGACTCCTACTGTGGCAGTGCCAGCTAACAGCTGCCTCTCTCCTTAAAGCCAGCTCTTATGAACCAGAACTGGTGGGAATTTCCCTTCCAACAGTTCATAGAGAACAACACACAAACATACATATACACATATACATACATACATTGCTGATGTGTGCGGTGCATCCACATCAACGACAATGGCCAGATTTTACAACCAAAGAGTTTGAAACATATTACAAATATTGTATGATCAGCTGAAATATGTCTTCTATTTTTTAAAAACTACCTTCAGCTATACTAAAATTGTCCACATTATTAAGCCATAAGCCTTTGACCATGTTTGTCATAATTCATTATCTGTAAGATATGCAATAATAAGTTAATGTTCTGGATTAATTAAATGAAAATTTATTTACACCATTTTTTTTTATTACTTAAATATGGATTTCTTAAGTTGAGGCTCGTGGTCGACGCTGAATGATATTGTCCGAAAGTTATGAAAATGTCTATTGCATACATTTTTCTATATTATTTCTATCTCAACATTGAAAAATCAGTAACTGAACTGAGAAGTAATTTGTTCAGATCTGTGCATGTGGGATGCATGCTGGAGTAAAAAATAGAGGCAAAACATTATTTCCTAATGATTTTTCTGGCAATGAATGACCAGAAAACATGCTATATCACCATATACATTGCTATCAGGATGTGAAACAACCAAAAGAGAAAAGGGGTGTCTGTACTGTTAAACTATTTCAAACCAGGATCTTCTAGAGTGGGACTCTTTCACAGGATGCCAACAATAATTTATCAGTGATCCAAATCGTGCTTATTTGGGCAAATGCCCAGATAGTATTACACATTTCAATAAATGACATAAAAAGTGGCTGGAGCTTCTCTCTAAAAGCACTGTTTTATTTAGTGGAAAATGACCCCAAGCAAGTATTTTACTAGACGAGGGCTAACTGAACACTCTATTGATTCAGTAATAAACATTCAGTGCAGTTGAGATTGAGCGTTTATATTGAGACTGGTTTCTATGTGCATTTGAGTATGAGTAGCACAAATGTGCACATTGGGAAGTACAATTTAAATTTAACTAATATTTACTCCTACTATCAAAATAACTTCATTAATAATGTTGGCAAAGATCGACATCTTATGCAGCACCTTAAATAGAATAAACTCAGATTTGGCTATTCTTCTTTGGTTATGTTGAGGCTAATTATAACACACTTACTGTGAGATGTCAGTATTAACCTTGTTAAGCAGCTTCATAAATTGCTCATTTTTTATACTATGAATTTACAAAACGTGAACCGTTCCTTTTGTGTCTATGTATGTAAACTGTACTGTTTTTGTGTCTGAAATATCTTAGAGAATTCAACTGCAGTACGATATGAGAATACTAATTTTATATGGCTCAACTGTACTGTTTCCGTAATATTTTCGATACCTTCTATCCAGTTGATACTAGCTTAATTGTATGTAAAGCTTTTAATCTGTGGGAACACAACAATTATTTACAAGTTAGTTAATAAGTTTACTTCTTTTCAGGAAGAAGTAAACCACCTACAACTACCAAAGCATCAAAGCGGTAAATACCAATAGTTGAAGTATTCAGACCTGTTACACAAGTGAAAGCACCAAAACCATACTATTATTGTTTTTAATGTCCAGTCATTTGTCTGTAGTACTCTGTGTGTGTATTCCTTTAAAGCAAACCTTGTTATATTCTGGACTGATCTGTTTGTAATATTTTAGATCATTTAAATCAAATCCTGTTTCTTTACTAAAGCTACCGAAATACCAATAAACAGACGTTTTAAAAATGTCCAGGCTGAGGAGGGGCCTTAGTTTAAAATACATTTTATATTCTGTGCCATCCTGTCTGTGCATCCGTTACCTTGCACTGAGCAGCAGTGATAACACACTTTGTGTGTGTGAGGAAGTGTTTTTTAAGAGGGGCTGCTGAGGCTGAGATACAAGATGATCGATCCTTTGTGTGCGGGCCCACCGAGTTGAATCAAAACAAGGATGCACGCCAACGTTTCATGGACAAAAGCCTTAAAAACATTAGTGATGGTCTAATCGATTAAACTAACCGTTAGCTCAAGTTAGCTTCCCAACTGAAAACCTGACTACAGCTAACGCTAGCCAAACATTACTTAGCCACAGTGGCTGGTTTGAAATATAATCTCAGGGACAAAATGCGGATATTTTCTTAATTCCAATATTGTAATTTAATTGGCAGCTCATCAAGAAGCTTGGTGTTAACGCCTTAGCCGCTGATGGCTAGGTGACAGCTGGAGCGAGCGCAACAAGGAAATTAGCTCCGTTAGCAGCGAAAATATGAGCTAACAACCAACAGCTTACTATCAAACGCTGCTCTGCAAACAAACACAACAGGCTCACCTTCGCTGTGATTAATCCACACGACCCGGACACGGCTTCTGGGTATGTCACGCCAAAATATACACGTCCCCCGGAGCTTAAATGTTGAAGGTTTTTCGGGTGTTGTGACTGATGTTTCACGCTAACGGCGGAGCGACGTTAGCTGCTCTCTCCATTCTTCGCTGCTCGTCTCGTCTTCGGCTGCTCGTGAAGGGTTCGAACACACCGGATGTACAAAAACGGCACCGCCCGCTTCACATCGCACATATCCGGGTCATGACTGATACTGCTAATTAATTATTACAACATCAGGCACCGAATGTCATAAACAGTGTTGGAAAAAGTATTCAGATCCTTTACTCAAGTAAAAATTCTAATACCATTGTGTGAATTTACTCCACTAGGTTAAAGGCCCTGCATTCAAAAGTTATTAGTAAGTAAAAGTACAAAATTATTCATATTTAGATGTAATTGAAGTATCAAAAGTAAAAGTAGTCATGATGCTGAATTGACCAAATCAGATAATGATCTAAATATATTATTAGATTATTTGTATTGTTTTTCTTGTGCTTGTAAGTAGACCTAATTTTTCATATAAAGGTATACTTATGTATAATATTGCTGAAAAAACGTATTTCATGTGTCAGACGAGGTCATCATTTGCAGCTCAAAAATTGCATTTCACGCAGTTTCTAAGTCACATTTCAGAAAATCATTGGCGTTAATATTATTATACATTACTATAATGATGCTACACAAGGAGTGTTTATGTTCTATATCAGGTTTGGAGCTGACTACAGTTCCATTAGCATCTTTTAAACCTATTATAAACATTTTTTTTTGGAGTGGCATTTTCTCAGTGCACAAGAATACTATACTATCTTGTTATAAGTAAAAGTCCTGCTTTTAATTTTGACTTAAGTTTAAAAAGTACTCAATTTTGTATAAAAATATATATTATATTGTATTATAATTGTTAATGTGTACGTACTATGCATATAATAGACACTACAGGCATTAATTAAGAGATAAACATGAAATTACCCCAATTGATTACCGACATTCAGACAATTATTCAAGTGATTTTTAAATCACCCAGAGTGCATCATAATTCATCCAAGCTACTGACCTGAAACAGGCAACACAAGAAAATTACAAACTGGTGGCCAAAGTTTAACCAATCATATTTATTTTGTACATCTACCTGTTAAGGAAAATGTGTGCACTAATGCAAAGTGGTTACAAAAATAAAGCACATTCTTACGTAAAGATGACATGACAGAAAAACTACACTTACAAATGCTGAGTAAGAAAATAAGGGACCATATCACTTGAATGTCTGTGCTTTCATGTCATCATTAAACCAATTTATCAAAAAACATGGACGGTTACTAATAATAATACGTGGATTTATGATTCAGTTCAAGTACTGTACATGTGTACATACTAACAATTATAATAGTCATTTACAAGCAGTAAACAATCTCTGCAGCAGTTCCAGATGAGTTACTTTGGGCCTCAAACTCTGACACAAGAAATACAAGTAATTAAAACTGTTGTGGACGAAATAGATGAATATAATAAACATGACTCTAGCAAATACATCATTGTAGAAAATACCAACAAAACAGCAATTGCATTTTATCACCTTGCACTCACTGTCACTTCACATTTTCTTATATCATGTCGTAACAACTCTGACAAACTTGTCAAATCTTTAAGGTTTTAATATGATTTCTATGATCTAATATGCATTATGTGATACACTAACAATGTGCTCATACTCCTGGTAAATGACCAAAGTCTTCAATAGTGGTATTTTGTTGTTTTTTTTTAAAAACAACTCTTCCAACTGTACAATGCATTTTTAGTGCATCCAAACATTATCTGACATGCATCCATCAACATAAGCTGTTAGACTGGAATGACTTACATACGTCTACCTTCTAATGTAAACTATAGACAATGTTATTCTAGGGCATTACCTCAGTGTTAACACTTTTATATACTGGTTTAAGCAAGAAACATAAATATATTGTTTATCCCACTGACAGGCAGTGAGCTTTACAAACACTACACCCTGGTTCCTCTCCTGCTTTAAACCATCTCTCACTCAAGAACACAAACAAGGAGTTATGCCAAAGAAATGCTGTGTAACTGCGGCAGCTTGTTATATCAAAGAACTGTACAAGAATAGAGAATACACTATGATTAAAAAGACAAAAGAAAAAACAGAAATGGATGGAAGTTTCTTGTGTGTTTCAAAAATCGTCCTCTCAGTTTGTGGTCAAGAGGTAAAAAGTGTTCAAAAAAGGCAGTTGGGGTCTTTAAAAAAAGCCTCCCTCTTCATTAAGCGATCGCCTTCGCCTCGGGCAGGAAAGCCTCCCAAAACTTTACAAGCTGGAACACAATCAGGACGAGAAGAGTAACACAGAACTATTAAAATGTGTGGGGTCACTCTAAATTAAAAAAAAAAGTAGTAATTATAACCATGTTGTGACCCTCTGAACCCCAAGAAGCCGACTGAGGGCGTTTCTTTGAATAAATAACTCAAGCAGCACTTTGGAATTAGCACAATTATGGCAAGTGTGAGTATGAACAACTCAAAAAGGTATTTTTATGCAGAATAATACAGTCATAATGGCATAAATCATAAAAAATGGAAAAAAACACTGACATTTTCTTTCTTTCTTTTTTTTTTCAAATAGCCTGTAGTTGGTCTGATTTTCAGTGAATAATTTTTATGTGACTGTTGGTCTCAGCAGAAACAATCATGGCTTCACAGTGTCTCCATGGAGCAGAATTTAATGTTGTTAATAGGATCTAGCTGTTTCACACTATGTGACACATGTAGAATAAAGTGATTTTGACAGAAATAAAAAAATCACAATTTTAAGCATCATTTTGGTTACTTTTTCTAACAGAATTTTTCATAACCAATCTTGTATTCTATTTATTCTAGGAATATCAGAATTTGGATGATATTGTCCGTTTTACATTTCCTTTCTATGATATGTTGTATTTTTTGTCTTGATGTTGATGTGATCTTTTAAAGAAAACAGTGGAATGGTGGGGTTCAGAGAATTGAAAGCCATTTTGAAAATAACAATTATAATAAAATAAAACAAAAATATGTTAACAATTCAATTACTTTTTTGGTGCCCTTGAGTATAATGTACATGATTATTATGATATTTGAGATAGTTAAATGTTTACCCTTTGTTGAGATTGCAGCATTGCCTCCAAATACTTGACTATCTGGCTCTTGAAGTCCTTGGATTTTTCTTTCTGAAATGACAAAAAAAGTTCAAAGGTGCATGTTAGGTCCAGGCCCAGGTTTGTGTGTAGTTGTTTATTTGTGATTTGTAAGAATACTGCATGATATATTCAGTGAAATAAGATGTAAAGATATATATATATATATATATATATACATACATACACATATTTATTTATTTACAGTAAAGCAGGTTCCCTCTTTCATATGGTTAAGAAAAAAAATCTATGATTCATAGTTTTATTCAAGTTCTTTCATGAGTATTTTATTTCCTCTAGCTGAGGGAACTAATGTATGTCTGATCCAACCAGTAAAGGTGAGTAGATGTGGATCTTTCCATGTAAATTAGGCACCTGGTGAGTATGGTGGCGGGAGTGATAAAGTCTGCATCAGGTTTATTCACTGGGTGCTTTGCAGGATCTCCATTTAAAGACTGACTGCCATGATTCCTGGATGATATCAAACTTGGCACCGTGTTGGTCTCACAATAAAACTGTTCTTTATAATACTCGTTGTTATATACTTTCCCTTTTATCAGTGTACCAAAACAAAATCACGTGAGATCAACTTTGATCCAAGGCTGTAACCGGAAGATAAAACATAAAAGCATTTTATTTTTGATTACAGCAATAAAAACATAAACGTACCTCAAACCTGAGAACCTCTTTGCGTAAAGTCATGCCGATCCTGTCGAAGTCTCTCTCGTACTGAGTGACCCTCGCCTCCCACTGAGGACAACAACAATACAGGTATTAGTATGATGGTTTAATATTTTCCCTCATATTATTTAAACTTTTGTTGGAAATAAAGAACTGATGGCCCAAAATGTGGCAGGTGCTCTGTTGTTGGAGTTGTGATGGTGCATAGTAATATTCTTAATTTCTGCAGTAAACATATACATTTTTTAATTCATTAATTGATTATTTAATCTACAACACTTCAGAAAGTAGTGGAAAATGACCATGGTTAATTTTTCAAATAACCTCTATGCCTGAAACCTGGCTGCAAATATTTAACGAAACAATAAATATGAAGATCTTAAAAAAGGTCCAGACAACAAGTTGACATTGAGCTCGCTGTAGCTTACTGGCCAGACTAGTTTAATTTGATCAGTCTATTCTGTTTGACATTTAAAACGATGTGAAAGAACTCCACAGCTCCTCCCGGGTTGTAACATAACTCAGGGGGCTGTGTTAATGTAAAGGTCTGTGAGGCTGGGTTTATTGCTGCAGCACCTCACTGTGTGCCCTTTTTAACTGCATGAACTTTGCCCAGCGACGAGAGAAAGTTCCTGGTAAAGCTTGTGCTTCCACTGCAGGAACCAGGAACAAAGAATAACCACTCAAAAGGTTGTGCTTTCATAAAGTACAGGAACTTTCAGGAGGAAATACTCTATTAATTTTAAGGACTATTTTACGATGAAAGGAGGTCATTTATTTTTGTTTAATAAAATCAAAGTGAAGACCTCCTGAATAATTTTAAAAGAAGACAGAGGTAGAAAGATTGTGCAAGCCGCAAGGTTTCTTGGAAAAGCTGATTTCCATCAAGAAGTTCCTGGTTATTTATTTGTCTGTGACAGTTACCTCAGTGATCTCCTCCTTGGCCTGCTGCAGTTTGTCCGGCTTGTTGGCCCACAGCAGCTTGGCCTCGGCCTCCCTCTTCTTCTGGAGTGTGCTCTGAGCCTCCTGCCACCGCTGCCACGCCCGCACACGCTGGTCAAAACAACTCTGTGGACATCCAACACTCAATCAATCCACTAACCAATCAGAGGACAGGTGCATGCACTAAAATTGACCCGCCACAAAGTTAATGCCCTTAAAAATACTGATATGTTGCTAACACTTTGGGGGGCTATGAGAGAGAGTTTTGAACATGCTCACCTACAGAGATTAGTTTCATTTTAAGCATTAACTACTGGTTTAACTAATGTACACATTCTTCTGTACAGGTGATCCTGCCTCTTTTCTTTTCCTACATTTTGCTGTTCTAAATATAAATATAAATTAAAAGGATTCAGTTTTCAAAGATAACAGTGGCTTAAAGGTGTTTCTTGTCATGACAAACTTTGCTTTTCGCTGCTTCTGAACAATCTTATCTTAACTTCTTGCGACTGTAAATCTAGCGCAGTGCAGCTGTGAGCTTACGCGCAGAGCACCCAGCAGGCGGATGTAGTCGGCCAGCAGCTCTGCAAAGATGAAGAAGTCACTGGCTGCCTGCTCCTGATGCAGCTGTTCCATCTTGTCCTCCACCTCTGCCAGCTGGGACAGGGCCCTCGACAGAGCCGTGTTGTCCTCAGAGTTTCCCAACATGGCCATGCTTTTGGCAAATACTGCCGTGCTCCCACACAACTCTGAGTGTGGAAACAGAAAACCTTTTCAGTCTGTTTGTTTCACCCTAAAAGACCAGACAGCTGCACTGTACTCCTCTGTTTCCTCAGTTTGAAACAATTAAAAAAAAAAAAGAAAAGGGCAGAAATGGAAGAGTGAAGGAAGGCAGATGCAGCTCACCCTTCCTGTGGTTGACCAGAGAGTCAACCACCGCCTGCAGCTTCCTCAGCTGCTGCTCCTCGTTCTCCACCTCTTGGAACTTGTCTTCAAACCACTGAAACACAGTAAACATCTCAAAATCAAGCACACAGCCAAATGTCCCCTATGTGTCTAGAACTGCAGGCCGTTTTATTGTAAATCAAATTAAGGCAATTAAAATACCTCAAAGCAGTTTGATCAGAAGTAAAAATTATATAAAATATAATGAAATTGTGAATAATTACTTTCATTTGAGTTCAGCTTTCGACTCTCCTTTATATTATTTGCATTGTTGCTCAGATATTCTGATCAAAATGGATCTACAACTGTACTTCTTTATTTCAGTCATGCACTGTATCTCCACATGCACACTTCCAGTGTCCCCTTACAGTGTCAGACTCATTCATCTTGATGGTCATTTTGTTGACAGCGTCTGATGCTTTATTGATCATTTTGAGGAATCCAGCTCCACTGAGCGCCTGGGTGTTCACAGCTCTGGGCAGCTGAAAACACACAAACAGAAACACACACATGGCTCAAAAGTCATTCTCAACAATCTAAAGTCATTATCTGGCCTTCTGCTACTTCTGAGTCTTTTGATATCAAGAAACACTCACCTCCTCTCTCTCCAAGAACTCACGGACGTCTGGGTCTTGTAGTAATGAAGGGTGAGCCACCACTCTCTGAAGGTACCTGCAAAAAACAGAGAGGCAGCAAGATGAAGTGAGAAGAAGTGGAGCCCAAAAAGAACAGATAAAAAAAGCACACAAAACATAGGAAGTTGTATAGGAAGGTGTGTCATGTTGCTCCATCATACACAAACATGACAACACAACATCAGCAGCTCCCAGATGTGCAGATCAATGTGATTTTAAATGTTTTTAGGGCTTTGAATGTTTAAATATAATGATGCCATCTAATGCACAAGTTAGATTTATTATTATTATTTTTATTTTATTTTATTGTCAGTTTCATAGCATAAGAGATGCTTGCTTTACAGTCTGGTATTAGCTGTTGCCTTCCTTTGGGGATGTGTGTGTTCAGTGTAATGCATCTGTTTTTTACTTCCTTCTGTAATGAACTTGCAGCAAACCATGACTCCCAAACTGGTCTACAAACCAAATGAGGACTTTTGTGCACTATAACACTCCCATCATATAAAAGGCATCCTGTGTGTCCTTTTAAACTGCAGGAACTTCGCTCACAGATGAAGGAATGTTCCTGCTAAAGCTTGTTCTTCCACCACAGATATCAGAATCTGAATGGAAGGACTTTCTTAAGCTCCTGTTTAAGGAGAGAAACCCTGTGTGACGCAAATGTAAGTTGCTGACAACCAAAACACAAACTACAGCTCATAATAAAAGAAAGAAAACCAGGACAAACAGAGAAGCTTTACTGGGATGCACCTATTGTTTTAAAGTCCCTGTATAATTGTTACTCATACTCTCACTAACAGCATGGCTGTAAGAAACATGGCCCCTTGCCTTTCCAGAGCTGCTCTTCTTCTCTCCACAAACTCGACTGATGACGGGTCGTCCATCCCCACCTTCACTTTGGTCATTCCTGTTGGTCCAAGTTACACCAGGGTCACCAAAATGAACACAAAAAAGCATGAAACACTGATTGAAACAAAACCCACACACCTACAACACTTTTCTCAGGCGGGGGTGGAATGAGGCAGCCGTGGAGCGTCTGTTTGACAGACAGCTTCTCATAAAGGCCGAGGAAGTCACTGTAACGCCTCCTCACAGAGAAGGTTTTACTCCTGAACATGGCCAAGGAGGTCTGAGAGTGAACACAGGGACACAGATTATAAAAAAACTTGGATACTTGCAAACTGTACTGAAGACCTAAGCATCAGAAGAGTTAGAAGAAAAAAAATAAACAAAATATTTATATCAAAACAAAGTTTGGTACAGACCCTGGTTGATACTTTGTAGGCCACAAACGCATTCATGCCATCTCCTGGAAGGACAAAAACAGTGGAGATAGAATGAAGACTAATCAAGTTTGAATGCATCAGTGCATATAAAGGTTGTTATAACCACCCAGCAAATCCCTGTTGATATTGAATCTAAACTGAAAAGATCTGTATTAAAGTTATAACAAACTGAAGTATGAAAAAAACAGACACTGACCAACTTTCTCAGGGTTGGTGACGGCAACATCCACATCAAAACTATCTTTCTCTTCTTCCTCCTCCAGCTGCAATTAATGCGAGAATACACATCCGACTGTTACAGAAAGGGTATCTGTTTATTACACAGAGGTATTACTAAAGCATGCATGCAATTAAAAGTTCCAAGGATGCTCAGCCGTGGCCAGTACCTGCTCCAAGGAGGTGGGCTGCATGGCTGCAGGGCTCTGAGTGAAGGAGGAGGCAGGACGAGGGCCAGAGGAGGTGGAGAGCTCCTTACATGCGGAGCTGCCAGGCGTCTCTGTGCTTAGCTCCACATGAGCCTCTGGAGAAACAAAAGACTTTTACTTCATGTACATATGCAGCTCTTTGACCAGAAGAAAAACAAACACAGAGGACTAACACAAGATCACGCTCATGACAGCAAGATTTCAGTGCTGATAAGAATTCTGGGTGGGTATCAAACCTCATAGCTGTTGGGGAAATAGACCTTCATTATATCAAAAAGAATCAAAAGATTTTAAGCTCTGGAAACTACCATTACATTTGTGGACATATTGTTATTATCTTTTCCTGACACGAGATCTATAACAACTACGTGTGTCCATGTTTGAAGTAAACTGGATACATTTTGTATGATTAGTTTGTGTGTGTGTTTGTATTTTTGGGCTGGCAGTCAAGTGGCTGTTCGGCAATTATTTATTTCTTAGTAATGTTTTATATTTTCTTTTTGTTATAATGTCTATGTATTTTGCTGCTGTACATGTTTAATGTGAAGCACAAAGAGTTTACCTGCAAGGAAATTCACCACAAACTGACCTGCTCCATTTTTTTATCAGATTGTTTGATTTTGAACTAGAATTTTACTTAAACTTTAGCCTAAGGCTTTTTTTTAATTGAATGAGTTTTGTTTAGCTCCTTATCTTAAATCAACACACGTGGCTTTTTTAACTTGAAGTGAGCAGCGATGGGAACGGTTGTATAGATTGTCACTAGAGCCTGTGTGATACTTTTCTTTTTGGATCTGTTTAACAAGATAAGTAAAACACCCTCTTTAGGGTGTAATGTTGGCTTAAAGGAGCGCTGAGCGCTTTAGTATTAGTCTGACTTATCCTGATTTGGATCAATCACCAAAAACACTGGATCCTATCCAGTCCCCTGATGCAACTGCAAAATATCTTTCATTAGATTTTCCATTCATCTTTAAAACTTGATGGTTTGCAGTTCACAGATTACTGTTTTTTGTTTAGCAGACTCCATGCTTGAACTTTGGTTCTAAAATGTTGCAATGAATCTGCCACATTTCTTTATTTAATATCAGACAAAAGAAGCATTATTTTCCCTATTTACTTAAGTCTTCTTGACTTAATGAGAATTATTTATGGTTTAATGGATGATCAGTGTAATCTGTAGTTGCAGCCCAAGATGATATGATTTTAGAACGCCATGTGATCTGTATGTGATCTGTATAATGAGCCTGATGTGTAAAATCTGTGGAATGCCATTTTATGAGCCGTATTAAAATCGTCTGGCATGATTAGAGCTTTAAATAAAACGCATCACAAGACTTTGAGCACTGGAAAATGAAAATTATGAGTAGGTTGAATTGCACATAAATTGCTGGTAGAAAATGTCTGCTCACCAGCAAACAGGTCATTGTCGTCATCAGAGTGAACCCCGTTGGATTTAGCTGTTGTGCTGCTCGCCTCCTCCTCACTGAACAGGTCTGGAGGCTCTTCAATGACGGTGTCCGGTTGAGAAACTCCTCGACTCACAGCCACAGGGTTACTCTGCACACAGGAACAAAGTGTTGTTCATATTGTTGTTGTTCATATGTGAAGTGTTGAAAAGGCCAACAACATACCTTTGTTTTGCGTTTTGGTTTCGCAATTTATTCACTACAATAATTTTATTTATATATCCTTCATTTTCGTCATAAATGTGTTTTTTTCTAGCGCATTAAAAAGACATATATGAAATTAAATTAAATTTTATGTGCATATTCAATGCTAAATAACTGACTACACGGGCTTGTAAAAAATATCAAGTATTATATTATTCCCCCACAGACCTGGCTGCTTATTTCTCCCACGCTATCTAGAAATACTTAAAAGGCGATATTAGAGGAGTATCAGTTTGGAACCGTTATAACGGTTCAGAGATACAGATAAGGTGGAGTGAGAATTTGCTTGGGTGGAGTTTTGTCAGCTGGATATCTGTAAAGTCGAGCTTAAATTCTTCAAGAAACACAACATGTAGTTGAACAGGTGTTACGGTTAAATTAGTGATCCTTGCTTGCGGCTTTTTTAACGAACGCGCCTGTCGTTGCCGTAGTAACAAAAGCCGTTGAAAACAGTTAAGAGAATATTCTCGCCAATTTACAGGGTCACGAGTTAAACCGTTACACCGGACATCGAGACAGTAGCATCCTTAAATCAACAATTAGGCGCAAATTAGGCAAATAAAGGCTAAACTGTACCATTTGTGAATCAGAAGCGCGCGATTTCTGCTCAAACTAAGTTCGGCTAACTTTATGAATCAGTTTGGTTGTTTGTTTATACAAAATCTGACCTAATTTGTCGCCTCCCTGTCAGTTAGCCTCCAGTTATTCTAGCCGCCGTGAATGCAGGTCAGATCAGATAAAGAGGCTGACTCCCCGTCTCCCTCACTTGATGCAGATAAAACTCATCATAATCCATAAGAAAGAGTCGTAAACATACGTTACTGACGAAGATGTCTTCCCCCTCGTCGCTGTCTCCGTCTGCCATGTCAGATAGTCCAGCTACGGGCTCCTCTGAGGCTGGGAAAGGAGGAGGAATCCGATCTGAGCTGGCCGCCATATTCCGTGTTGTGAGAGAGACTGACGTAGGCGGAAGTTGGAGGAGCGATATAAAAGCTGCAGCGACACCTACTGGTTGACCAACAGCACGACTTAGAAAAGACTACAGCCTCAGTAGAGAAGAGATTTCGTTTGTTTTAAGTAACTATAGCTGTCAGCTAAATGTAGTAAAAGTTACAATATATGCCTCAAATGAAGTACACGTACATCAAGTACTTAATGTAAATGTACTCAGTTACATTCTGCAACTGCTTATTATGTCATTCATACCAACCAACTCACCTCATATCACGGATTGGTGCAATTTCAATGTGAAATGTATTAATTTTCTTCCGCTTTAATTATATAAAAAAAAATGACTCAACATTGCTTTACATTGAGGCGAGCATTTGAATGCCACATCTGTGAGTCTGTGTTCACATGAAAAGTCTTTGATTTTTTTTTTTTTTTTTTCCAGAAAAAAATCAGAGGGAGGAGCTTACTGTCTTTATGTTGGACTGCAGCTGTTTTGTGAACTTATAGACCCACTTTCAGGTTGCATGGAGCTGGGAAAAAGTCTGAAGAGGTTAAAAAAAACAAACAAACAAACAAAAAACAAGCAGCTCCCACAACACCTTCATTTTAAGATACATTCTTAGAATGAAGAATTTAGTTTTAACCTCTTCAGAATTCCAGTAAAATCCAGTGTTCTGAAACACTGAGAAAACAGTAAAGTTAATTACTTTCACCTTCTAACCTTCATTTACAGATGGAATAAGTTTCTCTGCATCTTACCTGAAGTAATCGAACTGCTCAGGATCTACAAAAACTTTAAATTATTTCAGTAATCCAGATGAAATGTGAGCAAAGGGATTATCCACTGCAGTTTGAGGATTTTCAGTCTTTGATTCAGATGTTGAATTTGTTTGCAGAAGGCATCTGTTACAGGGAAGTTTTAAATGCTTATCTCTGGATCAAACCTCTCATATTTATTTTATACTTCTGACAGTATAAATTTAATCTTTAACATTTCTTGACATGAAGCCTGTGGTTATTTTGTACAGCAGCACAATGATGTCCTGCGATTTCAGATCAGCCATTCATAGTAGAGAGCAATTATTTAATTTGAGGTTATTTTCTTGATAAAAAATAAATATACAAATGCTGCAAACACTCTCATGAAACAATGGAACCATAAATGTTTATGAATAGTTAAAGAAAATTGTTTTTTAAGTGTCGACGTGCAGAAACTGACTCATTTCACTGTCTGTTCATAATAATTACAGCTTTTTTCCCCTCAGAAATCTTTGTTTACTTACACTCAGCTGTCCGTGTCAGCGTTTTTAAATGTCACTGTTTATTCAGACGTGTTGCCGTTTAATTTAATATCACGCCACACTTTTTTCTTCAGCTGCATCCACTTGAAATTAACACCAACTATCAGCCAAATGCTGAATGAGTCAGCTCCTTCAGTCACTCGGGCAGAACGCCACTTTTATGCCTGAGTTTCCTTTGAATGTGTCTTTTATTCACTTCATATATTTTTATGTGTTTATTCTTTTTTATGTAGATGTAACTCAGTTCATAATTATGAGAATTCTTTCTTTAGTTATTTTCCTTTGCCTTGTCTTACCTTTTCCAAAACTGTTTTGGTTTTATTATATGTTATGTAATATATGTTATATGTTTTGTTTTTATTTGTGATCCACATTGTTTGTGGTGTTCTATTCATATACTGCTGGGTAGCTTAATTCATAACAGCACATCATAATTTATGACGATTTATAATTTTATAGTACATTTTTAAATTTTTGTGAAAAAGTAGTAAAGGCTGCTGAAAATTGTAGTGGAGAAAATGAAAATGTTGTGGTGACACCTGATCCTGATGATGTTTGATGAAAAGAAGACAAGCAGAAACATTTACTTTGTTAGTATTCATAATAGTTTGTATACACAATGTATAGGAGCACCAATAAAAAAACATCTTTTTTTTTCAAAACCTTTTTTGAACATTTTTTAAAAAGCCACAGATTTTTTTCTACAGAAAGCAAAGAAAGCTCTGTACATGAACAAGCAACAACAGAATTCCCCATCATGAGCTGCGGAGCGAACGACTCGGCTGCTCAAATTCATATCATCTCTGAAGCAAAAAGAAAAACAAAAAAAACAAAAAACATAAAAAACAAGACCAGCTGCCTGCTGCTTACCTAGGACACTACGTTACACAAACAGCTTTTGATATTTAAAACACAAGATATGTAAGAAATGTACTTTTCAAAAATTGTGAAAAAGTGCAATACAGGTTCAACTGTTTACAACTCAATAGATTATTTCCCAAATGGAGTCCGGTCCGTTTTCTCCCCCCTTTGTTTTCATGTTTTCCCCAAAACGTGTTCCTTGTTTGTATCCATAGTTAAAATCTCTTACAGTTATATTGACATTCATGACATGATGTACATTTATGAGAAACATGGTATCCACAAAAGTAGAGCAAATTACTATGATTGCAAATGACAAATTTCTTTGGGTAAGAGGGTAATGAAAAACTAGTTTCTTAGATGATTTTTTTTTCCTTTTTTACATCAGATTTGTGTATAGAACAAGCTTCTTTTTCTTTTTTTTTCTTCATACAAAAACTACCATGTAAAAAAAAATCTGGGAGTCCCATTCAAAAGGCCAACATCTTTGCATCTTTTTTTTTTTAAGTTTTGTAAAAGAGCCAGTGGGCATTTCGATGACGAACAGCAGGAAACAAATAAAAACAGCGAACACACGCTGCCGCTGCGGGAAAATGCACACGTGGTTCAGCAGAAACCAAATATTGGTTTTTGGAAACGACACACACATTCGATTGAACTTCTCGTATAAAAGATGACTCGTCTGTTGCAGGTTATTGATTGTTTGGGTGCCATGTGATTTGTTTTAGTAGCGGTGGGGGTCAGCAGCGCCCTGAGTCCTCGGTACCCCCGGACCTGTGAGGAGATGCTGTCAAGTCCTGCACAGAGCCACAGCACGACTCTGCCGGAGCCGAGACGTCTCGACTGTCCAACATACAAACACGTTGGTAAGGCTTTTAAAACGGAGCTCCCACAACAACAAACAGAGTGAAAAAAAGACGTTTTAATGTACAAAGGGGGCGAAACTACGCCGGAGAAGAACGTACTGTAAAACACACCAGGCTTCTCTCCCCTTTTGATATGAAAAACTGAGCTTCAGGACTCGTTAATCCCACTTTCATCCCAAATAATAACAATGAAACAACGGGAAACAACAAAAGAATGAGGCAGTTTAAAAAAAAAAAAAAACACAACATACTGTATGTACATGTTTATAAGGATATGTGTGTAAAAAAAATAATACAGTAACATAGAAAATAATAAAAAGTCATGGCACAATATATGACACAAGGGGGTAAAGACAAAAAATGATCATGAATAATGTCTGCTTGTAAAGGGGGGGGGGGGGGGGGGGCTGATAGCC
>JAOWBC010000001.1:4939076-4960402 GCA_028566105.1 Hypoplectrus providencianus
CCCCCCCCCCCCCCCCCCCCCCCCCCCCCCCCCCCCCCCCCCCCCCCCCCCCCCCCCCCCCCCTGACATCCAATGTTCACTTCACTGAAACGGCCCAATAGATATACAAAATGCACAAAGAAAACACGAATCAAACAAACACTGCGTGTAGACTGCGCTGCATGAGCACCAACATCAAAACCAGCATATTTTTGGACTTTCTCCTTTTGACTTGACATTGAATCAACCGTCTTCTTGAGCGAATGTTCGCCACAAGAAAGAAAAAAAACCTACCGCACGTGTTTTTGCTGAGGAAAAAATTCACAATCTTCCGGTTGAAAGCGACCAATGTTTTAAAGTTCATTGTCTCTGAGAACGGTTCTTCATTAAAAGATGAAGCGCGTCACTTTTTCTTCCCTCTCATGGCAATCTCCTTCCTGAGACTGAGCAAGGTTAGCCGAAAAAAGTTCCTAAGGTTCAGTCTGGAGTTTGTTTGTTTTTTTTTTGTTTTCTCTGCAGGGCGATGTGAGAGTTTTCTCGGGCACAAGAAGCCGTTTAGTGTCCACCAGCGTCTGGCTCCCAAGGTTCATTTTTGGGTGTGTTTGACTTTTAGAGTATGTGTTTTTCTGCGTGTACGTGTGGATGACCGAGAAAGTGTATGTGCAGGTGTGTGTGCATGCTCATGGCGCTGTGGTGATGGCGTTCAGGTCCTTCATGAGGCCCTCGAGGTGGGCCATCTCCTCGGTCAGCTCGTCCGGCTCGTAGCTCTGAGGGAGAGGAACAGGGTTACTGCGAGGGGCGGGGGAGGGGCAGGGGGGGAGGGAGGCAAGCACCTGGAGGGAGGGAGGAAGGGAGGGAGGAGAAGAGAGGAAAGGAGAGGAGGAGAGGGTCAGTCTTTCACAGAGGACAGGGGGAGTCGTATGGGTGGGATGAGGCGAGCTGGGAGGATGGGTCAATGGGACTGAAGCGTCAAAAAAAGACAAAAACAAGAAAAAAGGGCAGCAGACGAAAGCAAAACATCCAAAAAGGAAGCCAACGTCGACAAATGGTCAACAGCCAAATTGAGGATTAAATGGTAAAAAGTAAAATCATTCAGGTTATGGGTGGTGTTAAGATCAGTTGTTAGAAGTTAAATGAATAAAATGCAGCCGACAACGGCACAAAAATATGGTGAGATTGAAGTTTGGACAGAATAAAAAGAGAGAAAGAACAAACAGAAAATGTGGTTAAAACCAACGTCCAGTGACAGGTAAACTTTATAATCCAGTGCCCAAAGAAAACATGGATTTGGAAGGAATGTGTGATCGATTTATATATATAAATATTTATAAGATTAAGAATTAAAATTGACCACCAATAGGCAGAAACAGCCTGCACTGCGACAAGCAGCCAGGTGGGGGCGCTATACTCACGCTGTCCACGTCCTCCAGCATCTTGCTGGTCTCCGGCACATCAGGGGCGTTGGGCACAGTGACGACCATCGGTGTTCGTGTCCTTCCTAGTGTTCCAATAGAGGCTGTTTTAACAACGTGTGGGTGAGTGGGAGGCCCTGAATGTGACAGACACACAAACACACGACAGTAAGTGAAGGCAACACATGACAGCTAAATGAAGAACTGCTTTCTGCAAAGCCCCTAACACACACACAAACTAACACACACAAACACACACACACACACATGCATCGTGTAATCGTCTGAACATCATCAGAAGATGTGTGTGACAACATGAGCATCTGAGTCAGTCGGACATTAGAGGACTTTACTCGTAATGTCTGAATGTGTGAACGGAGCAGAATTCACAGTGAGTGTGGATGATTTTTTTCTATGATGTTCCTGGAGCAAAACCAAAACAATGCAAACAACCATGCTGAAGTAAACAGTTAATTAACATCAAGATAAGATAAATGAAAATGTCCACGAGGCTAAATAAATCTTTGTTAAAAACCAAAAGTCGACTAAAAGGGAGCAGCCCTGGAAACAACAATGAAGAATCCGTGAAATGCACTCCTTAATCCTTTGGCTTTAAAAATGCAGAAAATTAGCAGCATTGTTCTCAAAACCCAGGTGTAAATAAACGGAGTGGCTCTTCATGAGGAAAAAAATGCATTTGTTACCAAAATGACAATTTGACTTACTTTTGTTTAAGTTTATTAAAGACAATAGACAATCAAGAACGTTTTTGATGCTGTTTTCCCTTTTTTTTTTGTTAAAAAAAAAAGTTTGTTTGACAGAGAAAACATCTACAATAACAAATGCAAATTAACTGAAGCATAAAGTGGAAGAGCATACAGCTCTTGATTGATTTTATGAAGGTAAAAATATGAAAATATATTCATCGTGTGATACAAACTATGAATTCTCTGTTGGTTTAAATTGAAGCAATCTGCACCTAATAAGTAATTATCACATAATGTGTGTGTATGTGTGTGTGCGTGTGTGTGTGTTCTCACCGGTCTGAGCGAGCAGCGGCGTGCTGGGCAGGGCGGGCGACTCGTACGATGGATGGCTGCTGGCGGGGATGGCGGGTACGGCGAAGCTCTTGAGCGGGTGGGCGTGGGCGTGCGGGTGGGCCGAGCGGTGGGGGGGCAGGTTGCTGGAGTAGCTGGGCTCTTCTTCTGTGGTGGAGGAGCCGTGGTAGCTGCCCTCGGGGTCGGCCATGATCTCCGATGGGCAGGAGGCCTGGGAGGAGGCGGTGGCTGGAGGGAGAGGCTCTGAACTCGGGGTGTTCCTCACCGACTCTGGAGGGGGAATCAGAGAGACGGACGGGTTTAACACACTTCTGACTCTGGGACACTTCCAATAACGAGATGAAATCGATATGATTCCTTTACAGGTTTACATTAAATTCCACAACAGCAAAATGCACAAGAGCTGAAACTGAATATGTTTACTTTATAAACAATCAAAACATTTGTTGAGCTTTTCACGCACTTTAACTTAAAAACAACCAAATGGTTGAATCCTCTGCATGTCTGATTGCATCCTGATGGTAAAGTTGAGTTTATTTTGGTAAAAGTTGAGGTGAGTTGAATATAAAAAGTACTTCAGAAGGCTGGGAGGTCAGAGAGGAAGGTTAGTGACACTTTAAAGAAATAAAGTATGACTGTAGCAACGTGAGCAGCATGTGAATGAATGAGCGCGTGATAAATCAATGAATGAACGTGAGCAGGTCTGAGTGTCCTCCTGTGTCTCTGCTGCCGTCCAGCAGGGGGCAGTGTCTCACCTGCAGAGTCCACCCTGTCTAGATGGGAGATGGGGGTGGCGCAGGCGTGCGGGCGGAGGTGCCCGCTGCCCTGGTGGTAGAGGTAGCTGCGTGTTGGCGACGCCAGGCTGCCCATGTGATAATGGTGGTGATGGTTATCGAGGGAATGGATGGGGTGAGCACTAATCACAGCTGTGGATGGAAATGGACGTGGATACACACACAGACACACACAGACACAGAGAGGATGAGATGTTTAAACGGCTTTAAAAATGATGAATGAAGTGGAAGTATTGTTGCTAAGATGCACACACATGGAGTTTTCTCTAATTTACACTTTGTTTTCACTAAATTCATCAAAAAATGACCATTTTGAAGGAAGCATGAGATGGAATTTCGGAAATTTGTCCTTGTTTCCCTGAACTTTAAGAGAAGAAAGTCCTAATAAAATGCTCACTACCTGTGGATTATCACCCACTTCTCACACACACATACACACACACTTACGCTGAGGTGGCTGCGCATCAAAAGGCATCATCATTTTAGGCCTCATCCCTCGCCGGCCTGCTAGTGTCGACATGCTGTCCTCTGACTCGTGGCCTAAAAGGTACGGTGGAAACCAGCCAATCAGAAAGAGCCGCTACTCTGCTGTTGTTTTTGTTGTGAATGATCACTGCAGACCTCAGGATCCTTAATCAACTTTGCATCATTGGGTTTTGATTGCATTTCTAAATGTCACTGTCACACTCAGCATTCTTTTCTATGAACTAATTATATTAAGTGGATAAACTGCACTCAGTGGCAGAGTGAGCTCGCAGCTCTGTTGTCATGACATAATGGGCATGTATGAAAAGCATGAAATGTTTTGCATGATAACCACAAAAAACAAAAACAAACAGAACATAATCTCCCCAACACTCCTGCATTCATCCTGTTGGAAGTAAACCTAAGGGGATCAACACATTTCCTGCCTGAAAAAGAAACAAGCAAGTTGAACTTTTTGTGTCAGCCAGCCAAACTCAAGAAGTTTGCTCAGTGTAATTATGTATGTAAGCTCAGGCAGCGCGGGGCGACATTTCACTTTGATCTCTTTCCCATAACATCAAATTTGAAGTCTTCCACCCCTTGGGCAAGACTGACCGCGGTAGGAGTTGCGCCGCTGCTGCAGGTGGGGGTTGCTATCCAGGCCGCTATCAGCTGGCGTGATGTCCTGTGAGGTGCGGGGGATGGGCGTCTCGGTCATGACGGGGTTGGGATCTGGAGATTTGTCCATGGGTTTGAGCTCCAGCCTCTCGTGGTGAATCCAAAGATCAGGTGGCTTCAGGTCTTTGGAGTTCCCTTTGTATTTGTGGGAGCCGTTTGAGGACTTTGAGGCGGCTCGCTTTCTGCAGGAGTGAAGACGAGAACAGTGAAAGACTGACTGTATTCATGGGAAGACTTTACAAGAAATAAGAGACACAGGAGACGTAGAGCAGCATACAAAGAGTAAGAGAAAACAACGGTAAAAGTGTGAGCGAGCGTCTTACTTCTTCTGGTGGGACGTGGTGCGCCGCGTGCACAGGAAGGCTCCGACCACCACCACGATGATGGTGAACGCTCCCACTGAGATGATGATGACAATGACCAGGATGTGACCTTCACTGTTGCCTCCCACCCCTGATTTACCTCGAGAGGAGAAAGACTGGATTAGACGAGGTATATTTATAATATTTTAATATAATCGCAGTTATCAAAATGCACTGTCAGGACATAAGGGACACATCTCTAATCTCAAAGAAACAATCAGATCAAGATTTTAGCTGCTGTAGCGTCTCACTGACTATGATGACATGTACAACATATTCCAGGTTTTGCTCTTTTTTACAAAAAGACAATATTGTGACTAAGCTGTTTACATGGCTAATGATACAAAGCCAAAGAAACCAAAGGTCTACGCTGAATCTTTAAGTAGCTAACAGATTACTTTAAATAAAATATTTTACCAAACATGAGCAAGTAGTTTTGTTTCCTAAACCTAACCAAACTGTAACTGTTTCACAATGTACACCACATGTTTATAACCAAAACTGTCACACAGGAGAAAATACTTCTCCTTCAAAACATAATTGAAACTACAGTTTGGTTGTTTAGGAAGGTAATTTTTATGAAATGGCTGGAATTTTTGCACATCCAGAAAAATGATTTCCAAGTCTTTCAGAATGCTTAATTTAACTTTTTTTCTCCTTCAGAGCAGAAATGTTGGCTTTTCTTTTGGCTTTGCATCTCGAACACAGCAGACAGAGCTGAATACAAACATGCGACATGCCTCGTGTTGCAAAAATTGATAAAAACATGTGCTTCATATTTGCTCAAAGATTGCACCTAAGGCCTGAATAATATCTGCACCCGGACTGCCATTACCTAATCGGAAAACTATCCATTTAGACTCAGGGTTCATTCAAATATCCAAAGGGAATAACCTGTTTGCATGATCCCCATCATACGTAGAATATTATCGCAGTCAGAATAATCGTGGTTTCTAAGTGTTCATGTAAAAGGAGTCATTGATATTTAAGAGGATGTTAAAGAAGGTGTGTGAGAGGAAAATCTTACCAACTGCAGTTCCTGGGTCCTGTGGATGCTGATTGCCTGGAGGCCCCGGCTTCGGTGGAAGATTTGAGGCTGGTTTAAAAAGGAAAACCATATTTTACTGAAACGCTCCTGGAGTGTTTTCCATTGCCTCTTCAACAGTCAAACCATTCCTTTGTCAAACCTTCATGCAAACACGTTACAATCTGAACATTTCTAAAAGCACAAACAGATTTTTCCAGTCATGCAGCCCAGAAGGTGGTTTTCTATAGAAAGAGAGATTCACGAGGTGCAGAGTCAGCAGTGAAAGATAAAGTGTGGAGGGGCAGTTTACCTTGGTCATTAGCCATTTTGTCAGAGGACTCAGCTTAACAGGCCAAAGGAGAGCAGGGAGGGAGAGACAATAAAAAGCAAAAAACAGGTTAGCTGAAAAGAGCAGCGTGGGAGACAGAAATGAAGCGAGAGGTGGGGCTTGTGAAGAGGAGGAAAGAGGCAAACTAGAAGAGTAAGAACCAAAGAGTGTATACTAAAGACTCAGCCAGGCTGACATTCAAGAGCAAAGCATCAAGTCGAGATCATTAAATTATCCTGCAAACAGTGCAATAAAAGATTTACTGATTTTTAGTACTTTTCTAAACTCCCATGAGTAAAAATGTCCATAAAAGGATGCAGAGGTGTCACAAACACTCAGATAAAGGAAGTTACTGCTGTAATCTTGCAAATCAGAAAATGTTCCAACATTAGAAATGTAGCTAAGGGAGCTGGGGAACAGATTACACCTGGAGGAAATTAAGTGCATTTTGTCATCTGCTATGTATATCTTCCCAAATCTTTAAAATAATCTGAACTAGTTGACTGTTTTTTGTTTTCGTGCTCTTCAGTGGGTGTCATATGTATCCACCATCTGTTGGGTTTGCATATTCTTCCATGTATTATGAAAACAATAAAAGACATAAACACATACACATGAAACTTTCAGGGTGTTTGCAGCACCAACAAACTGATCCTGAAAGAGCCGGGTACTAATATGCTGACCAGACTCTGCAGCAGTTTGGTCATCTCTAACTGATCGACCCGGCATGAGAAACTTCCCCGTCTCAGCTCTCCAGAGACTTTCTCACAACAACATCAGGAGAGTTTCTCTGAGGTGTTAACTAGAAAATGATGGTGCAATCACCAGCTACTGGATGATCCAACTGCTGAGTCATTCTTCAGACTTCAGTGTGTTCATGAGTTTTAAGTCATAATGTAACTTTTCTAACTGATCACGGTCACCCTACGTTGACAACATGTAAAGATCAATAAATGTATATGTGACACAGGAAGTAATTAAAGTTTACTGTAAGTGCAATATTTTTTAAAATGAGAACTCTGAAAAGATGTCACCTCCAGTCTTCGTCATGTTTTCTGAACTTACTCTTTGGAGTGCGGAAATGCACGGCCTCAGACATGGGGCCCATGCCCTTTGAGTTTCGGGCCTGGATCTTAAAGTAGTAGGTGGTGTCCAGCGTCAGCTCCTGGATCTGGTGGGTCAGGCGGTTGCCCACCACCGGCTCGATCACCCAGTCGTGGACCTCAGCGTTCACATCTGTACTGTAGTAGATGATGTAACCTGCAGCGGGAAGGTCAGAAACAGAGACATGAATCTGTTAGGACACAGCAGCTTTAAAGTTGAGCCAAATAAAACCAACTGCAGTGTTTTTGTGCTAATTTTTCTCAGTTAAACTGCAGAATCAGAGTCATGTATCACACTCTGTATTGGGTTTGTAATTCACTGCATTACTTCTCCATTTGTAAAGACAATTAAGGCTGCATTTCAGTAAACAGATGGAGATGAAGACTCCTCTCTGCATAAAAAGGCTGCAAAAGTTGATTGGAAAATACATTTTCTTTAAACACTTTAAATATATAATACTTTAAGAAGATCAATTCACCACCAAAATGTAATTAAATCAGTTAACATTAGTGGAGTGCTTTTAGAGAGAGAATTAAAGACAACAAGCTGGCACTTTTCAGTCCCAAATCCCATTTTTAAAGTGAGAAACATAAAGCATCTTTAAGAGCACAATACATAGCAGACGGACAGACGCACCAGTGATCTTTCCGTTGGCCTCAGAGGGAGGCTGCCAGTTGACGATGATGGTGCGAGGTTTGTTCTCTTTGCTCACCACAGTCACGTCTTTTGGGGAGGAGCTGGGAACTGTGGAGGGAGGAGACAAGTTCAGATAAAAGGTAAAGATGGTGCACATATAGTATAGTTTTAAATTATGTTTTTTTTTTTAAAGACTTCTTATCTAGATTTTCCAATAAAGATTTGAGTGTTGGTCTTCATATTGTATGATTTCATTACCTGAACATGAAATCTCTGAACCAAATACGATAATAAATTAATCATATAAAATTAACCTTGTCTTCATAAAAAAACAAAAATCATATAAAATGTCTTTTTTATTTAATCAACATTTTGTTATGAATAGAATGTGTTATTTTGCTCCCTTATTACAGATGCATACCTCTCTGTGTGCTTTGAGCAGGAGAGCAAACAGTTATGTGACTGCAGTGAAAATATTTTTTTTAGAAATTAAATTGAATTCAAACACCTTCATGATATTGCAAAGGACAAATTGATTTGAAAGGTGGTGATAAGTATTGACTGAAGCAGAATATTTAGTGGGATAAGACCATGGTGCAAATTTTGGAAATGAATACATCCATCAAGAGAGGAATCTCACTGTACAGATAGTATAGAATTAGCTGATAATATTAGTGTAGCCTGTTCTTTGCATGCAACTGTGCAGAAATATCAGGTTCAAACTGAATAAAAAGATGTGGCAATGAAAAAAAGACTGATTTAGAACTTGAATACCAACATGATGAAAAAAAAGCTTTGAAGCATCAAACCACTCAGTGCAGTCCTATTCTATGTTCAGCAACCTGGTGCTCTCAACAGAAGTATTGCAACTGTGTGTGTGTGTGTGTGTGTGTGTTTGCAAGTTTGTTTTATTTTTTATTTTCTACTCCTGCTAAATACAGCGTCTTTAATGTATTACCCTTCTACTTTACTGTTTGGAATATTTTTATTTCAGTGATGGACAATTTTAAATATGTTTTGCTGTCTTTTAATGCAATGACTGCAACTGTGGAAAAAACTTTTTTTGTTTCTTTTGTATATGAAAAGAAAATACTCAATGAAAGTGAATTGGATCTTGAATATGGAGTGTGTAGCTTAGCACATATGTGTGTGATTCAATACATCCATGTCTGCATCTTGGGTTGTTTATATCTTGTAACAACCCTCAAAACTGACAACCTGAATAATATGATTCTGTGTGTTTATGACCTTGCAGATAAAATCCACTTGCACCCTCGTGAAACAAACCCCTGGCTGGGCAGATATTGGCTGTTCTAGCCTTTTAATAAAGCAACAAAAGTTCCACTTCTTACTTTTTTTCTTTTAAGTCCAATAAATCTCAATCCAATAGGGCGTATAAAGAAGTCGTTTAAAACAAAATTAGTTTTTGTTCTTAATGTCTTGTTTATTGGCAGGAAACTTTCAGCTCAGCAGTTACAATCTACCATGAAGTATGGGCTCTGACACTTTAGTATCTGCAGCATCGCACGAATCTTATACAAATACTCAGGGGATTGCTTGTTTTCAATATAGAGTGGCCGATGGATTTAAAAGGACTATACAGTGAATTTATGTTGTTTTGATGCAGCGGGCTCAGGGGAGACAGTAATCACTCACTGTCAGCCCTCAGATTTTGTGCCGGGCAAAAGGTAACATGAAGTTTTAGAGCAAAGGCAAAATAAATCAGGGAAGAAAAAATGAACCAAATGAAATTATTTCTTTCTTTAAGCTTAAACCCATAACGATTCAGGCCTTGGTTTGCTCCTCAGGCACCTGGCCAAGAGCCTGCAAATCAAGAGACAAATGTAAACAGATCATTTCAAAGTTTTGCACAAACTTGCATTATTATTATTATTATTATTATTATTGATTGACTCATGATTCGTTGGATTTTATTTTGTATGGAAGCATGGTTAGTCCATCTTACTGTCAACAGAGCAGCTGAAATTAAATCTGCCAATCACCAAATTTTGCTGCAGGTTTCCTCAATTTCACTGGGAGTTAGTGTGAGATCTATTTATAAATACCTGTCTTATTATATTGAACATATTATAAGTGACGTTTTCCGTTTGAGTCCCCAAAGGTGAGTCCTCTCCTTCCCTTTGAGCTGCAAAAAGTGAAATGTTACGTCCAGCCAGGGGGTCGTTACACTGGACTTGTTTTTGGTTTTGTCTTTGTGGTTATGTACTTGCTGTGTGTTTATGTGTTTGTGTGTGTTTATTTGCTCCTACTGGTCTCAAAGGTGGTGCCCTGTGCCGTCATGCTCCACGTGCTGGTGCGGCGGCCTTTGGTCACCATGACGGAGAACTCGTACAGCGTGTTGGGCTTCAGACCCGTCACCATGTGGTTCAGGCTGGTGGTGTTTGCCATCTGTGGAGGGACAAACACACACAACAGACAATAATTTAGTGTTTGATGGCAGATAAGTCTGCAGAGATTTGAACGCCATGAAAACATTTTATCATTTTCAACACAAACGATTATTGCTTACCCTCCGTTAGTCCAACAATTACTGTCTTGTTCAATTGATTAATATTTTAGTCAAAAAAATATCCGAGCCAATTATTTTTTTTAAGTATATATAAAAACCACAGGCATCCAAATCTCAAACATCTGTGCAATTAAAAACAATTAAGACCATAAAACAATATAAACACATAAAGAGCAGTATAAAAGACATATAATAAAAAACATTTAGGCAATGAAGAAAGTCTCATTCTGTGAAAGATCTATGTTTTTAAGTTTGAGCACATCTGCACCTGACCTGTGTGACCCAGGCGTGGTTTGTAAAACATCAGCGACAAAGGTTGGAGCTCGCCCATTTAATGATTCATAAGGCAAACAATTCAATCCTAAAATGTACATGGAGCCAGTGAAGAGAGGCGAGTATGGGGAAAATATGTCTTTGCTTGCATTTTTCTGCAGCATTTTGGACCAACTTCAAGTGAGAGAGGAGAGTCCGGGCTGACAGCATCATAAAGGCTGTTACAGTAATCAACTCTGCTCAGGATTAAAGCATGTGTAACCTTTTCAGAATCACTAAATGAGGACTTACCCCGAGTTAAGAGCCAATTTTCTGACATTTTCTGATGAAATGTCCATTTCAAATCTTCATACATCTTATTTTCTCTGACTAAAGGGCCGTTCACACCAATATGATAACTATAAAGATAACAATTTGCAGCCATTTCCAATACGAAATGTAGTTCCAGGCAGAGACAATGCATTGGCATCAAGAATAAACTGTGAAACCTATCTCAGGGTATTACTATCACCATGAATAGTAACCAGGGGTGTACTTCACATTTCTGTGACATTACAGACCTTAAATTAGTCAGCCGTTTAAAGAAATCTGGAGTTATGTAACCATTCATCTTGGTATCTGCTGGCCTGAGCTGGCAGGGCTGCTCTGGGTCGCGGCAGCAGCGAGTCAGGTTCGCCGCTCTCTAACAGCCCTATCTATAACGTTGCGTGCTTTGACAAAAGTGCAGTTCTCCGGCGGGGGCTGTCAAGCAGAGGGCAGTGGGATAGGAAAAAAAGAAAACACTCTGTTCTTAAGAAACACGCTGCCAGTTTGAGAGCAGCCGTCTCTTCAATAATGTACAAGCTTGTCTGGCTAGACTCGCTCTCGCAGCAGAGAGCACATGATGAACAGCGGCATTAAGGTGGTCAGACTGGGCTCACCATGTACATGTACATACACAGGATGTACAAAATGTAGTTTTCAGAGAGAAGGATCCACTGATTAAAACCCCCAGAAACGACCAAATAGACTTGCTAATATATTGGATTTGGTTAATGGGACAGAAACATAATGAGCCCGTGGAACTCTTTAATTACTGTCACAGTGAGAGAATCAAACCAATTTGAGCTTCAAGCAGCAAGACATGACTGCTGAGTCTGTGTGTGTCTGTGTGAGACGGTGTGTGTGTGTGTGTGTGTGTGTGTCTTCTGAGATGGCTGAATGGAGAATGCACCGTCAGATCTACAGACTTTTTCTAGTTCTCAGTTTGCCTTGTCCTTGCTGAATAATTTATCAGTAAACGTAGGCCTTTATCAGAGCTCTGCTCGGTCACAGGTTTGCATATATGAATGCAGCAATGGACACACACACACTCACACACACACGCTCACGGAGGTATGCAATCATTATAATTGAGCTGCGGTTCAAGAATCAGAAGCTGAATCTCAAACAAAATGTTTCAGGCTTGGCCCGCTGTGACTCACAATAATATATATTCACATGAAGACATTATTATGTATTATTATTTATTACAATAGACTCATGCAAACAACATCTGAGACGTAACAATGTGCTGCCTGATTAGGCTGCTTTATTATGGCAGAAATCATAATTATGACTATTTTGGTCATATTAAGAGATCATCACTCAACAAGGTGTGTCAAGTTCTTCTACTCATAAATCTGCAGTGAAAATTCAGAAATTCTCTTATCGTGCACGTGTAAAAGGCTGGAAACATGATGGAAGTATATGAAGATCCAGAGCTCAATAATGTGCATTTTTGGGTTGATACCATTTGTTAAACAGATTTGCTACTAAATTTAACACCTGAATTACTAAATAAAAACTGATAAAAATGATCAAAAACCCCTCAAAAAATATCACAATAAGACACCAGCTACCAGAGAAAAGTCAGCATCAAACATGCGAGTTTGGATTCTGAGCACTTCTGCTCCAATAACTGCTTGAAAAATTATTTAACCCTGTCCTGATACGATGTACAACATGGTGGACACCCATGGTCCTCAATGTCAATTTTCTTGCTGTGGCATTAAAAATGAGACTGCTGCAGCCTCTGTAAGAAAATGTCAGCTAAGATGCTCAGGATAATAATAATAATACACCATAGTGAGGCCTTTAGAGTTTAATTAAATTGTTTTATCTAGTGATACAGATCTGAGTTAGACACTCAGACAACCTTTAACAGGGAAGCAAAGCACAGAGAGTTTCATTCAAGTTCCTCGTGGCCAATTACAGCACAAGCCTCAACTAATTTATTTATGTCCCGTTAACTTGAACCTAAGACTCTCTTAACTATCCCTAACCTAAAACCATTTTGAGAAGACTAAAAGTTAAAATAGTAAAAGCTGAGGAAAACAGAGCGCTGCTTCTCTGAACGGTGCTCCTAGAGTTGGATAAAAATGGATTACTGTTCGTTACAAACATTTTACTGCATTACGCTGCTACTATTCTTTGGAGCTGCTGTGGGAATACTTTATAATACAGTATGCTAAGACATCGCTTCTTATTTTCAGCACATCAATACATCTCTGATAAGGCATGAAGGGAAGCACAACGTCCCACAGCACTGGAACACAGAAGTCCTACTTTATTAAATGATGACGTATCACCAGAGTTTGATCAGAGTGAAGTAGTTTGAGTTGGACTTCAGTGAATTACACCAAGTTGTAAATAAGTTACTTGAGCTTTGAAGTGCTGAGCCAGGCCAGAAAAAGAAAAGAGATAGCTTTAAAATTTAACTGGAGCTTCTTTTCTTGGAGAAAAATCCCCTTAAATTAAATTACCTTTGACCTTTTGAATCCAATCATTTTAAGAAATCTCCTTCCTGAACATATCCAATGAAACCATATGAGAAGGGATGTTATTAAGTTGTGATTGCATCTGAATATGACATTTGCATCACTTCCACCTAAGTTAATAAAGTCCCACTATAATCAGAAACTTTCTGTGCTGTTTCACCTGTATATTGTTTTATCCAAACAATAAAAACATATTTTTCTAGCCTATTTTACTATTCAACACACACAAGTACGACAACAATTAGGCTTAAGAGGCTGAAACAATTATCACTCAAGGACGCATCAGCGCTGTCTGGTTCTTTTGGTTTCTCAAGGATTAATTCAAACTTATATTCACATTTTATCTCAAAAGTCTCAAATATATATCACGCTAGCTTAACAATGGCAAGTAATAACTAACATTGACAAATAATTTAACATTAAAGGTATAAAAAGTTCTTGACTTGACTGTTCTGTCCAATGGTATTACAAACACATCAGTTATTAAAGGAAAAGAAAAGAGAAATGTATTTTTTTTTGGATTCTCTTTTCTTTTTTGGTTTTCAGTCATATTCATTTTTAAAGTATATTAATCAAAGCCTACTTTAAACTTGAATATTTCCTCCAAAATTCTATGTCATATAATTATAAAGTCTTGTAAAATGGAAATACTTAAAATTCAGGTACCTGGGGTTTACAGCACCTGAGGAAATGTAATTAGTTACATCACACAATGCCTAATATTATTAAACATTATAAAGGGTTTAAGCATCATACCTGCTGACTTTCCATCTTTCATAGTTTCACTCTGACACTATAACACAAACAAAACTAAAAACCTAGAGGCTCTCACCTTGACTTTGGTGTTTGCAGGGATGTTGGTCTTCCAGCGGACTGTGTAGAAGCGGTTATCCGTGATCTTTTGGTTTTTAGGCAGCGAGTTGTCGGCCCAGGTCACCTTGATGGTGTCGTGGCTCAGCACGGAGGCCTGAACGCCCACAGGTGGCATCATGGGAGAAGGGTCTGGTACTGGGGTGTATGGAGCATGGAAGAGTTCGTACAGGTCAACATCGGGGTCTATGGGGTCTGCACGTCAGGCAGGAAACCCGCATGCATGCACACAAATTAAAATGACCAAAATTAAAAACATAAGGAGAAGCATGGCGGATCAGACAAGTGGAGTCGGAGCAGGATGCAGGGAGGAACGGACGGCAGAAAATAAGGTTAATGAGTTAAAATGAAGAGGAGGGAGGGCGAAAAAAAGATCAGTGCAACAAGGATGGGAGTGGGAAGGGTGAAGAGAAACAGAGAGAAGATTCTATTAGAAAAACAGGCAGCGACCTCTACAACAAGACCAATCTACAGCTGCTATATAGGAGCTACTGTACAGTATGTGGTGCTCTATCAATAGCACTACAGAGAGAGAGGCAGAGATACTCTATTCATGGGAAAAGATTACAGTAAATGGAAAAACCAGGCTGAAAGCAGATACCCACAATCCTACAGGCAACTTTCAAACTGGCATATTAAATGGTTGACTCTTCCCAGCAGGAGGCAATGTGTTTCTAAATGTTTACATCATGGAGCTTTTCACAACATTTTAAAGTGAAGGGGATCAACAGAAGGACACTGAATGCAGCGGAACATTTTCCTCTTTGCAGGCAAACGTCAACAAGCTCCATTATGTCCTTGGAAACTATAGAAAGAATACTGAGGATGTAAGCAACAAAGCCTGCAGGCGGAGAAGAGGGTCACGGACAAGTGGTGGCTGCGGATGGATGTGCATGTGCCGAGTGCTGCTTCTGTTTCTCAGGCTCGGAGGAGAGGAACTCTCCGCCCTCAGTCCACACTCAGCAACGACATGAATTACTCTTTGTGAGAAGATAAGAGTATTAATGTGCTACAAACATAAGGCCACCTAGTTTGTTTATGTTTGTTGCTTATTTTAATTAATCAATAACTATCTGGCAAAATGCTCTCCTGTAAGATACCTTTATCATTTAATATTCTTTGTTTATTGGGGCTACATGATTTGGGTAGAAATATGAAATTACCTAACCTCCAATTGTAATTATGATTTTTGAATTTCGATATTTACAATATTGGAGGAAATCAGTTTTACCAGCATTATTCACATTTTTATTAGAACACATAAGTTTTTTTTCTGAAATTTGTATGAAATATTGTATCTACTCGTAATGTGTATATTGCACCTATCCATATTGTGATTTGTTGCATTTTTATTTCTGTGCTCTTTGTTATCTTTTAATGCATTTTTTTGGTATATTTCCATATTTTTTATTTTTGTATGTGCAGAAAATGACTTAATAAGACAAGCTGTTTTTTAAAAACGAATTCCTTCTTCCATTAAGATAGGAAGGATGAAGATTAGGTCTAATGTTTTGATTCTAGTCAAATTGATGCAACATTTTTGTGGATCCCCTTAAAAACCGAATATTTCATTTGTGTTAATTTGATACCTGTAATACTAAACAACCAGAAGATAAATAAATACGAATACCTTTTTAGAAATAATCTCTGATTATGACTTATTGGCAAAAGGGAAGTCTTTAAGAAATAAAGCAGCCTCTGAATATGATAAATGGTACTTGTACTGCGTGACGACGACCTGTTGTTTAATCATCTGTTTATGTAAGTGTGACGGTGTGTATACGTGCTGCAACGATGACCACTTGAGTGTGTTTGTGTGAAAGCTGCCTGCCCATTACACCCCATAAAACCCAGCGAGTGTTTACGGTATGTGTGCGTGTGTGTGAGAGAGGGAAAGAGGGGCTCCGACAAGCAGCTTCTGGCCGGCACACCGAAGGATAAACGCTTCAAGATGGCCTCCAGGCTGCGGGTTTCCCAGCTCTGTCTTTGGTTCAGTTGTGATGGAAGAAAAAGCTTTGGTCAGTCACCCACGATGACTCTCCTCCTCGACCACTTGTTGGTTCTCTCCTCTCCGCCTCGCTCCATTTGACACCTCTTTGTGCAGAGCTGCCCCTCATTATATTCCCAAGACTGAGTCAGAGTGTGTGTGTGTGTGTGTGTGTGTGTGATGAAGATCCCGGCATTCATGTGGTTGTGGAGAGGCACTGAGGGTTTTGGAGTGGCATGCAAGCTGCATTACCCGGCTCTGAGCGGTGCAGCCGGCAGGATACACTGCGGGAAAAAGGCCGACTGGCCCTTGAGACGTTTTGTAACAGATGGAGGTGCAATCCCTCATTTCCTGCTCTCCAGTTAAGACGTCACATTATTAGAACATATTCAACTTAGCACTCTCAGCCCAAGTTCACCAAGTTTTCTTGCAGTTTCTTTCAAAAGTAGAAGTACTATGTAGGTCAGCTCGTCTCTTTAATCCCGACTTGAACAAACTGGCAGGAAGGGAACGCGCCCCAGAGGATTCAGCAGCAGACGATGGTGGTGGGCTTTGGTTCTGCTTTGAGAGGAAACGTTTGGATCTGACGAAGGGTTGCCAAAGCCACCACAGGGGGTCTGCGTGTGTGCAGCGCCGTGTGTGTGTGTGTGTGTGTGTGTGAGGAAGAGAGAGCTTCATAGAGAGAAGCGTACAGTATGACAGTGTGAGGGTGTGTGCGCGCACTTAGACTGCCACCCCCCCTCGAAGCGTGTTGACGTGATTCATGTCATCCAGCATCCCTCCCCTCTCAAGCTCGGCGGTGCAATAATGCTGCGGCGGAGACAAACTGGAGTGATCAAGGCTGAGCGGGAAGGTGGGAGGCTGGATGGGAGAGGAGGCGGGAGCAGCCCACATTCTGGGACACCCCAGGGAGCAAGGGCTGGTTGTCTTCTGACACTGTCACTGAAACTGTGTGAACTCAGCCAGCGTGCAGCCTAACTGGCAGTGTTTTCACACTTTAAGATCATTTGTCAAGCACGCTGGATAGAGACGAAAGTTCTTCTTCTAATTGTGAACAGGGCTGTGATCCGAAGCTTTAAGACTTATAGATCGACGGGCTGCAAGCCAAACTGAATCGTCCATATTGATGCAACAAACTTCTTTCGTTGTTATGCATGCAGATATCACAAGCGACAGAGTAAAGTCCCTCTAATCCTGGATTTTAAGACAAACCCAATTAAATTTTAGATTCAATATTTGATGGAAACTTTGTCTTCAAGAGAGAGTTTATTTTCCAATTATCAAATGTCTGACTGGATACATATTTTGGTCTCAATTCTTTCATTATCAGATTCAAAATGCAGACTGTATTTTAGATACCTGGACCCTATTTCCTCATGTTTTTGTGTTTAAGTGGCTTAAAGACAAACAGTTTTTGAGTGAGAGTTCTGCAGCCTGCAGCTGTGAAACAGGCTCTAAACTAATCCTGCAGGGATATCATGTACCGTCGCTGTTCATCCAAAAGTTTATTTTGTGACTGACTGGCTCGGATTGATATCATAAGTGTCTGACAACTTTATGCAGGGAAATTAAACATTTTTGTTTTCCTTCCACTTGATTCGTTCTGTTTGTTTCTGTGTCTGATCAAGTGCTGTTCTAAAACCTCATGTGGCCTCTTTCACATTGTCAAAATCAGCAAAATAATTTGCCATGACACTGACAACCTTCAAGATAACACAAAGCTACAATTTCTGTTCTCCGACACAGCAAACTCCTCCACCGCTCAGGGATTTCAGATTGAGACCTCTGTTCCCTCTCTGTTGGGTCCTTCGCAGGTTAATACTGGACCAATTTCTAAAGCTTATTACGCTGAAAAACATGAGAAAAAAGGGTCCAATGTGAAAAGAACAAAGGCTTCCCTTAAGATCTATTAATGAAAGAATTGTGAGCAAGATATGTACTCAGCCAGATGTTTAATAATTGAAAATAAACTCAAGACAAAGTTTAATATATACTGTGAAACTCTTATAGTATCTGTGGCTTTTCTGGAAGCTAACTGTGCTGCTATTTCTTGTCACTTATTGACTGATAATACAAAGATGTTGATACATCTCTGATAAGCCAAAACTGATCGGCCCCGCCCTTTATCTGATGGTCTCTAACACTTTGGGTAATGTTTATACGCAGTGGGGTTAATTAGCCGTCCGTTCAGGCTAATTAAGATGGTGAGCTATAATCCAGTGTGTGGATACTTGTTTTTATTCTGCTCTATCCTTCACATGCCGACTGAATGTGAACCAAACGATCCTCCTGTATGCACTTTATTCTCTTGTAATATTTCTTTGTGGTTGGATATCGATCAACATCTGGGAGCCTCCGCACCTGAAATATTAATGTCAGGACAACTTGTTATCTAAGGGCCAAATTTGAAGGTTTTGACCAAGTGATTAAAAAGAGACTCGAGCTCACTGGGAGCCATTAAGGCGAGAGTTAATTAGAGCGGTGAGACGCCCTGATGACCCGTTATCTCCTTGGTAATTTGGAGTCAAGACACATTCTGCCTGATAATGATCTCAGGTTAGAGAGAGCTAGCATAAATGTCAGTGAGAGACCGCAGACATACAGTGTGAGGAAAACATCCCATAATACTGTATGCAGCTTCTGTTGTGTGTGAGGAAGAAGAAAGTTGACAGGAGGTCCCGGTCTATCGGATTTTGTTTCCAGGCGAGACGGCAGCAGGTTTGTGTGTAGGTGTGTGTACCTGACTGCGGCCTGGTGATGGCGCTCTCATACACCGGGATCCCCTCTCCCACGTTGTTGTACGCCTTCAGGGTGATCACGTAGTGGGAGCTGGCGTCTGAGAGAGCGAGAGGCAGAGAGAGGTTGAGACAGAGTGTGGAGAGAGAGACAGGAAGCGCGAGATAAATTAAATATCCAACCATCTAATCAAGCCAGAACTCTCGAGACTCTTGACTCATAATTGCGATATTGGCCAGAATGAGTATTTGAATACAATCATTCCTCTTACTGTGATTGTAATGAAGGCTTCAATTATGCATATATAGATATTTTGCAATAATTCCTCCCCCGTCACATGTTTCTGCTCCAACAGGGGCCCATCTCTAACACACCATTACTATAACATTCAGTTATCAATCAGTATCCAGTCCATTAACGCTTTCATGGACAAGATTTTTGAAAGAAGAAGAAAAAGCTAAATAAATTAAAAGTAAATAAAAGGCATATTCTTATAATGGAAAGTGAATGATGTTTCGTACAGCACGGCTATATTCTTCATGTATTTGGTTTGTGGTTGTCAGGATAAATCCGTTTGATTTTGTGATGGCTGTGATTTATGTCATGTTTTTGTCAATAAACAGCAACTAAAAAGTAAACTGTATATACAATATGAGGTCAATAGTACAAAACAATGCAATATCAGTGATATCCAGTCCTTCACTATTGGTTAAAAAAGGTTAGAATAACATTTATGAACACAGTTTCTTATTGAATGGTGATTTTTTTTTTTTTTATCCAAATTTCTCATGTCTCAAGCTCAAAATGTTTTAGTAAATGTTTCCTTGGCTGTCATCCAGCTTTTCATTTTCATTTTCTTGTCTTGATTATTGTTAACATCATTATCCACTTCTAGACCCCTTTCTGAAGTTTGGATTACTGTCACATTATTATTATTGTTGGTGAGTAATTATACCATTAATAAAAAAACACCAAAAAGTATGACCTACATAACTGACACAGTAGGAACAAAACATGTAATTTCCAATGGAACAATTACTGCTTATTACTGAAACAAGAACAATCACAACACCGCTTTCTGGGGTTTTATTAAGAAATTGCTTAATCAAAACTAAATGAGGTTAGTGCTGACAATAATTCGTCAGCTGGACTGATCCTCAGCAGAGGGAACGCTGGAGCAGTAAGACCCTGCAGAACACTGAAGTGAGGCAGACCTTTAATTTGATGTTTCATTTGCTGTAATGACAGCAAGTATTAAAATCACCAAAACAAGTTTGTTTTATTAAACATTTTTGACCTTTAATTATTGTGTCCCCATTAGGCCAATCTGTGTAATTAGTGGCTCAGGCGTGTGGTGGAGAGGATCTCATTAATTCTGTAAAAACTCACAACGAGGCACAGATGAATTGCTTCATATTGTGTGTGTCTGTCTGTGTTTTGGCACATTTGTAATAAGAATGTCAGAGGAACAGTCAGTTCTAATTTTATGTAGGACAAACACTGTACGTTTTAAACGCTGACATTTTCTTCAAAGATTAATTCGTCCCCGTGGTTTCATCAATATCTGAAGAAGTGCTATTTGACAAATCAGCTGAGATTCTTCAGAGTAATTATGTCGTTATCTGCTGGATCAAATCAATGTCTTGTGATAAAAATGTTCAAATGCAGAGTGAACAACAGAGGTTTGCTCCTACCGAGGTTCTCGATGGTGTAGTAGCGCTGCTTGTAGTCCACTTTGATGGTCTGAGCGTGAGGGCTGCCGATGCCGTAGCCGATGGTGTAACCACGTACCACGATGTCCTGGTTCTCCGGCGGCGTCCAGCTCACCACGATGCTGTTGACCAGCGGCCGGACGTGTAGGGAGCTCGGCTGGTCGGGTACTCGTGATTCTGGTGGAGCAAATTCAGGATTTAAAAGGAGTCCCGAAATTCTACAGTCAGACAATCAGGTCATTAACCCTTGAGCCTCAAGTGGGACAATTTAGCCTTTTATTTTTTAGATAATATGGCTGTAAAAGACATAACTGCTGGTAATGGTTGGAGTTTTTAATCCTCAGTTCTTATAATAAGTCTATATTAAACTATTTAATACAGAACGAGAGACACTTTGACTCTCAAGGACAAAATTTTCCCATTGAAACCCATTAAAACCACTATTTCTAACCCACGGCCACTACTTTATAAAATCATAGACTTTGTTCTATAAAGCTTTCTGTCTAGACCCCTGGCTTCAAAATGACAGTTTTTACTTTTTTCTACTAAGCAATCTCAGCTGTTCACTGCATGTGGC
>JAOWBC010000001.1:4960502-4975486 GCA_028566105.1 Hypoplectrus providencianus
TGTCTAGACCCCTGGCTTCAAAATGACAGTTTTTACTTTTTTCTACTAAGCAATCTCAGCTGTTCACTGCATGTGGCCATTTTCCTGGTTTCCACTTGAGTCTTTGTTTCTGTATTATGGAAAAATAAAATGCTTCAAAATCGTACTATGGACTATGAAACAATTTGAATGTACAACCCCACGAGTATTTAATACACAGAAAAAAACTTGTTAATTATAACAGTGGTATAATGAAAAAAATTACAATTAAAGGGTTAAAATACTCAAAATATAAGTAACATGTACTTAAAGGTCAGGGCTAACATTAGTTAGATTAAAGTAACTGAAAGCTGAAAATAATAATATATATAAATTTTTGAAGTTTTTTTAACCTGACTACACATAAAATGCATCAAAATCAAATAAACAAAATCTCCCTTTATATCGCATATACAGAAAACAATTACAAACATAATTGAATTATCGAAATAACTGAAAAATAAAACAAAATTTTGGTTTGCTATTATAACAGTGGCATAAGGTTAACAAATATAGAAAAATATTTATAATGTTGTGGTAGTTGTGATCAGGACTAGTCGTAATAGAGGTAACTGGAGGTAAATTAATTTAAAACATGATTTTATGACCATTTTTTTAAGCTAAGGACATAAGAACAACTTTGCTAGGCACAATTTTTAATGCTGAGAAAGAAAGAGCAGTAGAAAGCTGAGAAACATTAACTTTAAATAAACTCTCTGGTTTTTGTTTGTATCAATAAAGTTAATCCGGTGTTTTTACCATCCAGGTCGCTCTCAAACGTCTCTGCGGTGGTCCACTCTGTGGCCGGTCCCGTGCCGTTCACCGTCATGGCCGACACTCTGAAGGAGTACTCTGTCCCACGCTCCAGACCTGGACACAAAACACACACCGGTCACATTCAAAGCACGAGCGTTTAGTCTGAGCTCAGCTTCAAGCAGCAGTAAACAAACGCTTTCATTAAAACGTCTCTCTCTTTCTAAAGCCTGATTTTATTTTATAATTCACCGGTGCTCTCCACTTGGCTGGTCAACTGGGGTTTCGAGTTGCAGACACAATAAATATTTTGAAAGCACAAATATTTTAAACAGATACCCAATACTTCTCTGCACAATTTAAGTAGAAAATCCATAAGCCTGCCTGGGGAAGGATCAAGCAAAGGTTTCTGCGGTGCAATTAACTTTATTTTCGCCTCAATATCATGAAAGTGATTGAGATTTATAATTCACCTCTGATTACTACATTCTTCTGGGTAAAAATGTATTTGCCTTAAGAAGTGTTAAAGAAAGTGTGAAACAGCAACCAGCACAAAAAAGAGCCAAAAAAATAGAAGAGTATAAAAAAAAAAAACTTTGGATTTTTTGTTCATATTTTAAAGCTAAGACTCCTTCAGAAGGAGCCGTTTCACTGCTGGGTGCCAGCTTTGGTATTCACAAAAGAGGGGAACGCCTGCTGACAAATGATGTGTTGCTGTATTAATTTGCTGTAAAATTTTTCATCATCGTCATATTGTCCCATTTGCACGCTACATGCTAATCCTGTAGTCTTTTCTCTCTGTTCCCCTATTCTGGGCCACCCTTGGGGGTAGCTTCTGAAGACTGCCTAACTATCCGTGCCTCCGAGGCTACAACATCTCCTTCTAAACGCTTTTGAACCAACAAACACCCCTCTGTTTCACCCCCCAGAATGTTCTCAAAAATCAACTTTTAAGTGTATATTCTCTTTGATGCAGCACACAGCGTGAGCCCGGGCCACTTGAAAGTTGCTGAGACAACATCTAATATTAATCAGCATTGCTGTGCGTCTCTGGTGATATTGTGAATATTTTGGTGGAAGCAGTGGGTAACGTGAGGGTACAGTAAGACATAAATACTCCTTCAGAGTATTCAGATGAAATGTAGATGTAAATAAACAGACTGACTCCAAACAACATATCCGACATGTCTTCAATCGCAAGATCAAGATTTTAAATATTGTAGCATGTCAGACTTAGCTGACAGAGTGTAAGATACACACTGCAGAGATAAAATACAGTGGGATCACACAAAAGTTTTGATGTAGGACTCGTATAAAGCATCAAAAGGGAACATTGGGATTTCGTAGTCATAAAGAACAAAAAAATAAAAGGGTTTTTTATTCTGGATCCACTATTTTTTAAAATCATGTTGAACAATCATATGGAAATGTATCACAGAAGAGTTGGAGGCTGAATAAAATAGTGAAATAGAGAAGCTGTGTTTTGAGTCAATCCCTCACAGTGCTGTCACTATTTTGATGGCCATGTTCACACTTAAAACCAGAACGAGTGATCCAAGTGGACAGCTTTACACACACGTGTGAACACACAAAAAGTGACATTTTACATTTAAAATTCAGTTTAATGCCAGATGTGAACACCTGTCCATCTCTGCATTAACAGGGTGTTTCATGCTTTAACCGTAGGGATCAGAATAAATACAACTTTATTGACTGATTATGTTCATTATGTCTTCTTTGAATATTAGATATAAATTTCTTGGATTCAGACAAAGCTGAAATGTTCTTTTACCTGGTGTTAGTTTATGATGTATCTTCAGCCTTCTTCAGAGCTGTCAGACGTTGGTGATGTCTCTAAAAACAGCTGACTGATGGATGGGAAACTTCAAAATAAAGTTCTCCCTCCCAAACATGTTCATAGAAATAAGGAAACATGTGAGCAGCACCAGGGGGCAAACACTGTCCCACACACAAGAGGGGAGAACGGACGTGTTTGGATCAGGGAACTTTGTTTTGAAAATTTCCTGCTTCAATCAGCTGTTTTTAAACACGTCACCAGGAAGTGTTTGAAAGCTCTGATAATGGCTGGAGCTAGAGCCAAAACTGGTAAAAGAACATCTTCACTTGTCTGTTAACAAGAAATATATAACCAACGCCTTCGTCTTTTCTCCTTTTGGTCCAGTTCTTTATCTACTCCCTTATAGATTCCTGATCTATTTTCTGTGTGGACAAAAAGGAAGTCTATGCAGCTATTTAGCTTCAACGCAACTGTGTTATTATCTGAGACTGACCACAGAGAAGATGAAGGAAAAAATATTTGATGATTATGTAAGTATTTAAACGGTTCTTCAAAATTCATTTTACGTTCAGTTTGTGCAGAGATATAAATCAGTTCAATGCAACGAGTCAAGAGCTGAGCTCAAATGTTACTTTGCCTCTTTTTTAAATCTGTGTTCACATTTTAAAGCTGTCTGCTTGGATCACTGAGAGCTTTTTCTGAAGCAAAGTGTGAACAGGTCCATCAACACAATGATTTGTGTCCTTGACTGGAAACACAGACTGCAGCATTACATTCAACGTCTCTAAATCTTCTGTGATACATTTTTATAGAAATGCGAAAGATGATTTTTTTTTAATGGTGGGTCTATCAAGAAAAGTCTTGCTTTTTGTTCTAAGGGACTAACACATCACAAGGTTATCTTTTCAAGGTTTTCTTATTTAAAGGAAAAATCTGATTGGCAGGTCTGAGCAACGCTGATATTATTCTAACAGGATATTTACCCTCAGTAATGGACGTGCTGCTCGGCTGGAAAGCAGCGGCACTCAAGTGTCAAATACAAGGTATTCTAAAAAAAATGTAATCCCATGTTGTGTGAAAGATACTTCAGTATATTGGTGCACCTTATTAACATTACATGCAGCACTTTTGTCATCTTTCTTTGTGAAACTATATTTTCTTAATTTCTGCTATAATTAAATCATATTTTGTTTGCAACAGGTACACGAGTTTGACGCTCATTTTTTTTAACAATGTGCAAAAGGAAAAATGTCAGAATGGTAAAAGGAACAGATAAAGTAGGAGGGCTCTGATGGATATTACAATTTTGAATCCTGATTTCAACTTGAACCAATTTCCAATTCCTTCCTGAAGAGCTGCATTAAAAGCTCCTTGCCTCCTACACAAACAACAATGAATGCACACATTCACACCCGCTGGAGGTCTGCAATGGAAGTCAAAACTTCAGTGTACAATACCGTCAATGAGCTTGGAAAGCTGGGTGCCACCAGTGGTCTCTGCTGCTTCGCTCCTCCGGGACCCTTTCCGGTATCTGATCTTGTAGCCGGTGATCTCGCCGTTCTGGCCGCTCAGTGGTGGAGGCTGCCACCGAACCATGATGCTCTGAGGGAGGAAAAGATGAGAGTCAATTAAACAAAAACCTGAGTTTAGCACATGTGGGACCATCTGCTTTTTTGTCCTGCAGCTGTAAAGGTGACCTCATGGCTTAGCAGGCATCATCACACCTTCCCACACACTTTGGCATCGGTGTGAACGTTTCTCTGCAGGTTTACTGTTCTGCTGCCCAGACACACGGCCGTCTCACCGCCCCCCTCCTCCTGCCAGTGGTGCAAACGGGAGGGCCCCGCAAAAACAAACACCCCTCTGAGCAGGGGTGACGCAGTGCAGATTGACGCGTTTGGAAGAAATAAACATGAATAATAGAAGGTGTGCTGATGAGTGGGCGGTGCATGTGGTCAGGCTAACCCTGCAGAGGCTCTGAGGCAGAGAGATGAATGCAGGACTTTAGCTGGCGGGCCCACGCTGCACTGTTGTGGGATTCATGCTTCGAGTTTTTTGTGTGTATTTAAAGAGAAAGGTGGGGGGTAACCCAGTGTGGGAGAATAGTTAATTAACGCTTCCCCACTGTCACACTGATGCACAAAAGCCTGAATACACATAGAGGGCACACATGTGTTCCTCCACAGCCAAGTCAAGGGAATTGTGCAAATTAAATTTGAGTTAAATGTGTTCAATTATTCCATTTTTCTTATTACACTATCCGTCCCAACCCGTTAATTCTCTCTTCTTCTCCCTAATCGTGAAAACTTGTTTAATTGACTTTGGGAAAAAGGTGCCAAAAGGGAAAAAAAGGTGCAAAATAAGATCACAAAAACATGATTTTCTGGATGCCTTGCAGGTAAAAGATGTGTGGCTCTGCCTGACAAAGCCTAAAGAGGAGACTGAATATGAAATGCATGTTAATTAGCTTTTCCCCCAGTTCCATTTGGCTGGGCGTATCAAACAGCTAATTGCATAAATGCTTTATATCTATATACTTGTACCAGAATTATTGACTTAATGACTGTTTACATTCAGAATTAGAGACAATGACAACAAAAAGAAAAAAATGAGATGAGTAATTTCAATAATGCTTAGGAATAAAGGATGCCAGATGTTTGTTTCACGGCTTTAAATGGGTTTGTCTGGGTCTAATTGGGGAGGGACAGCTGGATGTACACTATCCGTTCAAAAAACAATTCCTGGCCGTTCCACAGAGCGCTTCCTCTTCATTTTACTCTTTACATTAGCATGAGAGTGTTTTCTCTGCACGAATCTCTGCTGAGTATCCCTCAGCATGGGTGGCCGGTTCTCACTCAAGCTGGGAGTGTGTGATAGGATTGTCTACCAGTTTTTTTTTTTTTCTAGTTTACTTTGACAGTTCTCTCTCACTCTGGTCCTGCATCGACCAGCAAAGAGCTAAAAGCGCTGGCTGCTGCTTTTGTAGTCAATTCATGCACCCCGAGGTTTTCCGTATCTACTTCTCTTTGCTTCTCTCTGTTTGCACTCGCTGTCTCACATGTCATGAGTGAGAAACATCTTTTTATCAAATTTAATCCTTCACTCGGGTGGAACATATACAATAAACAGGCCTACAGCTCTCTGTTTGAAGATCAAATGGCTTGAAGAGACAGGCAGCTGAGGCCAGTTTCCTGTTTTAATCAGGAGCCTGTTGAGAAGCCTGCAGCCACCTCAGCAGGCTCATCTAATCAGAGGCGTCACGCAGGAACTACTGTATGTAAAACTTTAATAAATCTGATTTAACAATGATATTTAAAAAGAGGGTGAGGCAACAGGAGCTGTCTGCCTGGGCTGTGAGAAAAAATAATTGGTTATCTCAGAGAAATTCAATCTAGTTAAAACACATAAACACAAGTCTATTATGAATTTATTTTATTACTTTTCTTCCAGAAAGCAGGCCAACCAGCAGGGAGGCCAGTAAGCAGTGGCTTGTCAGTTTATAGGTCAGGGATCATATTGGCTAATGTGGCTGAAAAGTGCCTGGTTTGACAGCTGTCTGAAGAGATAGTTGTGCTTTATCTTTAATGGGGTATTTACCCATAATGGATGTATTACTATAGCTGATGGCAGTTGGCACACTCCCAGTTTGGAGAACCAGGCTGGCCTACCACTATAGAAGTTAAGCATTGTACTTATGGATGGACAGCAGTAAACCTAACAAAGTGCATTAAGGCTCTTATCTGTGCTCTCTCCAAAGCTACCAGGCTCCAAAACAGTAATTTTACCTCGCAGGACACAGGAGTTGGTGCTTTGAGCTGCTTCAATCAGTGGGTTTGCTTGTGTTTGTGTGACCTTGTTGTGTTTAAAGGTTAATTCAGATTCACCAAAGTCACACAATAACACAAACAAACAAACAAACCTACAGACGCAGCAGGAGACCAGAGATTCCCTACTCTGTGAGGTGAAGTTGCTGTTCGTGTGTGTCTGGTGGCTTTGAAGTGAGCAGAGATAACAGCTTCAGTTCCCTGTTGGAAAGCGCTGTCTGACAGAAAGTAAAGTGGGAAAATAATCTAAATATAGTGTAAATTTAAAGTGATATTGCACTTTGATTTGGTAGCTGGGTTTTCTGCTGCCCTCATCCCAAAAAGCGCCTTCCTTTGCTCCTGTGCTGGGAGTGTGCCGACCACCTGCTGTAGGTAATAAACTGTCTCCGGATAAGCGTCTCATAAAACCCCACTTTGAAAAATAAAAACTAACCGTTTGACTCCCTAAGTATTTTTGTACCGAGCCTACATCTCCCAGGGTACACTGTTCCGTATCCATTTAGATCTGAGCTGCAGGCTTCTCAGATACTGTACGGATGGAGAGTGATACGGAGGATAAAACCTTCTGACAGGCGAGTCTCCTGCCGATGAGAGGATCGATGAGGGTTCACACACCCTCTTAACCAGCTGGGGCTACGGGCTTCTGACGCAGCTAATCACACAGAGAAACAACGGTGTTCTGGCCTGCAGCTATGTGCTGTATCGGTTCAACCGTTTGTGTGGGCAAGCGAGGGAATGCTTGTGGAAGTGGTGAAGCGGTTACATACACTGTGGACCAAACAGTCGAGCTGCAGGCAGTTTAGGTGCATTTCTCATTGTATGTTGCATCGCAGGGAGGATGCTCAACAAGCGTGAAAGCTTTTAAGTCCTCAATAGCACAACAACAAAAAATATCCAGACCAGTTAAACATCCTGCAAACTGTGCTTTACCTTTGAGTTCTGGACCTCCAGGGTGAGGTTTTGAGGAGGAGCACTTGGTACTGCGAAACAAAAAGAAACAGTATTTTAGGTATAAAACAAAACATTTTATTAGATTAGCTAATCAAGTTATCAGTTTGTTGTAATTGGCAAAATGCCTATTTTTCCCAGTTAAGCATCTAAATTTTGTGTATTTTTCTTTTCTGCCCTTCGTGACTGTAGGCAGAACAAATTAGGTTGTGGGGTGAAAAACAAGTAATTTGATTCCATCATCTTTAGCTATGTGAAACAAAATTTTCACATTTTACTAAAAATTAAAAGACTATCAGATTCATGGAGAAAATACTTGACAGGTTAATTGCTGATAAAAACTATTGTTGATCATAGCTCTAATCTTCTTCACCGAGAGAAGATGTCCTGCTGGATCTAAAATCTATTTAAAGCAGATTGTTGATCGATTTCACATCCATCTGTAACATGTAAAATTAATCAGAGAATGTCATAAACCTAAAAGCAGTCTTGGCAGTTTTTTTTTTTTTAGTCAATCAACTGACCGTCAGACAACGTGCGAACAACGACGTCGTCGGTGGAGACGCCGGGGCCGTGCTTGTTGTTGGCCACCACACGGAAACTGTACTCTGTGTTCTTCTTCAGCCCCGTCATGGTGTAGGACTGAAGGTCCACGTCAATGTCCTGGAAGACAGAAGGGAGGAGGAGAAGGTTTCATTAGAATATATCAGATTATTCACACAGTCGCTTTCATTTAAAGAATTAAAAAATGTAAAAGTTATCAGGCTACTAATAACAATTCATCATTTGGTGATCTTTAGAAAACAACTTTAAATTGGAAATTTAATCAAACTGTGACCTTAAAATTGACAGTTTTAGTGAATCATGAATTTGAATAAATATTAAGTCATCGTATTTTTTCATTCAAATTGGTTACAATGTGCAAAATTATTTACACTCTCGCCACTAAACATTTTAGTACTCGTTTTGCTCTTCTGTGCACTTCTGGGTTTATTGCACATTTTTCTGTCTGTTTATTGTGCTTTCCCTTTTAATTCTTATTATTCCATTTCTTTTTCTGTAATTTATATTCACACTTTCTGCTTCTGTTTTTGCTGCTTTGACAAGTGGATTTCCCCGTTGTGGGATCAATGAAGTATATCTAATCCAATCTAATCTGAATAATGAAATAAACATTAGTTATTAGACTATGAATGCCTGTATTAAGGTCATCTGCTTGTACATTTTCAGAACTTATTTGTTCATAAGTCAATGTGTCCAATGGCAATGTGTACATAAAATATCTAAAGAGAACAAATGACGTCAAGATAAATAAAAAATCAAATCTGTTTTATTCTATAAATAATGATGATGAAAAAAATAAAAAGCATACATGATGTGTATATTTCACTCCTGCCAGTGTTAATAAAATGCTGAATTCAATTTTAGCCTTACAGCGTGATACTTGCATAAACATGCTGCAAATGAGACACTTCCAATAGAGCAATCTCTCAATGTGGCAAATGTGATGCCTGCTTTCATCATTCCATCGCACATTTCTGTTTGTAATTCTCTGTAAAAATGTCATTTCCACTGGTAAAACAAATTATGCCGTCTGTGATCATGACTTTTGCTTTACAAATTGGGAACGCTGGTACATGCCCAATTACTCCGAGCCAATTTGCATTCATCTCTCCGCTTGTGACATTTCAAGAAAAATGTGGAGTCTTTGTGGGAAATCTAATCGCGCTGCTGCTGAGCGGCCCGATCACGACCTCTGAACCCGGGTCGGATGATCACTTGTGACCACGTCACCCTGAAGATGCATCATAAGTCGTCCCTGACTTCCCCCTGTCCTTAAATTTTTCATGTCCTCTGAGCAAGGCTTCTCTCTAACTTCCTCTCGGCTCCGTCCCTTTCCTTCACCTCTTACTTTCTTTTCATCGCTCTCTTCATCTCTTGCCTTTTTCACCTCATCTCTGGCTCTCTTCTCCAGGGAGCTGAGGCGTCATTACTCAGTGTGCTGGCTGACGTTTCATCCATTATCATATTAAAGGCTTTTTAATGCCTCACTGGCTTGCACACTGCTACTGCTGGGGCTGACTCAATATCTAACCAGCTAAATTCCACTCTTGTGACAGAGTTAGACCTGCAGAGAACAACTGGGTGAATCATATCTGCTTTCTTTTGCACAATACTTTCTTTTTTTTATGAGAGAGGCATAATGGAGAGCATGGCTAAAAATCTGTACAAAGAGTCTTTTGGCAAATGATTAGGAACTCCTTACCTCATCATAATTTACATTAGGCTATGCAGTCATATTCTTTTTATCTAATGAACCCTGCAAAAGCAAGCGTCAGCTACAAACGGTACTTTTCCTCTCACAAGGTCTTACAGGAGGAGCAGTGAGACAATGACATCAACTGCATGTTTCTGTCTAACTTTTACTAAAAATGTGAAACATGAGGAAACTTTCAGGGCTTTTACAAACGTCATTTTCTATTTTCTGCACTTTTATGATGCCATCACCCTAAAGTTAAAGAAAACTAAAAAAAAATCCTCAATTTAAAATAGTGGTGCATTGAAGGGAGCACCAAGTACCAAGCATATGGCAACAGTGAAGACAAGCAAGAGTATTAAAGGTGGAATTGATTTTTTTGTTATTATGTTTATATAAAGGTACTTTATGGTGCTGTTAGATTGCTGCTAGACGGGCTCTTTAATACAGGTGCGTGCCTCCCTTTGTGTGCAGCAGGAAGGAGATGAAAAGCACAGCGAAAATGTTGTTTTTGAAATGAGAAAACACAACAAATATAGACTGCAGCAGAATATTTCATTACATGAAGAAATGTTGCAAATTTTGGAAATTATTACATCCATATCTTTTGAATCAATTTGGACTTGTGAACTTTATACAATCTGGAGTTATTGGAAATGTTTGGATAATCAAGATAGAAACAATCCTGCGCAATTGCTGCCAGAATCTAATGAAATACTACAAATAACATAAAACCAGCAATATTAGTAAGGTTAATTCTTTATCTGTGCGGAAGTACGGGGTTAATCGTCATGAATGGACATGGATAAAACAACACAAAATGCAACATTTGAATGTTGCTTAAGAATGTGTATTTTACCATTAGGAATGATGCTTCAACTATTCAGGACAGCTCTAGAACCATCTAGCTTCTGTTGTGTCTTTTTTTTGTCTTTTACATCAAGCCTTTAATATTTAGTGTCTGTTGAAACACTTTGCAACACTCCAATTTAAAAACTAAGATAAACAAATGATCAAAAACCCTACTGTTCTTTGATTGTGGAGCAGCTGCCACCAGAGCCTGGGTTTGTTTAGGTGCCTGAAAAGTTCTGCGAATCAGTTACAGCTGATTGAGTAAAGACCAAATCCTACCTGCTCGGTGCCAAAGCTTTTGTCTGTGTAGTACACCTTGTAGGTGAGCATCTCCCCGTTGCCAGTGAGCGGCTTGTCCCAGCTCAGAGAGACGGTTGTTGGCGTGTTCGACACCGCCTGCAGGTTAGGAGCCGGGCCGGGCACTTGGACTGAAACAGGAGAGCAAAAAGAAAACACGTCAAATCTGACATTTCTGTTCTCTTATGTCTCGAGCCCTCTCCATTTTTGATGTGACAACTGGAAGACAGGAACTCAATTTAGCAGTGTCCAGTGTTTGCTGCCAAAAACACATTTCTTGGCTACTTCAAAGCCACATTCCCCCGTGTTAGCAAGAGCGGAGACAACAGGACGGCTCAGTCCTCTGCAGCTCTGTGGAGACCAATCTGTCCCCTCTGGACTGGGCTGCCAGCCATGTTGATTTTCTGGTTATTCCCATGACAAATAAACTCAAGGTGTCTCCTGCTTCAACAGGAACATTTATGTGCATTTTGCATTCCAGCAACATCTGCCTCCAGCTTTTATTCAAACAGTAGACAGTTTATCTTATTGTGTCTGGTAATTCGAGACAGAGGGCAGGATTAGACAGACAATGTGTCTGTGTATCAGTTCTGCTTTCTGTAAGATAAATAGAGAAAGGCAAAAATGTCAATCTGCTGCAACATGGTATACTGCCTCAGATTAAATGCTTGCACAAACACGAGTCTTCTTAGCACTTTGGTCATTTTGTATTGAGGATTAAATCTTTTACATAGGACCTGACAATTTATAAAAATGAAAAAAAAATATTATTAATTTATACATTTGGGTTATTGCTTCACAATGTATAAATTCTAAGTATAAACAGTTTACTTGCAAATATCTGTGGCACACAGTGGTTCATCGTGTGTTGTGTTTAAAACCCAGAGCACTACACAAAAACTCCAGCTGTGATGTTTTACAGGGACTGTGATAAATGCAAATGCTGAACAAAATTGATTTTTTTATGCAATTTTATGAACAGGGTAGTGTGTTCTTTATACTATGACAGTTTCCTTAAATTACCGGTATGTATTTTTTTAAATTACATAATATTCCCTTGCATAAAGTGGTGCAATATGCTGTAATATGTTGAATCGTTAGCCCTGTATGATACGTATCGCAACGCCAGATTCTTGCAAACACACAGCCCTAATATACATTAAAGTTTATGTGAACTTGTCAGATTATTTTACATCCCCTGAGAGTAGGGAACTGTGGATGAACTGGATCAGTATTTCTTCAGTGTTTATGTGATTCAAATGTAAACACAGTTAAATTAAAGCTGACAGTCAGCATTTTAGCCTCTTAGTAAATATTTCATTTTGTATGCAGTCTGCTGCAGGACCTAACAAAGTATGTATCACTGCCCTAATAAGTTGTGACTGCACTGCACACAGAATATGTCAGGAAATATATGGACAGTGACATTTCTTTCCAGGTGGCACATTGGATTAAAATGAAATGGTTACTATGAGGTTAAAGTGCTGGCCTTCAGACACAGATCCATGTCTGTACGGTATAGATCCTCTAAGCTTTAGCTGCAGGTGTTCTTGACAGAGGAAAAAAGCTCCCATTTGTCAGTGGGCACCAGTACTGGGTTTAAACGTGTGTGTGTGTGTATGTGTGCATGCAGGTATATCAAGCCAGTCTCTGTGGAGCGCTGATACGGTGCAGGGTTGTGTGCACATGCCTGGCACTCAGGAGCAGGTCAAAAGTTTAAGCTCCACTTCGAAGCATGTTCTTACATTAAAAGTGTACACACATGACAGAGATATACTGCACAGGTACGGCGCGCCCTCGCTGCTCTCCCCACGGGTGGCTGGCAGCCTGCTGGCAGGCATTAAAGGTGTAGTGTGTGTATTTCTAGTGTGCGTGTGTGTCGATCCGTCCGCCCTCCAACCAAGGACACAGGTAAAGAAAACGGCGGCTGACCTACAAAGCGACAGTGACTGAGCTGTAGCTGAGCCAGGAGGTGAGGGACGTCCACCCCGACAGTGTGCAGGGAGAGCCCCGTCACAACACTTTCAAATGTGGAAACGGAGCGATTTGGAGCAGCCGCCAAACACAAAGAGAGAAGACGAGAAACACTTTGTAGCCTCTTTCCTCAGTCATTCTTGTGTCCTCCACCCTAAACATGACAATCTGCTTCTGTACAGTAGCTCTATGCAGACTGGATGCGAGAAATGTTTCAGAAAAAAACATGCAATACTAATTTCAGACATTCCTCACTCAGGTAGGCAAGGTTTGGAGCAACACAGAGGGATTATAGTAAGTGTTGGGGCATAAACAAGAAGAGGCTTATAAGAAGAAAACGCTGCATTTCTCTGGTGTTGGGTGGTCTGCCTTAACGCACAGCACCAAACAGCCTCCTCTGTGTGTGTGTGTGTGTGGTGTCTGTGTTTGAAGTGAGCGTGTGCTGTATGTGAGTGAATATTTGTTTGTGTGAATGTTTGTTTGCACATTTGCGCGCTCCTTTTGAGTGCATCCTGTTTGCATCAGTGTGCCAGTGTGAACATGTTTCCAACAAACTGGCTGGAGTTCGCCTTTATGTTTATGTATCCTGTTTACTGAGCACACATACAAATGAACGTTTGTGTGTGTCTTTACCTTCAGCCTGGGTGGCCACTTTGAGCGCTGCGGAGCTCTCTCCCTGGCCGTTGCTGTTGTGGGGCACAACCCTGAAGCGATATTTGGTGTCTGGCATGAGGTTCTGGATGGTGACCTGCATCTCCCCTGGACGGCTGGTATTCACTACGCGCTCCCTGACACACAAACACACAGCAGCAAAACATTTTAATACCTCTAATGCCTTCAATTTACAAAAAATGTGATCTATTCTAAGAGTGTGAGCACATAATTGGACGGTGGCGTGTACCACAAAAAGTGTTGGTTACTCAAAGATGGTTCTTTGGCGTCATTGGGCAAAATAATGATCACCCTTCAGCATACTGTTTTTCATGACTTCCACGACTCTCCTTTTTCTGTTTTCAGGCTTTAGAAAATTAGGATGCAATGCCTCGTTTTCCCCCTCTATGCTCAGTACATTATCTTACATTTTTAAGTGCATTTTTTAACTAACATACAAATCACTTAGTCTATTAAATGTCTGATGAAGGTGTAAAGCTGTACTTCTCACTACTCAAATCTTTGCAGAGCTGAGCAGAGGACCGCTCTGTTTGTGATGATATAAACCTGAGAAAAGCAGCAAAACTTCCCATTTGGGAAGCTGAAAATAATTAACATTTCAGCCTCTGTGAATGACTCAAATGACCTATTTTCTGTCCATTTTATTATTAATTAATCAAATATCTTACTAATAAACAAATTAACAGAAATCTATCTACAGTGCAAACAGTAAAGTTGGTTTCCATCAAACAGCCTCTGTACTGTACCACCACACTGCGGTGCAAATAGTATTTGTACGCTCCATGCAATTGCTTATAAAGTTATGTATTCATTTGCATGTAAAGCTCTAGCAGAGAGTAAAATGCTTTTTATGTATTAGGGCCACTTCTGAAAATGTCTTGCAGCTATTTTACAGGGGAAAACCACAAAAAGTAGCCAAAACGCTTCAGAGAAATTGCGGAAAATCCTCTCAGCTTCTTAAATTCAGTCATACACAGTAAATCCCCTGCACGTGAAGCTGGAGAAAATCATCACAGAGGCACTTAAAATAATGTTTGAACTGAATTGTTTTGTTTATACTTTGGCTTTCAAAGGTAATCCTTTGAGGAAGGAAGTTTGTTTTTAATTAATGAACACTTACTGCTATGATAAGTGCTTTAACTGCTTTAATTAGATATTTTCAGAGTGGTCTGAGACTCATTCTGCACTGGAATGTATGTATATTAGTACCCTGCTGACTCCAGCAGTAATGTGTGTAGAAATACCCTCCTGGCAGCACTACAGTTTAGTGTGCATACTACCTGCTAGTGCCCTCCTGGCTGTAGAAAACAGAGTAGGTTAACTCGTCTCCGTGGGGTTCGGCTGGCGGGCGCCAGGTCAGCTTGATGAAGCGGGTGGAAACCAGTGAAGCCACGACGTCCCGGGGGGCGGAGGGGGTGGGCCCTGCTGGACTGGCTACACCTCCGGAGCCTGGCGTTACATGGTCAGTAGTGTTAGGAGTCAGTGAGGGGGGAGGGAAAGATAACTGCACATTTTACCCACGCTTGTTTGTATGCTTCTACACGAAGCTTGATGAGGTCATCATTTGTGCGCCGGTAAACGCTTCACGAAC
>JAOWBC010000001.1:4987142-4999618 GCA_028566105.1 Hypoplectrus providencianus
AGGTTGAAAACTACTAGGATCTAGAGCACAATTGGGACATTCTGAGGTTTGGACCTTTACTGGGAGGAAATTTTTAATAACGGGAACTCTTTAAATATTAATTGAATCCCTGCCATACAGTAAGAGCAGTGTGACCATATGTGTGTATGCATATGTTTCCCAGCAGCACACGACATGTTGTTTAACTGCCACATTTTCACACCGGTGCCTGCTGCTGAACGTACACTTACGATGCACACCGTGCCAACAGAAAACATGGCGCACTGTGCTGACACATTCACATCCTCACAACGTTACACATTCACTCCTGCTGGCCCGGCCGTGACCCTGCTAGCAGATGATGGAGCGCAGCGTATTCCCTGAAGTGGGCCTGAGCTTTTATTCAGCACTGGAGTCTGGCTGGAGGGAAGGGTCTTTTAGCAACCTATTCTCACTTCTTGATTTGAACAGGGAATAAGGGTGGCGCTCGGATGTGGTGGAAGGATTCCCTGTCTGTGGCTTGTCTGCTACAAATGTGTTCGGGGATTTTTTTTTTCTGCTCCGCCAACTCCAACTTGACTGGAACAGTTTCTTTGTTGTTTAATCATGATCTAGTTACATTTTATATTATATGGATTCATAATAGAGTGAATTTCTTTCCTCTACAGCAGCTAGAGGCGCTGCTGCCGTACACCAGGCTGACAGCAGCACTGGGACAACAGAGGGCCTCCTTTTAAAGATCTCTCTTTATCTTCCTCTTTACTTTCAAATCAAGATCAATTCAAGTACTTCTTGATTTGTATTAGGAAGACTACATCAAGATATATTTGTGTATAAAACCTAACACGTCTGCACACACAACAATGGATCTGGGCTGCTGTGTTCCTGTCCCTCCTGTGTATCAGCAGTCCGTGTGGAAATAATTACTGCTCGTGTTGAACGAAACAGTTTCAATATTTGAGTGCCTGTTTGTGTAACAAATCTGCTGCAGATATCAGTTCTGGGTTTTTTTTTCATCTCTCTGAAGGCTTATTGCGATATTTTGAGCATAAGATGGAGGACTTTGGAGCTTTCTCTGCCTTTTAGCTGCTTGCAGTGTGAGCAGAATTGCTTCTGGCAACCAGGTCCGTAACATCTTCCTTTGGCCGGGTTGTGTCCCGTTTATAGTCAGCTGTAATGGCTGCCGTCTATTTATCTGTGTTTTTATGTTGCGGTTGCTTGCCAATAATTTTCTTGTGGGTTGATATTTTACTTCAGTCAGATCCACTTTTTTTGTGGATCCAGACAACTAAAATGAATTCTGCCGCCATTTATTCATTAAGAAGAGACATTTATTCAAGTATTTTGTTGTTAAACTTCATGACTTTACAGAAACGTGTCTCAAATCATTTTAGGAGAAAACAAATTTGGTCGGTTTAGAGAACAGAAAGCTTCTAATTCATTTGTCGTCACAGCCAAAAATAAAAGGGCAATATGCAGGATATGGCCTGAATTTTAGTGTGAAACATTCAAAATATAATTTTTAACAGAATGTGAGAAAGTAACAGGGATTAGGTTTGATGTTGAACCTGCACTGCTCCTTTTGGACCAGTAGGTAACATCTAATTTTGGTTATTTAAAAAAAAGTGTCTTCAGTGCAACAAATGTGACACAAATTGTACAGAGAAACCTCCCAAATATCATGGACTAAGTGAAGAAATGGTTTGGATGTGGTTGTTTTCTTGCTACTATAGTATTGGTAACTCCACAGTTGATGATTATAGGATTTTTCTAATATGCATGACAGTAAATGTAGATTTTTTAGATCTAGTACAAGACTGATAATTGTTCAACAATATTATAACTGATTACTGTTATGAGATGAGTCAAGATTTGAAAAGTTTGAAAAGTTCAGTGTTTTAAGACAAAGCAAGATTTTTACACAATCCTGAACATGAGCTATTCTTATAAGTGAAAGGAGTGAAATGTTTCTTCCAGGCATCACACATTGAACCTTTAAACTTAACTCTGCTTCATGTGTTGTAAAAGAAACATATACTAATAAAACTTTAGTGGGTTTTCTTGACTTCTGGATTCCTTTCTGACGCATAATCTTAATCAGGTGTTTCACTGTCTTGGCTGAGATCAAAGCGGATGAAAGTCACGTATCTACCTTCCGTCGAGTCATCTGCAAATACTGCAGGAGACTTTTGGTCTCTGTGTCATTTCACAGGGAGGTCTGGTGCTCCACTCTGCTGTAATTAATTGATTCAGTAATGAAGTTACGGCATGTGCAGCTCTCTAAATAACTCTTCCAGTATCTCCCTGTGCCTGTCACTTTGTCAAGTTGCAGCTTTGGGGACAGCACACATGTCAGTTTATCATGCCAGCTCTCCTGATGCCTGCACTCATAAATACACAGAGTGATGGAGGGAGAGGCAGACCGGGAGACGCGGCGAGCAGTGATGAGGCATCTCCATCTCTCAGCGGGGGTTGAGTACCTCTGATGGTAGGGGAGGACAGGACTCTTCTGTTGGCTGCCACAGGTCGTAGAGGGGGAGGGGAGGGGGAAACTAATGGCAGTGTGGCTGGATAAAGGGGAAGATGAAGGGAGAGGAGGAGGGATAGAGGTAGCAAGAGGTAAGCAAAGAGGAAGGGAAAGAGATGAAAGAGAGGGAGGCATGGAGGAGGACTGCCTGCCTGTTTAAGCTTTGCATTCAACAAAAGCTTGAATAAATGCTTTGCATCAGAAATAGTGTCTCATCTTTCCTCGCCGTAACACCACCTGAATAACAGCTAGGAAAACCCGCCCGCCGGATAAAGGAGAGAGAATTTATGGAGCTGTGCTGCACAGCATCAAGCGTCGGCTGATGCTCATTTTAATTGTGTTATTTTTTACCAGAAGTTGGCTAAGAACTGAGAGCAATGCCTGCCTTTCATTCATCTCCATGAAACAGTCGTGGCTAAAGCAGCATGAGAGCTCAGGGCCTCAACATCCAAACAAGCTTTTAGGCTCTCCAGTGAAGTACTTGGCTTGGGCACTAGGAGGCAAAATGTCAAAACATTATTCATGTGAGCTGTGGGAATGGAGAATAGAAGAGAGGAAAGATGGAGGGACATGCAAACTCAGACAGAGGAGTATTTCCATATTAAAGCCAGCATAGCGTACGAAAGGAGCAAAAATAAGTATTCAGATGCAAATGGAAGTGCATCTCTTGAATTTATGCAACATAAAAAAGCAACAACAAAAAAAGCACTTAAGGGCAAACAGCAAAGTGCGTGCACCCACTTCTCTTTTGTTTGCCAATGTTAAATGCAGATCCATCTGTAATTTCATATTTAGCTTAAACTGTAGGTGCTTCAATCTTAAACTTGTCATTCCTGAAAAGTGTGCATTCAGGGAAAGTCTTTGGCTGGTAGGCGACATTGGGTTTGTGACTATAAAAATTAGAATAGATTATGCTGTAAACAATCAGTGGCTCTTCATTTCTGAATGTCTAAAAATGTAAAAACTTCACACAGCTCTGCACCTTAAGAACACGAGCCATCCTAAAACTAAATATTTATTTCAGCTCTGCTCTCGATCTTAAAGAGCTTCCCAAAAAGCAACAACACTTCAAAAATTGGGCTTACTGTTTTAGTTTGCCACCTTATCAAACTTCAAACACAGTCTAACTCTTTGTACTGTATATGGAGAGATGACAATCATACAAACAAGTGCTTTGTCTAGGCGTGCACAACTTCAAAGATGAAATCGTGACCCATTTCCTCTCCAAGCTGTAATTGCCGCCTACTACAGTATCATGCATAAACGCTTCACATAATCATGTGTCTGGAAAAGGCCGCAAATTGTTGCTGCACTCCATCTATAGATGACACGTGACGATAATCCCTTAAATAGCATATCCTCCGCAGCTGACTAACCTCCCTCATGATCATTTTGACAAAAGGTCTTAATGTCGACAGCAAACAGTGACACTGCCAGCAGGGAGTCATCATGACGGCAATTAGTGGTTATATTTAGCGTTTGGTGAGGAAAGAATGGGCCAATCTGCTAAGAATTTGATGAAACCGCATGCAGAGTTTGCATTTGTTGAATCAAACTTGTTAGTGAGAATGTTTCCTGATCAAAACAGTCTTTATAGCTTCCAACTGCTGCACATATGGGCTAGATTTCATACAATTAACTTTAAAGTGCCCCTCCAGATAAACTCCAAAGTATTTATAAAAAGACATGGCTTCGATTCAAATTTATTTCAACACGTTTTCCCACATGAGAAAAATACTTTGTAGAGATTCAGCTATAAATGTTTGAGCCCCTAGACTCATAGTGTGCACATCAAGACCGGTGACTAGCAGACGTAGCAGAATGGTCAGGGCAGTTAGCATCTTTTAGCTTGTTTGCTAACAGTGGCTGACATAGCATTAATGGTTATGAATCATGCAATAGTTTCAGGTCTCTTTTTTTTTCTTCTCCTTTTTGGACGGAAATCTTACCCTCCATGAGAGGGATGTGAAAACACCTCTGATAAACTTAACATCACACATTTAAAGAGACACTGACTTAAGAAAACACTGAAACATATGTTTGGGTGGAGGGGATCTTAAAGCATGCTTTACATATAATAACATGAGCAATTATCTAGCATATAATCAGTGTGAAAATCATTTCAAATTAAACTGCTTTTCTTCCATATGGCAGAATCATACAACTTACAACAGACACTTTAACTAGTACAACTACACAAACGTCCAGTCCTTCCAAAATGACGACGTCTGTATGTGGCAGCTTTACAAGAGACATTAGGAGGCACTGACTTGGCCTCCACTACGCTGCTTAATTAGGTCCACTTTTGGCATGTGTGCTCCCATTTACCCACATCTGTTTGCAACTAGTTGACCCATTATTGCACATGGCTTTGGAATGCCCAGGAAAATTGTTGGAGACTGCAAACTGCGGTCCTATTTTTGACCTCCAGTCTCCCAGAAATCTGGGTTTTAAGGTTTAAGGATTGCTGGAGTAAATGAGATGAGATAAACTTTGACTTATCCTTTCTGCAAACATTTGTCCATGTACTGAACCATTTGTCATCTGCAGTAGTGAAGTTCAAAGCCAAAAGTATTGATACGCAGCACACATCACTATAAATAACCGTCAAGATGCTGTGCATATGCTAACAGCTGACAGCTGACCTTTTCCCATTCCAAACATCCACAAGTGGGAATCATCAGTGGAGCCACATTTAACTGCAGCTGGCAGTGTCAAGATGCAAAGATTAGGATCACTAATGAATATTAGCCATCGTGCAGCCGCCGGGTGTTTAGATGCAGTTCACCCCCATTGATTTCCCTGTTGGGTGAAGACAACTTTATCCCTGTGGCAAGTCTCTGGCTTATCCCCCCCCCGACTGCAAGGCAGCCGTCAGACAGAGGGGTGCTTTCTGGCTCCATTTCAGGACGATTCAAGCCTGGCAGGTGTGAGTTGGATACCTGACTGAGGCAGGGCACACAGGGGCAGCAAAGAGCAGAAGGAGTGTGTGTTCTGCAGAGTGGACAAAGACGTCCAGCTGTGAGGGCGTAGCCATACAGTGGGAATATTAAAACCAGCACAATTAGCACAAAGCCCAGTGTGTTGGATTATCACAGAGAGCAGGTGGCTGTGAAAGACAAGAAGACAGAAAGTGAGAGGAAGTGGGGATAGAGGTGGCAGATGGCCGGAGAACTGTATGCGTCCAGGAGGAAAGAGAAGAATACAACAGAGGGGAGGCTCTAAGGAGAGGGATGCGTCTCTACTGGAACTTTAAGAGATTCATTTCATTCTACATCAAACAGCCGTACCCACAAAACACTAATAGCTGCAGAAAATGAGCTGATTTCAAACATGTTGTCATTGATTCACCAGTGCACCTCTGAGAGAGGAAATTACTTTGACACAGTGAAGCAAGCATTTGTGGAGAGTGCTGCAGTGGATGTGTCTGTACAAGCACAAAACGTCAATAATTTACAGGAAGAATAAACAGCATCGCTGCGACTTCGCTTATTTTCTAGATCTATCATCTGAGACTCAGATGATGACTGGATAATAAACTGGTGAATAAACAGGAAACTGTGAAACTTTCTGCAGGTAAGTGAGTTTGGATTAGTGTTACTGTGACAAAGACAGAGGTACACACTCAGAAAAGAAGGAGAATAAAAGATTCTTTGTGATATTTATGGATTAAACAGAGATTAATTTCTTCAAAGCCCCGCTCAGGGCAGACCCCGTGCACAAGGCCAGCTGCTGCTGTAATTCCTCCCATTTATCTTCAACTCAAACAAAAATAAAAAAGACCTGAGGACATGTAATGTGGCGGAGCCCTTATCAATGGTGTCAAACACAAATACACAATGAGCTGCAGGTCATCATTATTTCTGACTTACTGTCCCCCAATCAGAGGGGGGGGGGCACAGCTGGGGGCACCGGTTGGACACTGCTATGCTAATCCATTAGCCACCTGCTTCGAGTGAGGGGGGAGTTCACGCTTGATTAAATTCTGTCTTCCTCAACAAAATGAGAGTCTGACTCAACACTAGAGTAGTGATTGTGATATAAAGAATATAGACATAAAAACCCTCTGCTTTGTGCCGCATTACGATTATTTTCCCTTTATTCCCCTCGCCATTTTATTGTTCCTCCATTTTCCACCTTGTTTCATTTAGATTATGCTTTTCAGTGAAATTGTGTCTTGTTATCATCTTAAATTTCTTCTTGTTTTGCTGTTTTGTGGAGAGGCTTTTACTAGCCCCGTGGGTAAGACTATGATCATTATGACGCTGCAAATGATCTCAAATTTAACTTGTATTGCATTTCCTCCAATCATCAGAGGTAATGAAACAAAATTACCTCAAGAACTGGGGTGCTAAAATCATTTTCTACATTTGCTTCTATTTTCGGGCACTTAGTGTTTCGGCGCCCCTCGCCAGCGTGCTCGGTGTCTGCTTCTGTTGTACTCTGCACTCAGCAGCCACACTCTGGGAATTAGCCTTCAGCCCTCTCCTTTGGCTTTAAAAGGCGAAATGTGCAAAAAGAGAGACTGTGCTGAAGCTGTTCGGGCACTTTCACTCCACAGCATGTGTGTTCATGTTTGGTTGCAGCTCTTTACATGTTTGAGGATGCTGCACCAAAGCGCAGGCATTGTGTGAAGCTGCTCTCTAAAAGTCTTCACAACATTTCTGTAACACTGGACGTGGAATGGACTGTGCAAACCAAGCATCGCTTGCCCCAGATATTATTCTGTTCCCTTTGAGTCACCTCTGGTTTAACAAGATCCCAGTGGTTCCATTTCACTGTTCACTACACACCCTCACTCCTCACACCTTCACAGATGCGCACAGCCTCTAGAATCCATCCAGGTGTTTAGAAATAGGGCAAACTGTATAGAGAGAAGCCCCATCTTATTACCAAGCTAACTCATGTTTTATAAACCTTTACAGAAAGACTATTTTTTCGTAAGGATCATTTTTTTTAAATTTCTTTTCCTATAAAAAATATTTTTTTCTGAGCTACAGGTGTCAACTACTGTTTTTGTTATGGAATCATTTTTGGCTTTCAAACAAAGATTAAACAATCGTTCCTTTGTTAGCATTGAACAACTCCCATAACTGTGATTTACAGGAGTAAAGAGTGGTTCCACCTACTGCATGGCCAAAGTGCGTGGAGGACGGAAAGAAAGAGGTCAAAACTCCAGCAACACTTCTTATTGATAGAATAGTGTGCAAGCAGTAATGATTGTGGCCTACATGAGGTTCAATATTAGATCACATTTTAATGTCTACCATTAACTAGAGCCTGACCAAAATGGGATTTTTGAAGCCATAGAAATTTAAGAGGCAATTTCACTGAGTTAACTTGTTTGTTTTTTTTAGCCGGACTGAAATAAACCTGGCATTGATTTTACATTTGAAACAAATACCCTTTTCAGGTCATGATATAACAAAATGTGTGAGAGGTGTTTACTTCTTCTCCACCTTTTCTCACATTAAATATTTAGATTTAAGTTCCCAGGGAATTTGTTGTGGCATTAAGATTTCATACAGGCCTTCTGCTTTTTTGTTCTTTATCATGTTCATGATGACAAGATAAACAAACAGGCCATATGAAGAGCAACTTCATATGACCTGTTTGTTTATCTTGTTTTAAAGCAGTTAATTTATTCAGTAACATACATTGTACATACAATGGTATCATTGTCGACTGCGCCACCATCTTAGAAAAGTAGTCCTACACCTTACTCCCTGTCTGCTATCCATCTGTCTTTGGCTGATGGTGGAGATGAGATGCTGAGGTTTAAAATAACGTTTTTTTGTCTTTGCTTTTACCCTTTTCAACAGTTTTCTGTTTAAAATGTTGTTGTATAGTCTACAAGTATTGCTGGTATTTTGAACCCTTCAGACGGTTCACAGGTGCGGCTGTAAAAGCTCAGTAAAACTCATGAGTTTCACTGTTATAAAACTGCTGCTGGTGTTTAAAAAGCTGCATTTACAACTGCAGCACTTGGCAGGCTGCATGGTTAATTTCTGAGTCGCTCTTGGCATTTATTATTTCATCTCATAAGCATTTTATCAGTTTTGTGTTTTTTCACCTCTCAAGCAGGATTAAATGTTATCTTGTTAACTAATAAATCCTATTGTCACAGTAGTGAGTGGTCGTGGCGAGTGGCGTACCGTGATCTAGGATGATGAGCTGGGCGCTGGACTGGATGTTGCCTGCATCGTTCTCCGCAAGGCACTGATAAAAACCCTCATCGGACTTGACCAGACCCAGAACCTGCAGGTTGTGCTCCTTCTGTAGAGCAGTGAAAAGATAGAAAAGAGAATACATTTAGCACTTTCATACAAAACTAAAACTATTCCTGTGGTGGTGCAAAATCATGAAAATACTGCTGGTGAAAAGGGACAAAGGTGAAACTTCAACTTACAATTATTTTGAAGTAGTCACTTGGGATGACAGCATCTCCATTCTTGACCCATTTGACGGTGGGCGCTGGTGACCCGGAAACCTCACACTCGAAGACGATGTCCATGGACTCGTAGGCGTAAATGTTGTCCGGCCGCTTTACAAACTGGGGAGGAACTGTGGGAATCAGATGAGACAGAGGAGTCAGGAAAGTTTAAAAGAGAAACAACACAATGTAACCAACAATAAAATAAATGAAACATTTAGTGGTGTTATTGGAATTTACATCAAATTTAAAGCAAAATATTGAATAGGAAATGACTAAAGAAAATTTGCAGTCATCTTTTCCTAAAGAAATTCAGTCACCAATTTGTCAAAGCTAACCAGGCACATCCATGTCCAGCACTCTGGTTACTGCCAGGAAATGAGTAAGACCAAGTGATGCCATGCCTCCCCTTCAACTGCCAAATTGCCAGTTAAGGGGGGACAGAAAGAACAACAAACAGTGTGATCTAACAACAACTTATCCAATTATTTTCTGCACCCATCACACAGCTGTGACCCTTTGACCAGATGGCAGCGCTTGAAATATTTGATAAAAAGGTTCAATAACCTTTGTTCGTATTTATTAGCAACAGCTACTTTGGTTCAGTGTGTTAGCATGCTACACTAGCAAAGTCGAGCACTTGCAGATCTCCCCTAGTCCTGGTAATGAGGGCCAGAAAGGAGTTATTTGATCTGCTGGGGCGATACAGCGCCTCATCAATCTGTCCTGGAACAAGGTCACTGAGAGCGCAGGGCCCAGGCCTCGTTCTCTCTCTATAATTGGACTGCATGTGTATGTGAGGAGAGACAGAGTAAGAAAGACTGTGCATGTGTGTGTGCATGTGTGTGTGCATGTGTGTGTGCATGTGTGTGTGTGTGTGTGTGTGTGTGTGTGTGTGCACGAGCACCTTTGCTGCCTCTGTGCATTCTCTGATAAGCAGCAACCTCGCTGACCACAGTTTAAATGACTGTATTGTTGGAGTGTCGCAGTGTGTCAGGCTTCGCCATCAGCCTCCTGGGCTCCGTGATAGCTAGTTATTAGCATCTATTTTGTGGCTATTCGTGCGGGCTGATTGGATATTAGAGGCAGTGGGTGGACAGGGCCCTTTACTGGCTTTATTCAGCACAGTAGCAGGTTGTGAGGTCAAGTCTCCCTCATATGCTCAATGTAGCTGTGGTTAATTTAATCTTACATGAAAGTGCTTGTTAACAAATTAGCGCTCATTCTGTTGGGACACACTGCCACCAAGAGCAAGAAAATTAAGACTCCCAAATTAAAGTTATTCGTAATTAAAGCTGCTAAAGGAACAATTCCCTGTGCTCACAGTTCAATACACTGAGTAGCACTGTCGCTGCAGGACACAGTGGGCTGCTGCTACTGTATTTCCTGAGCTAAAAAATCACTTTTTTTATGTTTGATGTTTTTCTGCCATGCACGTTTTCTCTGTATCCTCATCTAAAAAGCCCGGGGCAGCACCTGGGTGTGCCCTCACTTTTGTCTCCAGTTTTAGCTGGAAAAAAAATCAGTATTTCATATTTAACATGTTGAATTGATTGAAGATTGATTTTCTTTTAAAGTAGAAATACATTTGCATATGCCACAGAATAGCAGGATTATATCTGTTATACATTTTGTCATAAAATACATTTCAACATCTCCCTTTCTTTGGATAGTTATGGAGAAAGAATAATTATGGGGAATTATCAGTGTATACAATATGTAAACAGCATAAACAAACTTGTTTGTCACTCAAGGTTTTGTCAGCAACAGTAGTTGTGATAAAACTATCAAAAGAAAAACTTGACCCGACTTCATAACTTCAATAAACTAAAATAAACTATTTCAGCATAATGCACCTCTGATTATTTATCATTGAGTGTTTTTGTGTGGTGATGGCTATTGTGTGCACTTCACACTAATGACTAACTGTTCACTGTTCTCATTAGGAGGCCTTGCCAGCTACATTTATATCACAAGAGTCTAAATTTCTCAGTAATTCTCGAGAAAATGTGTTGATATTTGAACTCAGCATTCTCAAATACTCCCCCTCATGTCAGGGCCCCTTCAGAATATCAGCGTGAGCCAGATTTACCATCCCTTTTTCTCCCACCGCTCTTCTCTTTATACTTTCATGAAGAACTTGTTCTTTCCCTGTCCTGTGCATGATTACAAATGGTATAGTGTTTTCAGAGCCAAGACTAAAAAATGTCCAATGACAAGATATTCACTGAATTTAACAAAAATTTAATGGATTAAAATCACATGACACTCCCATGAAATGCTATGAATTCATGCATGTCACTTATGTCAAAGTGTATTCTGTGTATCTCATAAAAAAAACTCCTAAAACAATTCCTCTAAATTCAATATATTAAATATATTTAACGCTGTTCTTTCCTTTAGGTTTGATTCTACAAAATAAAAACTTGCAGCTTTTCAAACAAAAAACAACTATATCCTATCTCGCTTTTTCCTCCAACTTCCAAATGCCAGATTTCCAACCATACAATCTAGCAGAACAAGTCAAACATCGTGATAGTGCCACAGAATATTGAAGCCGTCCCTCGCCTTTCTTAATGAGCGTCTAGACTTTTCTGTGAGCCTCCGTGGTGAATATTGACGACCGAGACAAGGATGGAAATGAGGACGGTGATGCTTGTGGATTGGATCACTGTGTGTTTTTCAAGACAGCCATCACCCTGCTCTGTGTCTCTATGTGCCTGTGGATCTGTATGTGTGTGTGTGTGTATCAATGTGTGTGTCCCGGTGTTCCCTGCAGCGGGATGTGTGAGCTGTGAATAATGTGTTTCACAGTGTGGTGTCCCCTGGATATTTGCCTCTCGTAGCTGTGCAGCAGAGGCAGGTGGAATCCTCGGTTTACTTTGGTGTGTCAGGGACACGGCGTTAAGACACCAGTGAGTCAGTGTATGTGTGTGTGTGTGTGTGTGTGTGTGTGTTGGGCTATGTGTGGACATGAATAATTTTTGGAAGTCTCTGGATACTTGTTTGGTCCCATTATTAGTGGTGCTATATGCTGTACATAATTGTGTTTGCGTCCTTCCCTGCTGGCAATATGTGCATGGGTGGATTTTGTTATGTCTGACTGTTTGTAATACCATAGTGTGTGTGTGTGTGTGTGTGTGTGTGTGTGTGTGTGTGTGTGTGTGTGTGTGTGCGTGTGTGTGTGTGTGTAGGTGAAAGTGCCTGCCTATGTATGTGAACATGTTTCTGTATGTCCATGCTGTATCAATCTGTGCACATTCATTATATTCATACGGGCTTCTGCATCAGATTTTAATACCATTCTGTCTGTATATATTATGTGTGTGTGTGTGTGTGTGTGTGTGTGTGTGTGCAGAGCCCCCTACTGAGGTTCGTGGTGACAGGTTCTGATGGTGACTGGTACCCTGCGGCTCTCTTTATCTCGCTCTCTCTCTCCATTTCACCACTCAGTCTCTCATTTTTTCCCTGACTCTTAATCTTCCTTTAACTCCCTGTTTATCTCTACATCTTCAGCCCCCCCTCCCCTGTCCGCCC
>JAOWBC010000001.1:5018036-5028282 GCA_028566105.1 Hypoplectrus providencianus
AACCTCACTAATAGTGACCCTGAGGAAAGGAGAAGTGAAACTCATAGGCCGTTAACGTTGATAGGTTTGAGTCTGACAGGCTGAACGGTTCAGACGTGCTACCCATGATGTTGTTTTTGTGCAGTGGCCGTTTGAAAGCATTATATAAAGAGCAGAACGGTGCAGGCTGTCTTAAAAATTGGTTTGAAAACAGAAAATGAGAATTAAAAAAATCAATGGCAGCAGCTGATGGTGTGGGTGTTTAAAAAATGTAGCTGCACTTTAAAGGATGAGGAGAACAAAGCAGGTTAAAGTTCTGAGTGCCACTTTGTGACTTCACTCAAAAATACAGACAATTACAGATGATTGCATCCGAAGGATTGTTAGCTTGGATGAAATTTTAAATGGCTTTTCTCAAGAGGAGCAGAGCCAATTCTTCTGTGTGCATGCAGCATCACCAGAGCTATCAAATCTTCAAACCATTATGGAAGGGCTGATGGTTTGAATTCCATGTCCAGGGTAGAAAATTACCAACAACTAAATGCTGGTAAAATATGCATGAAGCTGGTAAGTTTGCATTACTCAACAGCCAAACAAACAATAGCAATCTATCGTCTGACTGGTAAAAACACACATTTTATTGGGAAGTAAAAGGAATTTTTTTAGTAACATGTTCACATCAGATGTCCCATGATGAAATCTAGTTTGTGCATTTGAACATTGCAGTTTGTTTTTGCAGTTTTGTTTGCCAGAGGTCTATATGCATGTCTAGTACTGATACATATTAATTCTAAATATTTAAAAGTTCAATGTTCAATTTTCACCAGTACTGAACTCTGGTACCAGCTGATTTCTGCAGGAACACACACCTTCATAGCACCAACACAGCCCTGCCTCCTCTCACGTGTCTCATTGCTCCAGTTTAATACAGTAACTTATAGGTTTTGTCATAGTGTTAGCTGATTAAATATGATGTTATGCTCATTGACCTGCACAGATTCAGATACACAAAGGTATCATCACATCAACGAGGGATTCAAATATAAGAATTAAATAACTTCAAGGTAACAAAAAAAAGAAGAAATTTTGGGATAATTTCCCTTCTTTCACATTTTCTTTTCAAAAAGAAAGTAACTGAAGGACGTATAACCAAGACTGATGTGTGTAAGCTATATGAACATCAGTGAGGGAGAAAGTAGCAGTTTTGAATATTACAAGACGATTTCAAAACCAGAGTTTTTAACTACGCCCAGCGGTAAATTAGGTTTTCTAAGAGGTAAAACAAGCAGGCTTTTGATTTAAATGCCTGACAACATTTGTTTCCGCTCTAACCATAACACCGTTATATATTGTGGCGTGGACAATAGGGTCAAAAGCCCCTTTTCATTTGCTTTGTGTAGTTCCCATGGCAGCTCAGTGAAATGAACAGAGGTGTGCGTGTGCATTTGTATACACCATTTTGTGTTCCTTTTGTTCTCTCACCCAGAAAACCACGAAGGGAAAAGGTGATGTGTGGCCTTTAGTATGCAAGACAGACGGAAAGAAGGTTACACTGCAGTCAAATAATAGTCCTACTGCAAACAAATTCCCCACACCGTTCCTCTCCCTCTATACACAAGTAAATGCAATATACACAATCATATTTAAATGAAAGCTGCAAGACAAGGAGGAGAGGAGACGGATGGCTTGGAGGCTTTGGAAGGGGCTTGATTTACATGCTCTGTCAATTCCCTGTTGCTGGCAGACATGCATAATTCATCCGTTTTATTGACTGCTGGGGAATTCTATTAGGTGATAGAGTGATACTCCCAAGAACAAAAGATGACTGCCCTTTTCATGAGTGTCATCAGGACCGGTATTTGAAATGAGAAATGCAAAGGCCTGTTTCTCCACGTGCACCGGCAACTGCTGTCCGTGACACACGGGGCATTTCGCTAGGAATGCGTTTTCAACATGTTGACTGAACAGCTTCAAGTGTTACATATTCTGTCACGCTGCTGCTGAGCTTAATCAGAATAAATGGTGAGCTTGGTGTCCTTGGCAATAGACAAGCTCGGAGCCTAAATGAATTTGAGTCAAGGATATGGTGAATACATCATGTTATCGTAGAATAAGCCAAAACGTAATTGATCCCGCAAAATCAATCTTTCATTCAAGATACTGTGTGGAGATACCTCAGCTGAATAATTTTACACAAGAGAGCATAATAGATAGTCTGAGTGGTATCCAGTACGTCTCAATGAAAAGCTACCCTGACGTATAAGAAAAACAGTATTAGATCATAGACAATCTACTTATTGAGGGACAAAAAGTATTTTTCTCACCGTTTTTCTCTCAAAGGTTTCATTTTTTGTTGTTTGGTTTGTCTGTTAGTCAGCAGAAGGGAAGGGAGTACTAGACAATGGGCAATTTTATTCACGGATTTGCACTATGTTCCTGGTCATTTCTGTATGTTTAATATACCCCTGTACATGCTAAATTCACTGCACATTATGCTTTATTTGTCTGCACGTCATTTATTTCCTGCAAAGCCCAAATTTTCTCTGTTATAGTTTATTTTAATGTATGTATAGTTTATGTACAATGTATGTTTGTATGCTGCTCCTGGAAGCTTGAATGCCCTCAAGATTAATAACGTATCTGTCTTTCTGTCTCTCTGTCTATCTACTTGGATTACAGAAAATTTACTTTCCTGAGTGTAATAAAACTTGGTGGAAGAGGGAAGCATTTGGCCAAGGAGGAAACCATAACATTTTGGTGTGAATCTCAATCGTAGAGGGAATACAGCTATTATTATTCACTTTCATTAACATTGAGAGATAAAGCATGGCTTTGATGGAGGTCTGCACATAAAGATTTATTCATGGGGTCAGACTACACAATAAAAACCTGATACCAGTCTGACCCAATAAAAGTAGGGTATCAGGATTGCTTTTTTAATGAACATTAAAACTTTCATAGAGTGATGGAAGTGACCCAGCCCAAAGGATGAGCATTTCTCTTTTACCATATGTCTCCTAGAGTTGACCCATAAACTGTGCAAAACAATAAAAGTTAGCTTTTTTTTTTTTACCTTTGTTGTCAGTGAATTTGTATTACTTCTCAGCTGAATGACAACAAATGTTTCTAGCTTCAATTTAATTAATAAAATAAGGTTTACATGCATTAATATTTAGTGTTAAGTGTTTAATTAATATAAGTGTTTTTAGCTGGAAAAGTTCAGTCAGCTATGATTTGTTGGTGTCCAACAAGCCAAGTCCTACTTTTACAGTCTATGGCAAAGTCACAGCAAGAATTTTTCACTAATTTGACAAGGTGACTCTCTCCAAAGACAAAGAAATTGTGAAATATGATCTGAGCGTACTGCACTTTTTAAGAGATATATACAGCACCTCAACAGAGAGAAATCAACTTCTCTAGCACTGAGAGTGAGACAACCACCTGTTTTAAATTTCCATTTCAGCTCTTTGCTCTGTCCCATCTGTCATCGTCGACATCAAAGAGTTTTATAGCAGCCTTTCAGTCCTACATGGAAATATGGACAGGTGATACAAAAGAAACAGAAAAGTCTGTCTTCTGGCAGGTGATGAAAAACATACTAATGAGACTCTTCAAAGACAGAAATCCAACTTTTAACAGAAATCCGCTCTATGGCACATTTTTAAAAAGACTTTTGAAGGATTCCACTGTGTCTTTAAAAGTATCCTAAAGTACTTCTGAGAAGTCAGTCAACCAGAGGAACGACTAGTGAGGAATTACAGAGGAGGATGAGACACTTAGGAAGCAGAATGTGTCGAAAAACGTACATGGTTTCATGTTGCACTTCTTTTTGAATCACCTACATTATCTGGGCTCAGAATCAAACTGGCTTTCTGCTATTGTGAACATGGGCTGAGAAAGAAAAAACAAGAGACATGACCAACTTAAAGCACTGGTAGCAGAAGATCAATGTGATAATCCCTGCTGTCATTGAGTCACCCTGCCTTCAATCGGTAGCTTTGACACGTCTTTATAAACTTTCATGTCATGTCTACAGCTTCGGCATCGCCACTTTCAAGGACCTGTTTGTGCTGTGCACCAAAGACCAATTAGACTCTCTTTGCAGATTCGCCTTTCTCTGTATGCCACACAGATTTTTAATTGACAGCAGCTCTTCTATCTCTCATGTAATGCCTGAGAGGGACAGGAGGCTCTCAAGGAGAAAAAAGAAAGTTCCAGTGCTATTCTTTTTAATTGTCAATGTCGTATTAAAAATCAAAGAAAAGTCTTGGTAATGTATTCGCTGCACAATCCATTTCTGCTCTGAAGGCAGGAGCGTGGAGGTCCACTTCAATATCTCAAAGACTTCCCTGGTTGTTCAGTGTGTGCTAGCTAATTACCAATGGAGACACCCTAGGGGGGGCGGGCATGCACGCAATTAGTGTTTTGCAATTAATACAAGGTAGATTAATAAGTACCTTTTTAGACAGCTCCCACTGGAGGTCAGTGGCTCTCACAGAGGATTCCATAGGTGTTAAAGACGTTTAACTTGAGATGTGCTGCTGCGCTTGGAACCAGAGGTTGGAAAGTCTAATGATATTCTAGCTCACACCACTCTGGAGCCTTGTGGTTAGCAATGTGATGACCTAACATTTAATTTCCCTGAAAGCAGAAATCCCATTCTGGGGCTGGATTTAGATGAATGAGCCCTATTTCGGCTGTTTTCTGTTGCCCCCACAAGTAGCAGGATTATTATTTTGCTGGGCCAGTACACAGTGTGTAGGTCAACAAAGTGCTTTCTTAATTGGTGAGAATCAAACTTCTCATGTCCATTGCATTTCTCTCAGAGGGATTTGAGCTGCTCTGCCTGAGCTAATGAGAGCCAGAGGAGTGAGAGCACAGGCGCTGTGACACTCTCTCTTGGCTCTTAATTTGTGAACTTCCCCTCAGCTGGCAACCCTGCAGCCCCGTCTCCCAGCTGAAGTGGCTCTGTTGGCACGTCCAGGTCCCCTCCAGGGCTCTCTGAGTAGCAGTGGCAGAAAAGCATTAACACCTTGGGGAGCAGGCGCCAGGACTAACAGGTTAGCTTTTGGAGACCAGATGCACCGGGGACAAAAGGAGCAGTGCATTATAGTCTGAGTTGCTTTTCAAAGGTAGGAATGTGTGGGAATGCTGAACACAGCAGTGCCTGGTTCTGTTGTAATTATTGTCGACGTTGATGGGTAAAGGTAGTAGCCAACAGCAGGTCTGATAAATTCTATCACACCAGTTTCTATATAAATAAATAAGATATGCCCAAGGAAACCTGCAGCATTTTAAGGCTTCTTTGTTGCAGCCAGAGTTCATGTTCGTACCTTTCTTCCAGCAGTTTGTCTCCAAACATCCAACGGACCTGGGGGACAGGGAAACCAGTGGCCAGGCAGGGCAGCAGCACACTGGCGCCCACCGTCTTGATCACAGCTACAGGCTGCACCAGGAACTCCACCTTCCTCTCCTCTCCGGTTTCTTTAGACGGGAGAAAGAAATGTCAGGGTTAAGGCTGAGGTTAAAGTGGGGTGAGCAAGTGAAGCAGAGCAGCAGCCTTTAACATAACGGGTGTCATCTGTCTTAAAAACTTCAAAAGAACTCATGTCCGATAGGCAGTCCTTCCTGACACCGAAACCAAGAATGGTCAGATGAATCATGTCCATGTTGATGTCTGAGACAGCTGAAGTTGCAGCTCCTTAGGAGTTCAAAGTGATCCCATATAATTCCAACAGCAACAAAGGGTCATGTCAGACTTCAGTCTAGACTTTAACTTTATCTTATAACATAATTCTATAAAACTAACTGGGATTTTAAAAACAGAAATGAATGAAAGCATATTTTCTAAACCCTCATCATCTCCCCCAGCTAACGCCCAAGTTACTTTACTCCTAAGCTGATTTGCTGCGACTTCAAAGAAACTAAATAACTATAAATGTATTTCTGTCGCTCCAACATCTGGTTGCATCCAAACAGAATTTCTTTCAATTTCCTTACACAGCTTTATGAGTTTTCCTTCTGTATGCATCCAGCCCTTTGCCACTCCACCACACACCCTTGGAGGAGACATAGAAAGATAAAGACCCCCACTGGGGTCTTGTTGAAGTCTGATTTATGACCTCTAATATCTTCTCTGTGCTGCCAGGAGCCTGGTGCTTAACAACTCAGTAAATAAAACTTCCAGAGGGGTGAGACTAGACACTGCCACGATGGAATTCAACCCCCTTTTTCAGCTGCAACTGAGTTACAGCAGCATTACTGATAACCCCGCTGGGAGCTCCACCACTCCCTTTGGCATTCATTTTCTTTATGCTAAAGGTAGGAGCAACCCAAAGAGGACACCATGCACCACTTTAATCAAATGATGCACTGAACTATATTTTAATTTCAATTTACTGCACAAGTGGTTCTGCAATAGAAGCACTAACATAATTGCTCTGTAATCATGGATGTGAAAATGTTTCGATTAACAGGTTCTATGAAACACAAGCAGGAAAAAAGCTTTTATTAGATAATTACTGAAGAATGGTGTCTAACATACCTGAAATCGTTCAAATAAGGATTCATTTATTTTTATGTAATTTATTTCATATCTGTGACTATAAAATCCTACACCAAGCAAGAACAGCTCACTGATCTGCATTCTTATTGGATAATATTTCACCCATTGTCTGATAAAGCTTAACTTCCACAGATTACCTGGCAGTATCTGGAGCTGGGCCTCGTCGCTGGTTTTGGACGAGCCGACATTTTCCACCATGCATCGGTAAAGGCCGGCGTCTGCTTCAGTGGCGTTGCTGATGACCAGGGCGCCGCTGGGCAGCTGGACCAGCCGGGCGCTCAGCTCCAGCGGCAGGCGGTCTTTCTCCCATCTGGTGAAGGGCACGAGATCTGAGTTGACCTCACATGCCATCACCTGGCTGCTCCCTAGATGCACAGTGGCGGGAGATGGCTGGCTGGCAAACCTTGGCATCCCTGAAAGACAATGAGGAGACATGGATGTAAAATCTGCACTCACTAAGAACTGAATTACATTACATAATCAACAGAATTAGAGTATGAACAATTTATTATTTAGTGCACACCAACATAGTCCAGGTCTTTTTTCATTTCAGCTAAAAATAATCTGAAACAGAAGCTGCTATACATCAACAGTGTGGAACTTTTCCCACTCTAAAGCCAGTATCTGTCTCAAAAAGCAAATATGGGTCAGGCTTTATACAAAATACCAAATATTTCTGTGTTATTTCAGAGGTGATAAGTCATTAAGATCTTAAACAAAAAATTCATTCAAATAATCTTCTATAAATGTACTTAAACTATTTAAACTCCCTGTTTTCACCAGCTTCTTGCTGAGTGAGTGATGGGATTCTGGCTTGTGACTTTGGGCAAATAGCAACCACAGTAATGCCCGTACTGACAGACTGTTTTAAATCCATTCACTTCAACTTTCAGCTATATATTTTTCAAAAATATTTGGAAGTGGGCCATACTTCTACTGAGCCAGGCTTGAAAAACAAACCCACTGATCTTGGACCTTTAACACTGCAGATAGTCAAGGTTTTCAAAACTTGAAATATCTGTCTTTAACTATGAAAAAACGTATATTTAAGTTATCCCCAACAGAAAACTAAGAGCGACATCTTGAAATCCATATTCAGGACAGATTGTCAGCATAGATAAGGGCCAAAATAATGCTACACTCCACCCACCCCTGACCTATTGCACACACATATCCTCATGCACACACGCAACCACCCACACACAGTTGCAGAGCACAATCACTTATCCTCGATGGTGGATGTTAATTTACCACGTAGAGCAGGAGACACACAGCACTAATTAAAAAAAGGCTGGATCCACAGGCTGTTTGTGCTGCTGTACCCCGACTTTCATCTCAACGCAAAATAATTATTTCCTGCATTTGAAACCATTGATCTGAAACCAACACTCGCGGGCCGCGTTCGAAACAATTGCAAACAATGGGCTTCAATTAAAAACAACTTACAATGTGTGAATTGCAAATGGTATTCTTGGCTTTATTAGTGAAGAAGAAAGAGTTGTTTTTTGTTTTTTTAAAGTAAGAAGGCCACTCCATCTAAAATAAAAAGAATATCTTGGGTTGTTATTACCATGGAGGGCCTCTTGAGGTTTAGGACAGTCTGTGGTTTTCTCCTTGGTAATGTGTGTGTGAATGAGAAAAGAGTGGATAAAATGATGTGTGAATTGGCTTGTTTTAGTCTTTGTTTCTCTATTTATGAATGCAAGTTTGCCTGCTGGAGCTGTGTTTTCAAACAGGAAGTGATGCAGACGACTTGCTGAGTGATGATTTGTCATCTGTGCCCTCTCTCACCTACAGACAGCTCTTCAAATCCCCTGCCAAGAGTGGCTCCGGGGTAAATCACACTTTAAGATAAGGCCCCAACAGCTACAGATTCCCGTCTGGCCCGGGCCAACGTGCACAGCTTCTCTGAGTATATCTCAGCACAATAGTTCAGTTAATATGGGCTTAGCTGATTCCAGTACTGATATTTTTGTATCAAAGCTGCCAATCACCTACTGTATAATCATGCCAGGGTGGAAAAAGCCTCAGCTGAATCATTTAGATTAGAGTCACTGAAGCTCCCCACTGAATCAAATACTTGTTCTTTTTTTCTTTTTTATGATTAGCAGCTGTAGTGCAGGGTGAATAATCAGTCTAGGCAACGTTAGAGGGAATTCTGGGATATATTTCAAGCTTTCAATGAGGATTTAGTAAGAAAAATAGATTAAATGTTCAAAAAAGGAGGAAATTTTACTCCAGGTTATGTAGCTGTAGTCAAGAGGATATAATGATGGTTTCATGATGGCGTTTTAAGTGATAATGAATTCACTGGATCTGGATGTTCTTTTACTCTATAAATTTATCTTTTAAGTTATGCTGATGAATTTTATTCATTCTTTTCATCATTTTATCTTTTGTTAACATTTACATGATGTAATCTCGTAGGGAATGTCCTCTATTGTACCATTGCATTTTTTAAAGAATGTTTCACACAATTAAAGATTTTTTGTCTGCATAGGATTCAACAGCATCTTTTTATTTTGCTCCTGCATTATGTTGTTTTTGTGCTAAGAATTGTCATATTAATCAACTTTATTGAATTCTTAAAGTACACAATATGAGTTTGTAGCTGCGATTTACCGAAAGGCCAATATCTGCTCCACAAACAGACAGGCTGATCTATTTTTCTAATCTTACTCTACACACATAGAGAGTAGCTTACAGTGCACTCAATATACTAAAGCATAATAAACACTTCTGGGAAAACAAGAGGCATGCACTGGCTTTAAGTGAAGCATTAAACTTCAGGCAGTGATTCGGCCCGCCGAGCAATGACATTTCAAAAGATGAGGTGGAGGATGATGGCCTAAGTTCATGTGCTGCAGGCCTGGTAGCTACAGATTTATGCACAACCTTGTATAACAGCCTTAGACTTGACATTTGGACCAGAAAAGGGAAAGCACAGAGTTCTGAAAGTCATCTACAAACATGACAAGATGTTATGTTTCCACAAAGACTAAATGTTTGCTCGACAAATGGGTATAATGATGCTGAAACCAAGACACGGCCTCTTTGCAGTTCTGTCTTACCTATTGTAATCTTGTGCTTCAGCTTTCGGACAAGTTGTAATGTTGATTAAGTTGATTTCATAAATATTCAAAAGCTTTATTTTAATCAAGTGCTACCAAATAAAAGTATAAACCGAATCGTGGCTCAAAATTCAAGGTCTGAAGAGAAAACCATGCATTTAAAGTATCATTCCACCCCAGAGTTACTCAGTCTGCAGTGACTCTGTTGTGCTTCCAACTCTGAATCGACTAATCCTTTGTTCTTCCAGCCTCATCACATCTCCGGGCTGAGTTCATCACTTTGCAGCTTACTGTTGTGTGTGTGTGGGGGGATCGTTCTTCACACAGGCATGACTTAAGATGCAGCCATCATCATTGAAGTGGATGCTTTCACATTACAATACCTCCAATATGTATGTTCATGCATGTGTTATGGGGACTAGCTAGAGTGTACATAAGCACATTAAGTGTGGGTCAAGTCAGAGTGTTGTAGATGGGAAGTGGTGAATGTCGACGCCAACACTATCGATTCCAATTAATCACAATTCTGCATTTAAATCGACTGGATGGGAGCTTCATTTTCCACACCCTTGCTCAGCACCATCTATTGAACAGTAGTGCTGTACTGCCAATCTCAACACTTATTACCAGA
>JAOWBC010000001.1:5040082-5053886 GCA_028566105.1 Hypoplectrus providencianus
ACACACACACACACACACACACACACACACACACACACACACACACACACACACACACACACACACACACAGTATCCCACATCCCACTCTGATACTGAGGAAGATGAGAGCGTTCTCATCTTCCTCAGGTTCTCCTCAGGGCAGCGTCCTTTTCTCGTCATTATTCTTCTTTTACCCAAATGACTGTTCGTCTTTTTCTAAAGACAGGTATATTTTCACTCAGTTATTGTCAGGCTTCTGAACAGTGAGGATTAGAGTCTTGATTATTTGTTATTTTGTTGGTGTGAGGACTCTCTAAAACATCTGAATGTGTTAAACACCAGAGAAATGTTCATTAACTTTCAAAGAAGGGCAACTAGTCGTGCTTTTAACATTACTGAAGTGGATTTTATGGCTGCAATACTTTGGAACTATGAGGTTTCAATTTCACATACTTAAAAGAAGCCTCTACGATAATGTGCTGTTTTTATAATCTTAGCATGAAAAACAGACTTGCTGGAAAAAAAAGAAATGTGGGCTACAGAGTTACTGACTCCCAGCATCTTCTACACAGTAAGTTTTAATTTGTTTCCACTGGGGCAGAGGCTCCCTGGAGGTGACACAAACAGATACATTAGGTCTCTTGTTCCATCAGCTTTGGGCTTTTAAAGCAAAATGTGACTTGGTCTGTTGGTATCTGTGGACGTGAGACAGTTTGCTTCCTCTCTTTCACTGATTTCTGTCATGTAAAAGTGACTATGACAACAGTGACATTGGTGAATTTGTGTTTATTTGCGCATTGCAGGTACAGGAGGAAAACTGGAACCAAGTCAAAGCCTAAATTTTGTAAACATGATCGTACTAAGTATGTGTTCTTGTGATATCCCAAATGTATTGATTGATTGCTGTTTTCATTCATTGTTGTATTATTTTCATATTTGCTGTTATTCACTGTTGTCTGTCAGCCAAATTGCCCCTCAGAGACATTAAAGCTTGACTCAGATGCAGCAGCATGCAGTCAGTTTTACAAAAGGCAACTCCATAATACCACACATCAACACTAACAGCAGGGGGCCTGTACTTGAACACCACAAGCCTTCGGGTTTTTTTCTAAATCATCAATCAAGCCTCATCAGACTCAACTCAGCGACTGAAATGCTGTTACGGTGCTGTGAAATCATGCATGTGTGCTTGCACGCTCACACACGCACATACTCAACCCTGAATGACACCTCCACAGCATGCAACCACCAAGTGTGAAGGCGCTGCATGGTGTAGAGATGAGACGTCTGAACACCTTCACCAGGGCCCTTACACACAGAGTTCAGGACAGCTCAAACAAAGCAGGATCCACACACACACACACATGAACTCTTTCGTAGCTTCTGTATGTGCCCTGCATAGTGTAATTTCTCATTGAAGCGACATATCACTTTCCTGCTTTACGTCTCCCTTGTTCTCACACTCTCCTTCTTCACACTTCACTCCTGCTCTCACAAGTCTCGCCTGCATCACCCATGTCATGCCCCCACACATTAAGACAGAGTCTGTGTTCAAACAGGCCTGAACAGGCTCCAACAGCTCCCCAAACACTCTTTATTCCAGATGAAGAACACGTACGATGCCCCATTCATTCACAGCTTTTTATTTTCATCCCTGTCGCTCTGCAGAATGCATAGGAGTATTTGGCAGGCACCACCCATACATCCTGCACCCTCAAAAACCTTTATTTCCCTCCGTTAGCACTGAGTGGCACCAAGTGAGGAATGCAGTGTCTGTCTTTGGCTAAAAGCAACAAAATAAATGCAAATGAACTTTCCATTAAGGATTGTCAAGCAAAATGTCAAGTGAAGTGTGCAGGATAAAACCGCTTCATTTTTCACTAAAGACAACACATCAATGAATCTACCATAATTAAGGGAAATGGGGAACTGGGAAAAATGTGGCTTTTCTTTCTATTTTTCCACCAGCATAGAGACGCATTCGAGAAAGGAAAATCCAGTCAGAAGTAAGACAGAGCGTGGGATATAAGCTGAGAGTAAGCGGAGTGTCACCTCTCACACCTCGAGCTTTCCCCTTTGAGTTAAAGCCCCACCTCTCTGCTGCCACCATAATACCATCAGTGCTTATGGAAACATGTTCAGATGAGGTGTAAAAAAATAGTCAATCCATAAATAATGTTGGTCTCTGAAGCAGAAGACACCAAGATGCTCACCAACTGAGCACTTCGCACTTTGGTTTCTTTAGTGAACCCCATCTGTGCCCAAGGCGAGGTGTTCTTTCAGTGCAGAATATGCAATGAAACACTCACGGTTGCACCATATTTCTGCCTCCTCAGCACAAGCCAAGTAGAGTAAAATATGCATTTCAAACATATTTTATTTACATCTAGAGTAGCAAAATGAAATCCCTTTTCTGTCACCCTGAAATCACACATTTTACTCACGAAATCTTTCAAAGAATATCCCACAAAATATGATAGGCATGTCATCATCTAGTGACAAAACTGGAGGAATTAAGGGTAAAGGGGCTCATGAGAATGTCGATACCGAAATGATTTTTGCTGAAATTATTTTCTGGAAAATATTTTCAAAGAAAAGGTGTCAAGACAAGTGGCCTTGGATATCAAAATTCAAGGCTGTGGTCCAAATCAATCTGGAATAGAAACTTTCAGTCACAGTTTTGCTGCACACCCCATGTGTGTGATAAAAACAGAGGTGCGTTTGAAAAGATTTCCCTGCGGCATGGGGAGCCATCAAAAAAACTGTGGGAGTCAACTCTCTTTCAGGTTTCAAACGCTCTATGAAGCCCAATTTAGCTTTGAAACATGGGGACGTTTTAATATGAAAACCCAAAAACCGCCTCATGCATGCTCACTTGGACGGGCATTGGGAGATGAAAGGACGTGGTGGATGAGCATACAGGTCCTTAACTGCGTAGGTGTCTCTATCTGTAGAGCCACGAGGAAGGAGACATGGACAGTGAATGTCAATGAGGGACAGGAGGATAAACAAAATGCTCTCAAGTGCCGTCTAGCTTCTTTTTTATGCAGATTCTGAGAAACTGCAAGAGTGATGGATTGTCCGCTGAAAAAAAACTTTTCACTGCTTTGAATGAGGCACTCCCCAGGTAGTAAAGCTCCCTGCACAAAGCAGCTACTTTTTGACTTAAGTATGGACTTTGCCATGCACATCAACCCCATATCCCCGGGGTAGGACTGAGTAACACAGCTTGGGTGGTGGAATTAAAAAGATTTTTTCTGTAATTGACATGTGCAAAGGTTGAAGATTTTCCCGTGGAATACTTTCCAGAAATATTTTGCTCTTCCCACGAACCTCAGGATTTTCTCACCAGAAGTTATTTGACTTTCCCACAGAACTCAGAAACAGTGTATATTGTCAGTTGTTAATATTATCTGATGGTATCTTTTTACATATATATTTAAACTATCAGCATTAAATTAAGACAAACATAATTCATCATTATACTTTCTTTATAAGTCCCCTCCAAACAGATTTTAAAATATGTAAAACCCTCTGCTGTGATTATTTATATTACATGGCTTTTTACACACAAAAAAGTGAAGAAAACCTGGGTTTGGTTTAATCAGACTACTACGACAAGCAAATCATAGAAGAAGGGACAAATCTACATTGGCAAATGCTGCTGGAAAAGAAATCTCTTCCTCTGAAGCAGTTATTGGCATTCCAGACGGATACAATGCTTACACACAAACCCAACCGCCCCCGCATCCCACCAACCCAAAATTAAAATCGACCAAAAGTTCAAAATTTAGTCAAATTGGTAGAAGTAATTTGCTTGGTAAGATCTGCATGCTGCAGTGGAAACGGCTCTGGTTCAGGTCATCTGTTCTAGCCTTATGTTCTTTTTAGAGCAAAGCTACTCATTTAGTAAACATTACTTTCCAGCTTTCTGCTGATCTACAAGAACACAAGGCGAATTACTACCATGCAATTGTGCTCACAGCTGTGAATAACAAGAATCCAGGCGCTATAGATATGAAAGCTTGTAGAAAAATTCAGATTCAGTTGCATAGACTGGAAGCTTGGTTTAAGGGTACTACACGTTGCAGATGATGATAAATCTGTGTTTTCCCCAATGCCATGCATTCCTGATTGTTTATTTCACTTAATTGGCATAAGGGCATCTTCTGATGTGCTATGTAAATAGCAATAAACACCATGTTGGAAAAAACAGTGAAGTAATGTGGGTAATGTGTCAAGTTCAGCCTCAGAAGGCTTTGACATATATTTGAAGTAAATTCCGCATACAACTGTAGCTGCTGAAAGGCAATTCAAATGTGTATAAGACACCCAAATTATGCTCATCACGTACAAGGAGATATTTTAGAGCAGATGGTGGCAAGGCATCTATAAAAGACAAAACACTCAAGCTGATTAACATGTCACGCTAGCAGCCAAACTCTCATTGACGCCTAAAGTCTATCCTTGGGTTCGAAGTGAAAATGAGAGCATTTAAGGGAACTCTCTGAGGTTGTGAATGCCTTGAGCAGCAGAGAATCCTTACTGAAGTGTAGATGCTTCACACAAACTGGGAGATGCACTTTGTACAGTTGAGAATAGAAGTTCGGGGAGTGGAGGAGTTGGGGTGCAGGATGGGGTGCAGCGGGCTTGAAGACACAGACGGGTAGAGTGAGATGGGTACGTCATTATGCACGAGTTTATCTTCATCTGCTGACTGCAGCAGTCAATTATCCCTCTCATTAGAACACAGTAATTGCACCAGCTAAAGCACAGAGCAGAAACCATCTGAAAATGGTCTGAGTTCAATTGGACAGTTCACTTTAATTTGAAATTTAAAGTGCAGCTTCATTGTAGTGAAGAAAATGTCCCCAGGAATGTGGAGTCTCTGAGCAGTGGTACATCATCAGGCACAGGCACAATGGCAAACTCCATCTGAAACCCAAAACCTCTGAATACATGTTTGCACTACATAAAGCAGTGAGGAAAAATTAATTGAATGAGGAATTAGTCTATTTCCTGTCTGTAACCACTTAGCAGGTACATTAATGATAAAACTGTCTTGGCGCACACTAACTTCACTGCTCTGCTGTACCCCTTTTGGAACAAACGCCCCAAACCAGACTTCACCCTTCCAGCTTTTTAGTACAAGTTTATGCAAGTGGATCACCCATTGATGATGTTTTTTCATCAGTAGTTGAAAAACCACCAGAAAAAAACAATGAAGTTAAAGGAGAACAGTCATTTACAGAGAGAAGCAATCAAAAGACAAAGAGATTCTGGGACTTTTGTCTGTAAGGTCAGAGGTAATACAGGTAATAAGGTAACAAGCATTTTCAAGGAACAACGAGGCTGTAGATGAAAAGGTGAGTTCTTCCAGTTGGTGAGACTGAGTAAGTAGAACATTGTTGTAGAGCATAACCCAAAGAATAACCTTTCATACAGTGACACAATCAATGGGGGGAAAAAAAACACATCATCCACCATTCTTAATCCCTTGTGAAAAGCCAACTCTGTTGGGCCCATTTTAAGGAGATTTTTTGTTAAAAGAATCCTGTTTATTGTGCATCAAATCATGACTTGGTAGTAACTTGGCTTTCAGTATTAAAGGTGCATTATTAGTCTGCAACAAGGGCTCTAGTAGGACCTTGTGACTGGTGTATAAACCTTGCAATAATGATTCATTTTTAATTTTTAAATATAAATAACGCCAACGCTAAAAGATGACATGTCTCATACAGTAGAAGAATTCTACAAACATACAAAGACAATTAAACGCATGGGTGTACATTCCCACGCACACACGCAAACCCACACCAGGCGGTGAGGTGTCTGGAGAGCAGAGATAGGGCTGTCTCCATCAGACTCTCCACCCACCCAGAGGACCTAATCAGTCAGTGAATACACGTAAAATGGAGGCTGTCATCTACCTCCAGCCCAACAGACTCCCTGCCGACACTTTTCTCCTGCCGCCGTCCTCCAGAGAGAAAAAAAGATGGATCGCTCCCTACAGCTCCATCCTCAACCAAGATTTCCCACATCATATTTCCTCAGCCGGGTCCTGTTTCTCTGTCTGCTTTACAGCCTTGTCTCTCTAGCTGGCTGAAACAGCTCAAATACCTGTTTTTTCCTTTTCCCTTTAAACAGAATTTTACTTATTTTCCTTTTTCATTACGTGTGCTCCAAGGGTAGCTCAATGTTTTCATTTTTCAGCCCAACATATGATTAATGGACCCCAGTAAAAGTGCAGGTTTTTTTGCAACAGACTCTCCTCTCCGCTTTATCTACAGCCTCTCCCATCTTGTTGCTTCCATCTCTCCTCACGTGTGCCAGAGACAGATGGAAATCAGGGTAATGGAACACCACAGCGACCCTGACCCTGCTTCCGGGTCAGAGCCATTCGTCATGGCAACGACCCCGGCACTCAGCAGCAAAGCAGCACATAATTGGCCATAAAGGGGCCTGCACCTGGAGATGTGCACACCGGCAAAGTCTTGGCTCCAGGACTGTGCAGGCTAGGACGCATACTGCGAATCTTAAATGTTGTCAACATTTGGAAACAAACAGAAGTTGTGCTGACATTTTGGGGTCACTATTGCAAAGTTTTCTACCTATGCTGACACAACACTTTTCCCCAATTTTTCCTGTTTTAACTGGCAAACCCTAAAGATTTGAATTACATTATCGCTTGGAAGCAGGGATACTGGACCACTTGGTTAGTCAACTTGGGGTCAGCCAGTTAAACTTCCTTTCAATTATCTGTTGCATTACAAAAAAGCTTAAACTGAGTACTGGGCAGAATAGGAATGAGTTCATAAACCTGAAAATTATCATTTAGGTGCCCTTTATGCCCTCAAACTTAACAAATAGGATTGTAGTTAAATGCCTGAAATAAGTTCTGGTGTTAACACAAGCTAAATAGATGTTCACGCTTTGTTGAGTAATCTATGTTTTTCAGAGCTCTTGCAAACTCTTGTTGACTGTAGATTAGGGTAATAAACAATTTATTAGGCTACAGTTTTGCTAGCTAATCATGATGACGTTCAGTTCATGCAACCATGGAACAGTTTGCTATCGCATAACGTTAGCTTTTTACTTTGGTCAGCTGCATTAACGTTTCAAACATCATAAAAGTGTTGTTCATTTGTGAAGATTATCCTGTTGAACAAACCACACAAGCAGCAGAAACGTGTGTTTGAAACAGGGCTTATTTTCTGCAGTGACCCAAAGTCCAGTACAAGTAAACCAGAGGTGAATTCTTAGTAGAAGTTAAGGTGGTGCTAACTCCTGGGTTGGCCGACAAAAATATGTAATTACAATTGCTCTTTATTATTATCATCATCACTTATTTGTTCTAAGTTGTATCTGTATGTTTTTGTGTTTATGAATTTTGCGCAGACGTGACACTTGAAAGTATTTACCCTTTCCAAACTTCAACAGTTTTGAGATTAAATGGAAAAGTGCTTTTTTAAGGCATACTTTTGGGGTTTGGAAAACGCCAACTTTTTGTAGACGAGTAAAAACAAGAGAGCAAAAGATTTATTTTCCTTTAATTTAGCCAGCTCGGTGTGGACATGATCAACACTTGCACGTGCACACACTGACAAACAAAAGATTACATTTTTAAGAGGAAAACAATGACATGGTTGATGTATTTCTTTCTGGGGGTTCCTCTGAGAATGAGGGAGATGTTTTTTTTTGTTGTTTTTGAGATTTATTACTGTTTGTTTGCCATTTTGGCGCTTTATGACTTGGGTGCAGCCACTGTGGAAGTGCAGAATGGGTGACTGCCCGAGTGTGTGTTCGCATGTGTGTGTGTATGCCAGTGGGTGTGTTAGAGCAGAAGAAAGGTGGAGAGCTAAAAGGACAATAAAGAGAAAATAGAGGGCTGGGTGAGGTAGTAAAGGATGTAAAAAAAAAGAACAGACAGGAGGTTGATTCAGTGAGAGAAAGGATAAAGAGGGCAGGATAAGGGAGAAATGAGAGCGTAGTAGTATTGTTCTTTGGGTAGTGTGAAACAGATAAGTAGGATGAATGCATACAGCTCAGAGAGCGGTCAGACATCATCTGATTGGGCTTTATCTCTGTTGGAACCAGATCAGCCTTTAAGATAACACTTTTGTTGTTTGCCCTTGTCTGTGTGTGTGTGTGTGTGTGTGTCTGTGTATTTGTCTGTGTGTTTCAGGGTGAGTTGAGCATAACACAAGGTGACATGTATTAAGTGGTTATTGACAGTCATCAGTTTAAGGCATCAAATCTCAAAAACGGCTTCATATTCACTCCAATAACATAGAGAGTTAAGATTTACATGCGGTTGGTTATTAATCTCATCTCTCTGTTCTCCCCTACCAAAACTTGGGAACCACGACTGGCTGATTTTGCAGCTAGTTCAATAAAAGTCAATCTTACATAGTGAAAGACACCAGTGATGGACCATGCGATGCAGAAGCTCGAAGAGAATTATAGCTTTCTTTAAGAAAAAAATAATAATTTGACTGTTCAGCTGTGGAAAGAGACTACTCATTTACATGGATTATTTTCTGTTTAAACTGGGTTTTGGATTGAATTATTGAGGATTCAAAGACAAAGCAACAATTATCTTCTTTCACCTTGCTGAACAGCAGCCATAATGTCAAAGCCCTATTAGGAAAACACACTGTAAAGCTGTGTTCAGCAGTGTTCCTCTTAATTGCATAATCAGATAAGGACAACCAGGTTTCTTGTTTACATGATGTGTCAGAAATCGGGTAATTGCAGGAAGCTGGTAGTAAACAAGGTTTCTTAGGTGCAAGTAAAGCCTTAGATTGTTTATACTCAATCTAAATTGTAATCAGACGTTTTTTGTTTTGTGTAGGTCACCAGAGAATACTAAATGAATAGTCGGCTTCTTCTAACCTGAGATACCACAACTTAGAATGTGAAATGAGATATGACATGTGACACAAATGGTGTTGACACAACACCTCAGTCAACAGCATCACAAACTACAAACAAAAACTGAATATTTTTATATTTTAAGGTTCATGTTGGCAGGGCGTATCCCCTAGGCCCTCACAGCTTATGTGTGAATTTGTTAAAGCACAGAAGAGTGATGCAAGTCCCATCAGTCCACCTTAACCCTCTGAACCCAACAGTTTCAGGATGTTTTTCACTCCTGTCACATTTTTCTCACCATGGCCTGCAGTATATCATTTCCCATCCTCTAAGGAATCAGCACAATCATGAACAGAAGTAGGAGAAAATCAAAAATGACTTTTTGGCGCAGTATAAGACAATTACAGTGACATTTATCCTAAAAATACAAAATAACTTAAGTAGAAATCCTTAGACAACTATAAAAATTGTGTAAAATAAATACATTTTAATCAAACATTCTTTTTTTTGCCTTATGTACTTATGATAAAGGTTCAATAATGGCGACTGATTTTTTTTTTTTTTAAATATGCCTTTCAACCCCTCAACCTGCAGGTACCTGAGAGCTCTCAAGCAAAATCATTGTCCTGTAAAAAAGAATGTTCAGGTTCCAACTTGACGAACTGTGGAGGACACCTCATACTACATGTGTGTTCATGAATAGATTTCTCTTGCAGCATTTTCATATAGTTCATCTCACTAAATCCATGCATGTGGACTATTTTGATGTTTCATCCCAACTGGATGTCTTTATCCATGTTTGGTTGACATTTATTTCATTGTTGTGAAAACACAGCTGACATTTGATTATCCACAACATGTTGAGATGCCAACTTAATTTATCGAGTGTATGTTGTACAAAGTGCCTCAGACAAAACCACAAAAGGCTACCCTTGCAATAGTGACGCAATTATCCTCTTTCAAATTTTCAAGCTGTCATGTCCTTGGGGGTGCAACCCCCCCCCCCCCACACACACACACACAAAAAAAACAGATTAAAATACATCAAAAAAGGGATTAAAGAATTGGCCGACACCCGTAAATCCTTCAAAAGGCGTCCGACTCTATCAAAGGATGAGCATGCTTAAATGTGAGGCGACACACATGACACATGAAGAGTGCTGGTGTTCAATTTATAATTTCTACAACTGTGAGGAGGGGGAAATGTGATTTCAGTGAAACACAATATCAAAGAAAAGTGATAAGTGGCTTTGGTTATCTCTATATACCACAGCTGCCTATAGGTGAGAGAGGAAAAGACATTAGAAAGAGCAAGAGAGAGAGAGAGAGAAGCGGATAGGGCAGAAACAGAAAAACAAAAAGCTGATATATTTGAATGGAGAATTGTCTCATCTGCATACTGAGAGGTCAGAAAGGAAAACAAAGAGAATGCAAGACAGTGGGAGAGGGAGAAAAAAAGACTAAATTAATTCTCCATTTTCTCATTTGGGGGTTTCCCTGTTAAGAGGGGGTGAGGTGGGGCTCACCTCGAGCAATTCTTCAGGAGGAGGAGTTCAAAGCGTGCCAGTGGGAGGAGGGAGAGCAGCAGACAGTTAAGAAGGGATTTCTCATTACTCGCGTCTCGCTCTGTGTCCTGGCCATCACTGCTGTGTACCACTCGCTCACACTCTGCCCTGTAATTTTTATCCCCCCTCCCTTTCTCTTACAGAGACTCAAACTGAATACATAAGATTGGGCCCCACTAGACCACACTCTGCCTCTCTTTCTTTTGAGTCTGTTTGTGTTTCCACAGTATCTGACTGTGCACACACAGGATAAAACACACAGCAGCAGACTGGATGACAAAGCAAGAGCAAAGAGAAGACACGCGGCTGAAAGAGACTTCAAAGCTGGCCAATATGGAGAATAATAAAAGTCCTAACAACCAGACTACCTCATTTTAATAATGGTTTACATAGAGTTTATTGCTATGGGAAGTCAATTAATTAAAAAATCATTCTATACTATGAATGTTAATGCTGCACTAATGATCTTGTTTAAGCGATTGTGCTATCATTGATACTTTCTCTTTAATTTTTTTTTCCAACTCATACAAATGTGTTTATGCATACGTTATTATCATTGAAAAGAAGAGTGAAGAGAGCAGGAGACTTAATACAAAGAGGTGAAAATGAGAAGCAAAGCGTCATGGTGCTGGTGTTGATGGTGATGTGTGGAAGTGGAGGTGTTTCCTACTGAAGAACGAGGCGCACGTCTTCTTACAATCAATCTCAGATATTACCCCGGTATTTGTCAGATATGCTCCCTGCAACGCTAGTCATCCGTGACTCATTCCGTCATTACATCTGAGAGGTCACGCCCACTCCGCCCCTGCCTGCGCCATCATTCCCGGGTCTGATGGCGGCCTAATGGCCTGCTCTCTCTACACTGCAATTAACCTTTTTATTGGCCACCTGCCAGCCAGCTGGAGATACATCAGTGCTTGTGCACGCGTGTGTGTGTGCGTAAGTAGAACCATAAATGCAGTAGCTTAATGTGTTTCAACATGTATGCGTGCATGGATGTGCACAATGTTTAAAGCTATGAATTTCCATGTGAATAGCTTGTGTGTGTGTGTGTGTGTGTGTGTGTGTGTGTGCGCTTGTGTGTCTGTGTGTGTGTGTGTATCAGTGCCAGTAATAGCTGACAGATTTCACCTGCTCCCCTCTTCAAGTAGAAATTGATTGCATCTAACATCCCATCATGGTTGACCCAGGCAGATCCCACTGGCTGTGAAGTTGTCTGATAGCAGAACTCATCTTGGCGCAGGAACTGAACAAGTCCCCGCTGCATCATACTGTATGTCGATGCGGCTCCAGTGGCAGGTATTGATGGAGCTAGATGGATGGTCTACTGACCAACTGTGGTTGGAAATACTTGAAGATGCAATCATAAAGGTAGCCACACTGACTCTTTCACACATCAACCAACACAAACACAGAAAAGGTCTTGTCCTGTGTTTTATTTTCTCTATACTGTAAACAGAGAATCTGTATTCATTACATCCAGAAGAATTGACCACAGGGTCAGACAGTAACACACACAAAGCCAGACACTAATTATCTATCACATCAACACTAAGATCTTTTGTGTATTGCCTGGAAAAGCCTTGTGGTAAAACGAGGAGTGCCATTTGTACATTACATCAAAGCACATATTGCCCTTTCTTCTGTTGCTGCGGGATCAGAGTTATGTGGAGCAGCTTCAATCCAACTCCGTCTAGCTCTTATAAAACGTAAAAATCTTAAATGTTAAGACCCTCTTTAGGCCTTTAACTGCTAGTGTGCAGTCTCTGGACCCCTACTGTATAGGATATTACAGAAAAAAATACAGCTGAAGGTCTTAGTTTGTCACAGCAAATAGTGTCTGAGAGATCATGTAGTGCATGCAGTTAGACAACTGAGTTCTTTGAGCGTAGAAGAAAAAAATCTTTCTCAATCTCTACGACGGAAATATATTGCCTCATTAACTTGTAATTCAAAAGCCTATGAGAAGAAACAGAATCACCGTCAGACAACTTCTCACAGGCACTCAGCATCCGAGCGGCTTATACTGTACTATCCCATTGTCAACAAGAGGCCTCTCGAGCGACTTAAAATCTGGCAGAGCACCGCTGAGCAGAAAGCACACAGTAAATGCATTCTGTGACTCCTCTGGCTGCAAATTGAATTTCAGGGCACGACTTGACTCAAAACACCTAATAATCCCACGTCACTTGCTGCTCCTAACTGAACAAGGTCACATTGTAGGACTAGTAATGGAAAAAGAAAAAAGAAATAGACCATTTTACAAGCATTTATCCAGTAGGGCAATGCATTTAGGTTGCAGCAAGGTGAAGGATTTTATGGTAGAGAGAGTACAAATGTCTGAGCGATTCAAGGACAAAAAACAATCGACAAGGGAAAGCAACTAATGAACCTCTTCACGTCTACAGATGTTATGTGGGTGTGTACTTGCAGCATTGCCAATGAGTAGGAAAAATATCAAAGAAAGGGTTAAAGAAAGAAATCTTATGCATTGCATAACGTCTTACATGTTTTATTAAAAGTAGTATGAGAAAGAGAAGCTTTCACTTTTAATCTGTTGGTCTCACACAAACCTAGTCCACATGCAAATGAGCATTTCTTAAATTCATAGATTAATCTATGTTATTGGCTTTTCATTCACATGCAAACTGCATTTAGGTCACTGGAATCATTGGTGCAGAATTGTTAAAATCACGTATCTCAAGTGATCCCAACTACAGCTGCGTGTTTTATCGTCCAAGTACAGGATATAGTATAAATGTGAAAATGTATAAAGTAGATACATTTGGCAGTGCTTACCTGCTACGGAGAGACGGGCTGTCTGGCTGGAAATGGATCCTAGGTTGTCGATAGTGGCGACGCATTGATAGGTGCCCTCGTCAGGCTTATTGTGCTTGGAGTGGACAACGTGGGTGAAGAACAGCGAGCCATCGGGAAGTATGTTTCGTCTCTCGTCTGAAACCAGACTCATGAAGGTGCCGTCTTTCTTCCACTCTATGCGTGCCGGCGTAGCTGAGTCGCTGTGTGCCGAGCAGTTGAGCAGTGCCGAGTTGCCCCGAATGGCCAGTGTGTCCTGGGGCTCCACTGTGAACCAGAAGGGGCTGAAAGGCTGTGCTGCTGAACCTGGAGGGAAACAGAAGGGGGGGGGGGGCAGATATATTAGCTAGAGGTTCTACACACACAATGTTGAAACAGACCGATTAAAGCCTGAGCAGCAACAAGCCCGGGGTCTCTCCGCTGCTCCCGCCTGAGCTGAAGCCGTACAGCTGTTGCCTTAGTAGAGAAAGGGATTGGATTTCACAGGCTGTGTAATCTGCGACAGCGCTCTTTGGCTTGGGGATAGCAACAAGCCTCACCCAGGCTTAGCCATCCCCTTTCTGCCCG
>JAOWBC010000001.1:5054384-5066002 GCA_028566105.1 Hypoplectrus providencianus
CCCCCCCCCCCCCGGGGGGGGGGGGCAGATATATTAGCTAGATGTTCTACACAGACAATGTTGAAACAGAGCGATTCAAGCCTGAGCAGCAACAAGCAAAGTGTGTAAGGAAATTCTTGCTGGTTTCAAACAAAGTTCACTGTAGCTGATGCCAATACTAATACTACTGATTTTATAGCAATAGGAGCGTGTTTTAACTTCCACCAGTATTTGGAGTTGTGCATCTGATGGTGGCTGCAGATGTTGTCATCTAAAAAGCTAGTACCAAACATAACACTGAGCTGTGTGAATGTAAGTGCTGTTTCAGATGACCGCAAATCACTTATAAACATGTTTAACATTTATTCTAAAGGATTCTGGAAGAGGACTCAAAGGACAGAGTTGTAAAGTGCTGACTATCACTCTGGAATACAGTACATGGGACTACCACCAGAGCTGCTATTTGAGTTCAGCCCCATGACAAGCAACTGCCAAATCACATCTCCACGGACGTCATTGACTTCAATGGAACATTTTAAAACCCGCTCACACAAAATGTGCTGGTGGCTGAAATGAAAGGACACTCCAGGACTCCAAGTGCCCCAAACATTCAATAAAATGTTTCCAAGGCAAAACATCTTTTTGTTCATTCTATCTTTTCAGCCACTGGGCCTCAGTCTATCCCAGAGACTCCAAGAGGCTTTTCATTATGAAACCACAAGCCCCACTGGAATTGGACGAGAGGAACTGACAAATTTAACCCAGTCTAGCCTTCCTGGCAAGTTAATATCACGTCTTGCTTTATAATAAGTAGAGAGTGCAGTGAAGGAGTAAACACTATGGAACGTGGTTGCCATTTCCTTCCTCCAGCATAAACGGTAACATCGTCCTGACATGGATATTGCCAAAGTCAGAGTAAGTGCAATTGCTATGCATTTGTCCTCATCCATAATTCAAGCACTCCCACCCTGAGAGTCACACAGTGGTATTGTTTAGATAAATAACACCAATTATCAGTTCTGCAGGGATGGAGGAAAGCTAGAAAAATAATTAAGAGGGTATGAAGGTATTTTAATAATGCAGCGAATGGAGTGAAATAAGTGGCTGAATGTTAAATGCAGTTTAAAATATGCCTGCTCTCTTCCAAGGAAATGGCACGTCTCCAGGGGAGAGCGGGAGCAGAAAGAGACAGAAAGAGGGGAAGACAGAAAAGAGAGATGCTATGTCAATGGTTCGGCTATTTAACTACTAGGAGGTAATTTCTCTACCTTGCGGCATGAAGTCCCTAGTGTGAGATCCAAAGAAAGAAGCAATGTAATGCACGGTCCATTACAATGGCAATATGCCTGCGTGTCCTCGGTGCACTTAGTTCTCTTGAAAGCACAAACAATTACAGCGAAAGGCTGCAGAAAATGACTGAATGAGTAGATATTTTCTGCATTCACATTAGGGAACAGAGGTAAGACAACATAGCAATAAGACTATTGTCCATGCAATTGTCTCCACATTAACTCGATGATGGAGAAGACTAGAACAGAGGAAAGGACTCATACTGTTACTACTAACATATTAAATCTTTTGATATATTTTCTCTTTCATATCAGTCATATTACTTATACTCTGTGGGCTGCTACAGTGCTTTTTTACATAAGTTAAACTGTTTAACTGGACAGTTTTAAATCATGGTTTAATGCAAGTAATAAGTTACCACAGGCTGCATGCAAATATAGCAGAATTTCAGGATACCAAAGTTTATTGGATCCTCTGTTGCAAAGTGCTCATACATACAATATTTTATTTTAAAAATAGCTTCAGGCAGAAGTAGATGTGAGATTCAAGTGAATTAAAGGCAACAACAAATCAGATATGCAACAACCTAGGCCAGCACCACACATTTTCAACTGTAAATCTTGGTGGAAAGCAAGTGGTTTTAAATTAGACTGAAGTAAGCAGCTGATTTTAGGAAATCAATAAATTCAGAGTGGCGTCGTGTACATATTGGGCAGAAAGTGACAACACCAGAAAATGTATTTTACTGATGGTGTACTTGACAGATGGAGAGAGACCAGAGTGGAGTAGCAGTGGGGGGAATTTGTCACTCCTGCAGACCAGAGGCGCCATGGCATGCTTAATCATCTCTGCTTTACGCTGCTGGAACAGTGGGTGTGTGGGTTGGGCAGAGCTTCCAGGCCCAGGCCTGGCTCCTTTCCAGTCAAAAGACCATCTTCAGCTGCTCTATCTGAGGAAAAAAACTGAATGGGCTTGAGGGTCTTGCGGCATCCTATCAGAGCCAAAACAGCCGCCTTTAGCAGCTTTTTATCCCCATCGTAGGAGCAGTAGGGGAGGGCTTAGCTTCAGCTCTACTGTCAAACAAAATGGCGAACCATCTGCTTTCAGTTGCAGACACAACATCCACTGTCAGCAGAGCAGGGCAAGAAGGTAGGACTGCAATTGGAGATTAATCAGGGGGGTGTTAGGCATTGATGGAGAGCTCAGGGGCTGTTTTTTTCTCAGTTACACTTACAACTGTTTTTCACTTCATATCTATCTGGAATATTTCCTGGAAAAGTTCCACTAATACTGCCAATACCAGTCAAAGTTCAGACAAACAAACAAACACACAGGAAAGCAAAACAATGATGCCCCTGGTAGTGGCCAAAGTCCGAACTCCAATAACGTCAGAGGGTGGGACAGTGGACCGCTGGACCCACTGCTGTAAGACTAAAGACATTTTGATGAAAATGGACTTAACCTGCCAAAACCTGTTTTCTCTTCATTTTAAATTATTTGTATTTTATTTCTTTGTAGCATAAAAAGAAACTTACAAATACATTCGGCCATGAAGCTAATTATGTGACATTTCTCAGAGAAAAAGGAAATTAGGTGTAATGTATGAGATCCAGCTCAAAAATTCCAACATCACCTGCCTTTTGGGTCCTTTGGTGATAACAACAAAGCCCAAATATCAACACAGCCCTGTGAGCTTCAACCACAGGCAATTTAACCCATCTATAATTACTATTAAAAGGTTAAAAAGCCCAGACTGTCTTTACAGTAACAGTGTGAGAAAAGCAAGCAGGCAGGCTAAATGAGCTGGGTAAGGCCAACGTCTTGGCAAGAAGCAAGAGTCTCTATTTACAGCCTTGGATTGAAAATAAACTCATTACAAAAGGCAAAAATGTCACCATCACAGACTGAAAACATGCTTCAACTTTTAGGTCAAAGCCAAGGAAAAGTTTACTTTTGGCAACTAACAAGGTTGTGAGTGACTGGAAAAAATTTCAAATAAACACCTACAGAATGAGCTGTCTTGATGTATTCTGAAGTGTTCATTGAAAGAAAACTCAACAGAGCGTATCTTCCCATACATCATTAAAGGGCTGGGAAAATCGAACCTTGCTGAGAAAGAACGCAAAGAAAAGAAGGAGATGAAGTGACTTTTACAACAATGCTGAATTCTGTCTACTGTTCAGAAGAACTTTTTTGCTTTTGTAATGTAGTCATCAACAATATGCACAGGTCCAGATCACTGTCAGTAATGCAAAGTACACCTGAATAAAACACATTTTCCATTAAATGTTTCTAACAGTTGGAGAACACACCTGTCTTTATGCCAGAATTTGCTATTACTGAAACCCTGCACGCTTTTACAACACTGCCACAGATTAAAAGAAGAAGGGGGTGTCAGAAACCACATTACAATGCAGGAAGTCTAATCTATCCAGGCCCAGCAGTGAGGGGGCCCCCGTTTGTCTTTGAGAAATAGGAACCACCACACCGGGCAGCCAGTATGAACGAGGTAGAGGAGAGCAAGGGGCTAGAAAATGAGGTTGTCTGCTTGATAAGTATGGGCTGTTACCTCTGTCCCAAATCCACTTTGCTCAGCAGTCATAAAAGGTTTGGGAGCCCGGCTTAAGGTGGTGCCCTGATATGCTGCCTTGCTCTCTCCCTCACAGTTTTTCCCTCGCTCTGAGACGAGAGGGACAGAATGGAGACATGGAGTTTGCGCTGCATTTCCCATCATGAGCCACTGTTGAAAGAATATTTCTGGATGTTACAGGGCTTCCTGTCAAGGCGAGCTGTGTGTGAACTCAGGTAATGTGTTCACAGAATGTATGCCAAGATATTTTTGCTTGAGGGTTTGCAACACTTCTGTCATGTCCTGACTAAAGCTGTGGATAACTCACTTGTGTAGCATGTAGCCTATGACTGGTATAAGGTTTACTCCTGCAGAAGAAAACAGTCAGTCTTTCAACATTAGGTGTAATATCCCAGAAAAGGCAGTAAAGAGGAGTGGGTGAGGGTCTGCTCTCCACACAAAGACCCCCTGTTCTGTCCTATTCTACCCTTGGCCCAGCAGTAAGCCTCCTCCCTCATTGACCCACTGCCTGAGAGCAGCCATATTGACTAGGCTCCTTTATTGAGCCACTGTTGAGTCAGAACAGACCACTCACAAAACCAGTCACATTTTACACAACACAAGCCCTTCTGTGGCTTAGACTAAGGAACAAGAACATTTTGAAAAGTAAACACACTTGACAGGCATTTACAACCATTGTAAAACGGTAGTTACACATAAAAAGGCTTAATAATAAAACAGCTCTCACTATTATTATGTAGGAAAAGAATTTCCACACTTTATGCCCCATATTCCTATATAATGTGTCACTGGATCACTGATTTTTAAGACCTTTGTAAGAAAACAACAAGCAGAGAGTACAAAATCATTAAGAACACATCAGATGAATGGAAACCTTCAGCGCAGGTAAAGATGGAGGCGGGGGGAAGGCACTTTGTAATAAACCTGAGCACTTCATTCACTGAGCTGCTGCATCTCAGTTATTTCCATCCCTCCACTGTTTTGTCCTTCCACGCTCAGCGTCAGGGTCGCTTTAATGACACTAATGGAAATGGTTGTCTCCGCTTTCCCCTCCTATTCTCCTTCATCTTTATACCGCGATTCTGTGTCGCTTTTCTGCAGAATCCTTCATCTTCACATCTCTCCAAACCAATCGAAAGCCCATCTGTCACCAAGAAACACCTCAGGGAAATAACAATGATCTTGAGACCAAGTGTGAAGGGACGAGGTGTCTTTAATAGAACAGGAGAAGGAGCAGCAGCTAACTTTCTTTATTTGAGGTATGTATCTATTTGGGTAAAAAAAAAAAAAAAGAGTGTCCTTTTCTAATCAAAGAACAAGTACAGAGGTCTCCTCAAGGATTCTATTACAGAGTGGCTGCAAGTCGAGGCAACTTGCTTACTTCCTTTTATTTTGTTGAAATTGACATTTGAGCACTTGACTTGAAATGAATGAAAGAAGCGATTTGAGTGGGGGAGACCTATTTCATTACCAGTTAATAGAAAAGAAAGGAGAAGGGGGCACATTCATTGCAACATTGGTGTATTCAATGCTATGAAAGACATTTATGTCTTAAAAAGAGTGTTGAGAAATCTGAGGAATTACAAAATCCCAGGCTTGAAGGGTTAGCATAAACTAAAGGCAGAGAATGACACTTGAAGAGTGCATCTCTGTTTTCAGATTTGTAACAGAACTTTGTCAGAGTTGGCCAGTCACATATTTGCTTTGAGAGTTCGCAGCAGGAACAATGTCTGACATGCCTGAGAGAGGTAGCTATGATCAGGGAAACCACAACCCACCGATTCTGGTATTCTCAGCGTTCCCCACAGTAGTTGATGAAATGAGGGGTTGAGGCCAAGCCATAAAGGGATGGACAAAATGATTGGGGCGCCTAGCGCACACTGGCTGTCCTGCGCTGGCACACGCTCAACTGGCAGATTAAAAGAGGAAAGGATCCAATTTTTTCAGCTCGCAGTTCTCTGTCATCCTGTCTGCTCACTGCCATTGTAAAACTCTGGAGGCCCGGAGAAAACATGACAGGGTCACAGGCGGGGCTGGGTCACTGCAACGCCATCAGCTTTGGTTTCACTGAATACTGCCAGAAAATGTCATTCTAATACAAATGTCAGTCTCTCTTTAATCAGATGAAGAAACAGATCCTACTGAAATGATTTGCTGGTTAATAGGATTAGCGAAATGCTTTGAGTGCAAGAGTCCGGCAAACAGATTGCATGTTAGACAACCATGCCCGATCAGCAATCTGTTTTCATTGGGACTGTGTTAGGGCATGGCACACTTACTATTTAGTAATTGTGTCATGCAGTAGTATAACACTAATTAATGAGTTCCTAATCCTTCTTTCCCAATAACCACACACTCTGACCCCTATTTCCTGTTTTGCAGTGAGAGGCTCAAGCTCAACAAAAGACCACCTCAGAGACAGGACTGCTGCAGCGCTTACAAGGGCTCCACTAAAGACCAGTTCAGAAAGTCAAAAGTTTAACAATAAATGAACTAAGGTATAAGCTAAACATATTCAACATGCCCTTTTATGACTTCTGTTCAGATAATACAGCCAATCTGAAGGTTTGTGGTCCATGTTAGTCTTTATTTTATGCATTTCAAGGAAAAAAAACATGAAGTGGAAAACTAAGCACTGCTAAAAGCACTGGTTAATATAACAATAAAGCTACAACATCACTGGGCTTCTGAAAGTCCCACTGTGCCCCACTAAATTTAGCCAATACTAATTTTGTATATTTTAAAAGGTCAGAAGCCATGACTGGAGATTTTAAGTGGAGGGACTGTTTGGTTTGGGGTGAACTGTTCCATTTTTCTTACTTAAGCTGAGTCTGTCTAACGCAGATTCCTTTCTTGCATCCCAGCAGTTTCAGTTTGAAAAACGTGCTGCACTGCAAGCTGAAAATTGGCTCCTTTGAAAAGTAGGTAAATAGCCCTTCTTTGCTGAATGATTCATGCTCTGGACTCATTAGTGTGGCATTAATTTTTCATCAGTGTTAACAACAATTACATTTGAAACCCATGTTTCTGAAAGCTGCATATTTGTATTCCTCTGCCATGGCAGCACATGTAAGCAGGATATGTATATAAATATAATAAAAGTATTTTCTTAATTATGGTATTAGTGATTTCAAACATGCATAGCAACTCTTAATTGAACTTGATCCCACTGACAATAATAATTGTTCAAGATGCAGGGACGAAAGACTATATATAGGGTTGTTGTTCTCGTGGGTAAACAGGAGAAATGCCACCATTACTCCAAAAGCAACCTATCATGAAGGAAAAAAAATAATGAAAGAGTAAATAAATAAAACAAGCAAGTGAAGGGCCTTCAAAATATGCCAAATGGTTACACTCATCATGGAAGGAAGAATTACTCTTATTGGTATAACCTATGAGTAAGGCTGACCATATTTACATTATACACTGAAACTGGAAATATAACACCTGAAGAATGGATTATAAGAGATGAGATTGTTTGAGAGGGAGACAGCGATCCAGGAGGGATTGTGTAGATGGGGAAACCTCTCTCACCTCCCCTGAATGTGATAATTAACCAGCACTGATTGAGGCTAGAATTCCCCCTCTTATCAGCCTCCCCACGGGTCCATGTTGAAGGATTGGCCCACTGAGACGACAGCAACACAGACGAGCATACTGTGCAAGCTGGTTCAGAGATGGTGCGTGGGTACGGTGTGCAAAACGTCAAAAGCACCGCCTCATGGTGAATAATTGTGAAGCATAATAGCAAAAAACAGCATGTATCTTGGGCTAAATGGGTGCCCACAGAGCAGCCAGACAAAAGGTTAAAACCATCACTTAATGTCAGGATTTGAGAATTGGGCTAACCTTTTGCTGGTTGTCAGAGAGAGCCGACGAAAAATCTTACCACGGCGGAAGATTCCATTATCTGGTGTTTTTGAGTAAGATGCTCTTTAAGTCAAACTCTCAAGAAAACAATCAGGTGCTGTGACAAACCATGCGCCTGAAAGCATGCAAGTAAACGACACGCAAAGTCACTGTGTGAGTTCAATGTCGACATATGTGAAATAGCAGTGGTATACAGAAAGTATAAATACAGTGAAACACTAATATACTGTAAAAATGACCAAATTCCCTCTGGACCTTGTGATTTTGAAGTGAACTTAGCCCTGCCTTGGCTGAATTATCTGATATGGCTGTAAAATCAGCGCGCAATGGACAAACATGGCCAGGAAGTAGTCAACATACTGGGCAGATTGAGCCCAGTTCCTCTTTTCTCCATGAACAACAACAGATGAGATAGTCATCTGAGACAGGAAAGCACATTCATCTTGCCACCCACCAGCTCCACCCCATCTCCACGAACCCTGATACTAAAGAAAATCATGTGGCTGTAATGAGATATCCTATAGATTTTTTAATGAAACACAATATTGCATTCTCTTGCCCCTTGTTTTTTGCTATCACACTCACTCACACAAACACATACACACAGGGAGGAAAGAAAATCAATATAATCCAGTATGCCTTGCAAAGTCAAACACCCAGCAATTTATCAGCATTGGATTTCAAAGTCTGGGTCTTTGGCCTGTTTCGTCCTTGACTGCTGTCATTTTTTTTTTTTTAAATCACAAAAGAAACGAATTGACAGGGTTGCGTACAGAACAATTTCCCTCACAGGGTGGTAACAGTTAACTACAGCATCTGGTGCGAAGAGCTGGGGATGAAAGCGCAGTGCACAATGGACAAGTCTACTAGAGGTCACATCCAGCCGCTCAGTTGATCACAGTCACTGGCTCAGGCTCCTTTGAGCGGTCAAGTGTGGCCAATCTGCCTCTGATAAGCTTGCTGCCAATTACCAGGCCCAGACACAAAAACATTTCAAACTATCTCAATTTCCTCTCTTGTTAAGATAGGCATCTGCTTGCAAAATCTGCTAATTGCAACAAGAAAGCTGACTCAACCCCTTTCAAATTCCCAATGAAAATTTACAGACTATTGCACTGGTCAATTAATATCATCTGAACATAAATTGTAGAATTATTTTACACTGAAAAACAACCCCCAAAAAAGTCTTGACATGGTCTCCACTGTGCACCCTCTTCCCCCAGCAACAGTTTCTTTCTGTACAATAATTTGGCCACTCTGTCCTGAAACTCGAACACTACTTTTAAAAACAGACTTATATAACCAGTATGTATAAATATATATGCAGGACTTCTCATCCTTTGCTCTCTCCTTTTCTTTTCAGAGTGAGTTGTTTGTGGCTTCAAAGTGGTTGGCGAGGAGGTGCTGTTAGCGGGCTGCTGATAAAAGAGCAGCCAGTCGCTGCATGTTCGCAGCGATTTGGAGGAAACCATTTAACACTGGAGCACAGGAGAGATCAAAGCCTTCAAGCCAACACTGGGAGGGAGACTCAATTACTATTTTACTTGAAACCGGATGTTACCCCTTCCAAAAAAAAAAAAAAAAGAAAAGAAAAAAAAAACTTTAAATAGCTGTAGACAAAATATCCAGGGTGCTGGAGGGAACCCTATCTAAAGACAGTGGAGTAATAATGGTGGAGTTAAGTGTGGTTACAGGGGTTAAGTGTTTGCACCGGGGGCATAGTTAGATTACAAAATGAAGAGGCTATGTGGGGCATAAAGGGAGGTCTCTTAGATATTATTACTGTGGTGTACAAGACTGTCAAGCTCCCTTTGAAGTCATGAAAGCATCTTTTTTTTCTGGAAAGAAGCACTTTATTTGTAACAAGAGTGCACTTGCATCACCTCCCACTTCCAGCCTGCAGATACAGGCCAGTTCCCTGGTCAGTCCACAGATATTTCTTTTGCCAAGCAGAAATACCTTTAAACCACAATAAACACAAATTACTGACCAAAACTTGGCACACCAGATAGCAAAGAAGAACAAAGCACAATTTCCAATTTAGAGTTTAAATCCTAAGGACAGGGCTCATATTTTTCTGGAAAACAAAAGGTGAATCAGTCCAGCACCAGGAGCTGACTCTTGTGCCAACTTTCAAGGGCGCAGAGGCAGGTGCTGTGTGGCTAAGCACCATAACCAGCCCACATTATCACTCATAGTGAAAAAACATAAAGTCTACTCAAAAGCATGTAGCATAGCATAAGACTGAACAACTTACCCTGGAAAAAAGGCACTTGGAAATGCCCGTGTACAGCAACAGTGTTGAACTTGCTCTTACTTCCACATGTCTACATTTAAAACAATGGATTTAATGTGTAAAAAAAAGGTAATAATGTCTGTTTGTTTTCATCTTTCTCTCTCATTCCAGTGGGATCTTCCTACCGTTTCATTAAGCAGGTCTTGCCTTTCATATATGTGATGTACTTCTGTTCAACCATTGCACTGCTTTGTTTGCACCTTTGTTCCACTGCAACCAACTTTTCTCTCTTCTGCACTCCAACACCAAGTGTGAGGCCTGTGCCAGTCTCCAAGGGTGTGACAACAACAAAAGAGCTTGGAGGATGCTGTGGTGCTAGTGGCATGAAGAGGAGGTGAAGTATGGCATAAACATCACCTATTAACAAAGCATCGCATCACTACACATCCTCACAAAACAACTGCATTCTTGGTCACAGAGATTGATTTTGACATAAATACATGCATGCGACCTGTGCTGATACCCATTTTACACTGCAGCACTAAAGGGCTTTTCTTTCTTTTTCCTCCCCAACAGAGACTGAACACTCATTACAGAGCGAGCTTATCTCTGCGCTCAGTCCTGTCGGCTCGGACAGCAGGAGCTGCCCGGGCTTTTGTGGATGCTAATGTGGATCATATTGCAGGTGAGGAAGAAGCGCAGTGATGTGGTAACAAGACAGAGTGATGGGTTTTTTGTTGTGCATCCAAGACATCAGGAAAAAATCCAGCAGGGCATCACAAGGTGAATGTCACTCATTCGGTGTTTGTTTGTGAATCTCAAAGAGAGAAAGGGAGAAAAAAATGTTCTCATTTGTTTACAAAGAGAATTATGGCTATGTGGCCTCAATCAGTCTGGCTTAGATAAGACCAGAATGAAAACGAGCCTTTTGTCCCAGTAGCCACAAAAAGACGGAGTGACTCAATCACAATGCGTATCATTCCTCACTGTCCAATCATTTCTCCAACAATAAAAGGTGTGTGTTCATTCTTTAGTCTACACTATCTGAATTTACAGACAAAATGTTTTTGATGACATGATATTACTAGATGAAACCAGCGGCAGAATTTATCCGAAAGTGTCACCTTGTCCTTTCAGTGAACAGACACTGACTGCACGTCTTTGTGGAGTTCTTGAGGACAAATTCAAAGACGGACTAGTAACTTTTGTAAATGTTTATGAGCATAATGATTTAGGAACAGAGATATTTGTTTCTTATACAAACACAGTTTTTACTAACTACTTGCTGAGGGATATATTGATAGCTTTACTGTTTGCAGACGTCAGTTTGTGTTTAAAGACTTGAAAGCAACGGAGGGAAAGTACTTGTTTCCTCGATAGTGGCTCATTTGTCTGCAGCAATTATACCATATTATCAGAATCAATTTGGCAGCTCTCAGCTGACAAAACAGTGCTATCTGTGCAATTGCTGGTGCGTCTCAGCATCATCGAATTAGATAGATGAATCCCATTTCCTGTACGCGGACGGATTGTATCTTAGCTCTATTGTGTGATGTGATAATGTGCACGTTCATGTGTGTGTGTGTGTGTGTGTGTAACCGCCCACAAAGCAAGAGATTTAGCCCATCAAAGGGAGTCCCCCCTCGCCCT
>JAOWBC010000001.1:5066102-5083150 GCA_028566105.1 Hypoplectrus providencianus
TGTGTGTGTGTGTGTGTGTGTGTAACCGCCCACAAAGCAAGAGATTTAGCCCATCAAAGGGAGTCCCCCCTCGCCCTCCCACCTTTCTGTCTGCATTTATCTGTCCCTCTCCAAATAAAAACACAGGAAGCAGAGACCATGAGCACTTGACACAGACTTGTCCTGTGGCAGATTTGATCTGAGCACAACTGAAATTCCCTCTGATGCGTCAGCCAAGGTGTGTAAACAGTCAGCCACTGAGCATGACCGGCTTGTGTGCAAGTGTTTACACTATGTCATAAACAGACATAATCTCTCCCCCTACCGGTCCTCTCTTCAAGCAAACCAAATGGTCTTAGGAATCGGGGCTGAATGAAGTTTCATCACTATTGGCTCAAATGTGGCAGTCGAATCTGCTTACTGGCCTACATATTGAGCTCCCTTATCAAACTTATCAGTGGGGCTGGAATCAAAGGAGCATCAATAAAAGATGAGAGGATTATGTATTTAATATGCTACACATATAGCTTACCTGGTATAGCGGTCATAAATAATTCACTGGGATGGTATTAGATAGGGGCCTGTGTATCGCTGAGGCAACACTTTCCTGTCATGTTGAGGCTCGCTTGACAGTCTTCTCCCCAAATGAAAATTGCACACTGATACCAGTTGTGAAAACTTTATTGAGAACAGACTTTGAAGTTATGATGAATTGTGTGTGTTCGGCTTGCAATATTGACCCACTCAGTGCATGCAAGCTACAACACATCCCACCTCAAACAGCAGTGATTCTCTGTCATTTCTTCCTCACAATCCTGATGTATAATGAGGTATGTATCTGTGGAAGTGTGTGTGTGTCTGTGTATACACGTCTCAGCCAAGCCAAGCTGTTGAGTAAATAAGTGGCTGAGTGGCAGCAACTGATGAGCAGTAATGATTTGTGTGCAGCGCAGTCTTTCCCCCTGAGGGTTTCATGCACAGCCCACCTAAACACCACGCCAAGGCGAGAACGGCAACCAGGGGGGCACTCTGGCCATGAACCCATCTAATCCTCGACACAAGAATAAGGCCCCTGTGAGTGTGTGTGTGTGTGTGTGTTGCAGAGTGTGGGGGGGGGGGGGTGTTTTTCATGAAGCATGCAGCAGCACCCCATGAATGTATAAATATACAAGTAGCTGCTGTCCCCAGTCGAATCTATGTGTATATGTATGTGTGTGTATGACAGAGGTTAACTAGAAAACACAACTGCTGAAGCTTTTCTGTTAGCAACAACGACCAGCACAGATAAACTGTAAACTACACGACGAAAACTAGTTCATCCCCAGCTGATGGAACCATGCAGACTCCACTGTAAGAGCAAACAGAGAGAGTCAATTTACATCCAGACTGCAGTCACTTGCAGCCTAATCTTTCCTGATCAAACAATTTACCTTCTTCACTGGCTGGGAAAAGCGATGCTACAGTACGAGAGACTTTAAGCTCTAGGACAACAAAAATACTATTAGTCACCACAAATAGTTTTCATATTTAATAGACTCTCTCAACCAGAGTGCTTCTCACTAGGTTCCCTTGTCCGCTCCATCACGTCTGAGTGTTTGCTTTAATTATTAATGTTGCCCTCGCCGGCTGCAGGTTAGCCAAGAGGCAGGACGGTAGTATGTTGTGCGTAGAGGCCACTTCAGTCCTTGTTTACATGCTTGTGGGGATTGTGATTGAGTGTTCACCTGCTAATCGCCCACAGAGATGTCAGTTGTGCTGACATGGTTTCCATGGATTTACTTGTATACCCAGAGCATTTTATATACATACGTGTCTTGTATATTAAAAAAAATACAGGCGTAAGTCCACATGTGGTGTACACACAAGTGGATTGGAAATTCATGGCTGTACATTGCAAATGTGGTGTGATTAAACCAAGCACTGCAGCAGAGCTGGATGTGCACCTACTGAGACCAGCTGTGGTGCAGTGATACAAGGAGCGGTCTGCCCACTGGAATGAGCTCAGAACATACAGCATAATTATCTTCATCGGCAGGTAACAACTCCACTCTGTGCTGGTGGTGTAGCCTATACAGACTAAGCGCACACGAAGAAAATGTGGAGGATGGTGGTTTTGGAAAAAAATAAAGTGACACTAATGGTGTGTTCAAACCAGGCGTGGAGTGAATTTTTGCCTTGTTTTACATATGCAAGGTAGATTAGAAGATTTTTGTTTATGTATGTTACTTGTGTGAGAGGAGTCCATGCAAACAATGCTGCTTGATGAATTTCATTGCCTTCCTTAGGAACTATATCTAGATGACTGCAGCTATGATGTTGCTGCAGCTGCATACATGGAAAATAAATACATTTATTGGGACTTAATTGCAATAAGCACATAAAATGTGTGCCAATATAACTCCCCCATAAAGCCAACGTATTAAAAGTCTAAGGTCATGTTTCTACAGATCTGTCCACACAACAACACGCTAGCTACTTTGAAAATCCTTGTGTTCTGAATAGAGCTTGGATCAATCACGACTCTGTAGCCAATGCCTATCAGCGTTCAGATTTTCTGCACTTCTCACTTGAGTAAAACATTTTCAACCTACGCGAGTATGAGAATATCCTGTCTGCTTGTCTCTTTACATGTATTTTGGATGCTATTCCACTGCATGAAAGTAAATTCACTTTGCACACGTTGGGAACACACCGTTAGGAACTGTTCTCTGATGCATCCCAATACACATTTGGTGGAACCTGTACTTAAACATTTATCATTCTGTTAAGTGTTGCTCCTGTCTATCAAATCTCCCAGGCTGACAACCCATCTTCACTTAGTTTGAAATTACAATTTCACTGAGTTTTTAGATGATATACCAAGGCTATGATACAAGCCACAAAATAATTACAAACAGAAACAGGGTATATTGGTGTCTCAGACAGGTCAGTGAGTTGCAACAAGAGTTATGGTTTCCTTTTCTGTGCAGGCAGGAGCTCTATGCTGCACACAAAAAAGTGAATGTCAGGGCAGTGGAAAAAAGGATTTTAATGGCTTCATTTGACTCTTGACAGGACTCTGGGTTGACTCCAACTCTGCCTTTGATGGGTGGTAGGGATCCAGGGGGCACCTTTGTTCAAGCGCTTACGCTCTGGCACTTTAGAGAAAAGTGAAACTATGAGAGTAATTTGGCAAAGCAGTGTGTGCGTGTGAGTTGCGTGGAAGTGTTGTAAGACGGGGAGGGTGGGGGCACTGGGGACTACTTTTATCCCCATCCATTTGGTTTCCTGTCATGAGCAGAGACAGCACAAAGGACTAATAGAAGACCCGCTCTGATGGGGGATTATGGTAATGGGCACCTAAGCAAAACGGAGCAAAGTTAACAGTCGCCGCTGTTACCCTGCACACAAACTCGATTACAACAGCATGTAGGAAAAAAATTAAATCTGCAAAAAAATAAAAAGACAAATATTCACAAACATCACCTGCAGGCATGAAGTTCTTGTTTTCAGTTTCCTACTCTTTTCAACTGCCTTAGAGCTCTCCACATTTTCTGTCATATGAACCTGTTTGTACATGCCTCTGGGACAGGGATAATTAGCTCTGATGCTCAATCTATTTTAGGGACTAGCCATAGCGCTGGCAACTGTGCACCATCACTGCTTAATACTGTACATGAAAGGCCTGAATGACTGATGAATCCATCCATTAGCATGGGGCTTCTGGAGTGTTACAAGACGCCTGGGCTCTGTTTTCTCCTTTTCTCTCGATGTTCGTGGGGAGGGAGGAGGAGCGGTTGTCGTGTTGAAAGGCAGGGGTGATAATTGGTCCTGGCTCTTTTGATGTGCAGACAACGCCATAATCCTTCTTAATCATATTAAAGGGACCCTGCTTGGCCAGCAAGGGCCATCCAGCTATAGCCAAGATATAGGTAATACTCCTTGGCTACAATCTGAACATGCAGCAAGAACCAACAAGCCATCTCTCTAATTAGCTATGATTAAGAAAATTGCCCTCTATTCTTGCTTTTGGTTACCACTAATGTCCACATTACCCACAGGTGTGTTGTATTCAGGTCTGACATCATCTTTTGGTCAACCTCCAAGCATTTATTCTTTGAATTTGGGCAAGAAAGGCAATCAAAGGAAGAACATCAATTCTAAAAGGTGAAAGGCTTGATGAAAAGGCTCAAAGGAGTTCCTGGAAGCGTACAGCTTGTCATGTCAGCAGTAGGACAAAGGACTGAGACCTGAGAATGAGCCAGTCTGGGACCATGTGTCCACACCCTGGGGGCCCAGCCATGATCTCACTGTCCTGGGAGGCCAATATGGCATTTCCTGCCCACTCCCTGGAGCTAGGTAGCGGGCACACCATGGGATGTGTTATGGGCATATGGCAGTTGTATATTCTGTTTAGCATGCTCAAGATTTTCCAATTGATTTTCCCAGCAGTCAAATCTTACAAATTAGTTGTTCGTCCCATTTTCTGAGAGCAAATTACCACTTGCAATTATGTTTCATCAGCTCACAAGGGGGAGAAACATCTAGCTGGAGTGATACAAGTAGTTAGTAGACATGTCATGTAAATGCATTTTGACACCTGGAAGGGATTTAGACATCCCAAACACTGCTTTATCAGCTGTTTTGAAACTAAAACACTACAATGTACCAAATATAAAAGCTTGTCTTTCAAAATAGTTATAAATTATGCCCACATTGGCTATAGAAGCTGTACAAATATCTGTGTGTGTGCCTTTTAGGAATACTACTGTACACGGCTCAGGCACAGTGGTGTTAATCCCACAGCAGCACTAGCATGTCCCTGAACAGTGAATCATGCAAATTTCAGCACACAAACACACACACAGAGGAACCAGCAGACAATACTTTCTTATGGTGAGGAATGATTGCTCTCGGCCATGCACAGTACATACGCTGTCTCAGACAATCAAGTACCAAATGCTACTTTTCCTTTATGTTCTTTATTCTAGGATAGGCACAAGCACAGCCGTCATTTCTTGACATCTTTTTCTTCCAGCGGCAAGAGTATCCACCAACAAACATTTAGACTGTCAGTGGAACGTTAGAGTCTGATGTAACAGGCGCAAGGAGATGCTCTCTGTCTCTCTCGCTCTTTCTGGTCCCATGCAGGCTTACATGTTTCCAGCAGTGTTTGTTGTGTGAATTAACACCTGGCTTCATACACCAATCAGCACCACAGCAGCAGCTAAAAATACCGTTTTCAATTTATTCTGAAGGGATAAAAAATAAAACTACCAGGAGAAATTCACATTGTAGATTTTTCATCAGAAATTCTCCATGACAATTTAACAGCATACTTGATTATTTATTATTTTTGAAAAAGTGGATCCCCATAAATACACACTTCTGTTCATTGTATGGCTCTACATCAATGAGAGAGTGCCTTGGCAAATGTAGCGCAATAAATCTTCGTCAAGCTGTTGATCTGACAAGTACAAGAGGTTGCAATGTATCAGATATAGTCAACTTCTGTCAGATGTCATATTTATTTACTTTAAACTCAGTAAAAAGATGCTTCGCTTCCAATCAAAGTAAATCCCTGTTTGGCCGGGTAAAAACAAAGGATTCAATTTGTGTATCTTTGTTTTATAATTCAATTACAAGAAATACACAAATTTATTTCAGTGGTAGGGATTTATATTATAATGCTATTAATTATGAGATTTTAATTAATTTACACACAACATTTAATGACACGTAGATTAGCTTATAATTCGCATGGGCATTGTCAGTCTCTTTTAAATCAACTACGGCGCCCACTGTCGTGATCCCCAATGTAATCGTCCAATCAAACAGGCCCTGTTTGTCAATGTGTGTAGCTCGGAAAAGGAGGGGGGAGGGGGGAATTGGTGCTCTGGCATTGTTGTAGGAATCAAATAGCGTTGCCATGGCGACCCTCTGGCAGTAGCAGCCTCTTTGCAGTAACCAGAGAGTAAAGACCCCGAGGGACCCCCTCACCTCCCTCCCCTCACCCCTCTAGCCTCCGGCACGTTTGTGGAGGGGTCGCAGGGATCCAACTGGGGGTGTCTGGCATTGGTGAAGGGGGTGTCCTTTGAACAGACATTCACAAGAAAACCCAATAGACCCACTGTCCATTTGTAAGCGCTCGTCATCTAAGAAATCGAGTTTCAATTTTCATCTCCGAGTTTGCTTTCAAACATCAGCGTCCAACACAATGAGCCAAAACAAGAGCTGGAGCCTGTTGATAGACATTTGGAGAGCTGGAAGATGGAGAGCAGAAGAGGGAGGAGGGAGGAGGGAGGAGGAGCCACACTCTGACTGTTTGAGCACAAAATAACTAGCTCCGCACACACACGCACACGCATACACACACAATCACGCTCACACCAACCCCCACCTCTGCCTAACACAGGTGGGTATTGTCTGCAGCGCGGGGCGCCCCTGGCAGCCAGCCAGCTCGGCTCAGTCACTGGGCTAGTCCTGCTTCAGTCGACTGGCTGCGCAGGTCCACCATGGCAGACTAAACGCTCACTCCATAAGCAGCCTTTAACTGTTTCCTTTCCATCAGGGCTGTGCTGCGAGGATTTCAGGCTTGACTGGAACATTTGCACTCAGGTCAGAGACAGAAAGGGAATCCTACGTTGATGTTGGTACAATTGGGTCTTCCAAAATGTCGAGCTTGTCCCTGCTGAAAATAATCATTCATCTCCATGCGCAATTATTTTTTTAAGAATGGCTCCACAGGAGAATTTCTCAGCTGCAGATAAATAAAGCGTTTCCTTCCAGACTTATACTCAAACTGGTTACCTGGGCAGACTTTTATGCTCCCTGAGGAGTCCTGCTAAAGCTTTTGATTCACCAGACTGCAAAAAGAACTCTTCAATGGCCTTTTGTTCCTTTGTGGCAATGTCAGGTCAGTTGAAAAAAGCAGACCTATGTCCAGCAAAAGAGGATGTAAAAATGGGGACACAAAAGGAAGCTAGATGAAACCAGTCACTGATTTACCCATTAGAAGAACCCAGCACAGATCATCATAAAAGCAGTTTTAAAAAAAGTCAATAATTATGTAGAAATAATACAATGCTTTTGAGTTTTTTGTGTGTCGCATGATTGTGTGTCTATGTCAAAGAAATCCAGTTAGTAAAATGAGCATGTCAGAGGTGCAGAAAACCCGGACGCGAAGATTTTCATGGGGTTAGGTTTCAAAGTGAATATACAGAGACATGTGACTGTGGTAACAAGCAATACAAAAATAAAAAACATCTGACTGCTAAAGCACCATCTCACTGCACACGTCCCCTGTTATTTTGAGGATGTGTGCTGAAAGCTGTTAGCATGGTGTTTGTGTGAGTATACAGATATTACTTTAACAGTGTCTAAGAAAAGGGCATGCTAATTCCTTTTGCTAATAAGAAATATTGTGTTGATTTTTGGCATAAAAAAAATATTTCATATCAGGCAATTGTATACATTCTTAGCTCATATCTGCAGGACAAATAATAGTAAATATACTATACTATAAAAATGTAATGATATTTACAAAACACAAATGTAGGGTTTTAAAAATGTTGGAGTGCTTACAAACATCCCTCATATTTGGCTGTATTTATGTGCAGAGATCTAAATGGGTGTCGAAGGACCTTACCGCTGATTTATTACTGAACCCAAAGACCTGCAAGCTGTAGCTCAGGAGCCGCAGGGTCTTTGTACAGAGAGGTTATTGATGGGGCAATTGATTAGCTGTCAAATTTAAACGTAAAAGGCAGCCAGACCATAATTTGAGATCAATCAACGGGGCTCAATGTCAGTCCATAATGTGTAGTGGTATGTGGCCAACATGGTGATGACACAAACAGCTACTTTCACGTTGTAAATGGTTCATGCTGAAGTGACAGAAAGAGAAGAAAAAAAAATCAGTCTGATGACATTTAAAGGTGATCTTCTTTTGACAAAGAGAATCCGACTTAAAAGCAAATAACTTTAAATTTATTGTGTTTATTATGCACAAAAAATTATCCCTGGAGGTAAAGTTTGAAGTTGAAGGAATTATAACAGTGACGTTGGATAGGAGAGTAGGAGTGCGACAAGGAGATGGAAAAGCTTTTTCTTCCCTCAATTCTTCAAAAAAAGAAAGAAGGAAAAAAAAACTCTGTAGGGCATTTGGAGAAGGTTTTTTTTCTCAACTTTAATTACAGGCCTGTTGTCAGACAGATCTCTCTCCAAGAGCTATAAATTGGAGGGAGGTGGTTGGAATAGAGACTGAGCAACTCTTTCCCAGTCTCCCAGTCTCTTTCACTTTTTACGTCACAAACATGCAATCAGCCAAAGCATGCAGAAAGCCATACATATGCACTGTGACTTGAAACAATTCTCACGTGCAAAGAACGGATGCAACACAACATACGTGACAAAACACAAGCACAGGAGCTGCTGCTACACACTCAAAGAGTTAATGTTGGTTCAGCAACCAGGATCACTGAACAAAAGCCCCCACGGAGCTTCGACTGAGCTCATCTCACACATTCACCAGCACAACTCCGATAATCAACATTCATTAAAATTCATTTAAATTTTAGTAGGTGAAAACATAGTGGACAATTAAGCATATGTACACACACACAAACACATCTACAGATAATGAAAAATAGTCATGATAGTAAATAAGCATAAAACAGCAAGATACATCTCATTTAGATTCTCAGTGTGGAACCAAACAAACACTCTTGTCATTCAGTCTGACACGACTCTGATCAAGACAAATGTCCAGACTCCTGTGCAACATTTGCCCTAAGGGACCCTCTGTGCTCTTCTCTTCCCTCAAATACGGCTGCAAAATGAATAACAAATAGCCCTATGTTGCAATTTTATGTTTCCGCGATTTATGGATGAGCAACAGAAACGTTAAATTTTCAATTACCCTGCATGTCTCAGTGCTGTTCAACAATTTAATCTCATACATGTGTCCAGTTACATGGTGCACGCATAAATGTGACAGATATTAAGGTCAATATGGAAAGGCAACTATAATGTGAAAGGAGAACATAAATCTCATATAAGCTATTCTTGAGACAAGCAATGAGCGGAGAAGAATAAATCGATCCAGCGATGTGGAGGAACTGCTGTGTGATTTGGTATAATATTTGCCTTAGGTGCAGAGTACCCTCAAATTAATAAGTAATTGTGTTTTTATTTGAATTTGTAGGCAGAGAACAGATTAAATCTAAGACGTGAGGTGATGACAAGACGGAGATCTGGACAGTTTCCTCTGCAGGTGTAACGGTTAGTGTTAACTTTCTATTAAAGATCTTCTGATACTGCTGTCAAAATGTCAAGATGTCAAACGAACTCTTCGATATTTATATGCAAAATTATGGCACGTCCCTGCTAGACTGGTGGGGGGCATTTTGGAGTCCATCACAAGATTATGGTAGAAACAGCGTGCCACAGTTCATCCCCTCAATGCACCGTCTGCCACAGCAGTAGGTCCCAAACCACCAAGCTGCCAGCCTGTTTCTACGCATGCATGATGATGGGTGACACTGAAAGCTAAAGGCCCTGTCACACCATTACAGCCATTGTCTGGGAGATTAGACGAAGTTAACTTGTGAGCCCGCACAAACGACACTTGAATATCAGTGTATATAAACTCGGGCAAACAAAGAGGGTTTCAACATGTCAACTGTTTGGCCTTCAACAGTGCGAATGCTGAAATGTCTGTGCATGTGTTAAAAAGAAAAACCTTTTCTTTTCTTCAGATTCAAGTTGAGCGCAACAGTGCACTGGTACAAAACCAGTTGAGTCACCTCAACTTAAAAATCCTATTTACATGGTTGGATTTCAGCTGCTCCAAGTGGCAATAATCAGGCCTGGAATGGACAGTTACCTGGCTTTGCATATACACAGCCATGCAAATAAAAGCTGCCTGTATTCAAACTCCATGTGTGAAAATCACCACTGAAACATTTTACATTCATGCTTGATAAATCGTGGTTCTATAGTGTTATGCCTTACTTGCAGTCCTTTTCCCTCTCTCCTCTATCACCCACTTCTTCATATGGAGAACCCAGCACATAAAAAGCCAATATCCTACTTAGAACAACCTGTTAGCCTGAAGCTACTGTGTTACAAGTAAAGAAGGTGACAAGCCTCCCCAGCACATCAACACTTTCATAGCTTTTCCTGGTTCTTTGTACCCCCAGCTACATCCTCAATACCACCAGGGAAGCAAGGATCCAGCTATCCAAGTCTAATGTTGTGAGGTGTGGAAAGCACCCAGTGTCACCATGTCTCCCCACTCTTCCACCCATAGACCGGTGTGGTATCCCATTTTGGCATAACACCTTTGACATGCCGTGCTGTTCTCTGCCGTGAAATCTGTTTGTCTGCTGGCTTTACTGGCTAAGGATGTCCCACCATGCAACACATGTGTCACATCCCTTCCCCCTACACCCTCTCTTGAGACTTGGGGTCCCTAGTTCCCCATGCATGATCATTTGCATCTCATTACCCGTTGTAAAACAAACACTGTGCATGGTGGCAGTGGGTATGGTGTACAAGTCTAATTTTAATGTCCAAAAGCGTCACGTCTGAGAGCAAATTGCATACAGAGCTGTGTGTACAGGCGACTCTACCTGTGTCAATGAGGGTTAAAGCACCTGCTGCGCCATTGATTACAATATCCAACAGCGGCTCAGCGGGTTGTAATCAGGGTGGTGGAGGATGGGTGGGCTGGTGGTCTTTCCTCGCTTCAGCCAAGACGCATCTCCATTTCAAAATCTGTCTTTTACCTGGGTGTTTTCTTTGTCTTTCCACAGCTTGAATGATCTCTTTGAAACCTGTCTGTCCGACTGAGAGGCAGCATTATGCATACAAACACAGACATGCAGGCATTCAGACATAAAAACTATGTGTGCTGAATTCAGAATAAGGGCAGACACAGACACAGCCATGAACACACCATGCAATAAAGAAAGCATGAAGAGATGGAGGCTCTGAGACATATGAACATATGTTCAGTGGCTTTACATCCTTGATCGTACCAGCAACAAGGTCAGCTTATTAGATACCGGCAGGGACCCTCTCCTGCTTCTCCTTCCTGACTCAATGTTCAATCAAGAAAATGGTGTTGGAGAACATCCAATGGACCATTGAGGAAAGGATACCAGTGAAGCAGGGTAGAACATGGCTGTCTGTATAAGAATGCCATGTGTGTAATATCCAGTTTTACCAAAGTGAGTTGGGTAAAGCATGGCAGGCATTGTGCATTGTGGATGCCACATGGGAGCCATCCTGGCATCGGCATGCTGCATGCCGGTTTCACGCCAGACAATGAGAAAAGGCAGAATGGCGTGTGGGGGAGATAATCCACCCTGCGCACAAATAACGCCGCCCCTCTGGCTTCCGGGGCCTTCCTTTTGTTGACAGGGGCCACAATGTCGCTCAATATTCGACCTGACAAGCACAGCAAATCACCGCGACGGAGCTGAGTGTCAAGAGGAAGTGGGTTTGTTTGCTTATTGAGCTGGAGCAAGCAAGGTGGGAGGGAATGTGTGAAAAGGAATGAGAAGAGGAGCTCATGGAGAGGTACAGTAGAATAGAATGGGGTAGTAGAGACTAGAAGTAACACATGGAAGTAGAATAAATCTACAAGCAAACAAACAGACAAACAAAGAACAAAGAGGATTAGGGATAGTGCAAGGTGGGGTGTTCTGTAACTCAGTGGGTAGCAAGAGATCCAGGGAATCACAAGGGCAATAAAATCTCCACCATGAGGTGGCGATGATCTGAAGAGGAGCCGAGAGGAGGCGGCAGCTCCTGGGGAGCCCTGCCAATACCCAAGGAGATGTCTCAGACACTGTTTGTACAAGCTGTCTGTGTGCGAGTGGGCGTATATGTGCTTAAGAACAGGGACCAAGGATTTCTTTGTCACCGCACGGTTGGGAGCTCTGCGTTTCATTTCCTGTGATGTGAAACCACAATCTCTTCACCTGCAAGGAGGGGAAGAAGGGAGGAAACACAGAGTGAAGGAGTTTCCCAAGCAGGGCAGACAGTAGTCTCTTCTGTAGAAGTTTCTTTGTGTCCACCCCTCACACACAGCTGTCAGTTCCAAGTCCCTGAGGGAAAGAGGGGGGTGCTAAGCCCAATGGGACCCTTTTACTCTCCTACCGAGGAGGCTAATCACTTTACAAGAGTGTCAAGACATCCAAATGCCATGATAGAGCAGTAATGACTGCCATGACCACAGTCATAATCCCTTTCTGCTTACAATAATTTTGATAGTGTTGTGCCATCAAGAGAAGACCAGAATCAATAAGAGCACAGTGACGTAATCACAGATGAGCTGGCTGGATTCTGCAGGCTGCTGCCGCTGCTTCTGCTCTTAACTGTCAGACTGTTATGGCACCCCTTTACACAGTCAATTAACCAGATTCATTAACCAGCCAATATGTCTCGTTCAGAATCAATTTGGTCCTCTTCTCTCTGTGCCCGTTTCAAGCCAAATAAAACCAGCACGTAAAAAAGCTGACACTAATCACACATAAATAAATGGCATGCATTAGGTGGACATTTCATGGTCTATGTCAAACCATTCATTTTCTCATTTCCAGGGCCGTTATCAGTTGCTTTTCCAGTGCAATTAAGTCTACAAGTAGGGGGAAAAAAACACTCACACCCCACCTGAAGAGGCCACGTTAAGACTGAATGTTGCATCGGTCTATTATTTTTGATTTCATGATTTCGGATTTTTCCATCACGACATTTAAGACAGCAAACTGATTACCAAGAGATGAATTTCAACACAGGTAAAGAACAATAACACCGTGATTGTTTCATGGTTTTCACCAGGATAATGGCATATTCAATCACTTAAATTCCTTGGTAGGTTTACATAGAACCCACTCAGTAATAACACTATTCATTATTTCAAGGTAAAGGACACTACCTCCTACGACTACCCTCTAGCCTTCACTTGTTCCTTTGTAAGCATTTTTAGACTTGGCAGCTGAGACTGTGATGATAGAGGCTCTCTAGGCAGTAATGTGATGGTGGGAGACATTTCCAATTTGATAAGCATTTATCACCTTTTACATCCTCTGCTGCTTTTCAGCACATTCTCTGGACTCACTGAAGTGGAGAGTACACGTGGCTAAAAATCACCTTTTAAATTCATTAAAAGCAGATTCTCCCCAAATGTAACAGCAATTACACATTTTCTAAGAAAAAATCAATCAAAAAGCATTGACACAATAGGTAGACCTGTGAAGGTTACAAGGATAATGTGCTAATGCAATAACACGCAGATTTGTAGCGTCACATTACAGTAACTCTGATTGTGTACCAGTGCAATCTGTTTAGCCGATATTACCTTGTCAAGGCTTAAAACAATCCTTTTTGAGGATTAAGCCAAGGCCTGTGGAATAGCATTAATCTGGCCTACAGAAACAGAGCCTGGTGCAGCAGTGGGGTCAGAGAGAAACAGCAGCAGATGACAATAAAAGAAGGGCAAACTCATGCCATTTCTCTGAACTCCGCATTGGCCTGCAGCACTGAGGCAGACTGCTTGGGTTATGCTGCCATCAGGATAGAAAAGCCGTCGGGCCAGCCAGCCCTATGACACTACATATGGCTGGTCTTTGTGCACAACGGGACACACAACTGGCCTACATGCAAGCCAGTCCTAAGCAAGTCAACTGCGCCAACGTGCTTGGGTTCTTGTTTCCCTTTGAATAGTAACAGGGTCACCTCAATAGCCCCACACCACCAGAATCCTATATTTAACCTGCTGCTAGCCGGTGGCCAATGACATATTAATATAACTCTGTTGAAAGCCGATTTGCTTAGGTGTTAAAGTGATCCTCTGAGAGACTGTTTGGTTTTCGTGTGAGACCAAGGTGACTTACTATCATCTGGGAAATTGAGGCAAAGGCTTGAAAAAGAAGAAAGAGTGGAATTTATTGAGATGAGGACATTGCTCTGTAAGAAACTTGGCGAATCCATTTGAATTCAGCCATTCAAACCTTCAACTGTCCACCACTTCTAGCCCATAATTAACATCATTGCCATGCTTAAATATCAAAAGCTAAGCTTAAAGGGTTCTTTAAAGGGCATATTTAACTACGTAAGAGGCTCTTCTGCAAGGGATTGACAGCGATTGTGGCCCCACTGGTGTGTTCTTGGATAGGGGATAAGAGCAGACTGATGCAGAGATGCTGAGAACTAAGAGATTAAAAGTTTCCAGAACATTTTGAGTCGAAAGCCTTTAACAAACTTGCTTCGCTTAGAGATCAAAAGGGGATTGGCTCAAGTAGTCTACTAAAGCTGAAGATATATGGCGTCTGTGTGTAATTTGCCTTCAAATCAACCCTTGAGGGTTGGCAAGGATAAGCGCATTTCCAATGCAAATTAAATATGGAGAACACACACACACATGAACAACAGTTGTTCATGAAGTAATCAGGTGCGAAACGGTATATCTAATATGGTCTGAGAGGCTTTTCACAATCCCTGCAGATGCAACAATAGCACAGAGCAGGCACAGCAGTAGCATACGAGGCAGTATCCCTCCACTGTGCCAAGATAGCCTTCCCTCTTACACATACTGAATGCTTAACAACAGTAATGTCCTCCATTATTATAGCTGTAAACATCAACCTACATCCTGCTAGCCATGGAAACATCACGCCCATTATCCTCTCCTATGACAGAGACAATAGTGCACGGGAGGGGAGCAAGGATCGAGCATCCTATTTTCTGGCAGCCTATTACAAGGGACTGTTTGGAGCTTGATGATGAATAAATCATTTCAATATGGCTTTGGTGGAAGGGGCAATTAGACGCTGCAGCTTGAGGCTAATCAAATCCAAGACTCCCTCTCCTTCCTTGGCATCCATTAGAATGGGCGGAGGGCTGAGGGTGAAGATGAGACACTAAACATTAGTGGCCTCTGCCTTCCTGCAGCCACAGTGCAAGTCAGTTCTTCCTATTGCCACATTTGTTTACAGCAGTTTGTGGTGTGAGTGGGCAAGCAGCGCATGTGTGTTAGTGGAGAAGCACTCATTCAAGCTTCAGACAAACAAGAAAACTACTGTTAGCACGAGGAGCTGGGACAGAGCGTGGCAGGGATCTTAAGCAAAGAAAGGTTGCTGTAACAGAATCAAAAACTGAAATTGCAGGCTTGGGTACTAAAATCACTAGAAATCATCAAGAGGGCACGCTAGTGACCAGACATTGCTTTGGCCCAGCTGATGAAGGTGCAGCGGTCATGGTGTCAAGACTTCAAACTGAACTCACAAGTCACAAATGTGTCACAAAATGTGATTAAATCAGAAGGAACGTGCTAGTCTGGAAAATAAAAGTCTTTTTGGCAAAATAAATCATTGGGGAGATATATTCAATGTTTTTAAAAAATATCATATGCCTTGATAAACAATAGGCTTCACACGAAGACAACAACGTCTATTTATTGGGGAAAAAAGTTTAAAATACCAACTTTGCATATAAGTAAGCAAGTGATAATATAGATTTAATCCTGACAGGACAGTGCTAGACTAATCCAAAGAAAAATTTAGTTATAGGGGCACACTCAAAACTCCCCATAGAGTCCGACAGGCATGAGGATGTACTTGAATACACAGCCAGGCAGGAAACAGTCCCAGTGCCTACATTACTTTTCCATCTGTCAGTCATCTATAACACTATCTCACATTCCCCTAAAGTAAAGAAAAAAAAAACATATAACTACCAAAATGAAAAGTGTCTCTCAGTGTTTGCAGACTAACACCGGTCTGACGCCGAATGGTGTTGATTTCCCACTCTTGAGTCAAAGCTTCCACAAAAGCCCACTTACTGTCTCCTACACTGTCTGCCTCTTTCCGTCTCTCAGCCCCTAAGATAACTGGCAGTGCTGGCGCTCATACCGGCTCAGTAAGCTGAGGGAAGGCAATTGGCATTAATAATCCCAAGCATCATCAATAAATCAGGGAGCCAGTACTTTAAGGGGGCAGGTGATGGTCCGTGCACAATCCCCCAGATCTACCTAATTCAGCATGCCGTGAGCGATGCAGAAAGATGGAGAGAAAGGAAAGAGTACTGATAAAGAGCTGGTCTTAGGGGATGAAGATGGTTGGGGGGGTGGGATGTTGGATTATGACTGGCCAAGTGAGAAGTACTAGATGTATAGGAGGACTAATGAACTCCTCAGAAAAGACATTTCAGCTTGCTTGACCATTTGCTATTGTTGGGAGTCAATGTTTAAGACAGATGGAATCCACACTCTCTGCTACAGTATTTCAATTCTTTATAAAAAGTGAATTGTGTACTAGTATGCAGTTTAAGTGGACTGTAGGTCTGTGTGTATTATCACTACCACACAACCCCCCACCAACACCCAAAGCCCCACCACCCCAACATACACACACTCATGTTGAATTCCTAAGCAGGGGAGTCTGCCTGCCCTGCACCAAGGGAGTGAATTATTTATCATAGGCCCTTTGCAGTGTGTCAGCGGCTCCGCGGGATGAAATGATATTTATGGAGCCCCCTGGGCAAGGGTGGGGAGGACAGAGGGAGAACAGAATTAGGGGTGGGAGGAGGGAGGAACGGGTGAAGTTATTGAAACACACATGTATATTTACACATGTATGTAGCATACATAAGGGGTCTGATTGTGATAGAGAATGGTTGAGTTAAATGGATGAGAGAAAAAGAAGCAGCAGAGGTAGGAGTTCACGGGCAAATGTATGCTAGGAGGTGTAAAGACAAGGATACAGGGGATGGGGATGTAGCCTACCAACAGGAGTTACAGGCTGGCACCCTGGGAAAGTATAGATGTTTGACCCACATGGGTCAGCACAGATTAGTGGATGCTGTGTAATACCCATGAATCAGATGGCACTCATAGTAGTGTGCTGTTTTAAAAAAAAATACATTGTACTGTTTTTGGAGGGTAATCTTCAAGATCATACTTGATTTTTAATTCTATTTTGCATGTAATTGTTCTTTCATTACACTATTGTGAGTCTAAACTGAGCTAAATATCACCTTTCTAAAATAAAGCTAATAATTTAACACATGGACAAGTGAAAGAC
>JAOWBC010000001.1:5084859-5106902 GCA_028566105.1 Hypoplectrus providencianus
GAGAGAGAGAGAGAGAGAGAGAGGGATTAAGAGAGTGGGACACAGTGTGTACATGCATGCCTGTGAGAGTCTGAGCACTGATAGCGCCTGTGGGATGAGTCGGTGGGTGACAGACATGCTAGAATTCGCCGCCATGCCACAGAGGATAATGCAACCCTCAGCAGGAATGTCTAGAATAACAACAACCACTGCCTGTATCACTAACTGGACCTACTGTATGTAGGCAATGAAGTGCAAGAGTCTGAAAGGTAACAATGGCAGGAGAGTGAAGCCTCTATCCCATTTATTCAGTTCATGTGGGAGTATTTGTATGCATTAGCCTAAAATGTTTGAAGTCTTTACTGAATAGTAATTTTTTCATTCGTCCAATGAATGTACCCAGAATTTTGATATTTCTGAATGAACAGACTTACACTTCCACATTTTGATTCATGCCAACTTGTTCATTCCACATGCAAGTCAAAAGGTCTTAATCCATTTTGTTTTAGTTCTTCTGCAGCTAAAATCTGGCTGATTTTATCATTAAAAAATCAAATGACTTGCAGGCTGAATAAATAATAATTATGTCATGACTTATCTAAAGGTGTGATTACTTATTTCTGAGCGTATTACACATCCTTTTTTTATATACATGAAAGATGAACATTTTTGTGGTTCCCAAATGAATAGCCTATACTTCATAACACTGACTTGTGTTGGTCTTATCTCTACTAGCCTTACTGATTAGAACATTTTTTGCAGCATTTAAAAGCATTAGATTTACATTTAGTAATAGTCCAAGGTTAGTTTGTGTCTAAAAAGACCAATTCAATTGTTTTTAAAGATTAAAACTATCAACAATCTAGGGGTATTGCTCTGTGGTGATTGGGTTAATCATTCATTTTCTTTTGCATAGCACCTTTAGCTACAATGAATGCTGTAATATACTGACATTCAATGGTAATAATGCAGAAAATAAAACAGGAGCCTGAAGACTGAAGCTATATGTAGCAGTATCATACTGGGTTTCAAATATCCTAGATGACAAGAATGACTTAGGAGAGAATCCAAAGTTCACAAGTGCCATCTGGCCACAACTAGCATACCTGTCAACATAATTGTCACCCATCCTGTCAGAATTATTGCCAAAGCCAAGCCATAACTCTTAGAATGTGCTCTAAATGGGAGCACCAAAATACCTAAAATGATATAAATAATTGCTGCTCATAGCTTTTAGGGCTTTGCAGTTTGTCAGGTAAGAGTATAATTGTTGAAATAATGTTCCATAGAAATAAATCTGAAAAACAGCAGCCAATTAAACACTGTTGTGACTACATCCCTACCTTTCACCTGCATATCAGACTGGCGAGATTTCTCTTAATCTGTCCGGTGTGTCTGTGAGATAAAGGTGCAGTGTCAGGGTTGTGTATGTGGGTTGTGAGCCCAGACTGAGGGAGCACACACGGCATGCTTGTCAGGAAAAGCAGCACTGGCCCTAACTGAATGGTGTGGCAACAGTCTTTGTCTGTGTGCCACCGATTGTTCTGTTGTGTATGTGTGTTATGCCTGTGTGCCATGTTATTGTCTATGCCCATCAGCATGTTCAAACACGGGCATCTGTGTGGCATGTCTTTGCATTTTTATTTGCCCACAGAATTGCTTTTGTGTCTGAGTGTATGCACATTTGCTTGTGCAGCATGGAGAGGAGCTAGCTGCTCGAGGAGAGAGGGGGAAGATGGGTAGTTTGGTCTGCCGGCACTTCAAAGCCGCTGTGCCTGGCTGATTGGCTGCCTGGCTCGCCGGCTGACTGAAAATCCCCTAAGGGCAAGCAGACCTAAGATTTGATTACAAACCCAATAATGTGAGCTTCATATTTGCAATGTGAACAGCGCTGATAACTCGATTAGACAAGTGATTATCTCTGCGCAGCCAGATAGATACCAGTCAAAGGTGGGAAATGAGTGAAAGGGTGAAGAAGGTGTGCTTTGTAAGTTCTTCTGTCCTTGAAAAAAGAAGACAGGCTTATGTGTGGACGAATCCTTAAGCAAATGGAAAGCCATTATTTATTATTTCCTTCACACAATCCCTCTATTCCTTCCTGATCATAAATCACTTTCACATCCATCACTTTCCCCCTTTTGCAACATTAAAAGCCCTTCACAGGATGCTGTCCCCATTTTCCAATCATAACAAAAACCACCTTAGCTCCCGTCTCCGGTCCTCAGACGTATTGCTTGTCAGTGTGACACTTGCTCTCAGAGAGCAGGCTCTGTGTCTGTTTTTCTCTGGGTCCTGATTTTGAGCCAGTGGGATGATCATTAATTACCATGGGCTGCATGGGCTGCTAATGGTTGTCTGCACTGCTCTCCAACCCCGACCCCCACACTCCCTGTCCCAGGTCTCCATGGAGACCTGTAGCTGAGTGGCTAGAGGCCTTTTACTAGGAAGTGGATGAGGTATAATGATTGGAAGGCGGGCCTGACCCCTGTGCTTCCTGTGCCACTTGACTAGGCATAGTGCTTATTAATGGACAATTTCTCTGGCACCTCACAATGGGCCTGATTTACTAACAAGTCCAGGAGGGGCTAAATGGAGATCTCGCAAGACCATCCCAGGTTAGAAAAAGCTCAAGAGTGTTTTGGGGCGTGTCGGGTAAACTTGGCTGTAAATTACTACATAACAGTCCCTTGATTGTACCAGCCTGACAAGTGCTCTGGCTGATGTCCCCAAGGATATTTCATTGTTCATTAAAATTACTAATTTTTACTTATCATTTACAGTGAACAGACGCAAGACCTGGATCAGGCCAGAAGGACACTGTACTAGCTTCAGCTGCTCATTTGGTGTGACATTTTTGACTGTTTCTTCAGAAAAACATCCATCTCTGTTATTAAACATCACATGTTGCTGCAATATGACATTGAAGGTGAACCTGTTTGCTGCCACCATATGTCAAACTGATATGCAACAGTGGACGATGTTAACATCTTGGTTTTATTTAACATTTACCCGCTGTCTACGGAGGGACTTCTCCTCTCCTTATCTCATCACTTAAAACAAATACAAATGAATGTGCTCAGCTGCCTCCAAAAAGGAAATGATGAGTCTGGCTTGTATCCCATGACAACGTCGGGGAGCATATGGCACACAACAAATTCAATATGAATGTAAATGAAGCTCGAATCCGAATACATCAGATGGGAAAAATAAGTGGAAAAAAAGGAAAAGGCACATGTAGTTTTCTGAGTGGAATTGAGATGTGTTTAATTTTCAGCTATCTAAACAATTCAAAATGCTTCTGAGCCACCACTCTCTCCCGTTTTGTGAGCAAGCTGCAGAGGGAGAGTGTCTGCTGCTAGAAAGCAAGCTGACACACACAAGAGTGATTCTAAGCTGGTTTAAACTCAGCAAGGCCACTTGATGCTAGGAGATTAAAATCCCTTGTTTCTATGTACTCTCCTCAAGAGGGTTTTGTCATCCATGTGCACAAGGTCAAACATCTCCAGCACACCTTCGTGGCTGGCTGCGCAGATGATATTGCAGTTTTATTTACACTCATGTCACAGTGGCTGCCTGAGTGTAGGGCTTTCATAAAAGCCTGCTCTTACTAAGTGGGGATGGAAGGTATCCCAGCTCTGAGAATATAATTCTGGGCAAGATGATTCATTCCCCTTATTCCATATACACACCTTCTCAACAGCAAACAGCGGACACTAGCTTCCCATCTCGGGCTCAATGGCCTTTTCCCCATATTAATGAGCGTTGTAGGGGATCAATAGGATGACAGGAAGACAGATTGCCTCTGGTGTCGAGGGGAGGATGCTCCCATGAGAAAAAGGAAAACAAATTCCGATGGGCAATGCTCCCAATTTCTAAAGTCTGAAACCCCTTAACAGCCAAGTCCCATCCTCAGAGCATACTTGATGTTGTGTTAACTCACTTACACATTCTTCACAGGCGCATACACATCTGTTAATCTGATATATACACAGATGTTGGGTCCCCGCCGCTTTACTGTGAACCACAGTCTTAAAAGGTCACCAATTGTTCAGTAGTAATTGAGCAGTTGTTTGTTCACAGCACGCATGCCTGGTAGTTTTCCATATGGATACAGTGATGTTTGATCATATGGTTAGCAGAGCATGAGACCTCTGACTGAACCTAAAACCGTTAAAGACACAATTATATTCCTTTTTCTACGCAAGTCATCACTTTACTTGGAATGGTGTCATACTACTCAGCAGCAGTGCTCTAAACAACATTAACCATCTCACAGATACAGCAGAGGACATATACAGTTAGAGCAGATAAGGATAATCCCACAGAAGTGGACAGGAAATATGATTTCCCCTCCATGAGCGTTGTGAACCTGTCCTTAATCTGTCAACTGGGAGTCTTACCAACCTCCAACGCCCCTTTTTCATTGATTTTTTTTTTTTATTGTACTCTGGTTTGTACGTGACAATCCATGACAGGGGGGATCCAACCAGGACTGGCTTCTGGTGTTATGAGCCTGATGTGTTTGGTGGCGTCTTTGAAAGGAAATATACCTTTCATGACCGAAACACTCTGGACACAATGTGACTGAGTGACAAGGACAAACTGTTTACTTCAGAAAACAATCACAATTTCAGAAAGCCATAACTGCAACATGCCACAACAAATGAGGATGCTGCTGTCAGAGCAACACAACCTACATTAGGTCTCCAAGGTGGCAGATAAATTATCAGTCACTGACTGGACTGAGCTCATTCGAGCAAGCACAAAATGAGGAAACACCCACAAAAAGTCACTAATCTATTGATGAGCCATGACATAATAATATTACATTCAAATGATTAATGATGCTTGTAATGTAGACATGTCTGCTTACATCTTTGTACTTTAAATACATACGGCTTTTGTTGTGTTTAAGTGTCTCCTATAAATTGTGATAATGAGGCCATGTCAATTTCTAGACTAAAGGATTTTTAAGGAAAATAGAGACTCCAGAGGGTTTAACAGTACAGCAGAGAACTACTGGTGCTACACATCAAGGTCCCATTTTCTTACATATACATTTCATTTATCGTGGTGAGGAGGATTAGTATGGCATTAGTGTCTTTCAAATGGCAAATGCACTGTATTTATGATATTATCCATTCTCAGCCCATACACGTGATTAGCGGTGTCACATGTATGTGCACTTTTGAAAATGCTTTGCAATGTGGCAACTATTGTGCTATCTGATGCATTAAATCCAATGACAGTGTCTTGGGTATTCATATTTTCCAGTGCATGCTAAAAATGGAAAGTTAAACCAGATTATTTTGTTCTGTGTTATTCTTTGGTTTGTAAATCTCCTTTCTTTGACACTGTTTGTTCTTCTGATTTAGCCTTCTGCTTAAGCATGGCCAACCCTACAGTCTACATCAAAATATAATTTAATACATTCTGTAGACTGGTGGATGATACCATTTCTTTATTTTTCAATTCCCTTGTGCAGGTGAATTAAAATTGAGAGAAAGTACTTCAGGAATGCTTTAGCATAATAATGGTGGTTGAAAGAGGACAAATAGTTCAGTTTACTTGACAGACCAGACTGGTGACTGCTGTTAAATTGTATTGTGTCCAATGTCTCCAATTGTGTTCTTTTTCTTAAAAAAAAAAAACAAAAACAGGTTGTTGGATATTGCATTTTACAGTATAGTCTGAGGAGAGAAGCTTGTGTTTAGGCAATGTTATCTTGGATCAAATGACAGATGAAATACTGGTGTGACAATCAAGATAAAATTAATAAAACAAGTCTTTTCCCACTGTGCGTGCGGAGGAGTGTCAACAATAGCTTGTATGCACTCCATTTTATTCTCAGTATCTCTACAGAATTTATTTGTCATTCATTTGTCATTGTCTGTACGTTTCTGTCAAGGGAAACAAAACAAGCTAATGTCCTCATCAAAACCCAGATAAAAACCCAACTGCTGCAAAAAGGGAAACACACTCAACTATTCGACAATGTTCCTTTTTCAGGCAGGTGGATGTGCCTGTGATGATGACTGTTTGGGTGCTGCAGGCTGTGTGGCCAGCGCCATGATGATGTATGCACACCTGCCATGGCTCCTGGCTAGCAGTCTCATAGCTGAAGCAGTGGGGGGAAGGGGGAAGAAGAGAAGGGAGGCCAGGACAGGATAGAGGTAGGAAAGAGGGGGACAGGAGGAGAGGGGTAGACGCCTTGAGGGGCAACGCTGGGGGGAGGGGAAGCAAAAGCAAAAGAGCCAGAGAGCTGTATCCATTATTAATGGTAGTTTGGTGTATGGAGAAAGAGATCTAATGTGGCCGCCAAGGTTGTAGTGCGTGTGTAATCGACAAAGACAGATTCTCTCACTGTGCCTCTTAAGTCTTTCCCAGTCCCCACTCTCCTCTGCACACCATCTCTTCTCTGCTCTCCTCCCACTGCTATGTATGAATTGTTGTAAATGTATTGGACTGAGATTATCCTTACACAACACGTTGCACAAAAGCGCCTCACAAAAGGAAATTAGTGCTCATTAGTTGATGAATGGATTTGATGAGACAAAGGTGAGTACAATAAAATGGAATCAGACCTCCATCCCCACTGTTATAATAAAGCTTGGATTCTAGGGAGTGGATGTGTCTCTGGTTCATTACATTGATCTTTACATTGAACACCTACATGAAACACAGCATGCTTGACTAGGTCTGAATTTGAACATATCAACTTTTCCACATTCGCACACACATACACAAACATTTAATAACAGATATTGGTTGACTGTTGCCAGGTTTTCTTGTGGGGGCAATAAAAAACTGTTATTGTCAAATATTTTCACACTGAGCACATTTTTCAAGAAATAAACCGCTAATGAGCACAAGTGGCAAAATTGTCCAATAAATTTCTCAAGGAATATTTCAGTGTGACAATGATGCAGTCATCCTTACTGTCCAAGTGCATGGCTATGTGTGAGCTTTTCTGTCATTGTCCTCTACGACAGGAATGCTTTGGTATTAGATTTTTAATGGAAGCTCAACACTTATGCCTCATTGCCTGGTAAAAAAAAAATAAAGGATGGTTGGAACTATGGGAATTGGGAAAAGGAAAACAGTCTTTAATAAAAGATGTAATGTACCTTAGGGTACTGGGGAACCCACTGAACCACAACTGTGCAACACCATATGGAAATAAATTAAATACTAAAGATACTTCAAATTAATGTCTAGGGTTGCAGGTACATGGAAAGCAGCCCTTTGGCCCAGTACCAGCTGGGGCGGGCCAAAGAACTGCGCCACCATGACGAATCTAATACAATTACACACATCGAGGTGTTGGGGGGTTGACAGAGAATGATGAAGCCAACATCAAACGCAGTGTTGATAAATGGAAAGCAGGGAGCGGCTGACCAGAGGAGGAGTCGGAGGGGGGCTGGCGGTGGAAGGAGAGGGAGGGTGAGGCTGTTATTGATTGTACTGCCTGTGTTCTGGTTGTGAGGAGGATGACTAGAGGAGGGAGGACGATGTGTGAAGAATGGAGGGCAGGGTTCGCCCCGCGGGCAGCAGTTAAAGCCTTGTGCCCCCTGAGAACACACCCAAGTAGCCTCCAATGAGCTGCCCATTGGTCACACTGAATATTTGATTGACATACACAACCACTTACTACTACTAACACCCTATCCAACCCATCCCCCTCAAATAAACACAACAATGCATCCAGGGCTGATTGAAATTCAACAGCCAGCCTTGACGCCACAGGCACAGACAGTGATGGGCAGAAGGGGGGTGGCAGTTGTGGCTCATGAGGGTCCCATAAAAAACAGATGCTAAATCACTTAACAACTCCTAAATTAGTTGCCCACGAATCTGCTGGGACATGGGGACCTCAGCAATCTGTGGACACAGTGTGAATGTGTAGCATAGCGCAGAGACTCTTGGTATGGAGTATAACATATCTCTTTTATTTTATCACATGGCACATTGCAAACAAGTCACTGCAAAGCCACATTACATACTGTTAGATACAAGAAGGGCAAATAAAGGAAATGCATGGCCAAATTGACTATGGCATTAGTTGACAAAACTCCTTTCTGAAGGACTACCCCACCTCTCATCACCTGAGCACCAAAAAATCAATTTATCGGAAATTAGGACATGAGCGGCTGGTGACTGCCAATGCCATGTGTGCATCTCATTTTCTCTCAGGGAGGCTTAGCTGCAGGATTTATCACCACCTCTGATCTCATTTCTTTTGCATATGCTAGTAAATCCCAGGTAAGGCCCACATTTGGGATAATACAAGGAGGGTGGTCAGCCCACTCGGATTGGTCTCCTGGAATTAATCTGGGAAAATCCTCAACACTGACCTGCTTAGTTGTCACTTAATCTAGGGGCAAACCAAATATCAATTACACTAAGCACAAAATGTGGGCCAGATAACCACTGATCCTCTACCTAACAATTAGACCCGAATGGCAATCTGGAAACTGGTCCATTGGATTCTTGGTGTATAATTGGCATACATGACCTTGAAGCAGAGCAGATGCTCGTGGAAGAAACAACTAATGACTCAGGGGAGAAAGTGGGCATTACTGCAACACTCACACGCACACAATTGAATTTTTCCTAATGAGAAGTAGGATTGGTAGTGGTAACCTAAATCCCAACTACACCACCAATCTTCTCTAAATGCAGGTCAGCCAAAATATGCTAAAACTCTACACTCAAGGGCACAGCAACTTTCCCCTGCAGGGCTTCTCAGGTGACAACTTAAGTAACACTGTCTAGCTCTGTCTTACACTTGAATGAGGATGTTACAGCCAGGTGAGGTTATCCAGTAGTAAACACTTTGGCACTGGGAGCTGCCACTGGTTTCACACAGCACAACAACAATACCACAACAATTGGTGACATGTTTGCTTACTCACATTTTTTTTTTTTCCTTTACATGCTTACAAATGTTTGCTATGTTTAAGCAATGCTGGACTGCTTTAGGTAGTTATGGATTCACACTTAGCTCCACTTTCACACAAACTGGGTCAGTCAGAACATGGCCAAAAAAACACCACAAAAATCAAGATTATGCAATGAAATAGTGCCTCATTAGCTGTTTTTTTTGGACTCTACCTCCTCCATGCTACCTTTGAGCTATTTTCAGCTAACCAAGAGAAAAGTCTGCTTTTATCACCCAAACTAGTTTGGTCAATTAGGAACACAATGAGCATCCTGCACGCTCCTGTGTGAGTACAGTTCATTTCCTGCCTTTATTGTTACAAGTGCTGGGCTCATTCAAAAGTGGATGAAATGGGGGGAGGCCCAGACACTATTTACTCAGCAGGGAGAGACATGAGTCCCTGGCTTCCTAATGGCTTCCTGCATTTCACACAATTGTTTCCCCTCAGGAAATCTTATCAATACAGACTGCCGCCGTGTTGACCAAAAACCCACAACACATGGATACTATGCTTTAATTAAGCATCTTTGAATTGGAAGATTACTTTATTTGTTCCTTGAACTAAATTTCAAAATAGGTGGCTCTGGTGTTAAACCTAGCCAATCACTGTGTGCAAACAAGTAAAAATACCTAGCCAAGCTCTATTAAAAGGTCATAAAACCTGCAAAACTCCTATTTACAGATTATGTATGTATGTAATCAATTTAAAGAAAGAAAACAAGACATTGTATTTAAAAGAGCAGACAGCTTACACGCTTGAGCTCCTTTATGACCAACAACAACTGGGCCCAGAGGCTACAAACAGCATAAGTCCTGTCCTGATAGTGCCAGCTTTAGCACATTTTTGAACTTCTGAAAAATACCCGCCTGCCCCTTTGATGTGTTAGCTTTCTTGCTAAAAATAAGCAATGCTCTGGTAAATAAGACAGTTTTAGAGTTGCTGGGTAGCTAATCCTTTTTTACTTCTAAGAGAGACGAGTGGTTTCCCCTGTTTCTAGCCTCTGTGATAAGCTAAATGCATTAAAGCCCTATCTACATATTAAATGCCTGGACATGTAATTATTGGTTATCTTCAATCTCAAACCCTTTGTAAAACAACATAAGAGAATTTCCTAAAATGTCTGAGTATGCCTTTAAGAGAATCGGAGTGGTCTGGAGAATTCAGTGCAACAAAGACCTAACTGTAGATTTGTATAATATTTGGCAAACACAGGGTGATATAATATCTTTGTCAAGGCCAAGAAGCCTTCACATCTTGAGCACCAGAAGTTGTATTACTGACGTATTTCTGAGAAGGGGTTAACACAGTTAATCTTACAGCATACACATGAACCACAGGTATGTGTGGGACTAGCAGAAACACAGCCCATAAAATCCACACTCAACCTCTGCCTAGCACGCGAGGAATGCTCTCTGAGCACTTCACTATCAGTGTTGAGCCAGGAGGGGCTATCCTCGCCTCTTCTTTGAAGTCTGTGTGGGAGAAAGGCAAAATGGAAAAGGGGCAGTAATAGTGAGCTAGAGCCAAGAGGCTAGCTATTGCGAGGTCAGCCAATTTCTTTCTCATTAGAAATTAATTACCAACGTAGCCCGTTTGGGGGCTGAGCCATGGCGTCGCTAGGCATCCCATGCATCGCCCCACGGGGAGCACTTGAACCCCTGACCCCCCCACCACGGTCGTTTGGGGCCAAAAGGGGTGCGTGACATGGCTCTGGCCCAGAGACACTGCCCCGCCAGGCTGGGAATGCAGTGGCACTGTGGGGGGATTGGGAGAGGGACAAAGAAGGGGAAGAGGGGCTCCACTGATTCAGGGCTCATTGGGTTAGAGAGCTTCATTATTAAGTCCCCTGTCACTCTGCAACAAAAAGCACCCCACAGGCTAGCAGGGGCTAATAAAACCACCACCCTTTATAACTCAAGAACACTTCTGACATCTTCTTTTGAGGAGGAATAACTGTGTGCAAGTCGGTCCCTGGCTCAATAAAAGTATTCACATCTTCCAGCTGAATTAACTGTTGCTTCACACTGAACATGCATTGGTGAGAAGTGCCAAAACCGACTTGAATTAGGCTGCTTTCACACCTGCTTAATTAGATAATGTTGGGTGAATTTTAATTTAGACTTGCTACACTTCACTACAATATCATACGGCATATGGCACAAACAGACTGCAGGACATATTTGAGGATCTTGCTTTGTGTGTGTGTGCGTGTGTTTGTGTGTACATGTGCTCTTTGAGTGAATTTGTTCAGCAGGTGTCCTGAAAGCTTGGATGACATGCTTATGCACTCAGGGCTAATTTAGACCACTCCAGGTAAATGAAGTATGAAAGCAGAAAGAGCATTTTGCCTTTTTTCCCCAACTAGCAATTCAAGCACTTTGATTGTTGGTTGGAGAGAAAAGGTTATTCAAGAACGCATCATCCTTCAATAGAAATATTCATATTCACATTCTCAGTAATGGTATTTTAATTCTCAACTACATGACATGAACATAGCTTTATTGCCTTATCTGTCATGTTAAAAAGCTATGTTTGACAAGCATGGACATATGGGCATTTCATTGTTACTTCACTTTTCATGCCTATGTTTATATGTTTTGTTCATAAAGGTCAACAATTGTAATTATGAGTATCGACAAAGTCCGCTTGCATTTCCTATGTGGCTGGACAGCCGTAAGTCATAAACAATTTTGATGATATATTGGTTTTGTCACTAACTTATCGAGCAACAAAGAGCTGGGTTGTTTATTTATCATAGTAAATTGAGAATCCTTGGCTTATGTGCTTTGGGTCAGATGAGGCAAGTATTGGAAAGAGGTCTACTTCAGATCAGCCTCTAATTTTATGCGGTAAATGATTAATCAGCCGATGAAAAAAAATTATAGAATGATAAATCAGTAGTCCTACTGTTTTACCAGTTGCAGCCCCATTACATTACATTCAAATGAGGCTTGGATGAAAAAACCTATTACTGTGTGCCCAAACATGTCATGCACCTCATCCCAACATGATTGAAAAGGAGGGAATAAATGAACAGACAAGTTTAGCTGTAGTCATTAATGTTCGTCTCCCTGTGTTCTTGATGGGACAACTCATTAAGAATCTGTTGGTAGCAGCTGGCTTGCTATCCCACCCTATTACTGCCCCCGCCATGCCAAAACCTCTGCAACTAGCCCTCCCACCCCATCCCCCACTCCAAACACATCCCTCGTGTCTCATATGACATCTGTGTCTCGAGGTCCTGTGATGGAATGCTGCTTGCCTGCTATTCCTCCGCAGGTGCTCCCTGCTGGCCGCCATCCATTTTGCAGCCATGCTGGTGCTGTGGCTGAATGACCTGTCGCAGGCAGGGAAGTAGGGGGGGAGCAAGTGGAGTCAAGGTTCAAGGGACAATGGTTAAAGAAACGAAAGGAACTGATGCAGCTGCTTTTCATCACTGCCCTGTGTGTACACTTCTAGCTGGATGAAAACCCTCACCTCTAGAAGTGTATGGTCCTGTCTCCACCTGCTTATCCTCCTCACCAAGCTCATCCTCCTCCATATCAGACAGAGGAAGGTCATGCCTGTATTTAGACACAGCTCAAGAGACTGAGTCGTCCCAGATGCTGTACAGCAAAAGTGAACAATATCCTTAAACGTTTTAGTCATCACAAGAATGTCAGTAGCTTAACACTCTGAGACATTATGCTATAATGTAAATATTGTGCAATCTTCCTCTGTATTGTGCAAGCCTGTCTGCTTGTTTCCTCACTATCTTATGTTTCATAACACAGCCAAACCTTGTCTTTTCTTTTATCAGACTCCATAAAAAAGACTCAAGCAGAGATTATAAACTTCCCAAAAGGTCAAGGACTGGTATCCATGATCAAAAAAGGATATCCACAACTTAGAGCTCTTCTTGGAGCTTATTTTTCATGTTTTCCCTATAATGTCCAGGTGCATGGCCACATTGAAAATGTGTAAAAGTGAATAATCATGAGCACCTATTTCAAACAACTGTCATTTGAATGCAGGTCTTGGTGCACAAAAAATCCCAAGAAATTGAGACTCGTCCAGAAGCTTCCATTCATAATATTGCAATAAATAAAAAGCCTCAATACCTCACTTAGAGCTTGACATTTTCATCAACAGTAAAATTTATTCACCATGGTTGTACAGTAAATCAAATCTCAAGGAGCAATTAGCATTTTCTATAGCCAAACTCAACCTAATTTTGTCTTAGAGCTGTGTAGCATTTATATAAAGGAAGAAAAGCCATCATTTTTCAAGTAAGTGCAGCTGAGGGACACATTTATTCAACTGTGAAGGGCCAAGAAAGCAGAATCAAAAGAGACGGCCAATTCCATTACATCATGGCAATGCATTAAAATGGCTTAAAGCAGTAATTTCAGCATTTCAGCTGCCTCTCTTGACCTCTGTTAGCTTTAGATGAGCTCAGAGTTGAGGAGGAACTGGCTCCAATAACATGGTAAGAAGTCACTGCAGTCAGTAGAGCCCAATGCCAAAGGGGAGCTCCCAACGGCACAAAAGAGCCTCTATCTAATGCTGAACTTTTCAAAGAATCGTTTCAGTGCTTCGGCTTAGAAGCAGAAACATCAGAATCTTTCCAGGGGTCACCATAGCAGCAGGTGAAATCAAAATAAATCCTGGGAGGTTGACTGGAGAGGCTCCAAGAGGAACTGGAACACAAGTTGATATATACATGACTAGCACAGAGCCCCTGGTCTTAACTCTAAACCCTAAACTGTTTAAAGTTAATGTCTCGAGACTCAACAATTTGAACACTGCTGTGCTTCGCATGCTGAGACGGTGCCATGGAAAAGTACTGTGTAGGACAAAAAATGACACCTTCTTCTATTCTTGCTGAAGCCTAAACACATTACCTCTGCTATGCTTGAGAGTTAAGTGGTTTCTATGGAATTTGGAACTACAGACACTGGACAAACTAGTTTTTGCCTTGTAAAACAGACCAAGAAAATGTTCTGGATAATACAGAGACTTCAAACAGAATTGTTCTGGCATTCTTACCAAAGTTGCAGCAGCTCATTAACTATTGAAATGACTCCATAATTAGAAATCTTGGAGTTAAACACTGGTTTTGAGCTGGGTTATGTGTGCTATTGAAAATAGTTGTAAAAAAAATTCAACAGGGCTTTCCAGTGCATATGTCAATATTTTCCAATGGGAAACATCAGGTTTTAAATCATGTGAATCCTATAAAATCTTTCCCTCAGAACCTTTTTAGAAATCAAAGTTTTTGGTAAACCCACTCCACACAACTACCAATCTCTTTGAAATTCACGGCTGTGTGCAAAATTCTAATTCAGTCTTCAACCAAAAAAAGACCTTGACAATAAAAACTTGTGTATAACAATATAAGCCAATTGGCAATACGTGAATGCTTTCCCTCCTTTTTGTTTCTCAAAATAGGTTTTCACCACAGAAGACTCAAGGCTAAATCTAAATGGTCTAGTTTCTCCTCGACATCTCAGTTAAAGTGGGTAAACACTTTCTCTGCTGGAGAGTAAGTCAAAGTCGGGGAAACTCTCTGAACCTTGTTGATAAAACAGCTGTGCAACCCCAGATGGGTGGCATACGCCTATACAAATACCCACCCAAACATATACACACACATCCAGCCATGTCTAAAGCTGCCAAGAGCCACAGGCCAGGCACAAGATGATGGCAGCCAGCTCGATTGAGCAGTGCTCACAATCCTCTCTCTGTGACTGACTGCCCCACACCCTTTCAGCACATGAAAAGTTTCTTTGACTGAATGAAGGCTCAGAGGCTCCATGTGTACACGGGTGATTGATACTTTATGAGTGAGTGCAAGATCTTTCCCACATACACATGATGGTAAAACTTGCTCCAGTAATATGATGGCAAAGTTTGTGGTTTGAGTGAACAAAACAAGTTAATTTGGTGAATGAAACAGTTTGGCCACAGTTTTAATTTATTGCGTATTGATAGAGCAAAGAAGGCCAAAGGATCTATAAAAACAAACCAGGTTTGAGAATAACAGGAGTCAAATTGCATCATCCATGCTAGACACTTATGAGAAAACAAAAAATCATTATATTGGAAAAGTTGCATTGATTCTTGTTTGCCCATTCTCTTTGAAGCACAAGCTACTTAACTGCACCGCTCCATAAATTACACCACGGAGAAGACTTTCAGGTTAATTCATCACACCCTGGACGTCCTCCAAGAAGACAGCAGAGAATGAATTCATGTCTGAGAGCTGCAGCATGTTGGAACTCCAGCAGGTACAGTGCAACCAAATGAAGGTTATTAATCAGTCTTTCAAGAAGAATATAAGTCCCTCTTAATTTACGCCAAGGGCTACTCGCCAGGAATGAGACTAACCATCTCACCAAATACACATTACACTAATTATATTTTAGGGTTCTTGAGAGTAAAGCTGATTGAGCAAGGTTGTGCCTGAATGTAAAGGAATCCTTTTAAAAAGTCCCAGCTTCCTGTTTAATTTATTACACTGAAGGTGTTGATTTTCATCTTTTTACTTGTAATTGTCTGAAATTACAGCTGGTTGTCATTCTTCAGATTCATTTAACTGTTATGAGAAGCCATTGTAAAATAATTGTCTCAGTAGTAAATCTTTTTGTCAATACTGAAACATCTCACAATAGATCCTAAATCATGATTTTACACAATTAACAAAAAAGCTATTTATCAGCTTTAGAATATCAGGATCTGATTTCAAAGGTTTGAGCAAGACCACCGACTACAACACTTTAGACATCATGTTGTTGTTTTTGGGCACCTAACTGGATTTGTGGATGACAACAGAGTCACAAAACAAAACCAGCATTATCCTCCAATTGCAAAATACTTTCTGATATGTCAACCGTACTATGTAAACATTCAACATACAGAGAATTTAAACAAGAAAATCATATAGAAAGTTAACATTATAACCAGCTTGATCTTATTTTAATAGGAAACGTCTGTAACATGCCCCCCAGGGCTGTAAAAACAGTTCAGTGTATAACAGAGCCTTGCACTCATTAGTCCAGGCTCATCTGACAAGCACAGCTTGCATGTGTCATAATCCTATGCAGCTGCCACTACCGACAGGAGACACCACGACAGGAGCTCGGCAGAACCAAAATAGCAAAAGTTTGGGGAAATTTTTCAGTGAAAAAAGTGTTCACTGTCCTGCTGTGCTTGTATAACGATTCCCTTTGGAAGGGCCACAAAGCTCCTTCCTCCAAGGTTTCACTTGAATGCCGGGCCAGGGAAAAATAGTTCTTTGCTTGCAGTACACTACTTAAATCTAACATCAATACACTCACTGCCATTTGCTGCCGTCATGCTGCAGTTATAACGGATGTGCACTGAAACACGGTTACTCTACTACTGCAGTTTTTCTGCATGCAATAGAAAGACTGGACAATGCCATGCTGTCCTGAAGAACATGACCAACTGTGACTGCAGTCTAGCAGAACATAAATATTATACAATGTGTCATGCTGCAAGACTCCTACGTGCTTCTCACAAAACCTCCACTTATAAGTCATTTTGGCCATCTTGAGTGCTGCTCTGGTGAAAGCTCCTGGAACAGTGGTGCTAGAATTTGCATGTTAAACTGGTAAATTGTTTCTGTTTAACAAACTCTCCATGAACAATGGCAAACCCACTGCCATATGCAACCAACAATAGTTAAAGAAATGTGTGCAGGCAATGCCTTGCCACACAATATCTAATAGCTTTAATGCATAGCAGCATATACCAAAAGACATGACAACTTATACCCTTTACTTACATGTAGCCATTATTTCAGTATCATCTTTGTATGGTTTGGTTGCACTGCTGCTATGTGCATCAGCTCCATGGAAACTGAAAAGACTCATTCCCAGATGTCATTAAGCCTGAGCATCATTCAATCACAGCAGAACAGGGAAGCCCGGAGAGCACAGCAGCACCACAGTGATTTAGAAATTTTGCATTTTGTTCTATTTTTAAAAAGAAACATAAAGGCACGTTGGAAATCAGTGAGGCAAACACGTTTCCGGCCATGTCTCCAGTAAAAGACAACAACACTGTTGAAGCAAAGTCCCTCAGGTTACCAAAACGTCTCAAAGGAGTCATCACACAGGGCAGTATGGACAGCTTTATGGCCTCTTGACACTATTCAACTTTTTTTTCAAACTCCCAGCAAGTGATTTTGAGCCGTTTTTTGTTTTGACATGAAAGGACCAGTAGACACAAAGAAGACACAGCAGCCGGATTGGAAAGGTGCTGCGTCTAACATCGTTTTTAGTCACAGCAGGAACACTTCTGGGGCTGAGAGAAGTTCAGCTTTTAAGAGGAGTGCACTTGATGTGAGCCACTTTTTTGTGAACTGACCAATCATAACACCAAATAGGCTAGCTTTCAAAGTACAGAGGGAACTGATGGTTCAGGACAACACCTATACCCTTTCTGCACCACATTAAATCAAAGGGTTTTCCTGTGTCCAGGGAGTAGGTTCCCCCCCAGGAAATTGATTAGTAGAAGTGGTGTGTTAAAAAAAAAAGCCTTTATTCTCTGCCCGCATGTACAAAATGTCCTGGTAGATATAGTGTATTTGGTGGACCAGGAACTGCTGCTACAAAGGTTTTATCAATAAAATAGTATAGCTGATAAGTTTTCAAATCCACGCCAACTTCAGCACAGTGTTTGAAAGCCAAAGGAGTTTATTTCCAACCTTCCTGTATAGAAAAAAACATTCTCTGTGCTTTTTTAAAGTGGTACGGACAAATTGACCAGAAACGCCACCTGTGGTGCAACCCACAACAACAATAGAGTTTAAAATGAAAGCACAATAATACAATACAACTTGAATAGTATGTGTTTTTAGGTAGTTGGGTATGGTTAAATGAATGAAACTGAATGTGGGTGAATATAAACACAGCCTAAAGAAAGTATTTTTCAATGCATTTAATGTGTGCTCAAACCAAAGCCTGGGATACAAGCTTCAGTGGAATTACACGTGAAGCAGACTTCCATCATGTTTCTCTGCTCCACACAACTAGAAACAGCTCTGATAGAGGCAATTTCATCTCATAAGGGGGGCAGCAGAAGCCATGGACTTGTCCATGATCCACTCTGGGTTTTAGAGCACGACCCTTGGCTTCTCTCCACAAGAAAACATCCCTCCCTTCACTATCATGAGCATCGAGTCAGCCTGGTCTATGTCTCAAATACACAGGAGTCTAAAACTGTTTTTCAATTTGGCATTGTTAAACAGCATGCTGAATCAATAAACAAACAGAAAATACAGGATTAAAATTAATGGAGAGCAGAGAGAGAATTCATGTAGATTCAATCTGGTGTACAACCATTAAACCTCCAGACTTACAGTTGAGGCGTGAACATTTGATACACCAAGAAATGAAATGAAACTATGTGCGTTTCAAGGCATGTATTATTTTCATTGTGCCAGTGAGGATGCCTTGCTAGGGCTTAATTACACAACATCAACATAAAATCCTGCAATTCACCCTACGCTTTGAGCACTGCTTTAAAAATCAGCAATATATGAGCAAATCAACAAAGAGAGCCTTGTTAGATGACATTACCACCAGTAGTCCTATTATTTTGCCACAATCATCAGCTGAAAGCTAAAAGCTGAAAGCGGGTGATTACACTGACCCCGATCACCAAAAAGATGCAACAGCAGATGTCACACCGTCTATTCAGAGGATATTGATCTACCTTTCCCCCTGCCAATTTCATGTGATAAACTGCTGTGACAGTTAGGGCAAATCATTTCAATAATTGCTGTCATTTTAACCCCTACAAACCCTGGACACAAACAAGTTGTGATTTTCAACTGCTGACCTCTCCATACCACAGCTTGCACAAGGACATAGAGAAGCAACAAGCTGACCTTCCACATCCTTACCAAAGCAGATCAGTCGCATTTCCTAATGGGGGTGGTTTCATTAGTGAAACAGATGAATCAAACACTTGGCCAAGTGTGCAATTATCCGTCTCTTGGTAGATGGAGGTCATTAGGACTTTATGAGCGATTGGAGCCCATAAATAAATGATCAGTAAACAGCACACTCTATACAGCACAGACAGTATGTGACTTTGCATGACGTTCCCTCTTTCATCACAACATTATGTGGACATATAGAAAGCATGCAGCTGCTTTAAGGTTAAGATAAAATGTTATAGTTACATTTTAATTAATATTATATTAATATTAACTGGATCAATGACTAAAAGACAAACCTTTAACTACACTTTGTACACAGAATAAATATGTGAATTACTTGTAATATTCAGGATAATTATAATCCAACCTCAAGCCTTCCTACTGCTTTCCCCAGTGAACTGGGATGTAGGACCACCAGGACTTTCCAAACACAACAACACAAAGGTGGTAAATTATGTTCTTAGCAGCAGAGTCCACAGAGAAGACCTTAAATGCACCAAGGAAAACAACATTTGTTTATAAAGTCTTGGCAGTGCTGCATCTGAGGTGGTCTGTGGGGATAAAACCCTGGTGAGTGGTCTGGAAGAGCAGAGCAGTTGCCAAATGTTTACACATTTCAGCAAGTTATTTGCATTGTCCACAGGGAGACAATCAGCACACTATTCCCTCCCAGTAGGATTACAGAGATAAGATAGAGCCTAAATGGATTTTACACTCCTCTTACGGGAACTTATCTGACAAAGCCGAACTTTTAGAGTCCTTTTTTTGAAGTTTTAACAACTTGAAAAAAACTAAAGAGAAGGAAGTGGTAAATAGCAGCAGTTTTGCAAAACTTTCACAGGTTATTCAATAAAAAAGTGAGACTCTTCATTATATCCATCCTAAAACCAAGTGAGAATGAAAGTCTTTCAAGTTAAGGCGGCAACTGTGCCAACTTTGAGAAAGATAAGTTCTGGCCACAGTCAGGACCTCAAAGAAATGTGTTTTGAATAAACAGATATTTTCAGAGAAGGGGACCCCACAATTAGTAATTTGAGACTCTCTCTGCGTGTGGGTCCCAGTCCAATTCTCTGGAATCAATCAAAGCTCCCAAAGGAACTCCCTGGTCCCCTTAATCTCCTGGTTTTATTACTTTCCAGACAGTCAGCCTGTTTCACCCTACCCCCATCTCTCTTTTGTACTGATCTCCAGCAAAGCCAAGGAGGGGCTTTTTCTCTCTCTCTCCCTCTCTATCTCCCCTTCCACCACTGCAGAGCGCTTTTCATGCAGGAGAGGGTCTTTCATCAGGCTCCACACGCAAGAGAGCCCAACAGCTAGCACAGGCCTGTCACTCCAAGGCCTGTCTTCTATGCACATTCATTCTTTTTCAAATAAACAGCAAGCTTTTCAAAGGCACATGGACTGCCTTTTTTGACACGCACACACACACACAACTATTTTGCATATCACGAGAATGATGTAGGGAAAAAAACTGGGCCATGTTGCACAAGAGTCAGTTATATTCAAAATTTTCCAGACCACATGCTGCTGTGTTTGATAGCGTCTAACAGCTTAAATGATAAATATGTGACTCTGTCACGATGGGGTATGCGATATGGCTGGAGCTGTGCACTCCAGTGACTGCTGGAGAGACATCTTTCTCATGGCTTCACAGTTTATCTCAGGCACTCATGGCTTGTGGTGTTTATAATAGATTATGGTGTGATATCCTGAATCATACAGACTCTAATCAATACTGCTAATATCAAGAAATCGCTCCTAATGTCAGTGGAAAATCTCACTAAAAATGCCACCAGTTGGAATAAGACCGAGACTGCAGTGCAGTGCCCTCACTTCAAAACAATTAACAGAAGCAAATGAATTGGGGTCTGTTTATCCATCAGCTAAACATGTATTGACGCCCAGGTAATGAGATGTCTGCTGGACTGATGATGCTAGCTTATTACCTGACAGTGAGCACTAATGACTCTTTGTATTTTTTACCGATTCAAGTTCTTGCCATCCTTTGCATTTCCCCGTGATCACAGAGCCAGTCAAACACAGGTAGATGGATGATCTCAATTCAACAAACAAAATGTGTTATTTGGCCTTTTCCAAATCCAGGTGCAGACAACCCAAAGACGTATTTATGAAACAACTCAGCGAATGTCTATGAATCACTTGGAAGACAAACAGAGAAAACCCATCAGCAGTTCTGCCTCAATAGCCTCCATGCAGACAAAAGGACGGAGTGGAATAAGCGTGTTGCTTGACTGCTTTACAACAGGGCTGGTCTGAGTAAATAGTGTGCCTGTTGTGGAAAAGTAGCCTACTTTTAAAGTTGAGTAAATGGTGAAAGAGTAGCTGACCTAACACAGCAGAATTAGCTACCTAGCTCCACGTCTGAGTCAACAGCTTGCATTCCGTGTGTTTCTTTTTTTCTTTACAACTCGTGATACAATGTCGGTAAGTTTCTTCAATAGAGGCGAGAAGAACCGGGCATGCAGAAAAACAACTGGCAGTGTATTAAAGGTGTTTTGGTTACCTTTGTCGACATGCTTTGCCGCGGTGGTCTCCGTGTAGAGAAAGGTGAGACAGAGGAGAGAGAGGAGCGACAGAGCTCCCCGCTCGGCCATCACTTTTCACAAATAAATCTTTGCAGGCTTCGGGAACCCAGGAGAAGCGTTTAGAAAAAGAAATCCTTAAAATCCCCGGCCACCTCCTGGAAATGCACGAGCGGAGAAAAAAGTTCAAAGTCCCAAAATGTGCAGAAACATCCGGAGCCAGGTACTTTTAAAACTGGCCGGATGAAACATGTAGCTGGGAAGAGAGAGCCGCAGGTTAGAGAGACTGTTTTCTCAACTTGGTCGAGGCAGAGGTCGGAGAAAAAACACTGAAATCAATCCATTGCCACGGAGGCGCCGCGCAAGGACAAAAAGATTTGCGGGCGACTGAGCACCAACGCGCCGACTTTACTACTCCAATATATGTCAAGCGCGTAAAATACTAGAAAGAGCTCAGTTGGAGAAAAGATAAGATCCGGCCAGAAGGAGAAATCTCCGCCGCGGCCAGCTCACTGCTCACGGACGGGACGTAAGAGAGCAGCGTGTTGAAGGGCTGGATCTCCACCGGCTCCCCGGAAAACAGGGTGTGGAGTCATACGGAAGTTTGGATCCTGGCCGCCTCTGCGC
>JAOWBC010000001.1:5107002-5122924 GCA_028566105.1 Hypoplectrus providencianus
GGGCTGGATCTCCACCGGCTCCCCGGAAAACAGGGTGTGGAGTCATACGGAAGTTTGGATCCTGGCCGCCTCTGCGCCCAGGCAAAAACTAAAATATGGTGTGGGATTTCAGTCCTAAAAAACCAACACCTCATGCTTGCACCACAGGTGTGCTGGAAAATAATCCGCAAATTCAACATAGTTTACAGCATTAACAACAGGTTGATATTAACTTGAGGTTCAAATCATACCTACTGCATTCCCAGAGAGTCCAATCACATTGAAAACATTCTATATTTGATTAAGTTTATTTTATTTTTTATTTTTTTAAGTTTCTAAATTTAATCACCACTGTGTAAACAATAAAATGTTATCGCATTACAGGATAAATAAAAAACAAAAGTTCCTTACAGGTTGTGGCTCTCACAATATCATATGTTTATGCTATGTTTAAAATGTTTGTTGATGAGTTAGCTAACGTTCGCCAACGTTCAAGTAAATGCTAAACTACGAAGCTCACTATGAGCAGCTTTATGAAAGATAAACACAACATGTAAATAAATAAGGCAAGGTTGGCAACACTTACCTTTCTTATTGAACACATGTTCAAAGACACATAATACCCTTTTTATATTATACTTTGATTTTTCTATCCTGTATGATTTGCTTTGCTTTGCTCCTCACTAGATGCACCTCATAAAATTATAATTTGTACGTTTCAACCGTTTTAACTGTTGATTAGCGGTTAGCTAACGTTCACCAACGTCCAAATTACCTACAACAGTAAAGTTCGCTGACTTTGAGCAGCTTTTTTGACAAACATATAAACAGTTAGTTTGGCATCACTTACACCTCTTGTTCAATATATTTCCAGGGTCACAAAATACGTCCTTTGTTTGGTACTTTACTTTTCATTATTTTAATATTTTCTAACGACTTGCCCTGTTCGCTAACGTCTGCTAGCTTACGGCTAAAGTCAGCTTCTTTCTAAAAAGATAAACATATAAATGAATAAATTTAGCTGTGTTTTCAGATTTACAAAATACTTTTCAAGTCTATTTTTTAAATATTTTACATACTTTATATAAAAAGAAATTTAACGTTACTGTAAAATATTTAAACTAGCAATTCTTTAGCTTTGACTTTGATCAACTTGCTGAAAGAAAAATATATATAAATGTAATTTGGCAACACTTACCCTGTTTTTTCAGATTCCCAAAACCCTTTTCTACCCACTAACCCAACTAAAATGAGAGGCCAGTAAACTTTGCTTTGAGTAAACAAGTGGAGAGCAGTGTTCAAGATCCCCGAACTAACCAAACTTCAAAAACCCTACAGATTTATATATTATAAATCAAAGCTTCTCAGCAGAGCATTTGGCTTATTGCAGGCCTTTGTGTCTGGGAGGAGAAAAATATGTTTTCTAAAAAGGTACAGTCATGATGAGCATACAAATGTTTTGTCAATATCAAAACTTTTCAGAAAAGTTTTCAATTTTCAGAAAAAAACAGCAAATCTCTGTTTTATTCTCAAACTGTTTTATGATGATTGCCTCTTTTGGGGCTTTGTATATGTCTATGTTATAAATCAAGGCAGAAAAGATGATTTCAGACAGGATTAACTAAATTTAGGTCTTACCCTCCACTACAAGTGAGTCATGGCACTCAAGGGGGCACAGACCAAGACTGAGCTGAAAAGCAGGAAAACATTACTTAATTCATGCAACAGGGGACCTCTAAATCCAGTATTCTTGAGTTAAATTGCAGTGGATCAAGTGAACCACAGTCTATTTTAGCTGAATCCTGTGATTAAATAGCAGTAGACCCAGAGCAAGTTGTGATGCAATGATGCAGCCATGCCAATTGCAGCTGTCCTCATAAGTAGTTTATACATAACCCAAATAATGGCAAAATTTGTCCCTGTTTAGAACAGTGTTCGCAGAAATCCAAACAGACGGAGAGTTCAACATCTGTAACTTGACTCCTGCAGATGATGTCACATGGTGGCTGGAAATCAGAAGATAGGATTAACTCCCCTAAGTTTCAGATCAAGTTGCTTAAAATAATCCTGGTGGTTGGTGTGTATTGTTATCAGACAGGGAATGAAGGAGGGGATCAAGTAAATATCCTTGTTTTTCAGCATTGAAAGGTTATTTAACCAAGGTGAAAAGACTCTATGCTCATTGGAATAAAATGTGACTGTTTGTAGAAATATGAAAGCAAAGAGGACAAAGTGCTGTATTCTCCTCCAGCTTGTGACTGCCTGAGGCTTTAGGGAGAAGGGTGGCCTGTTTGGAAACAACTGATGTCCCAACACTGCTGTTTGACAAAATAAAAGTCAGACTCACAGAACAGCTCCCCCCACTGGTCTGAGCAACCAATGACATATTAATCATCTCCATTTTCCCCCATGGGCTTGACTTGACAGAGACTCTTTGTGTTTGGTGCCTCTGTGGCCGCCCTGGACCTGGTTTTAGTTTAACTGTCAAACAGAACATTTTCACTCTCAATTAATGATACATTTTTTCTGCTTCACTGATTGCGTGGTGTGCCTCAAGGCTCATCTCTTGGGCCAGTCATTTTCCCCCTTTATTCATTCTGTTACAAAAATAGTCATATCCCCTGGGTAAACTAAATTCTTGTGGTGAATTGTGATTATTATATATTGCTGTCAATGACTTGATGGCTGAAAAATTCCTTCAATCCAGTTCATGCTGATGTGTATCCTTGTTACTGGCCCTGAACGCATCCAAAGGAAACTGTGACACAAAGCTTGATGCAGTTCAGCAGAACTGCCAAGGAAAAAGCATGAATGATTCAGGATGTCATCTGTAAATAATGTCATGATTCCTATGGGCCAGTAGGAGGATACAGGCTAATTAGGAGTGAGTGAATGAATAAGCACAACACAGTACCTCCAAAGAAATTAGTATTTTTAAGTGAGTAACACTTCTGCAAGATAAATACTGGGCAACATACTTAATTAATTATCAGCCCATGATGATGCGCTTTAAATGATACAACTTTAATTTAAGAATTTAGTGTGAATCTCAAGGATCCGGTCAAATGTTGCCCAATCAAGCCAGTAACCAATAAATCTTGTGTTTTTCATCATATCATGTTCTATCTCTTTTAGCTTCTCCACTCTGGTTGCCAGTGGATTAAAAATCTAGGTTAAGATAAAATGTGTTTTATATATGAGTGCTTTAAATTTACATATCAATGATTTAATCCTTCTTCGAGAAGTCTTGCTTTGTGATAATCATGAAAAATATTTACATATATTGATATTTTGTAGACTCACAATATCTACATGCACCAAAATATGCTGTATATTTTCAGCAGCAAATTCTTAAAAAAAATAGTTTGTTTTCAGACTAAAAGCAGGTATTGTACAGTATTATACTTTTTTCCTGCTGGACCTTACATACATAAAGGTTAATGACCAAGATTCTCTTTATATGTTGCATTATTTTCAGATTCCATTTAAAACCTACAGTAAATACAACATACCGTTCATCCAACAGTAAATTATTATGGGTTTGACTTGGAGCACAACCGTCCATTATAATAAAATGACCAGCATTTGTTCCTCAAGACAGATCTCCATCTGCTGATATGGAACCATAACATTTATTCCAACACTACATGAAACTGTGCGGCTTTTTACAATATGCTCTCTATAATGAAGCAATATATTCCACAGCAGAAGCAGCCTGTTAAAGTCAGTTCACATCCACGGGCCAATTATGTTATATACATGCACACAGCTGCTCTCAAACTCACATCTAATTCTTTAACAGTGTGTTGTGTTTTTCCCACAGCCTGTTGCTCTAGGAACATATTTCTTCCAGATTAAAGAACAAGGTCAGACCAAATCTAAAATCTCCAACATTAAAGAGATACTCACATCATGAATCAAGTAATGGCAGCCATGCAGTTGAGGAAATGGCCATTAGATTACTGCACGGGAAGGATGGCGGATTAACTTGCACTTGAAGCAGCTGTTGAGCGTAATATTTCAAACGCTTCTAAATATTTTGAACTCTTGTAAAAGCAGCAGTCATATGTACTATATAATATATTCAGGCATCATTAAGCTGCATGGCCATGTGTGTTTTTTCAAAGGAATGTGAGAATATACAAGACTTTTGGTCCCAGTACTTTAGCATGTGGAGGACAAAAAGGGCAGAAAAAATGAGCAACAAGTACAGATTAAAAGCAAATGTGCACATACACATACATCTATTTTATCAATTTATATCTAATAACTAAGTAGAGTCCATATTATTTAATCCTAAACATCCCTCTCTTTAACATAATCACTCTAACAATATCCAATAAGATCACTAAATCAGCTATTCGGTTCAAATGATTGGTGTGGATTACCAATACTGGCATTGAGTTGAATGTGATCCCAGCATGATCCTGATCTTATTTAGAACCAGATTAAGCGGCATGGGGGTCAGCTGAAGGAGAGCCGGATGAAGAGTCTTTAGCATGGCATTTGGTGCATCCTGAGGATTATTTACACTCTGAATAAAATATCATGTCGTCCACTGAACACAGTGCTAAAATGCATTGGTAAGCTAAATTAAATGACCATTCGTTTAAAAGATAACACAGTTATGGTTAAATCAGTGGCTGCTGGGACTTAAATGTGTGTCTCTACATGTTTGTGTGTGGTTGGACGTCTGTGGCTGTGTATTTAATTTAAGCCCAGAGAAAACGGATGACATTTCAATCCTGAGCCAGCAGCGACATTTCCTCTTATCTGACACATTTGACCGATATGCATGGGTGTGTATTTGTGTGACGGTTATTTGCCCGCGGAGACAAACAGCTGCTGTGTACCTGGCCCAAACCCCGGGCTAAAGATGGCAGCAGCACATGGCCTGGTGGAGCATTCTCACCTGCCGCTACACAGCACATAACTTGCTCCAGCAGGAAACAGCCGGTGTGCACCCCCGTCATACATGTGCTTGCCTGGGCACATTTTCAGAGGCCTGGCACAGCTCACCCCACACATGTCAGCACTTTCTTTCCCTGTCTTCACTCTTTCTGGATGCTGGTAATCATTGTTCTAATTACCTCGCAGTGTGCGGCTGAAGTATCACGGCGCACAGCCCGCTGAAACCAGCGGCTTGATTGACGTCAGAAGTCATGGAGAGGACGAGGATGGAGAGGGCCGAGGAGCAGATTGGTTACCACATAAAACTGGAATCTATGGCAGTCGGAGGTCTAATTGGTTTCGGTAGTGGTGTGGATTCTGTTTAAAGCCTGCAGTACTGACCACTGTCTGGAGGTCTGCTGTTAAAAGAGCTAAAATTAATGTCAATTTCTTTTGAAAGGTATTGACTGTGTGAATGATATCCCATAATGAGTGAGGCAGGAGATGGGGCTAATTAGATCAAAAGAGCTCTGCGTGTTGCGGACTGGTTTCCTAGTGGAACATCTTCTCTTGACCTAATCCCAGACTTTTTTTTAAAGATTCAATGTTTTATTCATCACATTCTCATGCTCAGATGCTGCTGTATCTATAGACTGTGTATAGTGGAAATGTAAAAATAAAAAAAGGAGAACGAAAACACAAACAAAAAAAAGAAAAAGAAATGCAGGATGCCATAAAATGTAGATAAAAATAAAACAAAGCAAAAAGCAAAAGTAAGTACGAATGCGATGAGTAACAGAATCTAAGAGGAGCAAAAAATGAAAATGGAACATGGGATATGAAATATTGATCAAAATGGGACAGAGAGATGTGGGTCAGAATGTGAATATGGGTATAGTCAATGATGAGTGATTTAGTTAAGCATGAATATCTATGTACAAAAAAGGGAGCGAAAGCAGGAAATGTAATTTATTGTCAACATGTGTCAATCTACATGAAATAAAATAACTGAAAAAAGAAAGCAGTGTTTGGGTTTTCAGGCATTTCCTTTCTCTGCTAAACAGAAACTTAACCTAAATGATGATTGATAGGGTGCATACCTCTTGATCAGATGTCATAGGTACATGGTTGAAAAAGTTGCTGTTTAAAATGTGTTTGCCATATGGGGTAGAGACAAATAAGGGGAAAGTATATAAACACCAACGTAACCTAATCACAAGTAGAAACAGGGCAACAAAGGTGGGTCATATTAAGTTAAGTGCAGCTGTGTTTCAGGCCTGGCAATCATCACTTTGATATAAGCAACATGAGCTCCTTAGAGGCCAAAATCTCTGTGACCAAACTGCAGGTGCATCTCTGAAAAACTGCAAAAATGTTTCATATGTCAAGCAAAACTTCCACGGGGGTCTGTTCTAGCTTCAAACACTGACCAAACATTTCAAGTGCTCCATGGTGGGATAAGGATAACAACAGTGCTAGGCTTGATTTTTCATCAAAAACCAACCAACCAACCAACCAACCATCCATCCATCCATCCATCCATCCATCCATCCATCTTTTTCTGCTTATCCTTTGAAGGGTCACAGGGGCAACAAACTAAGCAAATTATTCCAGACGTCCCTCTTTCCAGCAAGGTTTTCCACTTCCTCCTGGGGGATCCTGGGGTGTTTTCAGACCAGGAGTGATAAATAATCTCTCCTGCGTGTTCTGGCTCGTCCTCAGGGCCTTTTACCAATTGGACATGCCAGGAAAACCTTCACACTCTCAAGAGGTATCCTGGTGAGATTCCTTAACAACTTGAGTGGAGGAGGCTATATTCACAATATTAATTGTATAATAATATTACTAATATTTTATTCCTAATTTGTTACGCCTCTCGTTATTGTGGAAAGTTATTATATTACTGTAATAATTTATGAATGATGTGTACTGCCCAGCACTGGGGAAGAGTCAATAAAAACAGGGAGGTGAAACATGCTACCACTACACTAATAAAAGGCAAGAAACCATATATTGCCCACATCCTTTCCAGTGTTGTTTTATTTACATCAAAGTTAAAGCTGTTTGTCATGAGGATCTTATATCCTTATGTATCTCCTGCTGGTCTTTTGGGACCCTAACAGCTTCATTTATTATGCAGTGTGTAGTATAAAACTCTCATGTTGTATATGTACGACTGATGGGATGATGCAGCTTTGAAGCATCCAGCAAACCTGAATGTATGGTTGTCTCACAGGCACGTCAAACACTTGAATAAACCCTTCAATTACTGAGCATTTTTTTCTGCTTTCTCCTGTGATGTTTTTCTCTCATTAGACGCACTCTGTTTTATAACTGTGACAATTGTAAGGCAGACGAAAGAGAAAGACTTTGTCGGTGTGACAGTATTTGTTTCCGAGCTTTTGTCTCTTCAGGAAAGACACATCACTCTTCTTTTTAAAGGTTAGTCAGTGACAATAGCGTACAGGTGTGCTTGAAATGTCAATGGTTTCTAATGAAAGGAAGAGAAATTCAAATCAAAGCCATTACGCCCAACAGCTCGTGGTTGGCTGAATCTCTTCACCCTGCTTCAGTTCACAGACTCAGCTCTGTCTCCGTGCTTATTTCACAGGCAGGCGTGAGTGATTTTATCTCCGGTTCATTTGCCGAATATGGACAGTTCCTGCACTCAAAAGCCATATGTGTACAATCAAGCGCAAGACTTGAAAGACAAAAGGCATTTACAGCGAAATATTAGGGCTGAGGGAAGGTTGTAATTTGTCAAACTGGCATTTCAAACGAATTTGACGGCGGAAGATAATGCATTCTCAAGAGTTCTCTGTCCATCTCTCCCCTCCTCGCTGCTAGACTCCATCTTGTGAGAGCAGAGCTTTCCTTAACATCCCAGCAGGAGCCTGCAGCTCGCAGATGCTAGGCTACCAAGCCGAGCAGCGTAAACACGGGCTTCAAAACGAATACTCGATGCTGTGTTGATTTTTGCCATGGTGCCCTGCTTGAGTTATAGCCATTGAAATGTGTTTAAAGAGGGGGCAACTGGGGAGGCACTCGAGATTATTTTCTGTTTCATGGGTAAATATTTAGAGAGTTTGTGGGAACCCCGTTGATACATTCAAAGTCTAAATATGCTGCAGTAATTGTGACAGCGAGGAGTGAAGTGTGCAGAAATGATGGGATGTACAGCCCTCTGCCATTCACAGTATTATACACAACCAAATCAATTTTGTGAGGCCGTGTTGACACCCTCTTGTCCTCTCTCCAGATGGAGTTGGTTTGTTTTATACTGCTGCCCTGAATGGATGGCTTTCTATCGCTCGTAATGAGCACCATTGAGATGAGGTGAAGTCACTTAAGGGGCTGTCTGGGCAACACATGCAGCCTTCCCAAGATGTACGACCGCAAGCTGCCTTCCTCCTGGCTCACCTCNNNCACCCCCACCCTCCTCCAGACCCAGCTCTTGTGGTTAAGGGCCTTCTTCCTGCCAGAGGAGGTCGACTGTTGTTGTTGGAATTGCCACGGCCACTTAAAGGGGCTCTCTCAATCAACAGGGACTGCAACTCCTTAAACGGGGCTCGGGGATCACCGGAAAATACAAAACAAGAAGCAGCACCTAATCTTGCATGCTCCACGCTCTCTCAGTCCAGAAAAATGCATTCAATTTGACCTGACAAATAGGGTAGAGGTTTCCTTAAGTGTTTCATTTTGATAGTGGGTGGCCAATTTTACTAGCATATTTTCTCTGCTTATCCCCCCATTTTCAAGCTAAGCAGGAACCAGTGGCCACATAGGTGTAGTGTAATGTTTTATCCATGATGGATGATCATGTGGCTTCACCGGGGAGGTGGCCAGTGCTTTAGGCACAATGTAACGAGTCTATGCTACAGCAGCTCTGCCCAGACTGACAATGAAATGGAGAGTGCCATATTGCAATAATGGGGAAAGGGGAGAGGGAGAGGGAAAATAAGAGAGGGAGGGAGGAGATATATACAGCACTCCAACAGGGAAGCAAAATACCGCAATCTGTTCTGGCAGAACAGATTGAAACGATTACAGTGTGGGGAATATTCAGTTTTGGGATTTTTTCCCCTCCACTCCACCTCATCTGTCATGAAGTGCATGAATGCTCTGACCAGAGTGAGAGAGAGGGAGTCACTGCCAAATCGTGCCTTGATGTTTGAAGCATCTTGGATCGTTCTTGGTTTTATAATTTACATGTGTGAAGACGGCAAAGTCTGGTGTTAAAAATCAACATTCAGAAAAAATCAAGATGGAAAGCAGCTATTAGAGATTCATTTTCAATGCTAAATTACAGCGCTAAATACTGTTGTTATTGTTTTTTTCCATGTAATTGGTAAACTGGAGATAAGATGTTGTGACCTGACTTCAGAATAGGATTTAGGGAACGTGATAAAAAATTGTCCTCATGAAAATTGAGCAGCTTCATCCACTGAGGAGGACCAGGAGATGTGTTTGACAAAGCTTTTTCTTTTAAGTAAGAAAAAAAACAACATCAAATTTAAGGTTGGGATATTTCTCATGCAGTAAACTTCTCCGAAGAAAATTATTTCTCAAATGCAGGAAAAATGGGTATCACTTGTTTTTATCATCTCCACAGAATGAACCCTTGTTAAAATATAACAGAAGGGTTAATATAATATTGTATGAAAAAAGTGCCTGTAAATTATAACTTAGCTCCAAAAATAAAGAGGCATTATCATATTTCAAACCCTAAATCTATTTTTGATTAAGTTTCATCAAAAACTAACTATTCACCTTCAAGGTGTATAAAAAAAAAACCAACAATAATAAATGATACAAACTCATCAAATTTTGACAGAAATAAATATCATTACGTTGTTTTTTATTTGGTTGGGGAACATTGGGAAACATAATTTCAATTATTTTCAATTAAATATTTATTTGTTTGCTTATTATTAGGGCTTGGATACGTTGTGTAATATGCTTCTTGTTACTGTAGAGGAAATGGACATTTATAGTTTTTTGATATATTTTGTTTCTGTGCTTTATTAAGATGTATATTAAGGGAAAAGGACTTGGGCAGAAAGACTGTCAACACAACAGCTCCTGCATTAAGCCTTTTCCCTGTTAACAGAGCCAACAGTTCGAGAGTGCATAAAGGTCAAACATGCTAAAGAAAATAATTCTCATCCATGCCATACTGTGTGTTGAGTAACGAGCGTGGCTGCAATAATCTCTGTAAACATGTCGACCTTTGAGTGCCGATCCCCACACTGGATGTTGTGGCGCACTCTGGGAAGCTTCGCTAAAGGAGAAGAGGTGGTTTGAGGTTAGGTGGGTCAACTAAAAAAAGAAACTCCCAAAATACTCCTGGACCTGAAAAACCAATGATGATACGATGCGCCTGGGATGCACCCATCTGTTATGACATGCTGTCCCAGCTTTCTTTTTTTTTTTGTCCGAAAATGCAGAAAGTAACAAATATTTTCGGTGGTTTCAGTGCTTATCAATGTGACACTGAGACCAGACAGCCCCAGGCGCACCCAGTCATTTTGCTCTGCCATGGTGTTTAGAAGCAGATCCATCTGTAACGAGACATCTCTGTGCGATCCCCACCTTAGGGTGTCTAAGGGTGCATTTTTCTTAGAGTTTGATGATCTTGCCAGTCAGATATTCTTTTTAATAACAAAGCTAATGATAAACCTCTCTGCTTTCAGTTCTTTTAACTGAAGATTAAGTAAACGTTTCAATTCACCATGAAGAGTAAAAAATTAATAATTAAAAAAGTGGCTGCAAAACAAACTGCCCATGTCACAACAGCCACACATCTGTACGATGAGAGTGGATGAAACACACCACAGCGATATGTCAGGCAGAAAAATGAAGCATTAACTCCCCATGGCCCATTACAATGCATTACACTAGCATGCCTGTCTCCTCTCCAATAGTTATTTATTCCTGCCCTGTAATTAGGGCAGCCTGCAAAAAAAAAAAAAAAGTCGATTTGTTTACCCCGATGTTTCTTTCTCATTATGTCTGGAATACATCCCCTGGAGAATTACTCTGCATGTAACTCTGCGTGTAGCCCACGGAGCTCAGGGGTAGCCGGGCCGTGTTCAGCAGTGATGGATAGTTCTTCCTTTGTTCTCCTAAGGAAACAATGTTTGCTTTTCCCATTTAGATATCAGTCATGGAACTATGGCATGGTCATTTGCATGCACTGAACAGTCTGTGAAGGTTAGGTTTACATAGAGGATGTAATTTACGTTTGGACTTTGCAAATCACAGTCAAATTTCTCACCAAATGCTACACAGTCGACTTGACTCTGTCTGTGTACCAATCTGTTGCTGTTACACACACACACAGCGTGTCAGCTCTGTCTCATCAGAAGGGATGATGAGAGTCTGCAGCATTGTACTCAACTATTTGCATGTGGTGGAATTAATAATACTGTAGTACTAAACCCAGAGCCCTGTTTCAAACAACCCATGGTGCATGGTCTAAAGTGCATGCTGCAAGCACATTTAGAGGATGTCAAACTTAAATTTTGATAGTTAAAGAGTGAAAAATCATGGTGCAAAGTAGGGCTACAGGGGGCCGAGGAGTTGTGCATGAATGCTGGTACAAAAAAAGAGGGCAATCCATCCAATAACTAATGAGATATTTTAGTCTGGAAAACTTTGGGTCAACGAGGCCCGTAGATGGATACGGTTCAAGGTGGCTCAAGGTCTAATACGTCTGAACACGATTTATCTTCTGGAGAAAACAGGAAATGTTTTGTTCCCAATACTTCCTGATTCCTCATTCCCAGTAAACAGTCTGACCAGCTACTGCAGAAGATAGCAGGTGTCAAACATTTGCATTCATGTGCATTTTATCTGTTTATGAAGTTTACTGTGTGTCTGGCACTTTAACTCTGACTTGGTCATTTATTCACCAAGCAGTTGGTACATTTGCTCCACAGCCTTGGAGCAGATGAACACAGTAACAGCTCAGATTCCTTTGAATTAAAGAAACATGTACAGTCAGCTACTCAAGGATCGTGTAGACACCTTAAAATGAACCGAACACAGAGCACGACTGTTATCATGGGGTCATGGCCCGTCTCTTAATACAAACAGGGAGCATGTGGGGCTAACGGGGGTATAAACAAGGGCTGTTATTCTGATTGTACTTCTGTAGATCGTGATTGTAGATTATGAGGATAAAATAACAGATAAGTCAATTTAAAGCATCTAACTGCCCTGACAAAGTAAGACAGCACATAAATCTAAATCCACTGTATGTTGTTTTAAAGCTAACAATCCGTTCTTATTTTTCCTGACAGTTACGTCTCATGTCTGACATTCAAAGGAAAAACATCTACAGAAAAAAAGGCCCGAATCTCTTTACAGAGTCAACAAACAGACTCTGAAACAATAAAACCTCAACTCTCCATTTTTTTCTTGTGTACTCTCTCAGCTTAAGCATTCTAGTTTTCATTCACTGTCAGATTCAATAACAATAAAAAAAGAAAGTGATACACAGATCACCGACAGTCTGGCACAGCCCGGCCTTGCTTGAAATCACACATCTCCGAACGGTGTTGCTCGCAGCTTGTCTCAGCAGGATCCTTGTTAACAGGATAGCGCCTCCAAATCTGCTCCTGTAACACCTCCCAGCACGGGTCATTACTGCTGATGCCCAATCAGATCATAACACAAAAGCATTTCCTCCAATCAGCGGGCAATGCACCGAGGGGACAGATGCTTATGAGCAGGCATCATAACAATAGCCTTAAATAACATGCAGGAGCAGGAGGTGGTGGTGTGGCATGGAAGCGGGCATCATTATCACATGGACTGCAGATGAATAGATCTGGTGTGATACTATGAACGCACCCGAATCCATGTGTGACTGTGCAATTACAGCACATTTACTGCACCAGCTGCTGTATAAATCGTGGAGTTTGTGCAGCGTGGTGTGACAAACGCTCCCAGGAGATTGAGCGGTTGCTGGCTTTGAAGGTGAAATATAGCAGAAATATATTCACACTTGAAGTTGTGTTAAGAGAATATTAAGTCACTGGTACAATAAGGACGGTGCAGGAATACTAAATGAGTCACATCAGCTTTGTAAAATCAGCAGCACAACATGGAGCCCCAAAACAAGGCCATGGCCATGGTGGGTTCAGAAACTGATTGAGTAACATCTTTTTTTTTGGCTGGAGAGGTGGTGCTCCTGAAGTGAGCAGGGGGCAGCAGCTGGTCCTGAATGAGTGAAGGAGAACAGGGTGACACGGGAAAATAAGTTTGGTCTGCTTTTACTGGATTAACTAGCATTACACGAGGAATAAGTTTCACTCATTTGGTAGTCTCTAATGTTTTAACCAACAGAATCAGGTGGGGAGGTTTTCTGAAGATGACTGTAGTTTTATGATGACACCTGTAACAGTGAGGGGCGCAGCTGTGGGTAACTGTGGTGAAAATAAATCACAATCAGATTTAAGTTTAAATGTTCAAAATCAAAAACAGGCTCTGGGATATTGGAAATTTTACCATATGGCCTTGGTGTAGCACATAACAGAAAATATGGAAGTTCAATTCATTCTAACAGTGGGGTTCGGATGCTCACAAAGGATGTTTTAAAAACCACAATCACAGTTTAGGCCTGCTGTTAATTCTGAATAAAGTTTAGGTTTAGAACAGTGTTTCCAGACGTAACTTCCAATAACTGGACACTAACTGGTCTGCAGGCTGAAAGAGAGCAGAAGTTTGGTTCACAGTCCTAATATTAAAATACTTTGACCAACATTAGTATGTCCTTTAAACATTCAAGTATGAAAACTGGAGGTTGTTAATATTTCTATGTGCAGAATATATATTGCACTGTCATCGTTAGAGAAATATCACATTATGTTTCTCAACAGATGGAGCAGATTTCATTTTTTTCTTTCCTGAGGTCTAAGCAATTAAATTGCCAGCCACATAAAGAACCTTGCAGTGAGATGATTTTCTCAGCGAAATCCAGTGTTAAGTTTTAGCAAACCTTTTATTTGAACTGGCGTATTTGTCATTGTGTTATTTCTGCTTTTACTTAAGATCCGAATACTTGTTCCACCACTGAGCTTCTCTTTGTTCTTTTTTTCCACAGTGACATGAGGTAGAAGTAATTATGTGCCTGCGATGACAGGAGATCAACCCGGGCTGTTCTCTGAACGGGCAGAAACCCTCTGCTGACGCCGTGGCCACACTGGAGAGTTTGTTCCAGTAGCCTCTCCTTCATTGCTGACATTTTGTGTGACACTTGCGGTGCTGCAGCCAATTAAACCATTCATAACCCCAAGACAGTGTGCTTGGCTTATGAAGCTGGAAGCAGCAGTCACTTGTTGGAAAAACGCATTTCTCTGATGTATTGAGGTCTTTTAGGAACATTACTATTCCTTCTGTTCCGTATTACAGCGATCAGAAGAGAAGATCCCTCTTTCTGACTGCAGGATTCACTCCGCCTGCTTTAGGAGAGCGCTTATCAAAACCATATGTATTTTTAAGATGAGTTTTGCTAATTCATGCTCTGAAAGTGTTCAATTATTGATCTGACTTTGAGGGAGAGTCATAAACACCATGAGAGAGAAGATAGTTCAGACATTAACGTGAAGCACAAAGAGAATATTCCAGCGTGCCAGTCTGATCTTTTAAAATGTCGGGGACTGCTGCTCCAAAATGTATGATGGTGTTGAATCTGTCAACGGTGTCAAAGTCCTGACAACCACAACCGTACGGTGCCATTAAAGCTGTGGGAATAAAGGCAAATTGACAACCTGCATTTCAAGTTAGTTTTTTAATCTAAAGTATATAAGACTCTATTACTGTAAATATATGCCACTTCAAAGCCACCTAAAAAGGCATATTATATGACTAAAATTCCCCAAACTTCACTTTGCAGTCAGAGCATGAACACGAATGCAATGAATGTCACATAATTCCTGCGTTAATCGAATGTTTTCTGCATTTGTCAGCCATAAAGGAGGTCTGGCAATCAGCGTTTGGCTATTTGAGCTTTCAAAGCAGCATGAGAGAGCGAACAGAGCTCTGAAGAGTCCCAATCGTTTGAGCCAAAATTGCTGCTGCACCGCTTGAAAGCTGCAAATTATTTAATATGTCAAGGGGAAACTGGAAAATCATTACCATTTGTGCCAAATACAAACTGAATCGACAAAAAGGGAACAGTGTTGCAATCTGTAGCCGCCAAATCAAAAGTGAAAGACTTCATTAAAAGTTAAATTCCTTATTTTTGTGTGACGTTTTCCTGTTTTGTGTTTTCTCTTATATTTACTGTATGCTTTGATTGTAAAATGATGATTCGTGACAGAGGTTGTAAGTAAATATTAGACACTTCCCTTCTGGATAGAAACAAAAATCAGGGCTGCAAAGCTTTTACTTTATGAGCTGATATTTAGAATAAAATTACATTAAATAATGTCACAAATTCTGTCAGGGGGATCAATAAAAAAAATCTTTTTTTTTCTTCATGTAAACAAGATTAAAGACATTTAAAGACAAATAATTTTAAGAAATGCATTTAATTTTTTAGATTTATATACAAATAAATTGTTAATTTGCATATCTCTGTGTTTAAATGAAACACTGCATGCTGATCGTGGTTGGAGACCAAAACATTTTGTGACATTGAAGCGGTGCTGTTGTTCAGGCTCACTTTAAAAACGTTTTCGGGCTCATGGTACCAGGTCGGTTTTGCTGCAGTCACACAAACACAACGCTGTCGAGTGTCCCGTCCATGTATCCTATTTTATTAAAAACCGTAACTGAAGGAAATGTATCAGCAGGATGTGAGATGTGCTTCATGCCATGAATACTAATGTAGAACTTGTTCATCTGCTGCTTATTGTAACTGTGTGCTTAATAATACATATTAAAAATAAAGAATAAAAGCAGTTGAGTGCCCATCGCCAAACAGGATGTGACACAAAACCACACAAAAACTTTAGATCTTTGAGTTTTTCCTCCTTTCCTCCTCCTCTACATGGACTCCATCAGCTGCTGAAGCTCATCCAGACCGTACTGGATTTGTTGCCAT
>JAOWBC010000001.1:5164160-5178323 GCA_028566105.1 Hypoplectrus providencianus
TCAGACATCCTGGTCTAAAACCCAAACTAACACACTGTTTAATGTGCCAGAAAAGGGTTTAGTACAACCCCAATACACAGTATGCCAAAAGTAACAGGATGTACTACTGCATCAGCTTTTATTTAGCTTTTTCTTATTTAACCTGCAAGCTTTTCTGATGATTCTGACCCATAATCCTTTGCATTTAATCAATGTGCAAGAGAGTTAATGTTCAAGGTGCCATATTATGATGAATTCAAATGCCCTATTTATTAAAAAAAACATGCAATAGTACGTACTCTGTGTGGGCAGCGGCACTAATTTTTGGAAACAGTCCTGGTTTGTGTATTATTACCATGATTACTCCTAGAGAGGACTCTGGCAGAAAGTCCTGAGGCTAAATTTTCCAAAGTGCTTATAATGTTTACTGTGTTTCCCATCTTAGTATGTTAATATGAAACAATTTCTAATTAGCAATAGGGTTGCACAATTCTGGTAAATTTTCAGAAAATTTCAATGGGAAGTGAAGCTGGGGAATTGTGGAAATATTCATTAATTGTCTTAAACAGATATACATCACAGTTAGTTTTTACTCAAAACCACAAATATGAACCTCAAGGTGGCACAAGAGGAGCTGTCAGGGTTTTTTCAAAATGTCAAAATTGGTTTGTTAAGATATTTCGGTCTGGACACATCACGCTGCGAGCATGATGGAAACATTCATCAGCTACTAAAAAGCACTAGATTTTTAAGTGTACCGTTGATAGACTCTATTCCCTCACAAAGAAATGCACAAAAGGAAATGAAAGAGCTGCGCACAGCTGGAAAAATCTAATTGTGGAAGTTGCTGAAACAGCTCCAATAACACCTCAGAAAACACAAAAATAACTTTCCACATTTTGGAAAAACATGTAATTGCCTCCATGTTAAGTTTAATTGTCAGTGGCATTCAAAAGCTGAAGTTTGAGTGCTTTTGCTCGTTGCACATTCTCAATCATTCCCTGCTTTTGCTTGTAGACGAACTGAGGAGAAGACAGTATATTATAAAGATGAATACATGCAGCATGCATTTAACATGTGGCTCAGCTTGTCTGTCAGGCAGGAAAACTGTGCTGAGTCCTGAAGAAATGTGTAACAGAAGAGAAAAAGAAGACGGAGGGAGGAAGAGGAGTGTGTGCAGGATTTGAGCCGGATACTGGAGAGCTTATGATTATCTGGGGAACGCTTTAAAAGAGCCAGACAAGGGCCAGACACTGCAAGAAGAGGTGCGGACAGAATTACAGTAGTTTTATGTGATGTACAAGTTAAACGCTGTAAGGTTATACAGTAGAACTGCAAAGTAACAAAGATGAGGTGAAGGTTAAAAGCGCAGCTTATCTAAGATCCAGACAGCAGGAATCCTTTAATATCAAACCACCACATCACACTGTTTGACTGAACTGACAGTCTAGGTGGACAAAAGGAGAGAAATGTCTTCTTCTTGGACAAAGTGAGACCTCAGTGAACTCTGTTCTGCAACAGAAATAACCTTTAATAAAGTTAAACCATCTGTTTAACACTAGTAAAAAGGATTACATAAACGATGGCTTCACACCATCTTCAGATGATCCCTTTTCTCAAATGTGAAGTTGTGCTTTGACTTTGGTGAGTTCATGTACTTATGGAAACCACATGGAAGCTTTGCTGCACTTTATTTCTCAGTGTTGAACATCTGATGAGAAGAGCTGAGCTTTCCAACAACATTATCAGTAAGCGCTAAAAAATCAGCAGTTATCAGTACTCAATGTGTTTAAACACATTAATATAAAGATGTTTTGCGTTGTGTTGCTTAGCAAAGTGTCTGTCAGCCACTAAATTTTAGCTTTTTTACCAAAAGTGTCTCCAAGGGGGCCACCCACCACAGTCTCATAAAAGCCTGTGGGAGTCACTAAACAGTCATAATATAATGAGCATGAAGATCCGTTTATGATGTTCAGGAGTCGGGATGGATGGGTGCAAAACTCCCCAGACTTTGAACTGGGAGACCAGTGAAACCAAGAGTCAAGTTATTTGGTGTCAAACTGGGAAAATTTGTTTGGGAGTCAAATGCAGAAGTCATTTTTTACGCCAACCTCTGTTTGTTTTCTTTAACCCTAATCTCAGTCAAGTGTTTTATTGTTGTATTAACTGTTTTGTGTTACAAGTGGAAAGTGACACAGCATCCCAGACACATCCAATGCAGATTATCCCAACACCACAAGAAAGCAGGAACAACCTCTGGATGTAACTTTAACAGGAGAATACTGGATTTATTTAGGCCCATCAATACAGGTTACAACTATATAGAAGAAAACTGAATTAAAAACCCATAAATAAAACAACAGCACAACATATTGTTCCCTGGAGCTGGAGACCTTTAAATGAAACTTCCACAAGGTACTGAGACGCTTCCACAGGCGATTTGAATTGTAGAAAGACGAGAAATGGAAAACCAATCTTCCACAGCTGCACTGAAAAATAACTGCAGTAGGCGCAGTAAATTACAGGCCGTCAGCTGGCCTCTAAAAGTTACGACCACAGGCAATCCAGGCATGCACAGTTTAACAAGGACCTAATGAAAAAACGAGTCTTTTAGTGATAATAGCAACACATGCAGATGCTATTTTCCATCACAAGAGAACAGAAATCTCCGATAAGGAAGGCGGATCAATGAGCACTTTCAGGGTCAAACGACGGTCGGGTTGGATTTAATCTCCAGTGACAACATGGCAGCACATGTGAGCAGGATTTCATCAGCATCTGACTATGTGTGGCAAGAAGATCGTTGTTATGGATAAGACATTTCTGAAAAGTTAACTTTGCATGTCAAAAGAGGACAGAGGTAGTATTAACAACATCAAGGATTGAAAGATTAGGATTTTAAGGCTTTATATATAATTGTGTCTGATAAATAGCTGAATGGAGTCAAATAAAGCTTTCTGGAATGGAAAAAATTAAAAAAAAAAAGTTAATGTGATGTGAAACCATGATTTTCACTGAGCCAGAAATAAAATAGATCAAATGTCATGTTTTTTTCTCCTTTGTGATATACTTTCCATGTTTAAATTCCACTGAGATTAATTTGGGGATTCTTTGAGTCTGAAATCGTGTGGGTTTCAGTTTGAAATGATAAACGGTGCCAATAAACTCATTTTGGAATTATTCACTTCTCTTTACTGTCTGCCCACGTGGGAAATTTATTTTTGCAGCGCTGCAAAAACAGATATATCAAGACGGACTCATCCACGAGTACCATCAATAAAAATGCTGAGCAGGGCCGTGACTTCCTCAGTGATCACCTGTACACTGTGCTGAAACATTCCTGTCCTTACGGGAGCTGAAATGATGTGAATCTCACGCTTTGGCCTTCACTCACCAGATTGCAAAACAATCGAACACCTCTGGGAGATTCTGGGCCGACGTGTTAGACAGAACTCTGCTCCACCATCATTAAACAGCCAAACGAGGGAATAACTTTCACAAGCATTGAGTTCATCCCTCTAGTACAGTCCAGGAGATTTGTAGAATTATCCCAGGGTGCATTGCAGCTGTTCTGGAGGGTTTTTTGGGTGTCCTGACGCCTCACTAACCTCACAACTCTTCGTGTTGCTTTTTCCTTTAATTTGTCTGCTGAGTGGCAGATAGAAAAGAATTACTGATGCACGATATTGGACTTTTGCCGATTTACAAAATGCTGATATTAAACAAATCATTTCACTGATTACGATGTACTTTTTTCGCCACACATAATTGCAGAAATCATCAAATTTCTTCTGTTGTATAATTGTGCAAACTCTTATGCCTGCCAGCAAATGCAGGCACAATATGCAGTGTTTAAAATTATTTAATACTCATTGCTTGTGCAAAATGAGACAAAAACTTAAAGAAAAGAGGGTAGAAAGAAAAGCAAACATAGCTGGACATAAAAGTACATATGAAGAGGCAATAGTATACTTTGGTTGTCTTTTTTTTTTCTTTTTTAAAACAATAAAGACCTGCTCATCGTGTGAACAAATATCCTGAACCTCATTTATCTTTTTTTGCTGAAAACAATTAGATTTATTTGCCTTAGCTACATAAATTCTGGGGAAACAAAGCAAAGACCTGCAACTTGGCTGTCCTCCTCTGGCTTTGTTTCTGTGCACCTGGAATGCTTTGTTTAGCCCACATTATGAAACATTCCAGCATATTTATTTCACTATTTAACCTCAGTATCATAAACATATGCATTGTTTAATCAGGGGAAACTGAATGAGCACTGAGCTATATAACAGAAATGTCCTGGGCTCAAAGAGGCAGAAAAACTAATGACAAAAAAACCCAACAATTCTAGCAAAAATTAAAGCAATTAAAACACACATGACTGGCAAAATGATACAGTGGTATACTTGTTATACAATGAAGAATCCATGCCATACGTAATGCAGTGAGTACGTAATGCAACATTTTGTTCTGGTTGTTGTTAGTCTAATCTAGCCATTTATCAGAATGACCTATTTAGATTATAAATGCAAGTTATGAAGGACAAATTATACAAGTTAAGAAAAAAATATTTGATTTATTTATTCTTGTTCATATAATCTACAGTGGGTGGTTTCATGATTTATCATTCTATCTAGGTCATAATTATTTTATATAGTACCCAGCTCACTGGAAATCAACTACAAAGTGTGAAATCAAATAGCAATTTAGCAAGGCTGCCAAATCCAGGATTGTCAGCAATATCCTGGTATTTTGAGAAAATAAATTCTGTGGTGTGATGCATCATTTGCAACGCATGTTAATAATTTGCAGGTTTCATCCAAGTTCAGTCAACAAGTGTGAGAGCTTTGGAGGTGATTTATATACACCAGGAGTATGCACAGAAATGCAGAGGTATAGCAAGTTCACACATTTTTTGTTAATATTTTACTACCATACGGGACCAAATACTCAGAGTAGCTGTAAATTGGCCAAACCAAGGTTGTTACTGCAGTGTTTTTAGTATAGGAAACCTCAGCGAGTGCATGCTGAAACATTACGGATACAAAACTCAATGTGGGTGTATTGAGGGAAAATATGTCACCTATAAAAATTAAATACATAAATATAAACAAACTTTACTGAAGGCTATTGGTTCAATTACTTTGGAGAAATACTGAAATAACTAGTTATGAAGTGAATTTTACTTAAGCAGAACAGTTTGTGGAGGGTTGAATCAGTCCTGAGTTTCAGTGTCTACTGTGTGTACATCTGACTCAAAGAGAAATCAAATATTATCACATTTACACCAGAAAACTTGCTTCAAGTAGAAGCATTTCTTCACACCCACACTCCTCAGCCATGAGTGCATTACAGTGAGAAACATCCACAACATGCTACAGGAAAAGAGAGAGAGACGGGCAAGCAGTAACCCTGCTGACCTGACACTGTCCACAGCAGTGTTCACCCTGTCCAGAGGCAGATAACAAATACATATTTACACTCACCACTGGGAGAGAGGGAAAAATGTCACAACACAACAACAACTCAGTATTTCTCCTCCTTATCCATCATGAAGAAAAAAAAATCTCAGTCCTGTAGCTCTTTCTACAAATTCCAGTGAAGAGACAACTCCTGCTGTCTCTACAGATACAGCCAAAGCTGTGTCCTCAGAGCAGGACACATCTGTGAAGTCCACGAGCAATGAATAAATAAAAAGCAAAAAGGCAGAATTTCAACAGTACCAACTCTGATATTAAACCCCACGAATTTCAATATATTGAATTCACTTTTTTTTAAATGTTATTTGGCAAAGCATCTCTTACTTTTTTTTTTTTTAAACCAAACTGACAAGAATATAGAAAAAGATCTCTGCTAGGTGTTCAAAATCCTCTACATGGCATAGCTCTGACCGATCCGAACTCCGTTCACAAAACAAAGCATTTTAAAAATTGTTTGCTTGACGTCTCACAAACAGCCCCGACAACACACAAATAAAAAGTTCATGCACATCTGCAACATTTTGTGGATAATTCGGCATCTTTGTATACATATATTGTGGTTACATGATAGAAAAATCCGACAATTTTGGGTTCATACCTCTATGGTAGCCGTGTTCTGGCAGTCATTCAGATACAGGTCCAGGAGAAGTAATTCACTGAGCTGTGAGTCCCTTCCAGGTGATGATTGATTATTAATATCGACATGGCTTGGTTTTCCGATTCATCTGGGACTAACACAATTGATACAAAGCAATAAATGTGCTTAATTCAGCCAAAGCTAATGACGAAAAATAACGGCGGCGTTGTTTATACCAGCTCCTCCTGCGTTCGTGTCATTGAAACAAATAAACAGAAATGTGACCCTGTTGTCACATTTAATGAAAAATAATGTCAGATATGTGTGGCGCCAAAATAAAAACCAAGAGTTTTGGCGATTAAAACTTGATCGCAACAGATCACATAGGGCTCATATTAGTCCCGCAGTTCGCCGGTGTTACGGTTTAATTGGTGGCCCTGAGAACTGTCGATTTCCCGCCAAATGCTTCTACGGTTGTCAGTCGTTGAAAACAGCAATTTGATTTTAAAGTTTCAAAGGGACTAAAGGACTCTTAAAAATATGCCCTTTCAATATATTAGAAACAAATAAATAAACAAGGGGGCATAACATCTATTTTCAACAGTCGTGGTACGTTTGAGAACCACGCTAATTGGGCAGGAAGTCGCCAATTAACAGGGTCACTAGTTTCACCGTAACACCGGAAATGGCTTTCTTTCACAACCGTGGTTGTTGACAACTTGCGGCCTCTACATGCCGGAGGAGCACGTTTATCAGAAATTGTGAATCACTGCAGATTAGTTCACAGTATACAGAGAAAAAAATAAAGAAAACATTTTTTATTTTGTGTACTGAAACTATGTAAAATGGAAACTTGACATTTTCGTTGGCGATTTGACTACCTAAATCCATGTCATTAATACCAGTAACTGCTCATAAAAATGATGCTGTCCTGGGCAAAATAGTGTAAATGACTTTGGTGGAATTTGACTTAGTACATTTATTCATGTGCTGTATTACAATTTTTAAGTAATTGCACCTAAGAATTTTGAATTAATGTTACACTATACTCAATACTTCTTCACTGGCAAATATCATGAACTTTTCAAGGGATGTTTTTAAAGAAAAAAAAAGAGGATTTACAATAATTATATTTTTTTATCATTTAACAAACATAAATAAATGAAGTAGCCAAACTTAGCCCCATCTTGATAGTAATAATACTCCAATGATGTTACTTTTAGTACATTTTGAGGCTGATGCATTTGTTCTTTTACTTAGGTAAGTTTTAATGCCTGGCTTTAACTTTACTAGAAATATTTCATAGGGGTTTAATTACTTTTAATTAAGTAAGGTATGTGCATTCTTCCTCCACCACATGTCAATTAATCTCTAGTTTGCTGAAACAATGTTTTTTAACCTCTCGCTCTGCTGCACAAATTGAACACCATGTTTTGATGTAAATATATTTTTAAAATTAATTATTGAAAATCTGGATGGAAGTGACAACTCTAACATAACTTTTCCTCAAAGCTGTCAAACACCCTGCTGCACCTGTAAAGTAGACTTTCCACTATAAATCAGGAGACCTGTAATTGGCACCTCACTGTCATCATCTTGCTTCAGAGAGCAACAAAAATTGTTTGAGCTGAACAGAACAGCTCTTTGTTTCCATTTTTCGTTCTGACATTTGGTCTTGTGCTCAGGTAGAAAGTTTTTTTTTTTTTTGCCTCAACCAATAAACTGATGGAAACACATCTAATTCACCTTCTTTCTGCTGCCACCTTTGATAAAATATGTAATAAATATGATAGGCGTAGGCATTATAATAATAACAATATTAATAATAAAATAGATTAATACCTACAGAAAGCTGAGCCCTGGTTTGAAAAACTGGCCTAAATACTGGCTGTACCTGTACATTAATCTTTACTTTCTGAAAAGCACTCAAGCAGTTTTCTTTTCCTGTATTTGTTTTTAGCAGTCCATTAGTTTCTAAAACCACGAAACCAAAACACAAGTGGTTTGATATTTAAATAACCCCAAATATTAAATTCACTGAATAAATACATTCCTGTGTGTCTAGACTTTGTCAAGGGACATTTTTCATGAATAGTTTTGGTTAATATTTATAAATTGCCCATACATATTGTAATTCATACACATAAATAATGTCAGTGTGTATGTGACCTTCAGTATAGATAATTTACGAGGTCCTTTCTTAAAACAAATAAGTGGTTTGCAAAGGTTGAGCTGCACCCAAAAATGTCCTTTGTTTGTCTTTCTCTCTGAAGCAGCAGTCAGGGAAAAGGTATAATACAGCACAAGAGAGCTTGCACACAGAGAACAAAAAAGAGTTCAGATCAGAGTATGGATTTGAAATAATTCTGTTTAGAAGATTAAATGTCCATATGTGCAAAAGTTTAAATACAGGGAGAACTTCAGTGCAAGGGGAAAGGTTGACATATTCTAAAATGTTTTGTCTGCACAGCACTGTTGTGTGTTAAATAGAAACAATAAAAATCCCGACTTGTGCCTATCTAAAACCAAAACAGTTAATTCACTGTTCTTTCCCTAATAAGCATAAGAAAACATTCACCATGCCTGAAAAAATGTTTGGCTTAATGAATAGGAAATCCCACACAAACTGCATAAACATATAATTATATTGCATTTTAGAAACAGATACTTCACTGTAAGACAATTGTATAAGTGTATCCTCATGAACATAGACTGTTTGATAGCTGATAGGCTCTTAAAGCTCTGAAACAATACTGTCCCCTGTTGGTGGGGTCTGCTGAACTGAATGACCCCAACATCAGAAAACACAGTGTACAGAGTGGACTTTACAAAAGAAGGGACACAGCTATTTCTTTAAAGCTTCTCATTTAATATTAAATACAATACTCTCTATAAACATAACATGTATCCACATATAAAAGCATGTATCACTATTTACACTTAACCCTCAAAAAGAGCCCTATCATACAAACAAGCAGTATCCTGTAACTATTCACAAACATCCCTTTCTGTCCTTGATTTTTAAGCAGTGATTGTCGCAGCATTTCCTTCACATTTATGTTTTAGGACTTACAGCTTCCCTGCAAAATGTCATTGCAAGGAAAATTTATCATTCAACCTTATTGCTTATTCAGCTATTTATACTTGTAACTGCACAGATGCCTGTATTACCTCTTTGTCCAATAGAGACATTCTTTAACTGCAACATCTGATGGACTTGGTTCTGACATGTGCACCAAACCTGCCTCATCTATATGGATTTACACGAAACACTTAATTATCTCTGACTTTTGGTTAAAAAATGTTAAGTGATGCACTGACATTCAATATTTATGAAATAAACGGTATGACCAAAGTGCACATTGCCGTTTTGTGTGAAAGCAAATTATTGTGAGGGACATAAATGTCTGTGTAGCATGTACTTAGACATGAAGCCCATAAAGGCTTCTGGTTGGACTACAATAAGCTAGAAAACCACAAATAGCTTCACTGCTGTTTAAGAACTGTAATTTTCCTGCATAACATGAGAGTGCTCTTATGATAAGATGTCACATGTGATTGTAGCTGTCTCATTCCTCCACCTTCGATTTCCGCTTGGAGGTTTTGGGTTTGGGGTTTTCTGTCTCTGCAGGTTCAGGGGAGCCTGGAGGATCAGTCGGTGGGCTGGGGGCTTTGTCCACATCAGGTTCTGGCTCAAGGGGCATGGAGGGGCCTTTGGAACCTCCAGAAAATAACAAAAGCATATTAAGGGTTTAATAAAAGAGCACTAAGGCAACCATTTTTGCACAGCTCCTGTAATAATTGTACATACTGTTTCTACCATTCATATTTTCATTTATTTTAAAATATTATTTAAATCTGTATTTTTTTTACTCCTTATATATTCTATTTAAGCTGCTGTTTTTGACTAAAGTACTTGCCTTAATCTATATCTGGATTTTTGCACTTTCTTTGTTGTATTACACCAATACATTACCTTGTATGTGAAAACCTACTTGGTCATAAAAACAATGTTGATTCCTATAAAGGTCTTCAATTCCCAAACATGCATTCTTTCCAGTGGTCAGCATGGGACAAATCAACTGGCTACTCTGTTTTTATAGAAGACTATGGAAAAATATACTTACTCCTCACTTGATTCAATGTCTAGTGGATCAGGATAGAGGCTTAATAAAGCAAACTGATGGCATTATGTACATAAAAATAGCTGTGAGCTTAATTTAGGGTGTTGTCCTTTTTGTATTAGAAACTTGACCCCTTCTCCCTTCAATGTGATCGATTAAAATGAGTATCCTGATTCACAGTCAGCGTGAATTACAGATGCACCTTAATAACAGAGCTGTGACAGCACTGGAAATGGTCTGGCTGCAAACATTATCATTCTGGTATGTGGGAAAAAAATACCATCTTGTCAGTAATTCTTTAAGCCAAACACAAGTCTGTGGTGGCATTAAGCCAAGGATTCTGTGATGGTGCTCCTGCAAAATAGACAGTGGAGATTGCTGAAGGGGAGAAGAGTGCTGTGTGAGATGGCACTAAATGGCAGTTACACCAACCGTCTACACTCAGTAAGTCAGTTTTAATGTGATCCCAGGCTGACTCCAGCGAACACCCAGGTCAAAGTTCACAAAGATGTTTTATACATCACATAACAAGACTACTATCTGCGGCATCACAATGGCTCTGTCAAATACTGAGTTATTGCCAACATTGGAACCATGATACCACATCATGTTTTGTAGATAAGTGCTGGGTAATTTTCTTAAATTAATGTGACTGTTCTTTCAGAAAAATAACAGTTACTGCAAATAATAAGAATTTCCCATTGTGACATCTCACAGATGGGCTCCTTTTAATGGTGCAATTTCCTCACATTAAAAAGGTGGTGAATTATTAAAGAGAACCAGTTTGATGCTTTAACAGAACATTTGTAACTTTAACACAATTAACATTTGCCTGATTACTGAACAGTTACATAATAGCCCTCTGTTACACACAGGGTTGAGACTTAGGGGTTTCTGAATGCCTGAGGATAAAACATGCCAGTTCAAACAAACAGAACCTACCTTTGAAAGATTTATATTGTTTTCATTTGTACAAATAACTTTAACACTCATTGCACTCTGGGACAGATTTCTTTACAAGTTTCAGGGGAAAGTTGTTAATCTTCATAACCACCAGGATACAGTAGGTCCCTGCCTTTTATACACATAGACTGTAAAAATAATGAATCCTGACCTGCGGCTAAACTAATTTACAGACCAGCTGCTACAGTACAGCAATGAAGATACTGACATCAGCAAAAACAGTATACCACCACTTTAAATATCCAGTATCGCTAGCAGTGATATACTGTTTAACATTAACTCATTTTTATAGTATATTTACAGGCTATATTGGTGAGTAAGAACTGGTGGTTGAATGTTAGAGAGCTGATGGATTGTCAGCCCTGTGTAATTATATAACATGTCTGTCACTGAACATGGAAGCACTGTTCTGGCGTTATTTGTTAACAGCTAAACAATAGTGGTTATAGAAACACAGCCCACAGGCTCTCAGGAAGGAAAAACACTCCAGTCCACTTACATTTGAGAGCTGTAAGCCACGACAATCATTTCAGAGTAGCCTCGAATATATTATCTTAACTGTGTGTCATTTCCCCACACTGCTGATTTTCTTTTGTTGCCAGGAATATGTACTGGCTAGAGGTTAGCTTTTTTTCTTTTCTTTTTTTCCTTATTTCATTTTGCCTTAGCCCATATATTTAATCTGCTACAACACTGCTGGCAAAAGGAAGGCTGTGAATACACAGGAGAGAGATATTTTCAAGTTTCCATTTATATAGAAAAATTGGCCTTTGGTGTAATGGAGAGAGGTGGAGGCTGTGAAATCTGTCATCACCTGGGCTGACAGTGTAAAACAGAACTTTTCAGATGAAAAATGAAGTTATGTGCTTACCACTTTAACTTTGGGCTTAAATGTGATACTTGTGCATTATAAAGCACATGGCCTCATCTTCTTCTGTCTACCAGATTTAGCTATTTTCTAATACTTTACCTGTAACATAAATAAACTAAATTTCCTGGTTTCCCCATATCACAGACTGTAAACAAAATTCCCCCAGCAGAAAATAATTAATTATTAATTACTTATTACAGAATTTTGTTTGTTTTCATAAAAAGCTACCATAATACAATGTTAAATAACTTGCATTTAAAGGGTTAAAATAATAAAAAAAATTAATGAATATATAATAGTTATAGACTCAGGACTGATGTTTGTTAGAAATCTATAGAAGTTATCCTCTGAGGCATAAAAGTGGTCACTATGGTGACAGAATATGAACCGACAGTTTCCACGACCCATCTTAGCCATTGTTTACCTGTTTGTAGCTGGAGGTTCTTGTTGTAGCTTGCTGCAGAAGACATGGCTTGGCCCAAAGCCTGGTTCGTACCAAGAGGAGCCCCGGGGGTTTTGGTGGCAGCTGCAGAGTTTGGTTTTGACTTGGAGTCCTTGCCAGGTTTGGTCCACACCACGCTGTCTGTGACCTGCAGCGCAGCTCCCATCTTCTGAGCCATGTCCATTAGCTGTTAGTGACAACAAGGCAAATACTTAAAAATAATGTAATTAATGGCTTCAATGACTGACCTTTAGACATCAACAAGATCTAAAGTACCTCAGGATCAAATTCAAAGTTGCTATTGCTGTCTCGTAGTAGGTTGACTTTCCTCTCCATCTCCTGATACTGATCCAGAGTTGCCTTTTTATCGCCATGATTATAGAGGAAGATGGCAAAGTTCAGGTTGACCAGAGGGTTGGAGCTGTAGATAGTTCATCACCACAGATGAAAAAACATTTAATGATTAAACTAGAGATTTAAATTCAGACACACGGTACATTTACGTAGAGGTGAAAAGATGAACCTACTCGTCAATAGCTGCAGCTTGTTCATATGCTCTGGTGGCGTTCTCTACATCCTCCAAATTGGTCAGAGCCACTGTAAAGAATAAGTACGAGGCTTAAACCTAAACTGAAATACTGTCAAATAAAAGAGCATAAAACTTTTCAGCATCTTCAGTTTGTTGTATGTAGTGTGTATGCACTTCCAAAACGTATGATATGTACCTTTTGTAAATTAATCAAATTTCTACATCAAAACGGCATAATGCACATAAATTGTTAATTTTTTTTTTTTTTGTGACAAATCAGAAAGATACTCTTTTAAGACAGGATCCAATAATGTCTTATTTCTCTTTAACTCAGCCCAGTACCTGCCAGCAGCATGTAGAGTTCCCCCATACGTGGGTTCAGGTTGATGGCTGCACTGAGGAAATGGAAGGCAGAGGCATACTGCTGCATGGTCAGGTGTACCAGACCCAGGTTGTACAACACCTTCCAGTCAAAAGGAGACATGTAGTGGGCCCGTTTCAGGCAGCTGATGGCCTGTGGGAAAAGGGAAGTTGAGAGGAAGAAGTCAAACAGCTGACAGAACAGTTAGAAGTATCTTAATAATAAATGATCTCAAGAAGAGCCAAACACAAAAGATTCTTTGCAATGGTGGAAATCTTCAGTACCATACAGACCAAATTAAGGAGCAAAGTGTATATTTATTAGGAGGATCTCATCTTTACATCTTAAAAAATGTGTTAACGTGAGCAGTCAAACTGTAGGACAGCTTTGTTTCCAGCATGGCATAGATTTCAGTATATTACAGTCAGTATATAAAAATGCCAGTTTATAATATGCAGTGTATGTTATGATCACAAAAAGATGAAGGCCCAGTCTGGTGGTGTCACATGATATAAATCAGTGAGATGTGGGTGTTTTATTTTGGCAGATTGAGGAGAGATTTTCTCCTGGTTCCCTTTGGACTTTGTGGTGAAAAATTAATTCAGATTACCGACACGGCAATTAAAAAATATTCAATCACAAGTCAAACTTTGCATAGGGATGCACATGGGTGATGTGATACACAGTCCACCAAGCGGTTTCCCAGTATTACACTGATTAAAGAGATGCGGTTATGTGCCAACAAAGCCAGGGAGGACTGCTAGCTAGTAAACATGAATGTAAACAATGTAGGTTTACTGCTGCTTTTTGTTGAAGGAAATGCATTCAGCACAATTA
>JAOWBC010000001.1:5178423-5197509 GCA_028566105.1 Hypoplectrus providencianus
CTAGCTAGTAAACATGAATGTAAACAATGTAGGTTTACTGCTGCTTTTTGTTGAAGGAAATGCATTCAGCACAATTATTAGACCTCAGGGACACAACAACTCTATTCAATGAAAACTCCAGGGAGTAACTTTATAAAAACTACTTGTTAAAATCCAGTAAAATGTCCCCTGTGCCTTATATACATTTATATAAGACATATTCAGATTGGATACAACTGCATGAATAACAATGCTTTTAATTTAATGAGCTTATAATATGTTGTTAGTTTAAAACATAACCACAAAAGCAACTGCAGCTGTCAAACAATGCAGTGTAAAAAAGTACAGTATTTCCCAGTGAAATGTTGTGGAGCAGAAGTATCAACTAGCACACTCAAGAGAAGTACAAGTCCCTCAAAACTGCACCATAAAATGTGCTAAATTACTTACCACCGCTCCTGGAACTTACTTAAATGTTATGTGAGACTAATGTAGAATCATGTTTACACACAAAAAATAACTGAAAATCAAATACTACACCGGTTCTTGCTTCTTTTGTTTGGAGTACAATCCTAATTTTGTCCTTCACTGACAAAAACAAGTGAGCTATTAACAAGTATTACTCACAGCTACATATTTCTTTTTTCCAAAGAAGCACATGCCGATGTTGTTCCAGAGAGGCGGGCTCTCAGGCACTGCACAGGCTGCCACTCGGTACTTGTTCATGGCCACATCAAAGTCACCATGGGTCTGCATCATGCTGCCTGCAGCCAGGATGGCCTGGGAATAAAAACAATGATTAGAGAGATATTAGAGGAAGATGTACCCTTTGAAACTGCACGATGAAAGACAGACTGCACCACCTGACAGGAAATGACCTTTTATTTTTACTGAACTGCTTAAGAAGTCTAATGCACTGTCCTCGGGTAGCTTTGTAAGTTCATACCAAAGCATAATGTGCGTTCAAATAGCCACTTACCTTGTAATTGTTGGGGTCAAAAGTGAGGGCATTTCCAAGGTGTTCAAATGCTTTTTGATATTTCCCAAGCTGACAAACACATGAACACAGAAAATTATACATCTGCTCCCTTTTAGGTGTTTCTTACACTTAAAGTAAATGTCACTATTTCACCATGTAGTGCTCATCACCTAGTACACATCATTTCACTGAAAAGGTTATTAGGAAAGTACGCACCTGTAAATACAGCAGGCCGAGAGTGGTCAGCAGTTCAGTATTCTCTGAAGAGAATCTGAGGAGAAGGAGTGAAAGTAAAATGAAAAATGTCACTTTATCTATGGCTGTAATTACACTTAATGCCTGCACTTATTCTTAAGCAAACATAGTTGATATTCAGGGAATCTGCTGATTCAATCAGGGTTTGATTCAGCATAATTGTGGAGTATTAATTATGACCTGTGGGGGGATGATGTGTCTAAAGAAAAATGGAAGAGAAGAGGCAGATCTGCATTAAAATAAGATTCACAGTGGTGTGTCTCATTAAAAGCAACACTATTATTGGGGCACTTGATTTATTCATTTAACCCCAACAGGAGGTAGCCATAATGAGCTCTATTATAGACACTGATGTCATTTCCTTATTTACGCCATGGCCTGATGTTTAAATATTCAACATGTGAATAGAAGTGGAAATGAAAAGAATTTATACTGAACTGAAAAGAGCCCCGGGTTAAAATGTGGCAAAACTGGAGCTTTGTATGAGACTGAAGTAGAACCATTATTGAAATGAGCTCCAAAGACTGAAAATCATGAGATAAATCAAGAGGGAAGCCTTTGGAAGTAACAAACCTCCTCTGAAACAGCATGGTTTATGGCTCCTTTCTCTTTAGTGTCTTAAGACAATGTTATCACAAAGGCAGATTTCAAGCGACGGCTGTGTAAGTATTAACAATTATTAATAAAAGTTTCTCTTATCATTTAGGTTTGATAAAAAATGTTTGTCCTACACTTGAAATGTAACAATTATAACATTGTATTAGTATGAAAAGAACATCTAAAACTATATGTCCAACCAGTATGTAATCTATGGTATTAGATATCTTTCACAAGACAAAAAATTAAAAATAAATAAAGACAGAATAAAGACGATGAAATTGTAAGGTAGTTCGGGATAAAGGTAGTTGTTGTCTTCATTGTCAAACAATCAACACTGCAGATAAAAAATGTAACTGACCTGACTCAGATTGAAATAATGTTAATAGTTAATTTTAATTAATTTATCAGTTATCAGTTTTTACTTTGTAAAGTTTTCAAATAGGAAAATAATATATTCCAAAACCAGAGAAATGATTGCAATGTGTTTTCATTACACAGAGAGCAGAGTGGGGCACCAGCAGTGCACAGCGACTGTAGCTGACATGGTGAGATAACCCAGCACTGTTAGCCGTGTTAACTAGTCAAACTAGCAAATAACTTTATGATTGTGTTGAACATTCTTGCTACTTTGTAACTTAGAAATCAGTAGTTGTAATGAGCAACTGGATCTAAAATCCAAATCTGAAATATTCTATCAATACATTCAGTCTGTGTAGGAAATGGTTGACGATGCAGGGTACAATTTTGTATTTTTATGATTGATAATTAGTATCTGATGTAATATGATGGAATATGTTTCATTGGAATTTAGATGATAAACTAACTTTGAGTAAAATTACAGATTTCTCTTGGACTGAAAATTGGATTCAAGTGAATATATATAACTTAACAACATATGGTATGTATTTGGGATGTTTAAGGTAGAAATGTTACATGCTACACTTTTAAATGTCTTCTCTGGGCATTTTAACATAATCTATATTCAAACTTTACTTACTCCACAGCTCTCTTATACACTTCAATGGCCTTGTCAGTTTCTCCAGCCAGCAAATGAACCTTCCCAAGCATCATGAAGGTCTTGTCATGTTTATTTATCTGCAGAGCTATGTTTAGATGCTCTTCAGCCTGAGAGAGACAGAAGATCAAAATGGAAAAAAAACACTTGAAAATGAATACAATTTGTACTTTAGTGTTGCTAAAATCCTTATACTCACATTTTTGAAGTCTTTGATGAAGAAATAGCACAATCCCAGATTATGACTGATCTCCTGGGGTGAGAAAACATGAAATTATACATGTGGCGTTGGTGTATGCTTAATTGAACAGTGCTGGATAAAGTGCTGAGCCAAATTCAATTTCCAAGTATAAACGTTATTTAAGACAACAGCTCTGTGGAATACAAATTCTACTGTTTTTCTTAAAGTAGTATTAAAGGAGACAGCTTCCAGAACATACAAGTGTGAGTGATTAATGGTCCTGCCTCGCCAGTTTAATACAATTTTTATAGGCTTCATAGCAAAAAATCCCCAAAACAGTTTGGAAGTGCACAATTTTTTCCAGTCTGGGCCTTTCCCATACTAAATGTGAAGGAGAGTTTCCTGAGATAACTTCATCCTGTGTATTTAGACTGAAAGATGCCACCCCCAAAAAAACCTAAGCAAAAACTTAAGACAAAGCAGAGACTCAGTACTAGAGTGTGTCTTTTCGTTTACCCAGTCTTTCTCGTTGAGCCTTGCAGCTTCATGATAGAATTCAATCGCTGCTTTGTGCTTTCCCAGGAGAAATCTACAAAAAGAATAAACAACAATAATCCATATGAGAAATTAATCAACATTTATCACTGCATGTTGAATAGTTATTCCTACAACAGTGAAAAGTCACAAGGGGTGGATTAACTTTTCCCTCCAGTATTAAAAAAAACTTCTGGCCCTTACTGGCTCACAGTTGGGCTTTTATCTCTCTTATGTCTGTCATGTTAGTTAATGGATCAGGGTTGATGCCCCCCACGCTCGAGGGCAGCACACTCACAGTGATCGGGCCACTTGCTTGAGATTGTCAGCACTGCTGGGATTAAGTATGGCGCAGCTCTGAAATAGCTCCAGGGACTGTTGGATCTTGCCCTCAAGACGCATGATTAGTGCTGTGGCAAGAAATTAAAACATTAAAAATCAAAGGCGCAGCATGGGGTCCAGAGACCAGATCCTAGGGAGCTAAATGATGTATTGGGGAGTATGACAATCACAGAGAACTCATTTGATGTAGCTCTTAATTAAGATCATGCATACATAGCAGATGTGAGGGGGAAGACATACTATAAGATCTGCAGCTCACCTTGAACATATATGGCATATTCACACATTCCATTAGTCTCCTGCAGTTGTTCTTTGATGATCGCCTACACGGAGACAGAACAGAGATAATTTCTACCACCAGGGTGCAAAATTAACTTTTATGTCTACTCTCCAAAAAGCTTATGAATGTTTAAAGATAGTTAGATTGCTATTGAATGTTTGGCTGGTGAGTGAAGTAACTCTAACAGCAACTTGAATATTTTACCAACATTTGACTCAGGGATGGTGTTACAGCTGAGGTAGATATTTTGTGAGCAGGAGGACTGAGACCATAATGGTTTTTATGCTTGAAAAACAAACATTTCTAGTTGTGTATAACACCTATTACAATGTTATTCAATTATAAATTCCGGTCCACATCCAGACTTTATACATAAAAAGAGAATCATACTGTGTTCTTTGCATCTGTACTGGGACAGACTGATGCCCTGTTTTCACACCAACAGTTTTGTATTTTCCTGACCTTGAAATCTGCTTTGCCCAGCTGTGTAGTGTTTTGGTGCTCTGCGCACAGTGCACAGGTGGGAAGAGAGTTGCAAACAGGTGGGACATTCATTTAAATAAGTCTGGTCAGAGTAAGTTGTTTGGTATTTTGGTGGAAAATGTCATTTTGTTGACCAGTTTTATTGAGCCTATGTCTGTAAAAGCATTTAAGTCATGTTTTATTATTATTATTATTTAGACGTGCTACAGAAATACATTTGACTTGAATTGACTTGACTGAGCAGGTGCATTTGGGTAAGAAAAAAACAAGACTGTGTTCCTATCACCAACAACTTTGTGCTTATTGCTGCACTGGGACAATTAAAATAGGGCCCTTTGAGTGAGGAGTGTATCTGTCAGAAGTGAGAGGAAGTTTTCCAGTAATACATCTTAAAAGTAAAGGCATCTCTTTACAGACTTTGCTAGTACCTGCTGTTTTCATGTGAGAATACACAGGTCAATTCAATTACCAGTCCATTATAAAGTACAGTGTTAGACAGTACCCAGTATATGCCAGGCATTCATTATTTTCATTATTTTTTAAAAGGTCAATCAGACTAACTCTGAACACAGACATGGGTCAATAACATTGTAAACCGTAGGGGAGAATGGAGGATTGGAGGTACTTTACCTTACAGGTATCATAGTCTTTACGGATATAGTGCTGGTGGATCAGCCAGTTTCTCCTCTCCACAATAGGAAGCTCCGGAGCTGGAGTGAAGAATATAATAACGTGAGTACAATGTAAAAATAAATCTGTGACTTTTAAGCTCATAACTCCTTCCTGTAAAGATAATGTCTTATTTAGTTGATAGCTGAGTGATTAATTCTGAAAGCTCCCTCCTTCTGCAGTCATTAGTGAGTCTCTGATCTGACAGTTAACACAGATGTAACACTTCAACCTAAATCCACAGGCTAAATTTAAGTCAATTCAGCAGACATAGTGTAAATTTTTAAGCTTGTTAGCACGTTTTTATTCACAAACACATGGCTCACGCGATCGGGAATTATGTCTGTTTGCCCTATTTTTAATTTATACTCTTTTTTTTTATTTGGCAGTTGAACAAATAACAATGAAAGCGGCCTCTCTCTGCAGTGACTCGGAAGTCTTTGATCTGACAGTAACGTAGATGTTAACACTTCAACCAAAAACCCCAGGCTAAACTACAATCAATTCACCAACCATGCTGCAAATGTCACCTTGTAAGCAAGTTTTTTGTTACAAACTGCTTTTTTCTCTCTTTTAGTGTCTCGGCAGGTTGAGATATTCTCCCCGTTGCCAGGGCAACAATGTATCTTGCATGCCAGGTGCTTGTGACAGAACAGAGAGGGTATAAAGACAGACTGAGAGAGGGAGGCTGGAGGAATGAGCAGCACAATACAAAGCCAGCTTTAGACAGGGTTAGGTAACCTCAAGAACCCAACCACAATGCTCCAAGTCTTCTTCCCAGTGGAGTACAACATTTCATTTCACAAGGAGGCAAACGTAATTCCAATTCGAGCGAGTTTGATTCTGGTAATCCTGTTATCTTACACCTACTACCTTCCTCTGAGGCTAAAAATAGGATTCAAGGCAATGTGGAATAAAGTGGCTGGGCTTTGAGTCTGCCACTGACATCGGGGGATATCATTAATGAACTGCCTGTGTGAAAATACAGTGTGAATTACACTAAAGCTCCCTTCTGTTTTTATCTGTCGGCGCTTCAAGCAGAGCTCTGTTGATTTGCCGCACGAACTGGAGCCTCTTCCAACAACTTCAGAGAAATCCTCTCCATCGCTGAGTGTGAAACTGCATGGGTTTCACACGTTTGCCCCGTCAAGATTCGGAATGGCCCTATTTGGAGCACCCTAATCCGCTTTCTTCCTGCTGAGACAGCAATAATATTCTTGTCTCTGGGTTTCAGATGGGGCCCTGTGGTGCTCCACTGTCCACATACACAAAGCATGGCGTATTTGGCGGAGGAAAGATGGCCTACATGCGTGACATGTATTCCTGTAACTACTGTATGAAAGGAGGGTAGAAAGGAACTAAGAAGAAGAGCGCAGCATGAGGTCTCCTAAATATAGTGCTACAAAAAAACTTCATCCCAAACATGGAGGCAATTTTTCATTGTTATATTTGATCTGGCTAATACTAAGACAGATTTGGCTTCCATGTGCTTCAACCATCTGTAAAAGGGGGATAAGAGCAGAGGAGAGGCATGCTGAGATCAAAAGACACATGGGGAGAATGTAATGAAAAATATGATGATTTTTTGGGGGGAAGTTTCACCACAAAAACTTCAAAAACCTCGGTCTTGTCAAGTAATTTAGTCTCATATTCGTCTGCCAACACTTATTCTTCCAAGGAATCTCATAGAAAAGAAAAGAACAAAATTAGACAGATTGCTACACTGATATTTGATCTTATAAAATTAAACATGCTATACTCTAAAAAAGGTGAAATTACCTCATGCCATGAGTTTTTTCCTGGTTTAATTGAAAGGGTCTTTCTAGTCGGCACGCTCATATTCTTGCAACACCTCCTGGGTGTTACTCGCTCAGAATAAAAGTAACTTCACTGCACAAAAATGTTGTGCACTTGCAGTGCATAACATAATTTCGTGCGTGCATTATATAACCCTCATTACATTTTATGATGCAATTACAGAATGAGCATGAAATCAGCACCTTATGGAGGCAATTAAACTGGCTTAAGGTTTTTTATTTGATTTTCACATGTTTAGAATTTCTTGTAACAATATGATCACTCCTCTCATGTTTAGCTGATCCTGCACCACGTGTTATCCTCAAATCATTGTTTGAATTCTAAACTTTATTCGAGTGACTGGCAAGCTGTGAAAACTAAATTATATCACACTTCAGCACACTTTGTACTTGTACTTGTTATAACACTAATTAGTACCCTATGTATTAGTCACAATTCCCTGCAGGAGTTCAAAAGTTCATTGTTATTAAATTTTTAACTCAGCGAGTTATTTAAAACATAGTGTCAACACATGAAAAGTTATTGCATTTTCCATCTTTCCTCTTTGAAGTTTATGCCCATGTTTCAAATCAAGTTAATGCTCAGTATAACAAATCAGAAATTTGCCTCTGCTTTACAGTCCATACAGCAAACGCCAGGCTCTATCCTTAGATGTGTGTGTATCTTCCACATGTGTTTACATTTCTATACCTGAAGTGACTGGTTACTTCAAACATTGTAATCCTATTGGTTGTTATCTTTTTCGATATTTGCACAGCAAATTTCAAATGCCACTGTTTTGAACCTAGTTTTAGAGCTTGTATTTCTTCTCACATACAGGACTGTACACTTCCATTACATTAAAGAATTACAATCCAATCTTCTACATACTGCTTTCATGACTTCATTATTGAGTCAGCCCACCTTACATTGATCTACTTGGGTTTTTTAATTTGTCTCCTCAAATAATATGAAGCATGCTAAAGGAAGAGTGTACATGTCTTGTAAAAAGATCACTGCATGTGTATACAGTAACGTACAATATTATACCATAACATATATTTAATTGCTCTCATGGGACTTGAATACTCAGCAGTGCTGATGATACTTACCCAACTCTGTTAAACAAAACAAAAAAGCCTACCGGTAATTATGAGCAACAGCTTAACTGGTAAATGGAACATTAACATATAATTATGATAAAAAATATCCTGATATTATAAATGATCAACAAACATTTTCCAAATACATAAATTATTTAAATATTGCTCAGCAGCATACTGTACAAACTGCTCCTTTATTCTAAGGAGGGTAGTTAGAAGGGTGAGGGTGACCTCTGCAGGACGATCATAAACCGACTCTTTTAGGATCCTTTACCACTTACAGACTTAGTGTCTAAGTCTGTAAGTGGTAAAGGATAAGAATCGAAGAATGGATGTTGTGAAAGGAATTGTTATTTTAAAATAATTTAGTAAGTTGACATTCAATAGTCTTCCCGTACCTTTTGGTGCCCGACGTTTCTTGGCTTCAGTGGGAAGTGGAAGCTGAAATACATTAAAGAAAGTCCAAAAAAATAAATAAAGTAACTGCAATTAGAATCATTGACAATGTATATACTAGACACCATCTTTCATTGTTCAACATGATAAATATGTTTGGTTGCCTTCATAAAAAAGGTAGAAAATACATGTCAAACTTCAGAATGAAATTTCCATTGAAACAGTATATTTAAAAGTCTGTTAATGTACTGCTGTTGTATATTGTGCTGAATATCCTCTGCAGAGACTGCATATCCTAAAGAGTCTACCACTAACTGCGAGGACAGAGACATTAATTGTGTATGGTTGAGAATATTTAACTAAACTCCACAGACTTACTGTACATGCTGGAACTTCCAACAGGCACAGGATCTACTCCCAACCCACCACCATACACCACATATACTTGTGGGAAACAAATTTATGTAAAAGTTAAATGTTTTAATTCTAAGGGCTGCCCACTCTCTACACGTGTAGGTGTGAAATTTTAATTAGAGTGGCGTTGTGTGCAAAATGCCTTGTGCTAACTGAATAGAGCCTTTTTAGAGGTTTTGCAGCTGGTTCTGAATTTAAAATGAGAAGAAACCTATCCACACACTCAATACATATTTACTGAGGAAGGCTTTTGGCAATTCTATCGTTTTTGTTGTTTTTTTTGTTAAGAAAAAAGTAAGTGATTGTGCAGTAAAAAGCTAGATATTTTAGTTTAAAGTGGCGTATAGTCGTAGTATAATATATACAATCGAATTACTCAAGTAATTAATTTGACATTTGTATGTAATCACAGTACTTAAACGATTTACTTACATTCCAGAACTGTCCACGACATAAAAATATGTTTAATATATGTATAATTTATTACAGAAATCTTTTTAACATTAGCTAGTTCACAGGTTATCAGTTAACAGTGATGCTTCCTTGTGGGCAGGTAGCTCTTAAATCAGATGCACGCATGCTCAATCCCAATGTTTTGCTTCACACCATTTTTCCATATTTGACTCACTTGTGGATCTCTTCGTCTCTATACATCAATATTATCTAAATGGCACCATATCCCAAATGCTACATTATAGTTAGCTCTCACACAGCAGGCTTATTCTTTTTAACCCAGCCCTAGAGCCGCTGGTAATACGTTATCTAACCTAAGTTAGAGTGTAAAGCGTTAGCTAATGATAGTCTACACTGTCACGTTAACTACGCATTTCTGTTGTTGTCGCTATAAAGCAGTTGTTTGCTGTCAGGTTCAGTCAGTCCGGGATGAGTCAGATTAAAGACTGTTACCGTTAGCTGCACGTTAATCAACTTAGCTCCGACTTAGACTCGGTTAGCCCAGGGCTAACATTAAGACAACGAGCGTTATTACGAAGTCTTCACCGATAAGACATAACGTTACATTTACTAAGGGAGTGTCACCACATCCCCTCACCCTGCGGCATGTTTGTGTAAACTCAGGAGAAACTAAAACTAGCTTCTGTTTCGCACTCACCGCTGAGGCTTTCTCCTCGTCCGCCATCTTGGGGATGATCAACAGTAGAAGCTGTTGCCATGGAGACGCCAGAGGAATGCGGTGGAGTAGCCGTTGGATTTATGAATGCGACCGTTTACGCTGTTATGAATGTTAGTTATACAACAGTTATTATATTTACACTGTGTGGTTTAAAAAGGCTGCTCTGAAAATTAACATGTTTATGATATATAACACAATAAAAAATTAATAATACAACCTTATGAATAAAACCTTAAATACAAAGGAAAATAGTCATTAATGTAATCAAATAAAGACGTTTAATGGCGACATGTATAAGTCAAATGTTTATCCTATTCGTTCATTTCCATGCAAATAAATAAATAAAATTGAAAAAATGGCCTCAATGTTGGTAATTAAAGTTTTGTCTAACACCAGTGTTTGGTGATGCTTTACATTTAACTTCACTGTCATGTATCTCTGCACACAGATAAGTCATCATTAGAGGCATGACTGAGAATTAATCTCCTTCCATCAGGGATCAATCAAACTTTATTTGTGTAGCACTTTTGATGAAAGGGGTTTTAACTGACTCGAAGGGAACATAACCTTGTTATCTGTCTAAACATTTACACAGATACATCATCTCCAGTGTGACATTGTCTTAAATATGACTCAGATTTTCAAAAAGAGGAAAAAAATGACAGTTTATTTATGTTAAAACTGAGAACCAATTCCCAGCATACACCCCCCCAACCCCGGTAAATATGTTTTAAATAAGTCACCAATATGTACAACACACCTTAATACACATTCTTATCATCAGAGGGAAAATTATCTATTCAGACAAACAAAATTAGACAAAACACTAATAACCAACAGCCTTGTGCTCAAGTCCCCACGCTGAAACTGGGGTGTTTCATCTGCTGAAAGGCACTGAGGTTACACCTGAACAAAGTGATTCAGCATTACAGTAACAGGATCAGAGTTGGACAGCATATACCAATGCTAATACCTACAGTATGAACTAACAGGTAGAAAGCAGCTAGAAAATACCAACCATCTGCGACTATTCAGTAACATGTGACAGTTAAACAAAAGAACATAATCGACAGATAATATTGTGTTCTTTCTGCTCATTAATACGCTTCTCTTAGTAAATACATCTAAATTCCACTCTATGTCAGTAGCTCTACATCAATTGACCTACACCGTCTTTTATCTTAATTACAACATAATGATACAGAAAACATGATTCAAATTTTGAGGGCCTCCACAACATGTCTTCCTCCAGGCAAAACACACGTTTAGTTTTTTTTTTTTTTTTTTTACACTTTGTCCACAAACCTGACCTGACCTGACCTGATCTGATTCAAAAAATGTAGGGATGGCATGAAAACATGAAATCAATGATTTTCATCTCATTTTCACCCTAAATTCAATTGAATACAGGGTAAAGATTATATCTATTGATGAAACTGAAGCTTTTGTATTTCTTTTGGGGTTTTTTTCAATTTAACTTGTTTTTCAGTGTCTTAACTTTTCATAGAATCAGGGTTGCATTTGTGTCTGTAGATTTCTACAAAATTCACCCAAAATTTGCATCATTTAATGTCTCTTTTACATTTAAGAACAAATTTAATAAATAAAAAACAATTGTTAATTCAAGAAATCCACTTGGAAAGTTTCATGGTGATTCTAATAATTTCAAATTATAACCCCATTGACCTTTTTTTTTTTTTTTTTTACAAAATGTAACAAAACATGTGCTTAAAGAGGGCTTTGTTCAGATGATTTATAACATAAATAACTGTCAGTTATTGACTTTTTTAATGCATGTTGTATTTTCTGAGTAATCAAAGGTTATATCCAAAATAAAAAAACTCCAAAGTCCTAAGTTCTGATTTCTGATCTAGAAATGTATATAAACAGCACATATTTAATAAGAAAATGTCTAATTTGCATCTCTAATCATACAATTTCATAAAACTTGTAGTACAAAAAACCTGCCTCAATATAAGTAATCAACTAGGGAAGTTAAATGGTGATATGTATTAGTTATGTTCATCCAATTCACCTTCTACCAACACATGTTCATTTGCCCTAAGAAAAGGGTTTTTGTCTCACTTCATCTAAATCAGTAAATTAAATAAAACAAAAAAAACCTTCAACCCGTCACCTTCATTAATTTCTCATCCTATTCAAAACAAAAACATTAAATTTAGAGCATAATCAAGCAGCAACCGTGTTCAGCAGTGATGTTAAAAGAGTAACAGGATGAACTCACAGCGTGTTAATTAGTATAAAGTGAACTATATGTATTACATTTTTTAAAGGCAAAATGCTAGACTGAATACCCTGTAACACTCTACATGCTGCTGTAAAGACAAAAAACTGAATACATACATGATGTGGCTCCATCAGTCAATGATGGTGAAACATTCTTATGTCAAGCTTTTCATATAATCCAAACTTTTCTCAGTGTTTATCTCTGAGGCCCCCGTATGTTCTGCCTACATGGACTGTGAGATAGAATAATCCTAATACTCTCCACCCGCCTATTTCAAACTGACAGGATTTAAATAAATGTATTTTATCACTAAACCGCAGCCCCTTTCAGCGTTTACATCTCTACATTAATGTATTCCAGTTGGTTATACTGTTGCCAATTCATTTTTCATTGTCGTACCCACTCTGCCTCCTTCTCTGACTTGTTACATTCATTTTCACCTTTCCAACTCCTTCCTACATTTCCCAGAATAACTTTAGATGGCATGAATTTTGCTGCATACTGATGAGGGTGACACAGAGTTCAACAACAACTGAGACATGTGCGAGTCATTATATGCTCATATAAAAACTCCTTCTGCTTTATAAGTGGAGAATGGGGGCCCTTCATGTGGCTGAGAAGACTTTCCCTCTTCATAAGTTACTTGTTTTTTGGCCCTTTTTTATTAAATAATAACCCCCCCCCCCCCATTGCCTGAACCCACTGTGATGCTGGGACATGGCTGTGTTGGTCAGAGGATGGACTAGCCTGAGGCAGGAGGGATGTGGGGGAACAGTCTAATTTCCCTGGTTGGTGCCGAACACAGCGGAGGAGGCGGCGCTGGCTGCTGCCGTCTGGACTGTTCGGTTGGTCAGGACTCCGGTGGAGAACTCCTGCTGGGCTTTGGTGAAGCTGGCACCTGTCCTTCTGTACTTTGAGTGGACCTGATAAAAGACAACGGGCACAAATCAGGGCAGGTTAGTAAATCTTATTAAATATCAAGGAGCTCATCTTTTCAGTCCTGATTACATCTACACCTGGTGTTAATATGTGTCCACATTCAGATCAGGTAATTATTCCCAGCTCAAACAACCAAATTATGCTCTTTTATATCTATTTCTGCTGCTGTCTGCCGTTTGAAATGCAGTTTTGTGACCTGGAGGTTCAAAGTCCACCAGCACCGGGTACACTTTCATTCTTTTTATTAATATGTTTACTTCTTTAACAGTTGCAGCATGGAGATGTTCTAGTGATGGAGACCCTTTTTTAGCCCTTCTGATACGGCAATACTGTGCCTTGAAAGTACTGCAAAAAGCACTGCCTTCATTTCGCCTTTGCACATTTATACTGACTCCACAATGGGGTCCATTCACATTAAATTGCCATTATGTAATTAAGTGAACCGAGCAGCTACTGAGGGGGCAGAACAATAATGGTGAAGAACTGATGGTTATGCTCTTTTTACTGTAGTGATTATAGAGATTCTACAAAATTATTGTGCATTTTGCTGAAGATGATCTTATCACTGTCAGAGTCAGAGTGCTGGTCACACAAATAACATATTTCACGTCTTTTCCACCTTGTTTTAACCTGTTTAAACAGTCTTGGCAATTTATCAACTCTGTTATTACTTCTCAAGGTTGCAGGGAGCCTGAATAACCTGGTTCCCCTAATCAAAGTTTAAAACAGCAGTCATGTTCACGCTTTAATTAAAATGAAGACACCACTGTGTTTAATTTTCATGACAATCATACATTATGTTTAGGCTGTAATTGTGAAGACTGTAAACTGGCTTGACAGCCTCTGTTTTTGAAGACAAGTTGTAATATTTTACATTACCATTTTCAGTAGGATGACAGCCAGAACAGAATTTACAGTGAAAAAACCGGCCACCACCATCATGACCACAGCAACTGCCAAGTTTTTGCCAATCATGCTGATGGATGAGATCCAGCCGCTGTCAACAACAGAGACAACATATATTCAGGAGTCAGTTTCCATTTTCTCTACAAAGAGTGTGTTCAACTGCATTTTAAGAGAAAATTAATCAACATCCTACTAGAGTAACCAAAAGCATGAAGTCTGAAAAAGTGAAAGATGAAAAACTGAAATATATTACATGATTTGGAAAAGAAACCCAAAGAGTACCACACACTTACAAAGCAGCAGCCCAGACAAGTTAGGGCAGCAGGAATCTGTCAAAGAGATGCCAGAGAGGAGAAACAGGGAAGAATACACACACAGAGACTGACGTGAATGAAGAAACACGTGCACGTTTACTACGACTACCCACAGAAACCTGCTGTTAGCAATGAACAACTCCCATTAACGCCACACCTCCTTCACCCAGCATGCAGATGATTATTCTGTTAAAAATGTTCCCACTCACCTGTTTCCCCACTTGGGGATCCCCACAGTCTGGATGATGTACACCGCCACTTGGAAGAAAAAGACAAAAAAGAAGAAAAAGAAGCTGAAGGAGCTGTCGGACCTGAAGAGGGGAAATAAACAACACAAAGGACTTGTTATTTATGATATTTAGCATTCAAAGGGTGTGTTTCAAGTTTAGATTCCAGATACATACAGATTATTTTGGTCAATATTGAGATCACATTTATTTAATACTACTATTTGTCTGATCAATTATCCTTTACTTCAAATTGAAACTGTTAAACCTTATTTTGCAGATTTACTTGTATACTTCAATCTTTTAAGTATTATTGTATTCCAGTGAAATTGTAAATAAAGTTTCAGATGCTTCCTATCTGTCAGAATCGCATCAAAGCACTGAGCCAAGCAAGAAGAATCTACTATTGTTATTTTCTAATACTGTTAATGGTGTACAGATTGGCACGCATACAGTTCCTCTAAACCCTCTGGCTGAATTGGAAGATTAAAGTGTTCAATTCGTTTTACCAAAGTACAAAAAAGACAAAAAACAATACCAAAAGGTTTACATGCATGTGTCTCAAAAGAGTTACAACCTGGAACCTGCATAATTGTCAGCCAAAGAAGAGTAAAACAAGAGAAAAAGTTTACCTGAAGGCCTTGTAGACGGGTCTGTACCAGCAGATGAAGGCCACAGGTGTGAAGAGGATGAACCAGAGGATGGACAGGCCGAAGTCGACGCCGTACTGAGAGTCTGCGGTGAAGTACGCCAGGCAGGCGAGCACGTTAAGGAAGAGAGTGGCACTGTGGACTGAGGGGACACAAGGGAAAACCAATGAGCTGGACTGGGAACCATCAACAAGGACGTCAACATGAAGACAAGTGCTCCACTCTGTTTATTAACATCTCAAACTTCTGAGGTTCAAAGTGAGCATCAGAATGTGGAACAAATTATTTAAGTGGCTAAAGGTGGCATGGTTGGTAGCTGAGTATTTCCCAAACTGCTGATCTAACAACCATCCCTCATGTTTGCAGAGAAAGGTAAAAAAAAAAAAAAAAGAGAGAAAATATTCAGTGAACTGCAGTTCTCTGGGCCAAAATGACTTGTTGATGCCAGAGGTAAAAGGGGAATGGCCAGACTGGTTCAACAGTAACTCAAATAAGCACTTGAACCTTGAAGCAGATGAGCTACAGAAGACCACAACTGCCACTTTATTAGGTACACCCTGCTAGCCAATAAAGTCATCGGTGAGTGTAATATACCTGTGTAACAGTGAGATTAATTAATAGGGTACAAACTTTGACACAAATGAGATTCCACAGCATTTAAGGGCTTTTCCTGCTTAAGTTGATACATTGCTAATTATGACTATAGCCAGCAGGGAACGCTCTCTGTTAACTGTAGTGAACAAGAGTTGTGACAACTTTCTCATTCTGCAACTTACTGCTCTGAGTATTTGTAAAACATGAGTGTATCTGCGAGTCTGTTTAAAAGACGCTTGTTCAGGATTATTTGCATGACAGGACATAAAGAGAGCGCTCCTTGGGGCGTGGAGACGCAGTGAGTCCACCTGCAGGCATATGTCATACGCTCATCTACAGTGTTTGTGTAATTACTCACTGGGGGAGACAGAAGTTCTGCACTGCAGGTTTAATGATGTGAAGGATGTGCAATAGCTGAGAGGGTTTAACACTGAAGGAGCAGCCTCACTGCTGAATTTTAAAAGAGGGCTACTGAAGTAAATCAGAGAATATTCCACCACATATTCTGAGAACCAGGATACTAAAATGTAAAATGAATGCCACAGTGAAACGGGAAAAAAACACTATTATAACGCCAATTTTCAGCATAATTAATGACCAACTTCACCTGAATCGATTGTTTAGTATCCCAAAATAATATCAAACTTTCTCAAAATCACTGCTTATCTCAAAATTATATCTACCAAGGTTTCTCAATATTTCAAAATACTAGGTCATTATTTTAAGAAAAAAAAAAACAATTAATTATACTAAGCATGTGAACAGATTTCTCATTATGGTTGGCTATCAAATAATTTTTAAGATACAAAGTCACGATTCTGAGCTGGTTTCTCATTATTTTTATCAGAAGCCTTATTTGAAGATGCCAAATCAATATTTCAAGTTTCATTATTTTATGATTGATAATAATTATTTTGAGAAGATTTCTCATTATGTTGAGATATTACATTAAAATTTTGAGTATGTTTACCATGATACTGATTCTTTTTATTTCACCACAGGGATGCCTTTTTCATCTTACATTTCTTTTCCTGATGTGGTTAACATATCAGGCATCAGATGTGTATGTTTCTTTATATTGAAAACAGAAGGTATGAAGCTAACACTGCGTGCGGGGTACATACACATCCAGAGGTAGTACATCCTCTTGCAGATCCTGCGGTACTCCTCTGGGATCTCCTCCTCAAAGTCCTGATAGAAGCAGGGCTTCACTGGGAAGATCTTGGGAAGAGGTGGCCAGTTGTTCTCTTTAGCTGACAGACAAAAGAAAGCTGGATTAACATTCTTGAGTCAAGTGTGTGTGTTGTTATCGTTCATATGTACAACATGAGTTTACATGCAACTTTAAAAAACACAGAACAGCTTACTGCCAGTGTTGCTCGCTCTCACGGTGCTTCTGTTCTGCAGCTCCTGCTCCTTCCGCTCCAGCTCGGCTGCTTTCTTCTCCAGCTCCTCCTGCTGTTTGATCAGGTTAGCCTGGCCAGCGGCTGCACTTGCCTGGTGGGTGATGGAAGAACAGCACTCCTATCACTGTGTGCAACATTGTCACTGCATCGCAACAACTCCCTGATGCATTTTTCCACTTAGCAGCTCTGTGATGTGAAATTCATGAGCTACACTGCAGGCGACAGTACAGCCACTGCACATCTAGTTCAGCCGTGTAAGAGACCAGCTGCTGGGGCCGAATTTTATTAAGACGTTTGGATCTTAACTACTGACTCACTCAGTCAGGTGGCAAATGTGGTGGTCCATTACTGACAAGAAAGAGCACAAGCAGGTAGTTTTACCTGTAAAACAAGTTTGGTCAGATATCTGTGCCCTAATTCCTTGCAAAATGCAGTTTATACAGTGGTGAAATCCAGTGAAACCTCTGGGTCTGAGCAGTGCCTCAAAGCTGCATTATCTTTCCTGGCCAGTAGAGGGCGACTCCAGTGTTTGCAAAAGAAGCCCATTTGTATGGAAAGCAACCAAAGAATGATGCCACTTGAATACAGCATGATGTACTTTTCTAAATTGTGGTTGCATGATAGTTCATGTTAATAGTAATCTGATTTGTTTAGATTCTCTAACCACTTTATATATCTAAAAAAAAAAAGTATTATCTGGCAGGCTATAATTGCTGGTGACAACATTTACAAGATTTTTTCCCCCAAAAATCATAATATTATATATTTTTATGCATTGTGTTTCTAATATTGTGTTTTTAAATATTTTTGCTCTTTTGATTTTATCAGAAAAGCACTCTATAAATATATTTACTTGGTGAACTAAAAGCTTTAGTGCATGATTATTGTTATTTTTGTCATCTTTTGATTCAAAGAATCACAGCCACCGTCAAATCCCAAAGACAACTATATGCTTTTAGTTAGTCTCAACTGACGTTTAAAATGGCTGAAATGTGATTTCACACCAGTTTATTTAACTTCCTTTATCTGTGAATGTATGTGAGACTCACTTGTGCGCTCTGCTCCACGGAGGTCGGCAGGATGGCGGGTTGAGAGGAGGCAGAGGAGATGGGGATGGTCGTGTCAGAGTAGGTTCCCTAAGAAACGAACGATACGATACGGCTTTAAAAAAAAATCCTGTCTGAAACATGTAAAAACTATCTATAAATCACATCGGAAGTTATATTTAAAACAAACGCAAACCATTTCGGTTGCAGAGAAAGGGTTGAAATCCGCAACACTTTTAGAGGCTCCACTTGTGGCCTGTGCGATTGAAGCATCCTGAAAAAAAGAAGAGAATAATATGGTGTCACGATGAAGACTGGGTCAAAACTAGATATGATGATTTGTTTACTTTCAATTGATTCACCTCTTGGAGAAATCATATTTTTATACACAGTTAGGCTACGTTATATCAACTGATAGATAACTCAACATATTCAGAATATCTGATGTTTGATATCTTAAGGAGGAATATCAATTTGAAAGGCTTTGTTTTCACATCACACTTTACATTAGTGCTCAGTTTAATGTGTAACAAACCACGCTCCAACTGAATATTAATATCACCCAGAATGCTCTGGTGCAGGGGCTTCTCAGTAGTA